>JAEQBH010000508.1:0-600000 GCA_016808115.1 Tetrastigma voinierianum
ATAATCAAGAATAAGTACTCAGGGTTGTGAATCATTTTTTTGATAAAGTAAATAAAAGGGTTGAGAATCATTGAACCTAGGAACTAGTGGATAACACATGAGGGAGGAAAATTATTATTTATAATCTGAGGGCTTTAGTGTCATAATGATTCTGTGTTAATCTATTTAATGAATGGGTTCTGCTCAAGTTTTACTCTTCAAGTCGTTTGACTTGTTCACTTAATCATGTCAAGATAGTCATTTATAATTCCGTAATCTACCTTGACAGCATATTTATGAATATACCACATTCAGCCATATGAGATTTCTTTATTTTATATGATTGGTTATGAATATTAAAATAGTTTATCATTTTAAAGTATCATAGATCTAAAAAATTGAATTATTAATTAATATTTTCATTTATAGACAAATATAATTTTAAGGATTGCACGTCAAATAACTAGTAGGTATGAAATAAAATTTTAATTTTAGTTATTTTCTATATTTCCTAAATATATTATAATTTAAATTGGTATTAAACTAATTAAGTTTAAAAATTT
The DNA here is from genome assembly GCA_016808115.1 of Tetrastigma voinierianum. NCBI lineage: Eukaryota > Viridiplantae > Streptophyta > Magnoliopsida > Vitales > Vitaceae > Tetrastigma > Tetrastigma voinierianum. Next base: position 543 of record JAEQBH010000508.1, read on the forward strand.
AAAAAGATTAAAAAATGGAATTTAAAACATGGACCTATTTAATTAATATTTATTGGACATATCATTAAATTTGTGTTTGCAGATTTAACAAGTGAGGGTGTATATAAAATGATTGTCATGTCCCTAAGTTTTCTGTGATTGATCTCACTAATTTATTTTTGTTAATGTTGATCAACTCTTGACATTAATGCAAATGAATTTTAAGGTTGTATATAGCGTTGTGATGTAGTAAACCCATGCTCATATCAAAATCGTTGTAGCATGGGATTATTAAATAGATTGTTTCAGATTGAGTTAACATTCGAACCTTTTGTATCTCAACATGACACGTTCTAACCTGATGGTGGTGTCGTTTCTTTTATAGTATGTACCATGTGAGCTATGAAGCAATGATATGAAACCTGGCAGGGACTGATGTGCCATGTGTCACATTGAGGATAAAGACATGGGCTGGATGTGGTTCTGTGGGACATGGATGTTTCTAATTCCCCTGGATGACATAATTTACAATTTATGGAAGGCTTCAAATTCAAATCAGATTGACCCAATGTTTAGATTGGTTTTCATCCTCTGAAATGAAACACATGGACCTGGATTTGAAAAGAAAAGATCATGATTTCCTGCAGGGAGAAAACCAAGAATTCCATCTTCAAGTCTTATTTAACTGTTGGATCCTTTTGGATTACTTTAGTTCTTTTGTTGACCTAAAATACATAACTCACAAGATTTGAGATTTTCCTTTTTTCCTCATCTTAATATTGATTTCCTTTTTCCTTATCTTATCATCTTTTAAATTTATTTCTTTGCTTTTTTTAACACTAGGAGTATACAATAAGGACCCCAAAGAGAGGGCAAAGAGAACAAAGAGCTCTTAACCTCCACCCTATACCTTTCAATACTGTCTACCATCAATTAAAAATCAATAAGAAAGACAGACTACTTGCTGCAATGTACAAATATGGGACCAAAGTGCAAAAAAATGAGTTTCATCTTTTGCGATTAGCTCTTTTATTTGTCAAACACAAATATTTTCACTTTCTTAGTAGTGTTCGGGATAACTGAGGCTCATCAAAAGCTTTTTTTACGTTTTCCCCCCACAAGGACTTAGCTCAAAAGAGAGAATCTCACTGAGATACTAATAAGAAAGAGGGAAGGTGTGCTGATGGACATTTATAACAAACCATTGAAAATTTGAGTGTAGTTCTATCTGGAAGGAGTATTCGGTTCAAGGTTGTGAAACCTAGAGGCATGATTTGGAGTCTTATTTCTCTTTTGAATTAGTTTATTTTCAGAAAAGTTTGTTTTTAAAAAAATGATTGTATATTAAATTAAGAATTTGTTTCATAGTCAAAGTAGCAATTGCTTTATTTAAATTAATCTTGTTTCAATTAAGTAAAGAGTTGCTTTATTTGATTTAGAAAGTATGAGGCTATATATACCCCCCTAATGTAGTCTTTTGAGAATCAGTTAAAGTTTAATAATATTTTCAGATTTATCTTTTAAGAGTTCTCTCGTGTTCTCTTATTTCTTGGGTGGATTCCTTGGTGGCGAATTAGATTTGTTCTTATCCTTGATTGGATTTGTTGGAATTGTGAAGTATATATCATATTCTCAAATCTATTAGGTGTATTCTTTGGTGTGGTTGGTTTGCTGTATCCGCTTTTGTGGATTCAGCCGAGGCGGTGAGTAAAGTATATCCTTCTATAACTTTCTCATCATTAATGTTCTTTATAACATTTAACCAAATCCAGTTCTCTTTCCAACCCAAAACTAAATGTGGGGTTTTATCTTCTAAAACCTGTTACTTTGTTTCACCACAAACCATACAAACCATCATCCTAACCTTAGAAACCTTAAAATTCGTGCATAGCCACAGCGCCTGCCTTAGAAAAACCCGAAGTCGCAAACTGGCTCAAAGCAGGTTGTTTTTTACATCAAAATCAAGCACAGACAACCTGATACAAGTCTTCATTTCTAAGCCCCTAATTCATATAACTATAAAGCCTCAAATATTATACTAACATTTGGAACCAAGTATATCCCTTACCCTTTAAGTTATATCTATTACCTAAACTACGACAAACTCATCCACTGAAAAGCTTCAAATCATTAGATCGTCCATCATGGTCAGTCTTTTGCATCATTACAGTTATATGACAATAGCTAAGATAGATCCACGACAAATCTAGCCTTTGACGGAAGCGGTAACAAATGATTAGGCGAGTCTCCTCCTCACAAAAAACATTTATTAACTAAGACAACGTATCATTCTAAATCAAAGTTAAAATTCCACCACCCCAAGCTTCCAAGCAAAACATCCACCTTAGAAGGGACCCGACAATTCCCGAATAAATGGAAGTAGGATTTAACAATTCCAAATAAACCAATGAGGCAATGGCTCCTAGGCGTCGAAACCTTATATAAGAAGTTTAGCGGGACGTTGCATAAAACAACCTCTTTAAAAGAAATGCAGATTTTCTTTTCTTTTCCTCATATTTCTCAACGAACAAATGGGAGCATTTTATTACACAATGTATCTCTTTCATTTGCAATCTCAAACGATAGACGCTAATGGTAGCAAAATTTACGAGAGGATAATTTATTCTTTGTGTCTCCTGTACAGATATTATTTAATGTTTGAATTGGGCATGTTATTAGAAAGAATTCTCGAATCAAGTATATTGAAATTCCTTCTTAGCATTTAGTGAGGGTTTCCTCTCTTTATAACTTTCAGGCATTTAGTGCAGGATTGGGACCGTGATGGATGATCAGTTTAGGTAAATAAATATGGGTTTGGGGTAGTTTCTTGTTGAAAATAGGTTATGGACAGATTGTGAATTTTCTATGATTAAGAAAAGGATGTTGTGTATTATCTGAAGGTATTTAAGAAGGTTTTAGTAGTATGGAATTAAAGGATTTGGGAAGTTTTGGACAGAGGTTGGGGAATTTTGGTTATGGAAAGTTTGGAAAGATGAGATGGTGAGAGATAGGGTTGCACAAGAGTAGTTGCCCAAGTTAATGAAGCGATCCACACAAGATAGATGATGGGTGAAAGCGCCACAAATCAACTATGACGAGTTGATTGAATGGCGGGACATAAGGACTTCGCACGAGGATCTTTTGTTATGAAGTACAAGACTGGGTCCTGAAGGGATAACACGAAGAGATAAGAGGAAACCAAGAAACTCTTAAAGGAAATACAAGAAAGAAATATTATAAGTGAACTGATTTCTAAAAAAAGACTACATTAGGGGGTATATCTAGTGCTCATGCATCTAAATCAAATAGTGAACTCACCTTTGCTTGAGGAAAAACTGTTTATAAGCATTTCCTAAAGAACTCAGACTTTCTGAATAGAATAAACAAACATTCTAAAATAAATAGAAACAAATCTTCCTAAAGGGGATGAAACAAAATCTTGGAGCAATTCTTTCTAAAATCAATCCCCTATAGTTGGGAAAAAAAAAAACACATCCTCTAGTCTTCACCATGACAAAACCCTCGGAATCATAACCTTGAATGTAGGCAAGATATTTGAAGTCACAGGAGCAATTTAACCTAGTAAGACATTGAATTCTTCATGATCTTCTTAATCTTCCCGGAGGACCATGTATTCTTGTTGTTGGCTTAGACCTCTCTTTCATGTGTATGAGGAGAGAGGAGGAGGGCAGATCATCCTCCTAGATTAAGTACCAGCCGTTGATAGCAACCCCATATGCTTATATTTCATATTAAAACTGCCTCTTTGTATATTTATTGAATCTTTGCTTCCTCATGAATCAAAATGTTGTTGAAAGCTTGGCACTCAAAACACATACTCCAAGATCCATCTTTTCATGCAATTATAGTGGGAACCACACTGGGACTTTCATCTATCTTGATAAACCACTATCAATGCTCATTGTGTTTTAAACTTTCCATTGCTCCTTGAGGGCTCTTCATAGAGGCTAGCTTATTAAGGAAGAAACCGAAACTGTTATGAGAGTCTGTTTGATGTGAATACCTCATGGGTGGAAAGCGCGTGTAGTATTATAAACATTATCAAATAAACTCTATCATCAGTTCATTTCTTAATTTAGTTCGCATTCAAACCTCGGTTTCTTAAACGGCAATGCTTGCATCTTAGCTTATCTTTGATTTCTAAATCAAATTTATTGATGATGAACTCTTCTCCTGTATCTTCTGCTTAGATATGGATTGATTCATTACTTAATGACATCTTCTTCCAGTAGCTTCATCTTCACACCATTCAGACCAAGCGTTTTTGGTTGGACATTAGAATCAAAATAGCACAACCCTTGGCGGCAAAACCGTCACTGACAGAAGCCCGAGATGTTGTTATGCTTCATATCTTTGTTTAATTCTGGGGAACGGATTTTCGTACCACTAGGATTCTAAAATTAGAACCCTCGACAAACCCTTCATTCACACTCTTGGTTGTAGTAGAGTTTCCATACTTTTTTTAGTCTGACCTTGAAAGCAAGTATCGTCTCCCATTCTGAAACTATTATATGGTTTGCAAAAAAATAACTCTAGCGTACGGATCTCAAATGACAATGTGGTGGTGGGCTACCCAGCAGTATCTTAAAGCCTCTTGCAGGTCTCATGCTGATAAATGGTTGTATTTCTAAATGTAGGAATGCTCCTCACACTCAGTCTGATTCTTGGGATTCTGAATTTGGGTGAATCTGTGCAATTAAAAAGATACTTCCTTTTTAGTTCATATTCTCTTATCTTTCCCAGTTGATCATCTTTTTACCATCTCTTTCACGTTGTCTCTTCATGTTTTCCACCAAATAAACATTTATTTACACATCTTGCCTTCTGACTAACTTTTCCTTACATGCGATATTGGAATCATAATATGACTCCATATATTAAGCCAATCCAAAATTCATAGGGATCCATCCTTCCGCCGAATTACGGAATGTTAAATTTGTTGGATTGAATCTAACCTTCATCATAAATTATATTACCTCTTTATAGTGATCTTCATTACATTGTAAAATCATACCTCATGAATAATCATAGTCTGTGCATACAAATACCTTTAGCTTTCTTGTACTTTGAGAAACCTTCAAGTTGACTGAATAAAAGCTCTTCATAAAGATATATTTTCCCCTCCTTGACAGTGAGCGACTCGAAGCCGTATCTAGAGATCTTGTCACAGCATCAAAAACCATAACGATTTAGTTTATGATCATCCATCAATCCATGACTTTCGATACCACTTTGATGCAAAAGGTTGCAGGACCGTGATGGATGATCAGTTTAGATAAGTCAAATATAGGTTTGGGGTAGTTTTCTTAGGCGAAATAGGTTATGATTAGACATTTGAAGATTTTCTAAGTTAGAAAAGTAGAATTTATGGTATATGGAGGAAGGAGTGTGGGGACAAGTGTGGAACAAGATTTAGGGAAGTTTTGGAACAGTTGTTGGTTATGGAAAGTTGAAGATGAGATGGAAGCTGAGGAAGAGTAGGTTTGCGGATGGTTGCCTGCAGGGTTAATGGGCGGTAAACTTCAAGGACCAGACTGTGGCGGAGGGCAGAGCCCTGATGTGCCTGGACGGGTTGATTGATGACGAGACCGAACATCGCCGCGAGGAGATCCACCTGGTGAGAGCCGCGAGCTTGTCACAGGAATCCACCCGGAGAGAGATGGAGGCGAAGACTCTTAAAAGGAGAAATGCGAAAATATTATTAGCGGATGGTGACATCAGACTGCACATTAGAGGGTATATATAGTCTCATACTTTCTAAATCAATAAACACATTCATTTAACTAGGAAAAAAAAACTTTCCTAAATTACATAAAGCAACTCTAAGCAAACTTTCTAAATAAATAAAGCAAATCTTCACTGTGGAAAGATAAAACGAAATCTTGGAGAAGCGAATCTCATAGCAAATCTTTAAAAATCAATGCGGTCTCCATGGGGACAGCTTAAGTTTGTCCCATTTTTGCCTTCAAGGCTGAATGAGGTCAGGAGGTTTCATGTATTTAATGCTTCAAACCAGCCTCCCGGACCTCAGGACATTTGAGTATAATTAGGGCTGGGACCTGAATGTTGGTGTATTGTGAAGCTCACTGCATTGATTGTCTGATAAACTTTTTGATGTGAATCTTAGTAATCTTGGTTTAAATTCTTTATCAAGATTGGATCACTTTTTTCTTTTTCATTCCGCACCTTACCTAGTTGTGTGAACTTACTTCCTTTCTATAGAAACAAGAAGGGAGAAGGTGGAGGAATGAGTTCCTTCGTATGTTTCATTGATTTATCAGAGTGTATAATACGGGTGTGAGACAATCTAACTTAATAAGTAAATGGTTGCAATCTGATAAAGTTTTCTTCAGTTGTAACGATAAGTAAGTATGACAGACCTCTTATCAGACTCAGATAAGAGCATAGGTCTGTTAGACCATGTCGACTTGTTGAGAGACAGTGATGGTCCCAGGCAGAGGCCAGCGAGGATCACCTAGTTATCTGTTGAGTCTTCACATATCTATAAGTAAGCGGGTATGTTTTCTCATGGATGAGATTGGATAAATCTATCTGAAGACAGACAGATTCTGCTCATAGGTCACGAGTTAGATACAATCTGAAGGGCAATTTGATTTGTCACACAGTTATTTATTGTATTTGGAAGTTTTAATACCAGTATCAGGACATGGATGGATTCATGATCTCGCACATGGGCCCAGGTACCCATTTGCTCTATGCTCAGATTTCTCACTCGAGCGAAACAGCCACTTGTTTATTAATCTTCCAGGAGACTAGGTTTCCACCAACAAAGACATAGTAACCTGAAGTGGATCTCCTATTTTCCTTTGATCTGCGATACGGCATCGTGAAGCACTGTGTTTATTACGCTCGCAGTTTGTATAAGATACCTTGTCTTGGAGCTCCCTTCAAATATGAGCACAATTCTCTCATTGCACAATGATGGAGTTGTGGGAGAAGATCTTGGGCGATAACACAGGGACGAGGAGTGTACAATGTCGGGACGGAGTCTTTGTAAGGTAGTTTAGTTTCTAACCAATATCATGACTCCCTCTCGGGATCCATGAATGTTCTCTCTTTTCTCTGTGAGTTTGGACTCGGTGCCATAGGGGTATTGCGTGGTTTTGCACCTAGTTTTCTTGTCTCGGAAAAAGATGTGGCTTATATTTCCTTTGGGATAAAAGTTCTACGGCTTGCTCGTCATAACTTAGTTGAGGAATACTTGCATTCTCTTTCGTGTTGTGAAATATTAGACCATGAAGAGACGGAGTGATGATATGCTGTTAATATCCTTTACTAGTAATAACAATATCATCTACATATATGTCTAACAAGATGATACACCTTGAATTTTATGAAGACAGAATGATCAGTTGCTCGCATGCGGGGTTTCTCTCAATCAGCGTGAAACTAAACACCAAACCACATGCTCGCAGACTCTGGGTTCGGACCATATGGGACTTCTGAGATGACAAGACCTTCGATCTTTGGGCAACAGGCCTTGGAGGTTTGCTCATATATACTTCCTCTTGAAGGTCGCCATGGAAAAAAACATTCTTAATTTCAGGCGTGGAGGTCCCGACTTCGACGGAACTAGTTGGGTTCTCGTGTCGAACATAATTCATGTGACGACAGGGTAGAAAGTATACGAATGATCTCCTCATAAGTGTGTGTATGCCCCTTTGCAATAGGGCGTGCTTTCAGCCTAGCAATGGATCATCGGGATTAAGTATGTGTGTAAAGACCTGCGACATCAGACGAGGCATTCTTCTTTGATAGTGAACTATGCCTAGTCAGGTTCAGTGTTCGTTCAAAGCATCCATCTCCTCTATTATGGCACTATGCGACCGGATGAGATAAGGCTTCATGAAAATTGTTGGAGTAGCGGGATGATGCAAGGAAACTGATAAAGGGCAAGAATGGAATGGAGGTGGTTATAGGAATGAAAATGGGGAGGATGGTTGAACATTGGTGGTTTCACCTTTACGAAGAGTAATAGGAAGATCATTATTGGGGATTGGTTTTTATACCAAAGTAGTAGGTGTTGGACTCGAGACTGGTGGGTTTTGGTGCTGAGAGTAAACTTGAGTGATAGGAGGCTTTATTGGGACTAGAACAGGAGTTGGAGCTGGGTGAAGAAGGAAATTTGGGTAAAAGCGTGTGATATAAATGAGCGGTTCGTCATCGTCCCCACACGACTAGTGGGGATCGGAGGACAAGAAAAAAGGGATGTATCATTTCTTCGGAGAAAATGTGACATCTGGCCAAAGAAACTAAGGAAGATATGGCCTTACGAAGACTAGGACGATAACTCCTATGTATATCCCTTTTGAACTCGGAGGTAATCATGAAAGTACATTTGCGGGATTAGGATCGAGTTTAGACACCTAATAGGATGAACATCAGAACAAGTAATTACACTTGAATGCTCCAGGGTTCAATAGGAAATAGAGGTTTATTCGGGAAAGGATGTGACGTGGAGTGTCCCGATTCAGGACTAGCATTGATGTGAGGATGGGACCGTGATGGATGATCTAGGGGTTTAGGACAGTTAGAGGATTATGCGGTGGAACTTTGATGGGTTAGAGATAGATTAAGTCTCAAGGCTAATGAGAGTACAGTTTAGGGTTTATATATGATGGAATTAAGGTTCAGAATGACGGATTTTGAGTTTGGAAAGGTTCGGGTTTGGTTTGATGCAAAACAACCTTGTTTTGAGCTAATTTGAGGTTTTCCGGGTTTTCTAAGGAAGGCTAGGGCTATGGACGAATTTGGGTTTCTCCAAGGTTAGGGATGATGGTTTTTATTGTTTCTAGAGTGAAACAAAGTATTTGGAAAGGTTTTAGAAGTATGGAACTAGATTTGGAATGTTTTGGATTGAGGTTTAGACATGAGTTATCAAATGTTAAAGGATGAGTGAGAATTGGTGGATGGAAGAAGTAGAAGGATAGGGATTCTTCCACCAGGTTGAAGGATAAGAGTCACGAACTTTGCCTCAGGGATGTTAAGAGATAGGACAGAGAATGAACTCTTAAAAGAGAAACTCCAAAAATATTATTAAACTCTGAATGAATCAAAAAAGTACTTTAGGGGGTATATGGGCCTGTTTCTAAAACAAATAAAAGCAACTCCTACTTTAGTTAGGAAAACAAAACATTCTAAATTGAATAAAACAGCTCATACTTTGACTAGAATAACAAGACAAATTGAATAAAACAACTCCTAGAAATTAGAAACATGACTCAAAAACAAACAATATTTAGGAAAATATATAAAAAAAAAAAACGATAATTGAGACATTAAAATCTTCTTGAAGCCTTGATCATATGCCTTGACTTCTTTAAAGTCTTAATTGAAGTCAAAAATTCCGTTTGATGATCCCTCTGACTTCAACCTTTTAAATTTGAATCTTCCATAATCAGGTCAAATTTCCATTGGTTGTTAGCAGATATCTACGACGGATGGAGCCATCTGTTAATCAAGAAGCAAGCTATGGAAACGTGACCAGAAGTATTGTTGGACTTGGCATTGCGAAACAGACGAGGGCGTTGGCAATTTCAAGGAGGTGTCTGACCTTAACCTGTAGCGGCTCCGTGTGGATATCAACACCAGGTTAGTGAATGATGCCGTGGACGTGGATAGTTGAAATTGATACGAAAGATATTCTTTACCATTATCATATCAGACTGAACAAAGACATGGGATTGAGTATGAATCTCTCGGCATAAAGGCACGAAAATAAGAGAATTCTACAAACGATTTTATTAAATATAATGTATATTAATGCGTGAAAAATGGGACAAAGATAGCAGTATTGTGAAGTGGATGGGAGCTGTGGACATGGACCCTACATTTGATAAATGATCGAAGTGTGTGGACATTAAACTCGTTTATTGACTCTAGGACTAGAACTAAGACGATGATGCTTTGCAAGTGGAAGAATACCACAATCTAACGATGACAGAGCTCAGGCGGGGACATGATTTCGCTGTAAGAAGAGAGGGATGACCCAACCGTTAATGTGTTTCAAATGGCATGGTAACTCCAGAACAAGCGACATGTCTCGGTAGCTCAGGATCAAGAATGTAAAGACCCCTAGACTCAATAAATCTACCAATGGTTGCTTCATCACGGATCACGAAGGAACTGATAATCGAAGAAATGAGATCTGACCGATTAAGTGCTTGGGTTAGTTTCTTTAACGGAAATCGGATTAAAGGAAATTTTAGTACACTCCAAAATATTAGATGGAGATGGGAGATTATGTTAGACTAAGGACACATGTCTATGATCCACGCCAAAGTGACATTTGGAAGTTGATGTATTGGATTGGATGAAGACAGAGTTGGACTACATAGCTGCTGGCACTGAGTGTGTGGGTGTGGGGCGATGAGGCGTAGTCGGATGTGTTGACTTAGAAATAGCGATGTCGGGATGAGGACTTCAATGGTTCACGATATAGAGTGGATGACATGACTCTCTTGTTGAGGCGGGCGGCTTATCGATGCCTCATTACTAGAGGCCATATGAGCATACGGAAATCTCTAATTTCGGTTCTTCAACTTCCTACAGTCTCGTATCACGTGTTCAAGCTTATGGTAATAATAACAAACAACTCCTCCAGATATTGGCCCTCTAGTGTTATCGTTGAACATTATTTTGTGTTGTTTCCCTTAACTCAGCAATGTTAAGGCCGACAAGAACCTTTGCTCATGCAGGTAGATGGAAGAGCAAGGGAGGAGATTTTTGTGTGGAGTATCTTGCTAAATGTCTCTTGGAAGGGTGATACCTTAGGGCTTGACAAAATCTGAGCCTTAGTGGAGTCATACTCAAAAGGAAGAGCGACTAGGAATCCCATCACTGCCATATGTTCCTGTTGAGCTTGCTGGACTTTGACATCTAGACTTGTTATAGTATGTATCATATATTACAACATATTGGATCTTATTGGGATCTTTGTGTGCTTATAGGGTTGTAACCATTTAGGAAGAGTAGATCAACTTGCACATTGTATAGCTGACCTTCTTGTATATATGTATGATGACTCAATGGAAAATGTGCAAAGGAATTCAGTGATCTGCTCTTAGCTATAGTTTCTACATGAGTATCAGTCATGGATGAGATTTGGAGAGTTTTCGACTGTTTTTAGGCAATTTTTCAAAGTGCTCAAGAGAGATGTGAGGGTGTTTTGCCGACACCCATTTCGAGGAAGTGGGATCTTCGCTGCTAGGCACGAAGGCTTCATGGGCCTTGGGCAAACTGTTAGAGAAAAATGGCGGTCGAGACCACGCGCTCAAGCTGCATCTTTGCCACTGACTGGCAGTCCATTTACGCATTACTTGGCACGATGTGGGGCTTGGAAGGGCTGTTCTAGCTCAGGCCTTCTCCTGCAGTGTCATTTGGCGTGACGAGACCTCACGGTCTACTAGGTTTCTGTTGGTACGGATATGTTTTTGGTGATTTTTGTGTCAAACCTAGGGTTTCTACTAGATTTTTGGAATCTCTCCTTTTGAAGGTACTTTACGTATGATCTACTTCTGCATTGGTTTCTGTGAGCGAGTTAGTAGATAAGAAACTGTTTTGGCACTTGAAGTGGTCTTGATAATGTCTTAGATCACGAAGGACAAATTGACTAGTCCCAATTACTTGAATTGGAGTAAAACAATTTGCCTCTATTTAAAGAGTATTCGAATAGCCAGTCACCTTACTGAAGACCCTCCTATTGATGATTCGAAGGACTGATGGCTGGAGGATGATGCCTGTCTCTTTCTCCAAATCCGTAATTCCATTGATGGTAAATTACTTCTCTCATTAATCATTGTGAGTTTCTTAAGGAGCTAATGGATTATTTGGAATTTATGATACGGAAAGGAAATATTTCGCATCTTGATGTGTGTCCGAGCCTTTTATCGCTCTAAGTAACAAGATCAGTCGAGCATGGATTTTTATGGATTATAAAAAGACATATGAGGAACTGAATGTGTTCTTACCCTTTACTCAAGATGTTAAGGTCCAGCAAGATCAGCGGGAAAAGATGACATTGATGGGTTTCCCTAGCCAGCCCTCCGCTACAAAGTATGATTACACATTGGGCCTTGGATTACATCAAGTCCTAAAGTTTCTTCTTTCTAAGAAACGTTCAGTTGAATACTCCGCACAGAAGTATCCACACTGCTACACCATCTACAGATGGCTTGATGCTCTTGTTAGTTTGAAATAGTCGTGGTAATCCCACAATATGGGAATAGTAGCGGGAGGTCACACTAAAGGGCCTAATTTTTGGATTGGAGGTGTTGTGTGTTTTTGCTCTCGGTAAAATAGATATTATAGATGAAGGGAAAGTTCAGGGAGTACCGGACGTGAATGAGAACTGACGAAGCAGAGAAACAAAAGCGAAAAACACACCTCCCAGGCCAGTTAGGAGTTCCACAACAAAGTCCCGGAACATCTCATTCCACCACTTGCGTTGGCCCCGAGCCAGTTGAATCTAAAGATTAGCTGATTTTTGAGGTCGATAGTCTTTCGTTCACCGAACCTGACCTATTTCTAGCATGAGAGAGTCCCAGAAATAGGCACAAGGTGTAGCTAGCCAGATTCTTTTGTGCTTTTTACCCACGGTGGCCCCTTGCCAAGCTAAAAGGGTGTGAAGCAAACGTGGAAAGAACCCAATAGTCAACGTTAATGAATCCTGACATTTAGCACTTTACGATATGGATCGGTAAGTGGTCTATATTCTCCTCATCCTCCTGCGCACATAAAGCATCTATTTACAGAGTGTTCCAGCGTTTGAGTTGGTCGAGGTGAGCACTTTGCCCCAGTAGCTTCCCAACAAAGACTCTTATTTTGGAGGAGCAATGGATTCAAACCGATAGGGAAATCAAAAGGCGGGAAGAGGTGAAACCTTTATACATACTCTTTCGCAGAATCCTTTTCCTTGTCATTCTTCAATAGAGAGCTTGTCCTCAGAAAGAGCGGTGATTAAACTCGTGAAGGGTATGAAGGAATCTAGCTGCCTCTTTAATCTCCTAATCATTGAGAGGTCTTAGGAAAGTTGGGGACCAACACCCAACCCCCCTATCTCCATCCCAGATGTCCGCAATCTTGGCCTCTTTGTTTAGCTTCAAATTGAAATGAGAGGGATATCTAGAACACAGGGCCTCCTCTCCACACCAAACATCTTTCCAAAAATTGATCCTCACTGCCATCCCTGAGGAGAAGACCGCATTTAGGAAAAAGCTGAATCCACTCTTCCTAATTTCTTCATAAGCCTAGTCCTGTCAGCCTCGAGGTTCTTGGGTATGCCATTCATCAGAAGACTCACCAAATTTCTTTATGAAATAACTTGCTCCTCCAAGCGAATTTACAGCTCGTTTGGCAAATGCCTTGATTCCATTTCTTGAGCAACGCCTTGTTCATCTTTGAGAAGCTTTTATCCCAATGCCCCCTTTTCTCTTTTCGGTGCACACATTATTGACTCACCAAGAGACTTTCTTATCAAGTTAAACTTCCTCACTGCTATCTTTGAATCCTTTTCAATCCTAGCACACACACCTTCGAGTTGCTCGGAAGAGAGAGATGATAAATCGGGAGGTACGGACAGGAGCTTCTGAGATGAGTGTGCCTTAAGCCCTTTAGAGTATCTTTGGATCTTCTGGGATGTCAATCTCTTCGGATCTTTCTTTCCTAGGGTGGATTGAACTTACTTAGTGCTTTTTGTTTGGCTCCTAGGGGAAGGCCCAGGTAGGTCGTGGGAAGGGAGCCAACTTTACAACCAAGCTCTGAGGCTAACTCCTCCATATTGTACTTTAGTTGATGGGAGGATTTTCTCTTTTGTTTAGATTAATTTTCAAACCCGAAACCGCTTCGAACCACATCAGAATCCAGCTTATAAACTTTAATTCATCATTGTCGACCTACTTGAAAAGAGGTGTCGTCGACATAGAGGAGGTGAAGAAATGCCGGCTCTTCCCCTCTCCCATCGGTGATCTTGGTACGGAGAGATGGATTTCCATCGAGTGAGTGCGATTTAACGGAATGACTTAGAGTTTCCATTCAGATGTGAAGAGGTAAGGGGATAGGGATCGCCACGTCACCAAACCCACAAATTTAGGGAAACTGGACTTGTTATTGCTGTAGTAAGCCTGAACCGCGTGCAAGGTAGTGAAACTACGAGCCAGAAATCGAGGAGATTTTCGTCCACCTATGTAGCTTCCTCTACTGAGGCATTTGATCAGTCAGTCCAATTCTCCGTAGATGAACTCGTCAAGTTCACATAGTGCGAAATCATTGCGTTCTCATCTACTCTGGGTTACAACTATCGTGAATTGGGTAACCCCAGACACATGCCTAGTCTCTTATTAGGTCAGCCGAATGGGTCAACGATTAAGGAACCACAGATCGCGGCGGTAATTCACAGGTACCTTTCTACCTTCCGGTCACAATCTTCACCTTCCCACTTGTCTTTGGCGGATTAGGTAAAAGTTTAATCGTCATATGATTCTAGAAGAGACAATAATTAGGAAAGAATGAGACAACATTTAAGAGCTCGAGTTAGTTTGCTCACAGATACCAAATTAAAAGAAAAATTAGGTAAACTTAAGACAGATGATAGGGGAATAGAATGAATGGGAAAATACAGGGAGTCAAAGATAGGCTGAAGGATGCGGGCCACTTGATTGGCTGAAGTACAAATATTTCTAACAATATGTGCACCATTGCTGATAGCCACTTTATTTCTTAAAGTACAAGTATTTCCTTTCAATATATGTTAAAGTATTTCCAAGAAAATTGATATTGACAAAATACATAATGCCCAACAAATATCAGTATTGACGGGATGCAGAACTAGGAATGAAGTAGAATTCTGCCTAATACATGTTAACATAATTTTCAAATAGGCCAATGAGGCTAGGGTTGATAATTAAGGGATAGACGGAGATAGGAAATTAACCATGCTTAAGCTTATAAATATATATATCCAAAAAAAGAAAAAAAATATGTGTTGACAAAATAAATAAGAATTGGAAATAAGTAGACTTGAAAATGAAGTGATTGTGAAAGGACAACCTGTAAAATTGCATTTCTTGTCTCATCAAAGTAAAGAATTCCATTCCATGTCGGTAGGCGTCTTGCTTCCTTGTTTTCTTTCTATTTTCACAAGGGCTCGATTGGGAAGACTTGAAGCCAAACCAAAGGAAATTATTTTCCCAACTACTAATCCCTTGCTCACGAATCACTCCCACTTGAAGCTTGTCAAAGAGGACAAGGTTGATAAATGATAGTTAATATCAGGGAATACTTCTTCTTCATTAATCTTCTCATTGATTCTCTCTCATGATAAAAGAAAGTTAATAAAAGAGATGTTATGTGTGAATTATGTTAGCATTTTAGCATGCATTTTGTGCATTTATTTGAGCATTCAATGCTAAATTCACACCCTAATTGTTCAAATTTATACTAAATCTCCTTCTGACTTGTATTTTGCAAGTAATGAATGAAAAGCAAGGAAAAGGAGTAGAAGCTATAAAAAAAAAAACATAGGAAATTTTCTGCTGAAGAGCTCATGTCGCGACATCATGACTTATTGCTGAAGATTTGTTTGCAGTGATGTCGTGACATCAGAACCCTTCTGAAGAATTGAGCTTTCTCCATATAGCCATGTCACGACATCATGACCTCTGATGTCGCGACATCAACAGATTCCGGGTTGCCGAAACTTCTGTACTACTCCGTATTTCATGGCCCCATTTCCAAGAGAGAGCTACTTAAGCTCTCATTTCTAGGTACAGGGTTCGAGACTTTGAGAGAACACGCTTATCTAGGGTTTCTCTCTCTTCTTCTAGAAACGTTAGGGTTTCGATTTTTAGTATTTTACACCAAGTTTAGATCATATTTTAGAGATTCAACTATCACCGGAACACATCCTTTAGGGGGCCTTTGAAGATTAGGCGAAGAAGAAGAGCAAGGTGAGAGATCATCAACTTATTAGAGTTTCTTCTCCTCTTTTCTTTATGTTTTGATTTATCTTGTTTTGTATTGGCTCATAATGATGTTCTAATTCGAGTAGCCTAGGATTACAGCTATAATTTGGATTATGAACCTTATATTAATGTGTTGATTTTTTTCTCTTTTGTCGAGTGGTTTAATTGCTCATTGATTCATGTTTGTGCTTATTCGTATTGATTCTTGATCACCTTCAATATGTTTTGTGACCTATTACAAGATCTGAGAAGTGAGTAAGAGGTTAGACCTAAGTTAATCAATTTAATTTGTTGGATAATAGAGATTTAGAAGGAACCATGAGGCATAATTAGGTTTCCTATTCTTTAATGCATCACTAAGGCCTAAGTTGAACGAAAACTGCCTTACATTTGAGAGAACCAATTCCAACCTTTACGATTATTGGATTAGTTGCTAAGTCACATTTCACTTTCAAAACATATTCGAGGAATCATGTGAACTCATTTCAATAAAGGTAACTGACAGAGCAAAAGCGGTATTTAAAGATAATTTGCATGCATTGTCTGATCAAGAGGTTATATCAAAATATAATTAAACACATTTCACTCTAAAAATATGTAATATACATGGCTCTAAAGTGATGTCTGGCAGTTATTCATAAAATCATTGTCGAACTCCCATTCAGAGATTTGATATCGAGTTAGGTGCATCAATTAAAGGATATCGACATGAGAGTGAAACATACTTATGACATGATTTTAGTATATTGCACTTTTTCATCCCTTCGTCCAGGTTTTGTCCCACTGGGTTTTACTAACAAGGTTTTTAATGAGGCAATCCTGACAAATGAAGAACAATTTGAAGAATTATAAGAATATTGTACTCTTTTTCCTCCGCTAGATTTTTTATTGTAAGGTTTTAATGAAGCATATTCTTTATGATGGTCATTTAAAGTGTTAGCAAATGAAGAGTTTCTTTTAATTGGTGGATTGATAAGTGTGAATCTTGTTAGCATTTTTAGGGCACTTATCACATGCATATACAACTTGTTGCTAGATTCACTAATATTTGCTAAAGAATGCTCCTAATCCCTCGACTGGTATGTTTTACAAATTTTAGTGAAAGCGAAATCGATGAAGCAATGGGTAAATCAAGCAAAAGGAAGGCAGTGAGCTATTACAGGTTGCTTCGTTGCGACGAACCATCCCTTTGTCTCGACGAAGGTGCCCATCGTGACAAAGCAAGAAGATCACATATGCACGAGCTACGGGTTCGTCATGACGAATGATGAAATGATGAAAAGCATACGCTACGAGCTCGTCACGACGAACCGTTGTTGATTGGAACTGAAGTCGTCTCACTTTTGGCCCATCAATGGCCCATTAAATTACGCATAAGAGAGGCTTTCGGGACAAGGTGAGGTTGGCACTTTGGGGGTTCGGAGATAGAAAATGTGGGCGTGCGAGATCAACATCTACTCTTGGAAAATTTGTGGTCAGAAGGGAAGGCAGAAGATTCATCGATATTAAACTTTGAAACCATTCACTCTTTGATTTTCATGTTTTATCTGAGTTTTACGATGTTCCAGATTTTCATTATGTTCTAAATTCATAAACTAGGGTTTTGGGTTGTATTTTAGACATGAAACTTATATATAATTGCTAGAATATCTTTTTCTATTGTTTAAATGTGATTTGTTTCCTATTGATTAAAAAGTGATCAATAGGCATTTACAAGATCTTTAGAGGAGAATTGTGATCAATTCAAGTCTCTTTGCAATAATCTGAACTATGATATGATCCTGAGGGATTAACAAATAATAGAGTGTAGTGAAGGTACAATCGAATGGCGAGTGGTCTTTTCCCCATCAAAGAATCCTATCTTATCTAAGGAAGATGTGGAACCACTTCATTGTGTAAGATTATCCCAAGCGGCAACGGAGGAGAACAAGAGTGTGTTATATGCCTCTATGCCATCATGGAGACATCATATTTAACTTGGGAAGCCAGTAGAAACATCGATCTTGATGATGAACACAGGGAGGAAGCACAATCTTGGGCACCTCGGTCCTCATTTTTTAATTATGTAACAAAGAAGACCCCACATTCACCCTTTGGAAGAAAAATTGATCCCCACTACTAGGATCTTGTAAGAGAAAGATGGAGTCGCATAACGATCAGCGATTTCAGGCGCCTGACATGAAGAATCAAGTCACGAAGATGAAAAGCTAGAAGATGAGGAAGGGTGAGCCTTGTGAACGAGGCTAAACCTGAGATCATGGATAATATCAATGCTCTCTTTATAGAGGAAACAGCTTGGCAAAAAATCTTGTTTGACCAAGTAATAGCAAGCCAAGCTATATTGAATTAGGGCGAAGCAGTGATGAGCTAAAATGTTGTTGAACTAAACGTTGCATTGCAAGCTCTCCTCTCTTATCCATCCATGGCACAGGCGGGTAGTTCCATCCTACGCCCAAAGAAATTCCCGATGCCACCTTGGGATCCAGTTGTTCCATTTTTCCCAAACTAAACCCAAGGGGGAGGTGATGATCAAGCCTTATCATCCTCAGGGGTATCCCCTCTTCCTCCTTATATTTCATGTTTTCATTCATTAGGGGCAATTTCAATTCAAAGTTTGGATGGGGTTGTTGATCCATTTTTCCCAAACTAAACCTAAGGGGGAGGTGATGATCAAGCCTTATCATCCTCAGGGGTGTCCCTTCTTCCTCCTTATATTTCATGTTTTTATTCATTAGGGGCAATTTCAATTCAAAGTTTGGATGGGGTTGTTGATGGTGTTTGTGGTATGCTTGTATTAGAATCATCTTTGAGATCTATGTAGTGTCTTATTGTGTGTCTTACATGTTTGTGAGTTTTAAACCTTGCTTAGTTTGGTTTGTTAACTCTTTAATTCTTTTGTGTGTTGTGTTAAGTCTAGTGAGTTTGATTGGTGCTAGTAATAGGTGTAGAGAATGCTTTGAGTTGTGCCTAATTTTGAGTTTTTATCGGCTAATTATCGGGATACCACTATGTTTGCATGATCTAGGATTAAAGTGTAACTATGGGTTGTGGATTAAAGTGTAACTATGGGTTGTGGGAGATTGGGCTTGAAGAACCCCCTTGTGCTTTAGCTTATCATTTCTTATAGAAACTTCTACACACACTGTTCTCTTGTGTATACCTTGGTCCCGACCTCTTTTTCTTGAACTCAACTAGCCTTGAAAGACCTTAACCTTGATGGTGGTAGGACACCTTAATAAAAGAGGATTTACTTGATGTGCCTATCCAAAAGAAAAAGAAAGAAAGAAAAAGAAAGGAAAGAGAAAAAAAGAAAGAGAAGAAAGAAAGAGCGAAAACATGAAAAAGAACAAATAAGTGAGTTTACTCACAAGTAGGTGCTAGGGTTTCTAGTTGAGTTTCGAGATGAAGTTCGAGGGTAACTGAATGCCCGGTGTATAACTTGACTAGTGGGGAGTCACGATGGATCCGTACATGAACACCTCTGAATCTCTTTAGCATTGCATCTACTATTTTGTATTTTGTGGAATAAAAGTGTGTTCTCAACCCAATTTTTGGATTCATTTATTTTCAAATGTAAGTTGATTTTGTTGAAGAGTTCTTTGGACCGGTATGCCCTTGAGACTTTTGCACATTATTCACTGAGTTTCTATAGGAAGAGTGTGTTGAGAGCTTGGGGACAACGCGTGCCCTGATCACTATGGTTTCAGCTGCCTAGTCCTTTAGAGAGTATAAAAATGGTGGGATCCTTGGTAGGCCAGGTGCTTTGAAGAACTTGCTCTTAGTGTTCCTTTAATCTCATTGCTAGCACTAGTTGATAACTCCTTGTTAGTTGTTGGTTTGTTTGTTAAGTGATTTGTCAATTGTTTAGTTTGGTTATTAGATTGTTTGGCCTATTTTCTTTTGTTTTGTGCATGTCATCCTTTGCTTGAGGACGAGGAAGGATTTAAGTTTGGGGTGTGATGAGGTATCTATATACTCATTTTACCTCCTTGATCAATTTTGAGTTGTTTATGGTTTAAATAAGCCCTGCCAATCGCTCTCTTTATCGATTTGTGTTTAGGTTAATCATCAGAAAAACGATTGCAAATTTGAGGGCAAACTTGAAGATCGTCGATGAATTTTCGGCATGAGCCGCAATCCAAACTTGGAGATCTTTCCAAGTCTAGTTCATAAAATTCAAAATTCGATTGAAATTTAGTTTTGGGAGGAAGAAAGGAGAGTGATTTTGTTGCGACAGAGATTTCAGCTACGGCCTGAAATCCTCAACATGCATGATGATCTCACGCTCTGATGCGTACAATTTTGTCTTGCCATTTTATGGACCATTTTACAGCATATTTGTCAAGCTGCAGCGTGTAATGAAGCCTAGTCTCGCTTATTTTTTAGGAGTATAAAGAAAAGGATTAGAGGCGAAAATGAGGATCGACTAGAAATTCGAGGTATATAGAGGAGCTGCAACTTTCTACCAGTTTTAGTTTTATTCTTCTCGTTTTCTCAATGTTTTTCTCATTTTCTTCCATTGTAACTCCTATTATGTTGTTCTAGACTTTCTATTTAGGGCTTTAGGAGTAGTTTGACATTGAACTATGGATTTGCTTTTTAGGTTGTAAATTCTTGATGCTTGGTTCTTATTTATCAAGTGTTTTATATGGCTTTAATTACTTGCTATTGATTGATCACCTTTGGCATGTTGAATGACCTATAGTGAGTATGAGAAAAGAATATTAGGTTAGATCATGTATAAAACACTATGCTCTCACACAAGATAGAGGTATTTGTGGGTTGTATGTGTTAATATTAATTTCTGGCACTTAATACAATCCAAGTTATGGTTGTTTGAGGTAGAAGTACAGTTTAAACCTTTTCTAAGATTACCTAGCTATTGTTTGAGAAAGAATAGCTCAATCACTTTGAAATCCATCTTTGGTAATTGAACCAAGCATCATGGACTTTATTTACCTAAGCTCCTTCGTAGGAATTTGTCAAATGAAACCCATAACCTTCGGTTCCTTTATTTTCATATAACTCTTCATTTCTTGGCTTGACTTTAGAATAGTGTTTTTTATGTCATAGTGTAGCTAAATTTCATCTCACCATTTATATAGTCCGGATAAAGTTTAAGGTATCATAATTCTGATGGTGGTAGCTTGACTCTCTATGGGACGATACTCTACTTGCCATTGTGTTGCTTAGTACGACGTGTATACTCACACACATTAAATCACACACACACACACTTGGTAATAAACCTTGTGAGCTCAATTTCAGTTATAAGTTAAAAGTCAACAGTGCCTCTTTCATGATTTTTATTAAGCATAAATTCTAGGTGTATGATAGAGTAGATCTTACTGACGTTTAGAGATGTCTAAGAGGTTCTCAACTCAACCCTATGGTGGATTTCGGGCAAGGGACAATCTCTTCCACGTGGGGCTGGGTCAAAGGTGCACAGTCTAAGCACCCAACATACCATTCATACTTGCTAAGTGTCAAGAGGCGGTTGAAGAAGAGAACTCTACTCTGAATAGTTGGGAACTTGGTGCTACCACGATCTGAGGTGTCCCTAACTAATGTACGCCTAACCTTCAAGCCTCTAAACAATAATCAAAGCCCTATATTTGGTATGAAGTGTTGCTATCCCCTTTGGTGGGGTGGATTGGATCCACTTATCATCCAGAAAGTGAACTACTAACTCTTGGTGAGTATGAAGCAAGCCATAAACGAAAAAGACCGAAAAAAAATTGTAGAAAATGTACTAAAAGTTTGAATCAATGAAAAAGAAGAATTACAAAAGTATCTAGGGCAATTCACCCTCTAAAAATCGCTCTCCTTGATTTGATCCTCCTTTCCCTATTTAAAGTACTTCTCGGGAGGTTCTTGGTGTCCAAGTACAATTAGTTTCCTAATACAAGTCACATCTTGGATATCAGAATCAAAACTTTCTATTTAAATTTGACTTTCGGCGATTCATAGCAGCTCCTAGGAAGCATTACAAAATTTCCCAATGCTCCACTGGCACCATTGCGAATCGACGAGATAGCTTCCTAATTGAAAAATCGCTCTGTTGCATTATGAAATAGTCAATTTTCAAAAAACTTCTTCATTCCCTCATCACTGATCATTCCATCATGGCTCAACTTCGTAGAACTACTACCGCGGGCTTCAAGCTCACCTGAGGCTTGAGATTTCCTTGTTGCTTGACCTTATGATTCGAGCCATAATAATCACCTAAAATGGCGATAATATCATACACAGTACTCAATAAAACCATTAGTAGCAAGGTTTTGGGGCTAACAATGCGCAAAGCTGGTAATATGTGAGTTTCCACCAAGAAGAGGTTTTGCTTATTGAAAATTAAGTAGTTTAAAATGCACTTTTCTAGTGGTTATCACTTCACCCCATAAGAACTCAGACAGTGAGGAATTAACAAGCATACATCACACCATATCAAGAAGTGTGTGATTCCTTCTCTCCGCAATCTCATTCTATTGAGGAATACCAAGCATTGAATACTGAGCACCAATGCAATATTCACGAAAGATGCCAACAAATGGTCTAAGGTTGTGCCCCATCTCATCATATCAACCATTATACTCACCACCTCTGTCATAATGAACCACTTTGATCTTCTTCCCTTTTTGGAGCTCAACTTTAACTTTGAAAGCTTTGAAGGTCTCTAAAGAGTCGGGCTTCTCACAAATGAGCTCAATAAAAACCATAATTGGAATAATCATCGATGCACTAGAAGAAGGAATTACTTTTTAGTAGATCCTAGTCGGGAGAAGGAAAGAGCCATCTTGAACCCTAGCCACCTTTCTTTTTTATCTTGTCCCCTGTATATTTCTTTGGAGATAAATGGCAATCAATATTTTACTTGGATCATGTCGGATATGTTTTCTATATATACACTATAGATGATATGCTTCATTGTTTCAATAAAGTTTCAATTTTTAATGCATTTATTAGATCCTTTTATTATTGATCAATTGTTTTTGGATCAATCAATGCTTTAATTTTTACAAATAATCTAACAATTAGTATTAGAGCAACTTTAATTGGCATTGAAGCTATCAAATTTGTTTTTCTATATTTCTGGGTTTTGTTTGCATTTTTCCCCTGATATGTATTTCTTGGCGTTTCTGTACAACAGTAGCTCCTAGGTTTTATCTATCTATATCTACTGCTATGTTAAACCATGGGGAAGATTTTGAAAATATTGTTTCCGAACTAATTCTAATTTTGATTGAATGTGGGCATCATTGCAAGTTCGCTCTTTAAGTTTTGACCGATTATAACTGGGATAGTGAAATAGACGTTGAAGCACTCGGGTGCGGCTATTATTAATATGTGTCGAATAAGGCATTGATTTTTGGTAGATGATTTCAGAAAACATAATGAGCTCCCGGAGTCAAACCTAGGTTTCCCATGAACTCATTTATGGAATTACCCATATAATTTTGTCTACACACAGTTGTAAATTGATCTCTTGTGAAGGCAATGATGATAAAGAGAATGAAAGTAAAAGAAATTTTAAAATAATCTTATGCTCATCATAGCTTTGATGGATGACAATGGGACTTGAAAGTCTTTGGGAAATGGGTTTTCACATTTTTCAATAAAAGCAAGTTCCTTATTTATTATTAGTACATGGGAGTTGGAGGCTCTTTTTGTTTTCCCCATCAACTATAGAAGTCTTACCAATTTTCTTTTTAAGTGGTAATTTATCATCTTAAAGTAATTTAGAATTGTTTTTTTTAAGGAGAGACATATGCACTATATAACAAAGTTTTTTTATACTTTGATGGCTCAAATTTGAAGAATTTTTCAAATTTTTGTTCATGGCCGAGTTTTTGTATGCTTAATTTGAAAACTTAAAAAAAAAAAAAAAAAAAAAAAAACCCCAATTAAGCATTAAATTTGGTTTTGTTAGAATTGAATTTTTACCCAAGTTTGCAATAATTTTACTGTTCCTCTTCACATATTGCTTTAACAACTTATGTTTGTGCTATTTGTGATTATTTATAGCATCATATTGTGAATATGATTATTATTAGTATTAATACACTTGGGTAAAAATTGAGAAATATTGAATACTTGTGAACATTCCTCTCATGAGTCTGAACATGTCGAATATTTTTTTTAAATTGATATTACAACTCAAATTTCTCCTGTCTTGCACGTTAATTTTGCTAAGATCCATAGAGATAGTAAATTTTTCATATCGATTACTTTATTATTTGGTAGGATGCTTAGTTTGGTGAAGGGATTTCACTAAATGTCATGAACCGCAAAATTTTACTACCTTATCGGTGGGAAATTTGTGCATTTGGTTGTGATGGGTAGTGAATTGCTCTTGAATGTGTATGAGTCTTTTGATATTCAATAGACTCTAGCATTCAGTGAACACTTTTGTGGGTCATTTGGTAAGCCGAAGGATGGAGCAATTGTCATGTCTTTGTTTTACATGTATTTTTTACATTGTTCTCTCTTTTGTTCTTCGGGTTTGAGGTTTCCTTAGTTCTTTGTTGTCACGAAACTTAATGGGAGTAACTGCAAACAATGGGTTAAATCTCTCATGATGAATTTGACAATTATGAGACTGAACTTGGCCTTGAAAGTTGAAACTCGTCCAAAACATACTATTGAAAATTCTGCAAAGGCAAGGATTACATGAGGTGGGAGTATTCAATAGTTTTTGTTTGATAATCATGAAGAATCATATGGAAGACTCTATTTATGCAAGCATTCCCAAGAGTGAAAATGCAAAAGAGTTCTTGGATGCTATTTCTAGAAATATACTAAGTTCTCAAAGAATGAGAAAAATGAGCTATCTAATAATCATTTGGTGAATGTTTGTTATGAATCCAATTTCATTAGTGTGTCATTTGATACTTGATGGTTAGATAGTGCATGGTGACACCATTCATAACGCAATTACGACCGGAGTAATGATTAGAAAGGAGTCAACTAGTCGGGGAGTAGTATGTTTACATGGGGGACGATACAAAAGTTCAAGTTGTTAGATTGCAGCTTAGTACATAAATTTTTTTGGATGTGGTGTACATACCCTCAATCAAGAGGAATTTGATATTTGTACCTATTTTAGATAAACTTAGATATAGTTTTCTTTTTTAAACTAGAAAATTTGAATTGTACCAAGATTCTTTATTGATTGGTAATGGAATGCTTTATCGTAATCTTTACAAATTAGAGTTGTATGGTTTTGCTTATGTTTCTTCTCACGATGTTAATACTATTAAGTAGCACCAACGTCACAGGTCATACTTCCCAATGAAGAATGGAGAAATTAATTAAGGAAGGGATTAACTCGGATCTTAATTTCGATTTTTGATACGGCATGTATGGGTGTATTAGGGTAAATTGACTACCAAGGTTGATAGATGCATTGAGTTGCTTAGGGTTATTCATACAAATATTTGTGGGCCATTCACCTCTCCTTCTATGGGTGGCCACAAATATTTCATCACGTTCATCGATGATTATTACCATTGTGGTTTTTTTGAGCTCATTCATGAGAAGTCTAACTCTTTAGCGGCCTTCAAAGCTTTCAAAGCTAAAGAAGTTGAGCTCTAAGGGAAGAAGATCAAAGTGGTTCATTTTGACAAAGGTGGTGAGTATTATGGTAGATATGATGAGACGGGGCTCAACCCTGGACCATTGTTGAAGTATCTTTAGGAATGTGGCATTGATGCTTAGTATTCAATGCCTAGTACTCCTCAACATAATGGTATTGCGGACAACTGGGATAAGTAGAGATATATAAAGCAAGATTAGTGTCTAAGGCTTACAATCAACAAGAAGGTGATTTCAAGAGCATTCTCTCCGTGTCCACTAAAGACTCTCTATGCATTATTATGCCTATGGTGGCTCATTTGACTTGAAGTTGCATCAAATGGATGTCGGGACAACTTTCTTGAAAGGAAGTTGGTGAGGATGTTTACATGTCTCAACCTACTGGTTTTGAGGAAATTAGTAAGGAACACATGGTGTGTAAACTTCATAAATCCATTTTTGGTCTAAAGTAGGCTTTCAGGAAGTGGTATCTCAAGTTTGATGATGTTGTCACCGCTAATGGTTTTAAGGAGAACATAGTCAATCAATGCATATATATGAAGGTTAGTGGGAGTAAATACCTATTCCTAGTTTTATATGTTGATGATATTTTGCTCGCAACCAATGATATTGTCATGTTGCTTAAGACAAAGAAGTTATTGTTTAGCCATTTTGATATGAAGGATCTTGTGGAAGCATCTTATGATTTGGGAATACAAATACTTTGCGATAGACCTAAGTGGCAATCTAGATTGTCTCAACAAGCGTCAATGAACACATTACGAAGAAAGGTTCAATATCTTGATCATATTCTTCTGTCAAGGCATCAATTATAAAGGGTGATAGATTTTCCAAAGGCCAATGTCCTTAGAATGATATTGAGAGAGATCAAATGAAAGTAGTCTCTTATTCTTCAGTGGTGGACAACCTAATGTATGCTCAAGTATGCACACTACCTGATATTACTTTTGTTGTTGGGGTGTGGGGTAGGTATTTGAGTAATCCTAGTCATAGCCACTAGAAAGTAACTAAGAAAATTTTAAGGTATCTTCAGGGTACCAAGGATCTCATGTTGACATATTGGCATATCGACACTCTTCAAGTGGATGGTTTTAGTGAATCATATATGAAGTTATTATTAAGTTATAAGAAGTCCACTATGGTTATATCTTTGTGATGGCTGATAGATATTTCATGAAAAGACACCCGAAACCTTCTTCTACTCTAGAGGTAGAGTATGTGGCACTTTATGAGGCTATTGTCATCGCGATATGGTTGCGGAACTGGCCCTGGCTTTGGGGTTGTTAACTCCATTCGTGGATTGTATCTTTCTCTAGAATCTAGGATCACTTCTCTTTCAGCGCGTTGATGTGAGATTCTTCTTTGTCAAAGAAATTTGTAGAGTCCATCATTTCTATTGAGCACATGCCTACAACTAACATGTGGCAGACCATTAACCAAAGACTTACCTATTTGTGTGTTTGAGTCTGCGTCACCCACGTGGTGTTAAAGACCTAAACTCTTTGTTTTAATTGGGGTTTGTCTTTTCATGTATTTGCAAGGAAAAGCTCATGTTTTAGATGGTATACATTTTGACGTTTGTCATTATCTTGTGATTTTGTGTCATTTTGACTCGATGAATGGCATAATGATGTTCTTTATTTCATTGAATCAATATACATGTCATTGTAATGCTTCATGATTAGTAGCACCTGATTATGTATGATTTATGCATCCCCTCGCTATATTAATTGAATATGATTGATTATGGCTATGTAAGTATCTTGTTGAAGCATTTGAGTTATGATTTTGATTAGTAGCGCCTAATTATGAACGATTTATGGATCCTCTTAGTATGTTAATTGTATATGATTTGTTAAGGCTATGTAAATCTCTTGTAAAATCATTTGAGTTATGAATATGCAGTCCAAGTGGGAGAATGTTGGATTAATTTATTAGTATGGACTAAACATAATCATATTTACAATTTTAATCGTGTAATTATGCATGTAACTATGGACCATTAATTGGATGGTTTAATTTTAACTTGCACTATGGGAAGCATGGTTTTATCTTACTCCCTTGCTTTGGTTTGCCCGTTGAATGGCGCAATTGCTTTATTATGCTTTCCACATGCATATATAAGAAAATAGAGCCTTAGAATTTTTTAAGGGGTTTTAGAGAACACATGAAAGGGATAAGGAAAGAGTCATCTTGAACCCTAGCCACCTTTCTCTTTGATCTTGTCTCCTGCAGATTTCTTTGGAGATAAATGGTAGTAAGTAATTCTGGATCCATGCCAGGTATGTTTTCTCGCTATGAATATTATACTTCATTAATTAGTAAGCGTCTAATTATATGCGATATATGCATCCTTTATCGTGGTAATTGTATATAGCTTGGTTATGGATATGTAAGTCTCTTGTTGGGGGGGAAACATTTGAGTTATGATTTGATTAGTAAGCCCTAATTATACGATTTATGCATGCTCTCGGTGTGTTAATTGTATATATTGGTTTAGCTATATAGTCTATTATGAAAACATTTGAATTATGATTATGTGTTAGTGGAGAATATTGGATTAATTTATTAATTATGGATTAAATAATTTATTACAATTTTAATTGTGTATTATGCATATTAATTGGGTCATTTATGGGATGATTTAATTTTAACTTGCTACGGGCCCATAGTTTATATTCTTCATTGCTTTGGTAAGACCATTATGCAAAAGCTCAATTGACTGCTAGTAAATAGAGCCTTAAAATTTTTTTTTATGGGGTTTGGAGAACACATGAAAGAAAAGGAAAGAGTCATCTTAAACTAGCCATCTTTCTCTGCTGCCATATAAAGTAGATTTAAATGAAATATATGTGAGTCAATAATTACGAATTCATGCCAAGTAAGTTTTACACATGCACTATAAATGACATGCGTTGTTTCAATAAAGTTTCAATTTTTAAATGCATTAATGGGTCAGTTGATGGTGTTTTGGATCAATAAATCTTCATTTTACAAAATAACTAACATAAAGTGGAAAAAATTACTATATTGATCAGGTAAGAATATTTAAGAAATCACAATTTCGACAAATTATTGATTTTGATTTTGCCGATGAGATGTTTTCATCACTTAGGGTTTAATGGATATGCTACATAATTGATTTATATCTTAAATAGAAGATGAAAGTATATTTAATGAATAAAAAAGTTGACAAATCATTGATATTGATTTTTTCGGTGAGATGGTATCGTCGAAATGGGAGGATATGCATTGCCAAAGAAATGTCGAAATGGGAGATTATTAGAGCTAACAGTTAACGTAATCTTAGACAAAACCTTTCATTATCTTCATGATAGAACGACGGGCCCTTATTAATTGATCACCTTCCACTTTCTTTATCCATTGGGAAGATAGAGCTCTTGTAGTTAACATTTTGGTCTTCAACGGCTTAATGGGATGCTGACCATAGCTTTTGACTCCTCTCACCTTTTATGTCAGTCTAGTTCTCATCCAAAAAAAAAAGCAATAGTACTCAAGCGGGTTCTTCACCTCACATCTCACATCCAATAAATGCAAATGGAGTTAATTCCCTATTGTGGGCATATTATATTATGAATGCAGTAAAACATTATTGGCATTTAGGGTCCATAAGTTTTGGCAAACACCTATTAATCAATTAATTATTTTGAAACGGCATTCTATTCTCAAGTCTTTACCAGTTCCATTTTATTAACTTGCTATTTTAATTACTCTGTCTATTTTAGTCTTACAGGCGAAAAAAGAAGGAGAATCATGTCTGGGAAACTTAGAAAGTGTATGATGCTATGTTGCGGAGGTAAGCCGACTATAAGATCTCTTGGACTCCTAAACTGGAAATTAAACTACATTTTTGTTTAATTATGGATAACAAAATAAATGAAATAAACCAGTGCAATAATTTTTCATATTAGAATGTTGACAAATACACAATGTCTCTTTTAAATTCAATGTCATTTGAAAATATGTGAGGGCTTGGTTCATAAAAGCCCCTCTGACACTGCTTTAATCAAAATGTGTATTGGGGGTTGTCATCTTATGAGCGGGTTGCAATTCAAGGCCATTGAAATTGGTTTCCCTTTGTCCGTGTTGGTTATTTTGGGGTTGGGCACAAATGTTGTGGCTCGACCGTTTCCTCTTAATTAAAATATAATGGGAACGTGTGGGAGAGTTGAAGCGTCTTGTCTCGTGAAGTTAAAATAAAATATTTTATTTTATTTTAAATAAAAGGAAACTGATTCCTTTTTTAATATGATAGTTTTTCTTCTTAAGAGAGATTTTTTTAAACATATCAGAAAAAAAGAAAGAAAGAGATTATCTCTCTCTAGAAAAAGACGACGTTTATTACTCTGACTATCCCAACAAAATATACCACAAGTACCAACCCTCAAACCTTTGTGAATCTCTTTTCAAGAGATAAGTGTTATTTAAGTTGTAAAATTCTCTTTCAGTTCGTCTTTAATGATATAATTGAAATTCAATTATGCAAAAATAATCTTGAGTACTATGCTTAATTATTGATTAAAGTTAGGATGCATAGTAATTTAAAATGAAACTTACACTAGTATCAGAGCCATGTGTATTTCTTTATTTTTTTTTATTGGTGAATATTGTATATCCAAATATCTAGGTGATATAAATTATATTTCTTTTATCTTCTCGGTGATTGAATTGCTTGGTTTTGGATAAACCGATTTACTTATAAATAATGTTGTTCCTGTTATGATAGAGGTCTGGATTTTGATAGAATATCATTCTGTTCTCAAAAAAAAAAATCTTAAATGATGCATATTTATCTACTATAAGTTCTCCAATATTAAATTCTGAACCTTGCAGAAGTCTGCAAGTTACATTTTTTTTATTTATTAAAGCACCACAGAAAGTCTTGGAGGTCTTCTCGACTTGTTTTTTTTTTTTTTTTTAAATTCCATCTTTTTTTCTTGTAAACAAATTCAACCAAACAGATGTATATATATATATATATATATATATATATATATATATATATATATATATATATTGATATATCGAATAATTTTCAGTTAAATTCACATGAAAAGCAATCTTGGGTTACGATACGTAACTTTGTACATATTTATTCAAAATATACAAATAAAAGTAGTGGTCCCAAGTGGCATTGCATGTGCCAGGCATGTGTCCAATATGTTTTTGTTATGTGATAAAGGATTAGTTTTTCCGCTCATGCTATGTTTGGAATTTTTTTTTTTTTAAGTAATAGAATTCAAAACGGAAACTTTTTCTCATATTAATAAATAAATAAAAATAAATAAAAATAAATATATATATATATATATATATATATATATATATATATATATATATATATATATATATATATATATATATATATATATCTATATATATATATATATATATATATACTACCTCTCTCCTGTGTTGGCCCAAGGATACCTCTAATTGAGGTTTTAATGATAACAAATCAAGGTAATTAGTTACTAATGATTTACTTGATATGAGTGATAGATGGCAAAAGATTATGAACTTAAAAACTACATCATTCATCCAATATTTAAATCAAAATCAAGTTCAGAAACAAAAGAAAGCGAGGTTTAAGTTCAACCATACTATGAAGACTTTGTAAACTTAGGAATCCTTGTAAGGTGATAACATTGGTGCACTTAAAATATTATCATTTATCATGCATCACTCATAACTCGGTTTTTAAATGCAAAAATTGCATAACCTTTGAAAACTTGAGTTCGAGCATAAAACCTTAGGTTTTATAATCCTAAAATGTGCTTCAATGAGACACCTAATGTTTAGAAGTGTTTTAAATAAAAACATGAGTTTGAGCATTTATAGGGTCAACCGACTAAGGTAGAGCCTCAATCGGTCGATCGATTGTGGTCCATTAGTATCTGCCAATTGTGGCATAGCAGTTAAACCGGTCGACCGTTAAGGTCTACCAGTTGAATTGGTCAACCTGTTACCAACCGGTTGAGATGCATTCCAAGCCGTTTGGATCCAATAGCATCCCTTTGAAACTAGTCAGTGAAATAGTCGATTGGTTAGGAACCAACTAAGTTGTGAAACTTGACCGGTTGGATGCAGTAGCTCATCTATATATCCAGAAGAGCAAACGGTCAACTGGTTTAGCAATTGGTCGAGTCCAATGGCTATAAAACGATAACTTGCAGTGCATTTAATGAAACAATCGATTGGTTAATTCGAGCCCAGGTCGTCGATTAGCGACTTATTTTGCTATCAAAGTTCCCATTCTCTTCAGAGTGTTGGGGATCATTTAATATTATGAGACTTATTGCATTAAAGATCCACCCAACCACCAACTCTCTTGCT
Organism: Tetrastigma voinierianum; assembly: GCA_016808115.1. Classification (NCBI taxonomy): domain Eukaryota; kingdom Viridiplantae; phylum Streptophyta; class Magnoliopsida; order Vitales; family Vitaceae; genus Tetrastigma; species Tetrastigma voinierianum. The sequence goes on from JAEQBH010000508.1 coordinate 32,471, forward strand.
CATTAACTCTCGATATTCTTGGGCATTCAATCCTCCTTGCATACTAGAGTGCATCATTGGTCACATCCTTACTTTCCTTGCATTTGAGTGATATTTTAAAGCTATAGGGTGATTTATTGTGCTTAAGAGTGAAAAAAGATTGTGAAGAAACCCATTTGAGTCAAAGTCCAGTATACAGAACAAGTTTCTCTTTTGAGGACAGTTTGGTAGGCCTCTTTGAGATTGAAGGTCAGTGGACGTGAGTAGGAACCTATTTGAACCACTATAAATCCGAGTTTGCCCTTTCTATCCTTATCTCTTTATTTATTGTTCTTGAATTAATTTGGAAATTTATTATTGTCTTGCAAAAAGTTTTTGAGAAAACCATTAATTCAACCCCCTCTTGGTTATATATATTAGAACTCCATAGTATGATTGATGAACTAAACATGATGTTCATGGAAAAACCCCATCATTAAGTATGATGATGCAATCATATGCTAATCCTTTTAGCACATGGTCGTTGTTAGGCACATACGGACACATTTGTATACAATGACGTTGTGGGCACATCCACTCATGCATACCATTGGAAGGCCCTGGTTCCAAACTAGGTTGGTTTGTTCCTTAAAAAAAAAAATTAAAAATATCTTTTTCTCGATGGATAGGATGTTAGATAGTTATACAAATCTAATAATCTATTCTCGGTGAAAAAATGGCCCCCCTACAATCATATGAAGTGACAAAGTATGAATGCCCAAATAGCGTCTTGGAATAATAAAATTTAGATAATTATTATTATTATAATAATAATAATTAAAAGGGATATGTTCCTATTTTCATTTTAGTATGATTAGAAAAGGCCATTAGGTTTTCTGATTGAGGTCCCTTCCTATTTTTTTATAAAAAAAATCCTAGGTCAAATCTCGTTGACTCCTTTTATTTAATTAAATTTTTTTTGTACCTAATACAATGATGCAACAAATGAGGATTGTTAAGGCCGTTAGAACCTTGGCACATCAGAAAAGAATAGAACACATAGAAAGGGATATTGAGAACATTGAAATGGATGTCAATGACAAGAACGACAAATTTGATTATCTAGTGAGCCACATTATTAAGATCAATAGCCGGATCTAAGAGATAGTTTGGGAAGGGGGTTTGTTAAGAAATATTAAGAAATATGAGGTTTTAAGGTCAGGCCTTAAATCTCCTAATGAACAAGGAATTCTTGATTCTCTATGAAATTCTTATCCTTATGATCAACAAAAGGCTTATGGGAAACTTGTTCAAGATTTCATCCCAGAATATGTGAATTGGGTTGCAAGGAAGACTTGTAGTCATTTATATGGTATATCCATTCGAAGAGGAAAAAAACAAGTACTTGGAATTCCTTTGTTGCCAAAAGGCTACTATGAACTGCCTTTGGAACTGAAGAGGAGATTACATGAATTCATTCTTATTCATGCTTTGCGCTTATCTTAGAGTTTTATTCATTTATTTGTTATTAACATGTAATGGTTGAGGAGAATTATAAATTTTTTTATTTTATTCTTTAGTTCAATGGATTTATGGTATAGATATATATATATATATATATATATATATATATATATATATATATATATATATATATATTATATTTTCTTCTTCTTTACCAATCATGAATTTATTAATTAATAGTATTTAGAATTTGTTATGTGCAAATTGACTAAAGATTAGTGACTTTAGTTTGAGAGCAATTAATTACAAAGTGATTCATTGAACATAGGAGCCTTAGACGATGATTGGGAACATAGTAAACTCTCGACTCTAAACTTGTGTTCAATTAACACTCTATAACTAATTTAAAAAAAATTCATGTATGTAATGGGAATTGATAATTGTGTGTAAAAATTCATTCTATAGTTAAAATCTATGGCTACTATTATTGAGAACATTGTAGCTGAACTCAATAAGGGTGAAAAACCGAATGGGGACAATTATGAGATCTGGAGTATGAAAATCTAATATGTACTTGAAGAGCAAGAAGCTCTTGAGGTTTTAAATATGTTCATGGCTGAACCTGAGCAAGGCAAAACAGCCCAACATCGAAGGGATCATGAAGCTTATGAGACTTGGAAAAAGAAGAACTCCATAGCTCACATTACATTGTAGAGCAGCATGGATGATGATATCATAAGGGAGTTCCGAAAATATGAGATCGCAAAGGACATGTGATCAACTCTCTCTGAAAGGTTTGGTGGTACGTCCATAACCAAGCTAAGATCACTTACCATTATGTTGGACACTTACAAGAAACGCCCTGAACATACCATGAAAAAACATTTGAGGTAGATGTCGAATATGATAGGTGAGCTTAAAGATGCAAGTCATACTCTTACCGATGAACAACAAGTGCAAGCAGTAATTCTTTTACTACCTCAAAGCTAGGAACACGTGAAAATGCATTTGACCCACAATGAAAGCATTATGACATTGGAAGATGCTATGCGCCACTTAGAGCTTGAGGAAGATTGCCCCATGGCCAGTAAGACAAATGTTGATGTCTACATGGCTGGCTCTAGCTCACATGGTGGAAAATGGCGCAAGTGTAAATTTCATGGTGAGAACCCGACAAGAGAGTCAAGCAGATGCTCAGACAAAGAAAAAATAAAAGTTCAACCAACCTAAAAAAAGAAAGAAAAAAGGATTCTTTAAGAAAAAAAAGCATGTGTCCAAGCTCGAGTGTTATAATTGTGGCAAGAAGGGGCATTTTGCATGTGACTGTAAGGAGCCTAAGAAGGTAAATGACCTTTATGCACTTGTTAGTGAAATTAATGTTTCTAGTTTGTTTATTTGACTTAATCTTATCATTTGTGGACTGTAGACTCATGACCTATGGACCATGTAGCAAAGGACAAAAGTACCTTCGTGGAATTTCGACGAATCCCGAAAGGAACAAGATGGATATATGTAGGCTACAACTCAAGAGTTGAAGTGAAGAGAGTTGGCACGTGCAAGTTAGTCATGCGTGGTGGACAAACCTTATTCCTACATGATGTGTTGGCTTTACTCTTGACATTTGTAGGAATCTAGTTTCTATGTTGGTTTTACTCAAATAGGATTTTGAATTATCGTTTCATGGACAAGGTGAGGATTTGTTTTTAGGACAAGATTATTGTGGATGTGGTTCTTTCTTAAACGGTTTTATTGTTCTTGATGTTGAACATGATGAAAGTAATGTATGTTTTTCTTACTTTACATCGGCAATTAATTATGAGAATAATGTAGAGGTTTGACATGCTAGACTTGGTCATATTGGCCAAAGTCTTATGAATCGATTAGCCAAAGAAGGCTTATTGGGTAGTTTGAACAAAGTTGAGCTATCAACATGTGAACATCGTCTAGTTGGAAAAACAATAAGAAAACCATCTGAAAAAGGAACCAAGGTTATAACTCCATTGAAATTAATCCATTCAGACATTTATGGTCCAATGAATGTCAAAGCTAGACATAGGGCAGTTTATTTCATCACATTTATAGATGACTTCGTAAATATCAAGCATTAGATTGCTTTATCAAGTTTATAAACTTAGTTGAAAATCAATTAGATAAGAAAATCAAAGCATTAAGAACCAATTGAGGTCGAGAATATTTGTCTGATCAATTAAAATGTTTAAGTGATGAAAAAGGAATAGTACATCAGTTTACTATCCTGTACCCTTCATAACAAAATGGAGTAGCAGACAAACGTAATAAGACCCTTCTTGAAATGGTTAGGTCAATGATGGCTCAAGCTCGTTTTCCTTTCACCTATTATGGTGGTGCATTATTAACTGTCACATTTGTACTTAATCGTGTGCCCTCAAAGTCAATTACTACCAGTCCACATGAATTATGGACCAATAAGAAACCTGACCTAAGTTCTTTAAGACCTTGGGGTTGTGTTGCCTATATATATAATTCCTCTCATAAATATGGAAAGTTAGGTCCAAGAGGAAAGAAAAGTATCTATATAAGATATTGTGAACAGTCTAAATGATATGTTTTCATAGGTGAGCAAGAAGGTGGTAACATAACTAAATTTGAATCACAAGATGTCACATTCTTAGAGAATGATTTCCCTAAGCAAGGACAACTAGGTAAAGACCTATTATTATACGAAACTACTAACTAGATTGCTTTCGTTGCACAATAATTGGATCCATTCTCTTCGAGTGGGAGTGTTTTGAGAAATGATGAATTAGTTTCTAATATCACCCAAACACAACCTGTAGAGGATCCGACTATGCTTACTGGTCCAAGTGGGAGTAACAATGAAATTGAGTAACCCCAAATCAGGTAAAGAAATCGTCAACTAGTTCCTCATCCCCAATTTGAGATTGAAAGGGAAGCGTTTATTGTTACTCCACAGCATGTAGAAGAGCCAAGAAATGTAAAGCGACTCTTAATTGTCCTGATAAAGAAAAAGGGAAGAAGATATTGAGTCAATGAAAACTTATCAGGTGTAGGAGTGGACAGTCCACTAAAGACATAAACTGGTTTAGCGATAAATGGATCCTTAAAATTAAAGCGTAAGGTAGATGGCACGATTGAAGATCTATGGCTTACCGCGTGCGAATTTATACACAACATGAAGGAATAAATGATGAAGAAACTTTTTCACATGTTGTCAGATTTACCTCAATACGCTTAATTTTAGCTATCATTGCAAGTATGGACCAAGAATTACATCAAATGGGTGTAAAAACTGCTTTTCTCAATGGAGAACTTGACGAAGAAATCTACATAGAACAACCAGTAGGTATCATAACTCAAGGCCAGGAACATAAAGTATGCAGTCTTTTAAAGTCAATATGTGGTGTTAAGCAGTCTTCGAGACAATCAAATATTCAGTCTCATAATGCAGTAGTGTCCCATAACTTTGAAATGACTAAATAAGATCATTGTGTCTACATTAAAAGATCGAAAGAAAAATTTGCAGTCTTGTCCTTGTATGTAGATGACATACTGATAGCTAGAAATAATGTGGAGTACATAAAAGAAATCAAAGGATGGTTGTGATACAAATTTGAAATTAAGGATATGGGTGAAGCTACATATATCCTTGGAGTTAAGATTTCAAGGGATCGATTAAAGAATTTGGTGTCTCTTTCACAAGAGCCATACATCAAGAAAATCTTAAGCGATTCAAAATGTAAGATTGTAAACCCATTGGTACTCCTTTGGAAAAAGGTGATACCTTGACTCAGAAATTATGTCCTAAAACCTCAGACGAAAATGAACAAATGAGAGCAGGGTTCCTTACTTAAGCACACAATTGGAAGCCTAATGTATGTTATATTTGCACTAGGCACAAATACGCCCATCTTTGTTGGGATGAAAAATAGATATCAATCTAATCCAGGTCAAGCACATTAAAAAGAAGTGAAAAGGATATTGAAGTATCTCAAAGGCACAATAGAATATTCATTGTGTTATCAAGGTAATGATCTACTATTTAAAGACTATACTGATGTTGATTGGAGAGGAGATTTAGATGAAATGAAATCCACCTCAAGATTTATCCTCTTACTCAACAATGGTGCCATATCATGGAGTAATGAAGCAATATTGTATAGTTGTATCGCTTGATGGAAGGCGAGTTTAGCATTATCGGTAGCTCACGAGAAAGGAGTTTGGTTAAGAGATTTTAGAACATCTGATCAACAAGGTAGATACTATAAAGACTGTGCTTGTAAATTGTGATAGTCAGACTACAATAGCTTATACAAAAGATCCTAAGTTCCATGCTAAAACCAAACACATAGATATAAAATACAATTTTGCGAAAGACATGGTGGCACGAAAGGAAGAAAATGAAGTACATATGTAAAACCTGAGTAAATTTGAATTTTTCCGAAAAAGGGCAGAACAGAAAATTGCCGCTACAATACAAGCTGTAAACCTAAAATTTTCTAGATCTCGGATATCGAAACAAACCTTGCCGTTGGATTCGTATCGTGAAATCTAATTACCCAGACGAATTTCGTCGAATTTCGAGATAATTTGAATTTCCACCTTTTTCGGGGGGGATTTTTGAGAAAATCTTGAAAATTGAAAATTAAATTGGATAAAGTTCATAGAAAACGATTTGAACTTGAAACGTGATGAAATAAATCGTTTCGGGGCACAAACGAACCCGGACAGGTCACAGACATGTGGCGCAACATGAGCCACTCACTTCAACTTAAGTGAGAGGCTTGGGACAAAAGATCCCATTTTCTTTTCCTGAAGAAAACGTGAGAGAGGGGAAGAGGGGGGAAAGAGAGCTTCCAAACTTTCTTTCGACGATCTATGGAGTTTCGTCGGTTGAAATTCGTTGAGACAAGAACTAAAGTTCATCGCCTCGATGAGGGCTGCACGCACAAAAAAAAAAAGAAAAGGATTTCACCGAAGATCAAAATGAGGAGATTTCGGGAAATCAAAAATTTATGGCTAGGGAGGCGTCCTACCTGTGTTACGGCGCTTCAAGGGGTAGGGATTCTTCCTACTTGGTTTATTTCCAACCTTAGGGTTGTTTTAAGGTAGGATTGTTATGTTTATGCCTTAAGGGGTTGTTTGGACTGTGTTAAAATGACTTTAATGACTGTTTTGCTACCCGGTTATGGCCGACTTTGTAAATTGTTTTGTGATGTTGTGTAATATGTTCCAAAAAGTGTTTAGGGACTGTTTGGATTAAAAATAATAATTATCCGGACTGTTAAGAGGCTATTTGGACTATGTTAAAACGACTTTAATTGCTATTTTATGCCGGTTGTGTGGCTTTGTCAGTGTTTGTGATTGTGTGTAATATGTCCCAAAAAAATTTTAGGGACTATTTAGATAAAAAATAATAATAATCCAGACTGTTAAGGGGTTGTTTGGACTATGTTAAAACGGCTTTAATGGTTGTTTTGTGGCCCGGTTGTGGCTGGCTTTGTGCATTATTTTGTGATTGTGTGTAATATGTCCTAAAAAGTGTTTATGGATTGTTTTGATAAAAAATAATAATAATCCAGACTGTTAAGGGCTTGTTTGGCTTTCTTTGTGGCCAGTTTAAAAGCCAGTTTGGGGTTGCTTATGTGGGCTTTTTTTTTTTTTGTGGGCGTTATCTATGCCATAATTGGCTTTAAGGGTTAAAGGTGTTATTACTTGATTGGTGTTAACATGCTTGATAATTGTTGTTTGATGAATGTTGATATAGGTATGCTTATATATTGACATTAAAATGAATGTTTGTTTTTTGAAATTATATGCACGTAATATAATTGTCCATGATACATGGCAAAGTGTATGGTTTATATTGTCCATATGGAATTCATTACATATGTGGCATGGCATTGACATGCAATGGTGCATCACATTGCATATGCAGGAGAACATCGCATTTCATGGGTGTGAGTTCGTGGTTAGAATCAACACCACATTTGGTGATTGATGGGTGTGCTTACTACCTTTGGACGAAGTCCAACAGAGTCATACGGTTGTATGAAACAGAAATATTTGTGTCGTGTAATATCAAGAAGGTCTAGACACTCCCTCGGGTGAAAGACCCGGTTACTAGTTCATTACACTCCAATGCATGGGAGCATCGCATTTCATGGGTGTGAGTTCATGGTTAGAATCAACACCACATTTAGTGATTGATGGGTGTGCTTGGTACCGTTGTATGAAGTCCAACAGAGTCGCACGGTTGCATGAAAAAGAAAAACTTGTGTCGTGTAATAGCAAGAAGTTCTAGACACTCCCTCAGGTGAAAGACCCGATTACTGGTCCATTACACTCGAACGGTGAAAGTCCAAAAAATGTAAAAGGCGTGTGGAGCCTGCGGTGAGACTCCAAAATCCGCTTCCCACAAAAGGCACATGGTTTGAATATGAAACGATCATTTGAGGTGTGACATCCAACAAGTTTTGGTTTGTAAACAAATGAATGTTGTTTTAAAAATGATCAGTGGATGTAATCCACGATGAAAAGATTTTATCCACCGCGTTAATTGCGTGTGTGATGGGAGTTGGCAAAGACTTGGGGTTATGGTACATGAGTGAGTCTCATCTCATTTTATAGCATGGCATGTAGAATTCTAAGTTAGAATTGGCATATTCTTATTTTTGGAATGTTGATGTGAATCGTCAAGTGTAAACATTGCATGTGCACTTAGGCAGGGAGTAGCCTCTATAGGAATTACTCTACTAGGTGTGGCTCACTCTATACGAGAAAAACATTTCAAGTGTGAGACTTGCGCCGATGGACGGTTCTCATCCGGGGCCGCAAGGGTGAAGAAAGTCGACGTGTGGCTTTTATAATTAGTTTTGTAATTATTTTTGTAAAATAATTTGGAACAAATTATTTTTGGCATGTACTAATATGTAAAGAGTTGTAATTGAACCCATATGGACTGTTTTTAATATAATCTTACATGTTTTTATATGAATGTGGATAAATGGACCCAGTGTGGTCAATTTTTACTCATAAATGGACCCGGTGCGGTCATTGTGTTATATTGGGTCTCGGATGGGTCATGTGATTGTATTATTGTATAAGTTGGGTTTGGATGATAGAGGCTCTGCGTCTGAAAGGGACTCTGTCCGATTTTGTAAAATTATGGATCTGGTAAATGGGACATAATAGTGTAGTATCAGTTACAAATATCCCACGAGGCTTCCGGGTGGGTTGATGGATGATCAACGGACACTCGGATTTTGGGGCGTCATAGCTTGGTATCAGAGCATAGGTATGCGATTACCTAGGGCTTGAAGGGCATGGGTCTAGACCATTGCATTCTTTGTGCATTTCATGTTTGTGCCTTAATATGCTACATGATTGAGTGCTTTGTGTTATGTGAAATATATACATGGTAAAGTGTATATGGAAAAAAAAGGAACACTAGGGTTAGAAAACATAACCTTAGGGGTTCAGGAAAACAACGAACGGGATAGTTCAGGATGTCGAGGTCTATTAGTGGTTGGTACATGCATTACTAGTTAGACAAGGAGAGAAATCTCAAAGTTTAAACTTGACCCCCATTTAATTGGGATGTTATGTAAGACTCTATTGCTAATTGGCTTATGTAGATGGCAAATCGAGGAAGAGGACACCGAGGCGGTGGGTGGAACAACAACCTTCTACCATCGGCCTTTGATCAACAAGCCTTCATAGAGGCTATTGGTGCTACGTATGCTACTATTGCACAAAGAGTGCTGTGGCTGCCACCATTGCACATGATGATGCAATTGTGAGCCAAGGAGGGCTAAGTAACCTTTAGAGGTTCAAGGCACACCGTCCTCCAAACTTCAGAGAATGAGGGGACTCGATGATAGCTGATCATTGGTTCCGACAAGTCGACAAGATCTTGGAGGCTATGGAGATCACCTCCGATGCCATTAGGATAGAGACTAGCACATTCCGGCTAAAGGCGAATCAGTATGGTGGAATTGGGTAAAAGCCTCAAGGAACTTGGAGGCAACGACATAGGAGGAGTTTCATGAGCTCTTCATGGGAAAATATTTCCCAGCGTCTGCTCGACATGCAAAAGCTCGTGAGTTCCTAGAACTAAAACAAGGGACAATGACTATGCTCGAATACATGGCTAAGTTCTGAGAGTTAAGCTTAAGCTAATGATTATGTGACACAGACATGAAGTGAGGAAGTTTGAGGATGAATTACGAGAATTGTCCATTTGGGATAAAATTATTGGGACTTCTCCCTCTGAGACTTGGACTCGATAGTCAAGACATTTATGGCCATTGAGAGGGAGGTGGACGACACACGGAGCATTCGAGATGAACGTGTTAACGATAAGAAGAAGGAGAGCCAACCTTCTTCTTCTAGCTCAAGGAAGAAGCAAAGGACTTCTACTCCGCAAAAGTTTTAGGGAAGGGGCCGTGACTATCAGGGCTAAGGTCGTGACTATCAGCACCAAGGCCAAGGTAAATTGTCCTAAGATGGGAGACACTTCAAGGGTCCTAGCCAGCCAAGGCAGAGGACATGTTTCTATTGCCACTAGCCTAAACACATGATACGAGATTGTCCTTAGAGGTAGGGATCCCGGTATGGGACCTGCTAGTCTGATCGTGGAGTGGGGCGTTCACATACTTTCAATTTGTTTCGCTACTTTTACCATGGGCGAGGAGCGGAGTACTAAGCCACGGTCTTTGCACATGCCCCTACTACTTCACAATCAGGCTAGATGAGCCAAGGCATGGGTCGAGGTCGAGGCCGGGACTCCTGGCAAGGGACCGAGGACCCGGGGACGTGTGCATGCCATCGCCTCGGTGAGCTTATAGATCAGTCGATTATTCAAGGTACATTTCTATTATCTCGCTTATGGGCAAGAGTATTGTTTGATTCTAGTGCATCTCATTCCTTTATTACTGCATCATTGTGAAAGATAAGGGCTTAGAGGTTGAAACCTTGGAAAATCCACTACATGTGAGTTCTCCCCTAGGAACTAGGGTGAATGTTGATCATATATGTCAGGGTTGTGAGTTAGAGATCTCAAGGATTCTACTCACTATGGACTTTAGGGTCATGGACATGTTGGAGTTTAATGTCATCATTGGGATGGGCGGTTGGCCCGGCCTGAAAAGTCATGTTGATTGTGTTTGTATGAGGAGTTCTGCCCTGCACACGGATGATATTGTTATGTTTCATGGGGATAAGCACGATGCTTTACCCCAAGCCGTGTACGACTCTAGATGGCACGAACAGTTGATAGGTTGGCTAGCAAGCCTTACTCTGGAGGACGAGGCGAGACAGGAGTTGGGTCTTCCTCAGACAGTTTGTGAATATGAGGATATTTCTTACCTCTGCAAAAGGATGTAGACTTCACTATTGAGTTACACCCTGGTACATCACCTATTCTATGACTCCGCATAGAATGGCACTTGCTAAGTTGCAAGAACTTAAAGTCCAGTTACAAGAATTGTTGGACAAGGGTTTTATCAGACCGAGCACTTCACCTTGGGCCACTCCGGTGTTGTTTGCCAAGAAGAAGGACAAGACCCTTCTGCTATGTATAGACTATCAGTAGTTGAATAGGGTTACTATCAAGAATAGGTACCCTTTGCCAAGGATTGATGATTTATTTGATTAACTGAGAGGGGCGTCGGTTTACTACAAGATAGACCTCCGCATCGGTTACCATCAGTTGAGAGTTAGAGAGGCAAATATCCCTAAGACGGCGTTTAGAATACGATATGGGCATTTTGAGTTCACAGTGATGCCATTTGGATTGACGAATGCTCCAACGGCATTCATGGATCTTATGCATAGGGTTTTCCAACCCTACATAGATCGGTTTGTTGTGGTCTTCGTTGACGACATCGTGATCTACTCCAAGTCTAAGAAGGAGCATGAGGGTCACTTGAGGATTGTTCTCAAGTCTTAGAGACGGTCGGTTGTACGGAATTCAATAGAGTGCGAGTTTTGAAAGCTGCGAGGTGAGATTCTTGGGGCATGTGGTGTCGGCTTTGGGTGTATCCATGGACCCGGAGAAGGTTGAGGCAGTTATGAGTTGGGAGAGACCAAATTCAGTCTTCAAGATATGCAGTTTCTTGGGATTGGCAAGGTATTACAAGAGGTTCATTGAGAACTTCTCCGGATTAGCTGCACCTATGACGAGATTGACTCGGAAGGAGGTCAAGTTTGAGTGGAATGACTCGTGCGAGAAGGCATTCCAGGAATTAAAGAGATGGCTTACTTCAACTTCTATTCTAATAGTTCCAGAGAGGGGACGGAGGTACACAGTGTATTGTGATGCCTCCCAGACGGGACCTTGGATGTGTTTTGATGTCTGGAGTCAGGAAGTAGTGGCTTATGGTTCTCGGCGGTTAAGAACCTTGGCCGAGTTACCCATGACATAGAGTTAGCAGCCATTGTCTTTTCCTTGAAGGTTTGGCGCCACTATCTATACGGTGAACAGTTCGAGGTGTTTTAGGACTACAAGAGTCTAAAGCACATTTTTACACATCAGGACGTCAACATGAGGCAACGTAGGTGGATGGAGTATCTGGAAGACTAAGACTTCACTTTGCATTACCATCGGTAAGGCAAATGTAGTGGTGTGCACTCGGCCCGGAAGTCACGGGGAGTGTTGGCTAGTGTGGCTTCTCGAGAGTGGTAGATGCTCGAGGCCATGGGACAGTTCGGGCTACACTACAAGGGTTAGGCTCAAGGTACTTTAGGGAGTTTAGTGGCTACATCTTCCCTACTGAGCAGAGTGATCGAGTCATAGGGACAAGACACATAGGTGTGTCCTTCGAGGATAGGAATACGGTCCAGTCCCTGATTGACGAAAGGGGTTGGGGCCGTTTCCACCCCGCAGTGATAGTCTTCGATTATAGGGGACGGGTTATGGTTCCCCGGTCGACGAGATCCTAAGAGGAGATCTCTAAGGTTCCATTGCTCTCATTTTGTTGTGCATCCAAGTGGCACAAAAATGTACCATGATCTTCGTCGTCAGTATTATTGGAGTGGGATGAAGAAACACGTTGAGGAGTTTGTTCGTTGTTGTCTCACGTGTCAGCAAGTAAAAGCTGAGCACTAAAGGCCAGCGGAATTACTCCAGCCCTTGGAGGTAGTTGAGTGGAAGTGGGAGCATATCACGATAGATTTTGTGACTCACTTGCCACAGACATCGCGAGGGCATGACGTGGTGTGGGTGATAGTGGACCGGCTTGCTAAGTCGGCACACTTTCTAGTTGTGCAGATGACCTTCACTCTGGAGGAATTCTGCAGGTTGTACAGACGGGAGATTTTCCGGTTGCATGGAATGCCAGTGTCCATAGTACTGGATCGAGATCTCAGGTTTATGACTCCTTTTTTGGAAGAGTTTCCAGAGTCATGGGGACACAGTTGATGATGAGCACTACTTTTCATCCCCAAACGGACAATCAGTCGGAGATGACCATCCAGACTTTAGATGACATGCTATAGGCATTCGTTCTAGATCTTAAGGGTAGTTGAGAAGAGAATTTACCCTTAGTGGTGTTCGCCTACAACAATAGTTATCAAGCGAGCATACAAATGGCATGTAAGGGGCATTATATGGGAGGCAGCAATAGATCTCACGGGTTGTTGGATGGGTAGGAGGAGACCCACTTGCAAGTACGGTTGGTTAGAGCACACCTCGAAAATGTGGATTTGATCTTGGAAGCGTCTTCGCTACGGCTCAAAGTCGCGAGAAGCTAAGCGTCAGGGAGCCGGTGGCAGCCTCTAGAGTTTGAGGTGGTGGAACATGTCTTCTTGGAAGGTGATGCCTAGAGATGAGTAGTTTGGTTGACCGAGGGCGGGGAAGGTATCGTCGAGGATATATTAAGCCCTTTGAGGATACTTTCGAGGAGACAGATTTTTGTTACTGCTGGTTTGGATTACCGCTGAGCTTATCAGTGTTCATGAAGTATTCCATGTCTCCATGCTCCGAAAGTACACTCCATATTCGACTCAAGTGGTGGATTGGGGCGAGCTTGTTGTTGATGCGGATGGAACCTTCGAGGAGGTGAAAGTCGTATCTTGGATAGTTAGGGAACGAGGTTTTTGCGGGCAAGGCCGGGTGAAATTTAATATAAAGTGTTGTGGCGGCACCAAGAAGTGGAGGCAACATGGGAACGCGAGAACAACGTGCGTGCCATTTATTTGACTATGAGGATAAGCGGGAGGCCTCATTTTTAGTGTTTGATGTGGAATGGCCCAATTGCATATGCATGTGGAGTTAATAATGTTTATGTTTGTGAATTTCGGGGATAATTCTTTTAAAAGGAAAGAATGTAAAACCGGGTCAGAATTTGAATTTTCCAGCGACAAAGCGATGAGTGCCACTCTGATCTGAAATTTGCAGACCTTAAATTTAGATCTTGGATGTGACGGGGCCGCCGCGGGTTGTATTCCTGTAACGAAATCTAGTTACACATAGACAAACTTAGGTAAATTCCATGATAATGTCAGATTTTCACGTTTTTAAGGCGACTAGGTTCAATAGACCCCAAAAAACGAGTTTTTAGAAAATCTTGGTAGGGTGGAATTAGATAAAGTTCATTGAAAATGATTTCAACTTAAAACGGGATGAAATAAATCATCTCGGAGCAGAAATGGACCCGAACAGGTCGCGGACACGTGGTACGGCATGAGCCACTCACTCAAACTTAAATGAGAGGCTTGGGACAAAATATCCCATTTTCTTTTCCTGGAGAAAATGTGAGAAAGGGGAAGAGAGAGGAGAAAAAGAGTTTCCAAGCTTTCTTTCGACGATCTACAAAGTTCCATCGATCGGAATTCGTCGAGACAAGAACTAAAGTTCATCGCCTCGATGAGGGCTACATGCACATACCAAAAAGGAGGGATTTCACCAAAGATCCAAATAAGGAGATTTCAAGAGCTAGGGAGGCTTCCTGCAGTGCTCATCTTGAAGGTGGAATTCTTTACTTTGTTTTATTTCGACCTTATGGTTGTTTTAAGGTAGGATTGTTGTATTGATGCCTTAAGGGGAAGTTTGGACTGTGTTAAAACGACTTTAATGGCTCTTTTGTGGCCCGTTTGGGGTCGGCTTTGTAAATTATTTTGTGATAGTGTGTAATATGTTCCAAAAAGTGTTTAGTGTTTGGGTTAAAAAATAATAATCAGATACGTTAAAGAAATTTGTTTGGGTTTGTGTTAAAACAGCTTTAATGGTTGTTTTGCGACTTGGTTATGGCCGACTTTGTGAATTGTTTTGTGATTATGTGTAATATGTCCCCAAAAGTGTTTAGTAATTGTTTAGATAAAATAATAATAATCTAGACTGTTAAGGGGTTGTTTGGACTGTATTAAAACAGCTTTAATGGTTGTTTTGTGGCCTAGTTGTGGCTGGCTTTGTGAATTGTTTTGTGATTATGTGTAATATGTCCCAAAAAGTGTTTAGTGACTGTTTGGATAAAAAAAAATAATGATTCGGACTATTAAGGGCTTGTTTGGCCTTCTTTGTGTCCAGTTTAAGAGCCGGTTTAAGGTTGCTTTATGTGGGCTTTTTTTTTTTTTTTGTGGGCATTATATATGCCACAATCGGCCTTGAAAGGTGTTATTACTTGATTGGTGATAACATGCTTGATAATTGTTGTTTGATGAATATTGATATGGGTATGCTTATATATTGACATTAAAACGAATGTTTGTTTTTGGAAATTATATGCATGTAATATAATTGTCCATGATACATGGTAAAGTGTATGGTTTATATTGTCCATATGGCATTCATTACATATGTGACATGACATTGACATGCAATGGTACATCACATTACATATGCACAGGAACATCGCATTTCATGGGTGTGAGTGCATGGTTAGAATCAACACCACTTTTGGTGATTGATGGGTGGGCTCGTCTTTGATGAAACGAGAAATCCCGTGAAGCCGCCGCAGATTGAATGAAGCAGAGAAAACTTGTGTTGGGTAATAGCAAGAAGGGCTAGACACTCCCTCGGGTGAAAGACCCGGTTACTGGTTCATTACACTCCAAAAGTGAAAGTCCAAAAAGTGTAAAAGGCATGCAAAGCCTCCGGTGAGACTCCAAAATCCGCTGCCCACAAAAGACAGATGGTTTGAATATGAAATGATCATTTGAGGTGTAACATCCAACAAGTTTTGGTTTGTAAACAAATGAATTTTGTTTTAAAAAGGATCATTAGATTAATCCACCAATGACAGATTTTATCACACGTTGGCATTGCATTGTGTGACGGGAGTCGATAAAGACTCTGGGTTATGGTGCATGAGTGAGTCTCATCTCATTTCATAGCATGGCATGTAGAATTCCAAGTTAGAATTGACATATTCTTATTTTTGGAATGTTGATGTGAATTGTCAAGTGTAAACATTGTATGTGCGCTTAGACGGGGAGTAGCCTCTGTAGGAATTACTCTACTGGGCGTGGCTCACCCTATACGGGATAAACATTTCAGGTGTGGGACTTGCGCCGATGGACGATTCTCATCCGGGGCCGCAAGGGTGAGGAAAGCTGACGTGTGGCTTTTATAATTAGTTTTGTAATTATTTTTGTAAAATAATTTGGAACAAATTATTTTTGGCATGTACTAATATGTAAAGAGTTGTAATTGAACCCATATGGACTATTTTTAATATAGTCTTACATGTTTTTATATGAATGTGGATAAATGGGCCCGGTATGGTCAATTTTTACTCATAAATGGACCTGGTGCGATCATTATGGCATATTAGGCCCTTGATGGGTCATGTGATTGTATTATTGTACTGGTTGGGTTTTGGATAGAGCTTCCTGTGCAAAGGAGACTATGTCCGATTTTTGTTAAATTATGGATCCCGATAAGGGATACAACAGTGTGGTATCGAGTTACACAATATCTACAGGCTATTCACGGGTTAATGGATGATCAACGAACCCCTAGATTTTGGGGTGACATAACATAACAACACAAGAAATGGTCGCATATCCATTTACGAAGCCCATACCTAAAGAAGCATACTTTAGGCACGTCCAATCTTTGGGCTTACGTAGATGTTAAAGTATACTTGCAAATATGTGCTCCCAAATATGTTCACACATAATTATTGTGATAATTTTTTTATTTATTCAATTCCCAGACGCTTATAAAACAAACATGAATACTTATGTTATTTACATATTCAATACAAAAGTATGTCAGACATATGAGAGATTGACCTACTCACAAAGGAAATCTGCATTTGTCACTCTGTGTATCAAGGATGGGATGGATTTGAGCTTTATTATCTAGGTGATAATAGAGAGCGAAGGCTTAAATGCGAATGTTGATTTAATTTAGAAGATGAATGAAATATATTGATCTTAAGTGGTACATCAATTTTTGTGTCTTAATGCCAAATTAGAGTTCTGATAATTTTGATAAAGAGAATATGTAAGTGAACTCATAGTTGGAGATTGAGTATCTCAAACTATAATTTGTACGGTATTAAAATATACATAAAGACATACGCACCATAAGAAAGGAGAAAATAATGTAACATGTGATTCATACGCCATGTGTATATGTTGACCAACAAGGGTAATGAAAATGAAATTTTTCATAGTGAGAGACCCTTGAGTTTTAAGTAATCTCGAATAGTATCCTTATCACTCTAACCTGATTTCATAATTAGTATTTAGTGTCTACTATCTTAGAAGGTTACCAAAGAATTATGAATGATTTGGTCTATTGTAACATTTCTAAAAAAGCAAACTAGGTAAGAATTATGGGAATTGAGGAAGAGGAAGATCATATTTACAAATAGATAGTCGCATCGTAATATATTCATGGGTCGACAATTATGTTTTTCTATGTAGAAGAACATAATCATGAATACATATTTTTCTATGAGATCTCATGTGAAAAGATGTGACAAATGATCTAGGATACAACATACTAAACATACTCTAAGATCATTTTGTTGAGAAACTATATACTATAAACAGATATATAGTAAATGTGCTCTCTAAGTATGCATGATCACACGACTTATTTAACAAGTATGAACCTCATGAATTGAGAAGAGAGTCAGTCTCATCATGTGTGAGTGGGAGATGTTGGTTATTTGTTGAGTCGAATACACATTGTAAAACCCGAGAAAATCCAATTTTCTGAAAAATGGTAAAATAGTCATTTCGGTCGAAAATCAAGAGATTTTCTAGATCTCGGGTAATGACAGTTTCTGCAGTTGGAATCGATCTCGCGAAATCTAGCTACCACATCGAGGAGTTTAAGTCGAATTAGGGGCAGTTTGAAATTTCGCGTTTTCGAGGCGCGGAGTCCACGAGGGACACTGCCCCTTGAGGTTGAGTGGCTCACATTGAACCATGTGTCAAGTAGAGAACAAGTCAAACACAAGTCTAAGTGGGGCCATGTGGGACATGTGTCACCACATGATTGGAGGGAAATCCAAAGTTGTGGATAAATGGATAAGGGGTAATCCAAGAGAGTTAATGAGATTTTGACACGTGGCAAGAGAGGACACTCTCCGCCCTGACTGCATCTTGGACCAAACCGGTGGGATGGGAGAGGGAAGAAAGGGAAAGAAAGAATGAGAGGGAGAGAAGAAGTAGAGAGAGAAGCTACACCTTCTCTCTACAGATTTAAACGATCGGACCGTGAGTTCCGTAGCAAGAGGAAAAGTCATTCCTTGCAACAAGAGCTGGAAGTAGAGACCAGAAACGGGGAGTTTCGACAAACTCCAAGAGGTAGGGGTTTTTCTCCTACTTGGTTTGATTCTTGTCTAAAATTCATACAAATGGTTTTAGTGTTTTGGGGCTAGAAATGGCCATCGTTCAGTCCCAGATTTGGGGCCCGAATCTTTGGATTTTAGACTACCTTCGAGAAGAGTCCAACAAGTTTGAATTTCTAGGCTATTCGGATAGCCGAAAGCGAAATTTAGGACTATTATCGAGACCTGATCCGGAGCTGGATTGTGAAATTGGTTTTCGGACTATCCATGCGTACAGTTCTGTGTGTATTGTGAAAATGAATAACATGATTTGTTGTGTGGAAAAATGGTGTTGTTAATGCATGCTCAATTGATGTGTTAACCTGGATTGCTTGTATGATATGGAATTTTATTGTAAAAAAATATATATATATATAATTGCCCATGAATGTTGTATGCATGAAATAGCATAGTTGCATTCATACGCACGATAGCATCGCGTCAAGTCGGGTGTGGGTGCATAATGATGATAAATTCACAATTCTTGGTGAATGTGTGGTGAGCTTGGAAATGGGAGAATGTCCAAGATCAAGACTCACGGTTGGATAAAACTGAAATAAATAATAAATACGTGTGTTGGGCGTAGCAAGTTGGGGTAGATTTCCCCCCATGGCGAAAGACCCAAATTTACATACGGTTAGACATGATCACCGGTGGTGAAAGCCTGTAAAAATGTCGAAAGGCGTACAACGATCCTGCGGTGAGACCCTAAAAAGTGACGTAGTCCAAATAAATAAACGCATGGAATTTGATGGGGTGATGCGTGTGGAGGTCGGTCAATGGAGTCAAGCCATACATTGAAACACCAATGGTTGTTTTCTCCGCAACAGTTGCATGTGTGAGGGAGTCAATCGGGACTCGGGTGTGGGCATGACGAGTCTCATCTCATGCATAACATGAAATCATTCCATGTATGAATTGCAATTGTATGGAATGTGAATTGATGATTGAGTGTCATTGCATGTGCATTTTAGGTGGGGAGTAACCTTGTAGGAAAATTCAACTACTAGGCATTGCTCACCCCGTCGTGGGAAATAATTTAAGGTATTGAAGGTACACCAGGGGATGAAATGCATCTGAGACCTTAGTGGTGAAGGAAAGGCCCAGTTGGCTGTTTGTATTTTTGTAAAATACGGGTGAAAACCCAGGTTTTTTGTATTAATATAAGGAACTAAGGAACACCGAGTTGTAATTGGGCTTTTTTACACACATTTTAAAAGTTTCCAGCCCTATTGTCTTTGTAATAAAAAAAAACTAATTTATATTGAATTTAGGGTGTTTTGGAAAGGTAAGGAAAAAGGAAAACTGGAGATGCAAGAGGCTAGAGTAGTTGGCTGTCTATTCGCCAGGTTCACAGTCCCCTGTGGTCGCGATGACAGGTGAAAGAGTACGCCACGCTGACAACAGAGATGCGAGTAGCAAAGCACCACACGCCAGGTGCGTGGGTGATCAACACTCTGCATGCACGAGCGCACTGCAATGACGAGGCGGAAGGCCTGTCAAATGTAAACTCTGCGAGACAACGCCTGATACTTCCTCCCACACACAGAATTTCATCCACAGCACGCCTCGTGTTACTGCACCAAGTACTCACAGGCTCGCTGGCTGGACTGCGACCAGGTCACGGAGGTTTCGCCACGCCATCCCGCAACTCGTGTCGGACCGCGACAATGTCGCAACAGAGATCGTTTAGCCTTGTGTCGCGGATGTGGCCTCGGGTAGGGATAAATGAAAGCGCGTGAGACATAGCTCCTGACAGCGGGCGAGCAAGGACCGCTGCAGCAAAGCAGATGGTGCAGCCACAACCTCCGCGACGCGGTACCAAGCCAAATCGCCGGGTCACCGCTCATGGATTAATTATTCATGAACACTGTTCATGGGCATGATTCAAAAATAAATAAATAAATAAATTGACCCCCGGGAATTGGGGTGTCACACACATGATGTGGCTCAACCGTTTCCTTTTAATGAAAATATAATGAATCGTTGAAGTATCATAGTCTCTCGTAGTTAAATAAAACATTATTTTGTCGAATAAAAAGGAACCTGTCTTTGACATGACAATGGTTTGAGAGACTTCAATATATCAGAAGATATCTCTTGTAGTGGTGGTGACGCTCTGCCTTCTGACCGTTCTACAAAGTATATTATAAGTAATTTTAAACCTCAAACCTCTCTGTGAATCTTTTTTAAGAGGTAAGTGGTTACGAAAAATTCCTTCATTTTTTGTCTTTAATGATGTAATTGAAATTTGGATTATGCAAAAATGATCTTGGGTACGATGCATCGTAATTCAAATGAACTTACGCTTGTCTGGTGAGTTTGTCAACTTCAATGATTATTGTGCCCCTTGAAAACGGGCAACAGAGGTCTGCAATATCAATCGGCAATGAATGGTCCGCCATTGATGTATTACTGGTCCCTTAAAATCAAAGGAAATTATCCTCACAAATCACTCCCACTTATGCCTGGTTTGGTTTATACAGAAAAGATACATAGTATGGTCCCTCGTCCATTTTTTCTTTCGA
Organism: Tetrastigma voinierianum; assembly: GCA_016808115.1. Lineage (NCBI taxonomy): Eukaryota > Viridiplantae > Streptophyta > Magnoliopsida > Vitales > Vitaceae > Tetrastigma > Tetrastigma voinierianum. The sequence goes on from JAEQBH010000508.1 coordinate 53,208, forward strand.
AGGACTCGAGGGGAAGACTTGAAGTTATATCACCAAACTCTTTCCTCACTTAATCACCCTACTAGTAAATGATGTTATACACTACTTTCACAAACAAGTTGGACCAAAGGTTTCGGCCAGGCAAAGAAGCTAATCATCAGATCAAATGAATTACCATGATAAAATATTGTAATAAAATTTTTACATACTAATTATAACACCAAAGAATAGCTTAAACCAGCTGAGAAGGAAAAAGTATTTCTCCTGAAAACTGGAGAGGTTCACCAACAATTTGTGAAATTTTACGACTATGTTTACTTATATATAAAGAGAGAGAGTATAAGGGAACACTTGAATTTTGGTCCAATGGACTTGCCAAAGCAAAATAGAAGATATAACTATAGACTCATAGCTAGTTAATATTAAATCATCCTATAAATTGTTTATAATTAATATATGCAATTACACAATTAAAATCATAATAGGATTATGCTCAATCATAATTAATAAATTAACTGATAATGATTTACTGATCCACAATTATTATTTTTCCCGGTAACCCAAACCATATAAATCCAATTTTATGCATTCACTAATTATGATAATGCATTCATTGATCCACAATTATTTTTTTTCATGATAACCCAATCATCTAAATCCAATTCTTTCATATTAATCATAAAATAAATTTCACCGATAACTAGAATCACTTTCCTGGACGGAACCAAAGAATCGAAATAAGAAATAAAACATGATTGTAAAGGACATTTCTCTAGTCTCTTTCAAAGTAAAAAGAATCTATTCCATGCCTGAAGCGCCGCTTCCTTGCTTTAATTTCTTCTCTTCAAGGACCACACAAAGGAAGACTTGAAGCCAACCCGAAGGAAATTATCTTCTCTTAACTACATCGCCCGGTTTTCGTTTATAAGTCAAAGAGACAGCATGGCCTTGCTTGAACTTTCTTCACAAGACTGACCTGAAGACTCTGAAGCCAACCAAACCCAAGATCTTCCCACCAATGACCACCACCTTTCCCTCACGAATTACTCCCATTTAGCAAACAATCATCACTATGTTAGTTTAAAATAATTGATTAGGCTTAATGATCACATATATAATGTTAAAAATTAGGTAATTTGAATTTGTTTCACTCTATCCTAAAATTTTCATGGTGCAATATTAAGTGGAGCTTGGATTTGTCATTAGAGCATATAAATATGTTGTACTTTTGTGCTCGCATTCTATAATCCGCCAATAGTGGATTTTTCTTTACCATGGTTTTCCTATCCGGGGTTTTCTACGGTAAATTTTATGTGTTTTTCATTTTTTTTAGATTTTTGTCATCATTATTATTTGCTGATTTACATAAAATATTTTTAAGAAAGTTCTGAGATGATGATAAAATGGTTATAGAAATTTTTAATAGAATAGCGATCACTGGTTTATTCCAATAGTAAAACTAAAAGTGAAATAGTTGACTACCCATCTCATACTAATTTAGGAAATTTTAGTGGTTCATCATTAAGGGACTATAATGTATTTCGCCAGATTTATGAATTAATATGATTGATGTAGTAAATACGAAGACCTCTTCCCAAAAATTAAAAGCTTTAAAGAGTTCATAAATTTGAGAAAGACTCACACCAAACTCACAACAACTTCTTTTTTAATTTAGGTCATGTTTGGGTAATTAACTTACTGCACCCATTTATAAAGCTTATTAGATGAGAGCTATGTCAAAGTATTTTATTCAATAATATTTATTGATGCATATTTTAAAAACATTTATATTATTTTGGCAAAGCTAGATTATTACTGTTATAAATAGATTTATAACAACTAAATAATGAAGACTTATCACAAACACTTTATAGAATTGAAGTGTTTGGAATAAATAGTTACCGTCATACTTTTTAAAAAATTAAAAACAATAAAATAATTAAAATTAGTATTTTATATATAGAGAGTAAGATAGATATATATATATATATATATATATATATATATATATACATATATCATTCAATGTAATTTAGTATAAAATTAGTTAAAGAGCCATTCTCTCTATCTTTCTCACTTTGTTTCATATGCATCAAAGAAATAATAAAACTAAATATTTAGATTTTTTCTTCACTAAACTGCACATTTTCAATTTGGAACCCACTGCACTCATTTAACTCATAGTTATTTAGAGTTTAAAGTCTTTGAGACTGAGGCGCAGCTTTTGTAGTGCACACCTACTCTAATATAAATAAAAATTATATATCTAATAAATATTGTTTATACTTTTTTATTTAATAATAAAATAGGAATAAAGTAAATAATATTATCAAACATCACTAGTGATTCTCATCATCACAAAAATTTAAGTTTTAAAACAAATAAACATTTATAATCTGACTCAAATTTTAATTAAGAAAATAAATTTATGATCTGCATCAATTAAATTAATAAAATAATTTAATAATATCATTATATTTCCATCATCAATATAATTTTGTGTTTTTCACTAGAATTATATTTCAGATTTTTTTCCTATTTTAGCATGTTTTTAAAAAAAGTTGCCTATTTTAAGTATAATTTTTAAATTATTTAATTTTTCATTATTCTCATAATTTTTTTTTCCTATTTTTACAGTTTCGCACTTAATCATTACATATAATTTTTTGGAATTTATTTTCTATTTTTTTATTATTGTTCAGATTTTTTCGCTTCATAATCATTAAAATGACAGTTTTGTCACAAATGATCATTTTAGGCTTCGTATAAGCTTTTTTAGGCTTATTTTAATAAATTTTTTCATGAAACTTATTGAAATAAGGTAAAATTGGCTTATAAAGGTCATAAAGTTATTTTATAAGTTTTCCAAATGCCTATAATTTTTGGCTAAAAAATTATGTGAGAAGATAATACAAATAAACTCAATAAAAACTTCAACAACTAATGTTTATCAACATGCATGAAGATATTCTTCCTGTGACAAAGTTATCTCCATATATGTTTCCTATATAGTTCCTAGTCTAAATAATATAGATCATTTAATATTGAATATAATGTTTCAAAGGAAAACTAGAAGGCTGCGAAATAAATTAATGAACGATTAATGGCGGAGGAAAATAAATTAATGGTATTAAAAGATAGATCATTTATGCTGATTATCAGTGATAGTAGTAAATAATATAGCGCTAGCTACTCTACCAAAAATCAAAGCGTTAAAGAGTTCATGAAATTTAGAGACAGCAGACTAATAATTAATTTTCCTTTCAGGACGTTAATAGCTCGCTGACTACGCATGAAATTCAATGTAGTTCATTAACATGCATGGTGATATCTTCATGATAACACCATAAAGAGTAAAACAAGAAAAATATCACAAATTATCATGATTTGAAATGGTATAGATGAGGAACATGGAAGGCAGAATGTTGTAAGCTTCAGGTAAGAAATTAAAAATAATATCAGAAAACCATTTTCGTATTTGATTGTTCTATGAGAATCTTAAATAAAATAAATTTATCTGAAATATTAAATCCATGCATTTTTAAATTATTTAATCTTTGTTAAAATGAATACAATAAGTTTAAAGGTAATAAAATAATCAGACTTTTGATGTTATTTTTATTTTTTTCTTATTTTTCTTTCTAATTTCTTCATATTTTCTTCTTTGCACTTCAAATTTTCAACAAATCCTAAACATGATAAAAAAAAAAAAAAGATATAGCAGATAAGGTAAATAATGAAATCATCGAATTGGTTTGTCCGAATAATGGGAACAGGAAAAATTATGCAGAATGTTGAGTTGTTTATGTATATATAAGTGGAACCATTTTTTTTTTTTATCATCTGTTCAAACGTCAACAAAAATCATATTAACTGACTCTGCTGTGGAAGAGAGAAAAACAGAATTGGCAAGATTCTGGCCGATTTTTACTGAATGATTCAGTTACTTTAACACAGAGAGGAAGCAGCTTGTTTGTACAAATTATACGCGTGACAGATTTGAAGGAAAACCGATATTCCTAATTAGTCTCAAAAGTAGTAATCAAATAAACTACCATTTATGCAGGAGAAGTTGTTGCCCTTAGAACCCTCGACACCAAACACAGTTCCTGAATAGATTTTCACCCAGTATAAATCTTATCTCTCCATAAAATGTGATGCAATCTTTAGTGCTTGACCCCATTCCATAAAATGTGAGGATACACTTGCACGCTGAACCAGCGCTGGACACTCCCCAAACTCGAGTCGGGCCAGCCAGCGCCAAAGCAAAGGAAGCCACGTAGCTTTTTGGGAATGCATTTTGCAAAAAGAGATCGCTGAACCTGGTTTGGGGTCAAGGAATATGTTGAGGACAGTCAAGACAACGCTGCTCACGTACAAAATGGTAGTCCAATTCGATATGTTTACTTCGAGCATGGAAAACTGGATTAATTGTCATGTAGAGAGCGCTAATATCAGCAGTATTACAGGATGAAGAAACGCTGAAGGTCTGAGAGAATATAAGATGTGCAAGTTCAAAGGTAAGCAGTGATTAGCCATGAAGACGATATTCGTCAAGACTTGAGCCAGAGAGCAGGTATGCTTCAGCCACACAGAAATGATATTAGAGCCTATGAAATGTGCAAGAGTCAGATTGAAATGCTCGGTTAGGACAAACCCGCCCGGCCAAGATCGGTAAGGTAAACAATGTAAGTGTAGTATGAGGAGGGGAGGAAATAACGTTAGAGATCGTACTTTGAGGGCACCAAGATGCTAAGAACTAATTTCAAGTGAGCAACTCCGTGAAAGGCCGTAATGAATTGTGAAACATAGTTGACACTGTAGGAGAGATCTGGACGAGTTAGTGTGAGGTACTGGAGAGCTCCAACAATCCCACGATAAAAACTAGGATCCACAAGAGGAGAATGTTCAGAGGCCCAGCTTCATCCAACTTGTAGACATAGGTTTTGTAATTCAGCATTTGACCGCTTCAAGGATAAAGGCATAGTGGATTATATGATACCTCTGTATGAGAGATTTCAACCCAAGAAAATGATGAACAGTCCAAGGTCCTTCATGGAGAATCTATGGCTTAAGGTTTGAACAAAAGAATATTTGCTTAGTAAGATCCCAAGGCACATCAACAACTGATGGCAAATAAGAATCAATTGATGACAACAAAAAGAGAAGGGTCGCTTAAGATCATATAGCCACAAGAGATAAGAAAAACACTGAAGTCTATCAAACTACACGGTGCTCATACCCAAAGCACGCTGCTTTCACAACGCATTTTGAAATTGAGGATCATCGTCATACTGGGGTTGTCTCATGTAGATATCTTCAACAATATAACCATGTAAGAACGTGATTTTTGACGTCCAATGTCGACCACAATTCTTTACAAGAGCAACAAATTAAAATTGTATCTAATTGTAAATTGACTGGGATGACTTTGACAGTGCTGTCTCAGAGTAATCAAGTCCATGATTCATGGTAACCTCGCAACTAAGCGAGCCTTAAGACGGTCCAGTGGTCCCACAATTAAGTTTGGTCTGAATCATTTTGAGCCAATCATGGCTGGAGGCGTGGAACTAGTCGCCAGTCTCATTTTGATGAAGAGTGCCAGTTCTTCTGCCATTGCGCTTTTCCAAATTGCAAAAATATTTTAATTGGTCTTGGTTCATACTGAGGTATAGTGCTAGACATGTCACAATGGCATATTTAGGATTGGTCTATTCCATGTTGCGAATCGAGTAGTCATAGGATGATGGACAAAGGATCCCAATCATGGATTCGTAGATATAGTAAATACAGATATTTGGTCTCTGATGCTGTACAACAGCCGGCCATTAGTCACCAAGGGGTATGACCGAGGTTCAGACGGTTGTGTTGAGAGTTGTTATTGAAGGAGGTTCAACTAAACGAGAGTTATTGCAGCGAGGGATCACTCACAAAGGATTGTCATTGTGTTATGGTAGTGAATATGGAGGCGCTGGGGCCGGGATGACTTGCGGGGTACTAACAACTAGAAGAAGGCAAACAAGAATCAAAATATGATGCACATGAGGTTTAAATAGACGACGAGATAATCGAATGGAAAGCAATTTCACTCAAAGACTACATGGCGAAATAATAAATCCTGCGACTCAGGAAGAGCACCTGGCATCCTTTATGTTTCTCACTGTAACCTACAAAAATACACAAGGCAGATTTAGGATCAAACTTTTGTATTTAGTATCCCATGTATATCGAAAAACATTTGGAGCCAAACACTCAAGAAGTATAATCTGATGAGTCCATGCAACATGAAGTGGAGTTTCAGTTAAGTGAGGATGAAGGTAAGCGATTAAGCAGAAACACAGCAGTGGAAAAAGCTTCTAACCATAGATATAGAGGAGCATGACTATGAAATAACATTGTCATACCTAGTTCACGTATAATACGGTGTCGTCGCTCAACCATACCTGTTTGTTCTGGTGTATAGGGACACGAGATTTGGTGAACAACTCCTGTGGCAAGAAAATGAGATGCTAATCGAGAATTAACAAATTCTCCCCCACCATCAGAGTGGAAGATTTTTATTTTCTTATTGAATTGTCGCTCAACATATTTTTCAAATGCTAAATAAGCAGCAAAAAAATCAGATTTGTTTTTCAGAGGAATGATCCAAGTATACTTTGAGAAATCATCCACCAAACATGCATAAAATCGAAACTTGCTAATAGATAAAACGGGAGCAGGGCCCCATAAGTCACAATGTATCTTGTCAAACACATTAGAACCGGAGGTTCAAGAATCAAGAATGGAAGCTTACTAATTTGCCTAATTGACAACTATCACATAAGTGATCTGCCTTTGAAGAGCCTACAACTTCAATTAACCCTTTATTCTTTAACAATTGAATTGCAGAAAATTGTGGATGACCTAAACGTTGATGCCAGATGTCTGTAGTACCAGATTTGAATCGATAAGAAAAATATGCTTCTGGTTCATTGGACAAGACATATAAATTACCCTTCCGTTTCCCTGTTATGAGAGGATGACCTGTGTTCCGTGCCTTCACACAAAAATTATCATTAGAAAATTCACAATTAACAGGAAATTGAGAGGTGAGTTGACTGACAGAGAGTAAATTTTTCTTGAGATTTGGTGCACAAAAGAATATCATCAGAGGTAAAACGTTGCCCTTTTGGTTGATAGAGGAATTCCCAATGCCTGTTATTGATAAAGAGGATCCATCTCCAATGATGATGGAATCAGTCCCACTATATTTATGAACATTTTTTAACATACCTTGCTGTCCAGTCATATGATTTGAAGCTCCGGTATCTGAAGTCCATTCTGTGTCAAGAATTGAATTGTCTAGTGTGAGTGCTGCAAGAGCTTGTGGGAGGTCATTGTTCTGTTTTGCTGTCTTCGGTAACCACCAGCAGATTTTTGCAATATGACCTCGGTTCTGTCACAAAGATGGACATTGCATCGCGATACACCCTTCTTCCGCGTGAGTCATTCGTCGCTCTCCGTGCGGTGGTGGTTCGCGTTGTTGTGTACCCAGCCTCCCCACAGCCTCAGGTTTGACTACGAGGCCGCCAGGCTTGGAAAACCACGACCAGAATTTAAGGAGTTATTTTGCCCTAGGTGTGAAGTTTCAGACTGCTTTTGTCAAGTGTCCATAGAAGGCTAAATGTGAAAGAGGAGAGAGAGAAGCACGATTGAGTTGGAGAACCAAGCCAAGCGGCTCAGATTTTGCAATTGTGAAATCAGTTCTATGTAGGTTGGTCTTGGGGGTTTTAGCATTGTTGTGGTGAAGGTTTCATATTGTGGTCCAAGGCTTGTGAGAAGACAAAACACCTTTTCTTGATCAGGGATAGGTTTGCCAATGGCAGCAAGGTTATCGCACAAGCTTTTGAATATACGTATATGGTCTGTAATAGTTTTATTTTCATCTTTGCGCAGATAGGTTAACTGTTGTCGAAGTGTGAATTCTCGCTCTTGAGAATCTTGTGCATATGCTTCTTTGAGCGCTTCCCAGACTGCAATTGCCGTGTCTATACCGATGACAAGTCCAAGCGCTTCTTCAGAGAGAGTTCCGATGATCCAACCCCTGAGAAGGCGATCCGACTTTTGCCAAGCAACAAATTCTTTTGTTGGTGTTGATGAAGTATTTCGTGGGTCATGGGTATCCGATTTTGAGTGGGCAAATTTGGGTGAATTGGAGTTCCATTGGTGATGGCGAACCAAACTTGATCTTCGCCAAACCATACTTGCCTTCCATAAATCTGATAGCGTTGACGAGAGGTGAGTTTAGAGCAACAAAGCTGACAAACATCAAGGATAGCGAGGTCAAGTGATGTGAAGAAGGGAAAGATCGTTCCTGCTCTGATACCAAGAGAAAAAAACAGAATTGGAGAAGATTTTCTAAATGGATTTTTTTATTGAATGATTCTGCTACATTTAACACAGAGAGTGAAGAATATTTATACAGCTCATACGCGTGACAGATTTGAAGAAAAAACCATATTCCTAAATTCAGTTCCTAAAAGTAGTAATCAAATAAACTACCATTTATGCAGGAGAAGTTGTTGCCCTTAGGAATCCTTGACACCAGCCATATTCCTCGAATAGATTTTTTTAATGAGTATAATCACCCTTATCTCTCCATAAATGATACACCTATAGCTAACTCTTATCTCCATAAAACAAGAGATACACCTTATACGTTTGAATCAGAGTTGCCATTAGAAGTGTCTCCCTTTCGCTTCCGATGAGAATTGCCATTTTCATGGTTTGGCTTCTACCATTGTGCTCAATCTTTCGGTATCCATGTTGCTTTGGTATCCGGGGACTGTCTGGGTATGGAGGGTATGCCTGGAAGATGAGATGATGTTGTTGCAACTAGTGAGCACCTCAAATTTAATGATGCTGCATCTATAATCTTGTTTCCTGGAACCAGCACCCAATAGTTGCCTTTGGGAGGTGGTCCAAGAATGCCATTTGTCATGTTGTCTCTCTCGACTTTACAGTAGCGAATTTATTTCTGGAGGGTTCACGGTCTCAGTAGCCTTTCAACCCTACAACATCTCCAGAGATTGAATCTCTGGCTAACAACGCATTCTCTTCTCAGATTCCACCTGGATTTTGGTGTTTGGCAATTTGATTTACCTGAATCTGTCTGAAGCTTATTTTTATGGGCAGATTCCAATCGAGATTTCAGGGTTGACAAGGTTGGTTACAATTGATTTCTCTAACCCTGTTTTCCTTGGACTTCCTATGCTGAAACTTGAGAACCCAAATCTGAGAATGATGGTTCAGAACCTGACTGAGCTTAGAGAACTCTATCTTAATGGTGTAAACATATCGGCACAAGGGAAGGAATGGTGCCAGGCATTCATCTTCAGTGCCTAATCTCCATGTGCTGAGCTTGCAGCTGTTACCTTTCTGGACCTCTCTGATTCTTCTGCTGAAGCTTCGGTCTCTCTCAAGCATCCGCCTGACAATAACAACTTTCTCTCTGCTTCTCCTGTTCCAGACTTCCTAGCGAATTTCGAATTTGAGTCAATTGCGGCTCAGTTCTGTGGATTAAATGGAACATCGAAAAGATATTTCAGGTACGAACCTCCAGATTCTTGATTTGTCAAACAAGATGTTACTTAAGGGTTCTTTTGCCAGAATTTCAAGGTGGATCTCTAGAAACCTGGTGCTCTAGGCACAAATTGGCAAAGTACCTAACCCATAGGCAATCTCAAGAGGTTGACTATATATAATAGAGCTTACAGGATTGTGATTTCAGCGGTCCACACAAAGTACAGTGGCAAACCTTACACAATTGGTTTACTTGGACTTTTCTATTAATAAGTTTTCCGGTTCAATTCCGCCTTTGAGTTTGTCCAAAAGCCTGACCCATATCGACCTTTATCATAATTATGGAATATACCTTTCTCATAATAATTTAACAGGTCCGATATCTTCCTTTCACTGGGATGGCCTTGTGAATCTAGTGGTTCTTGACTTGAGTAACAATGCACTAAATGGAAGTCTCCCCACGCAACTGTTTTCCCTTCCATCATTGCAGAAGATAAACTAAGCACAACCAGTTTTCTTGGTCCCTTGAGTGAATTTCCGTAGCCTTTTCTGTGGCATTGAACACCCTTGATTTGAGTAGTAACAATCTGGAAGGGCCAATACCTGAATCTGCCTTTCATCTCAAATCTCTTCAAGTACTAGACCTTTCTTCCAACAAATTCAATGGCACTGTTGAACTGAGCAGCTTTCAGAAACTTGGAAATCTTACCACTCTTAACCTTGCGTACAACAACTTGTCCATCAATGCAGGTCTTGCTACTCCCCCTTTGCCTCCACCACCGAATTTCACCACATTAAAATTGGCTTCTTGCAAGCTCAGAACATTTCCTGATCTTAGCACCCAGTCAAGATTGACATATTTAGATCTTTCTGATAACCAAATTAGTGGGAGCATAATGAAGATTTGGAAGATTGGTACGGCTTTACCATTTGAATCTCTCCCATAATTTACTGGAGGATTTTCAGCAACCTTTGTCCAATCTTCCTCCTCTTCTGTCCACCCTTGACCTTCGGTTCAACCAGCTCCGTGGGCCAATTCCCACTCCCCCACTAGATTCCGGCTATGTGGATTACTCAAACAACAGGTTCACCTCTTCCATCCCACATGATATTGGTATTTACATTTACTACACTATTTTTTTCTCCCTCTCAAACAATAACATTACTGGAATCATTCCCAAATCAATATGCGATGCCAGTTACCTGCAAGTTCTTGACCTCTCTGATAATTCTTTTAGCGGCACAATCCCTTCATGTTTGATTCAGAATGAGGATCTTGCAGTGTTGAATCTGGGGAGGAACAGACTTATTGGCAATATACCTGGGGAATTAGGGCACATGTGTTCTTTACAGACGCTAGATCTCAATGAGAATCTTTTAGACGGAAAAATTCCAAAATCTCTAGCCAATTGCAAAGCATTAGAGGTTTTGAACCTTGGGAACAATGGGATGAATGATACATTTCCTTTCTGGTTGAAGAACATAAGAACAGGTGTTTGTTCGAGGCAACAAATTCCATGGACACATTGGATGCCCAGATAGCAATTCCACCTGGCCAATGCGCTTCAAATTGTCGACTTAGCTCTGCCCAATTTTAATGGTGTGTTGCCAGAAAATGTTTCAAACTAAGCAATGATGGCTGGTGAAGGACGTCCAATCAAAGTCCAATTACCTGAGATTTAAGATCCTACAATTCAGTCAATTGTACTATCAGGATGCAGTAACAGCCAGCAGCTGTAGAGAAAACTTGTTGTACGTCCTACTATCTTCACTCCATGATTTCTCATGCACACTTCAAGGGATACCAAAAGATATAGGAGACTTGAAATGTTTATGTTCAACTTTATCTATAAATGGTCTCAGGCCAGATCCCATCATCAATAGGACAGCTCCGACAGCTTGAGTCATTAGGACCCTCACAGAAACGGGGCTGAGCGGGGAGATCCCCACAGCTCGCCAGCCTGACCCTCTCAGTCCTGAATCTCCCATCTAATCAATTATTAATAACCTCACCAGGTCCACCAAACATTTTCAGAAAATTCCATCTTGTAATGAAGGATTATGTGGCTTCCTCTGAAATGCCATGGGTTTCAAGATGCTACACCATCCATCTCCATGTGCACTCGGGTTCCAGGAAGGAGATTATGGGAATACATATTCCCTGAAATTGATTTGCACAGGCTGGGAATCGTGATATGGCCTCAGTGCTGAGAGAGATATAGATGCTACCACAAACATGTTGATATAATCTCTTTCAAGGATTCTCAACAAAAACAAACGAAGAGCAGGGTGAAGAAGGATCTCACATCTGAATATGGAGAATACACTGATGAAGAAAATGTATGTGTTTACTGAAAATTATAATTCTATGTTGACAAATAAATATATTAGGAAGATGACATAAGTTAACTTTAAGAAATTTGAGTTTTCTTTCTCTTATTACGAAAAATCACTGTAAGATCCAGAATGTGCCAGTCGAGATGTTAAGATATGCCATTGATGCAATGCTTATTGGCTGAAGTACAAATATTTCTAAATAATATACCATTGCTGATAGCCAATTCTTTATTTCTTAAAGTACAAGTATTTCCTTTCAGTATATAAGCAAAGTATTTCAAAAAAGAAGAATCAGTATTGAATAAAAATGCATAAATGCCCAACAAAATATCAGTAATGACGCATGCAGAACTAGGTACTAAGTAAATTCCGCCCCAATACATGTTAACATAATTTTCAAATAGGCTAATGAGAACTATGCCTGCTTTTATAATATATATATATATATATATATATATATATATATATATATATATATATATATAAATAAATAAAAAATCTGTTAATAAAATAAATAAGAATTGGAAATAAGTAATTTTGAAATGAAGTATCAGAAAAGACAACCCAGAAATGACATTTCTTGTCTCATCAAAGAAAAGAATTTCATTCCATGTCGGTAGGCGTCTTGCTTCCTTGTTTTTCTAAATTTAAGACTCAAATAATTCATTTGAAAAAAAAATTATAAAATAAGTTTTTAACCCAAATCAATGCCCAAAGTAATGTATTTGGGCCACATAAAATTAGAAGATGATAAATATTGTTGTCATAAATAGCGGTAATTGAAATTTTTATCAAATATCATCAGTTACGGGATACTGATATTTAGGTTTTACCAATATCGCTGGCCTGGGCGACAAAACAACATTCGATAAAATCCCACTCACCGCCATCAATGATAACGACCTTTGATAAAAATTCAATTATTGCTATCATGGATAACGGCATTACGGTTATTTTCTTGGTAAGATAATAACCAAACTAATTTTTATAATTTTTTCAAATAAAAGTTATTTCTAAATCTAAAACTCGTTTTCTTTCTATTTCAAAGGCTCACGCGAAGACTTGAAGCTGTCCAAAGGAAATTATTTTTCCGAACTACTAATCCCTCGCTCACGAATCACTACCACTGCACTTGGTCAAGATATGCCAACAAAGTGAAAGTCTATATCGTGGAATACTTCTTCTTCATCAATCTCCTCATTGATTCTCTCTTGTGATAAAATAAAGTTAATAGCATATGTTAGGTGTGAATTATGTTAGCATTTTAGCATGTATTTTGTGCATATATTGAGCTTTCAATGCTAAATTCACAACATAATTGTTCAAATTTGATGATGCTTTTTCAACCGGAACTGGGCTGGAGCGTGCTTGAATTGCTGGGTCAGTCCTGCCTCTCGACTAGCTCCTCGCAAAACAAGAAACAAAAGGATTGGCTGGGTCGTCAGTTGCTCTTCCAATGCCAAGAGTCAGCTTTTCTTTTATGAGAGAAGATCAACGGGTGAGAACAAAGCCTTTATACATATGTCTCAGACTTTCACCATGAGGTGGTCTTATATTATAATGACATCACACAACTTCCTAGTTTGATGATGACACAGCATTAGTATCTTTCCTTGTTGGAGGATGATACGATATTCCTTATTGGGTGAGATTTTCTTTATCGCAGAACCGATTAATAAGGGATAACATGGCACACTAAGAGAATCTACTTCTCTGACGCCAGTGAGACAGCTTCCAATACGACCCATTGTTTAGTCTGGCAAGCAGCGAACCTGCTTCGCCCATTTGGGGATACCTATGGCCTATCGCTATGACGCAACCCGCTTTTTAACCCACGCTAGCTCAGCTCAGCCTACGCGCCTATTATTTCAAACCCCATCAGTTGCCCCCCAGCCTTTGACTAAAGCGAGTGTAGGCAAGGGCTGTATCGCTTCTGATCGTGTGATAACCCACCGGCCACCAGAAGGGTTCGATTAGGCTTACGCGTCCAATGTCTGGCAGGATAATGATGGCTTCTCGATTTTCGTTTATTTGGGTCAGCCTTTAGCCTTCCTTAAACGCTCGACCGTTTGTTCTGCTCAGGCTTTTGCCTCAAGCTTTAGGTGGTCCTTGATATCTCATTGGGGGCCGGGGTGTGTCCTTCTTTCTTGTTTCGGCCTTGGTACGCTCTTTTTCTTTCTCCTCTGCCTTTCGTTTCAAAGTTCCTGCGAGGCTCTAGGCGTGCCTATTGGGCCCCCGTGATTTTCTTCGATTTCTTTTTCTTTACTTAAATTTCGTACTCCCTTCCTTGATGGGTCCCTGATCGCCTCTCTATTTCATGCATAGGAAGTAATCCTCAAGGTCTAGTTCAGGCTGACTAGTGTGGGGAGTCCGGGAGCAGTTCGGGCGTGGTGGTTCACCCGGTTGTTCGGGAGCCTCATTTCCTAGATAAGGGCAAGGCAAAAATTAATGAAATTTGCATCCTAGTGTGGCTCAATATTTGAGGGTCGCGATATTGTCGCCGAGGCCGGGCCCCACGGCCGAACTTTATACTGTGAGATCTTCACGCCCAAGATGGGCCCTGCCTTGGGATCCAGTTTGCGCCCCGACAAGTACGACTCCACCCACTGGGCCCAAGTGCCTAAGATGGTGTGCTTTTCTTGAGGTGGCGCTCGAGAATGGTCCCGCTCCCTCAGATCCTTTATGTGTGCAGTGGTTCCGTGATCATTTCACTGTCCGCCTCTCAGCCTCCCCAACTTCGTGTGCTCTCATGGGGTTGTTAGTCGCTTAGGACAGAGGCCTAGGTGTTCCCAGCATAGCCCTGCTCTTAGACTTCTTCTGGGGCAAAGGAGGTCAAGCCAAGGCTTTTATATCTCCAAGCGCCCGCCGCTAAGTTGATTATTTCTGACCTTCCATCTTCTGTATACTGAAGGAACGTTATTTCTTCTACTGGTCGCTATCGGGAGTACAATCCCTTTGATCAAGAGTACACACTCATGCCTCGCCGTCCTGATCACTCGAGAACCTACGTGAGCTCTCTATCGCTCTAGTATGTCCTGGTTTTCAAAGGTCATAGGATATCTCTGACATTGCTTTGGTCGCATGACCTTCAAGTGCTCGGCCCAATCTCAAATTCCAAGACGGTGAGGCTACAAAAGCCAGTGAAGCGCGCCTCGCAGGCCTATTCCCGAGCCCACAGCCTGATATTCCCCGACCGCCCTCGTGCGAGGCCCGCCCGACTCCTTTCCCGAGATCTTCTCCTCCCTTCATGAAGCCTCCGTCTCTGTGTCTCCTCACCTTCTATTTGAAGCCCCATCGCGAGCCTACACGGATAGCCTACCCGCCCCGGAGGTGCCGAGAAAAGAGGAGCGTGAAATGGAAACCTTCGAGCTCGCCAGAGGGCTGCCCCCCTGCTCGGGGTAAGATCCTAAAGGTGGGAGCCCCTTCCTCTCCTTCATCCGCCGTCGGGGCTGGAGACTCTTCGGGAGGGCGCCGAGCCCCTCAGAGGTCCTCCTATTTTTGCCCGAGTCCCACGTCATGGGCGCCGCACCCCCCCAAGTGCAATGCCATGAGCGACGGAATCGTGATCGCTTGGCGCCGCAGGAAGGAGGACTCTCCCCGCTTCTCATACATGCAGCCCGCCGCGTGGTCAAGCTTCTCCATCCCCGCGCGACCCGACTCTCGTGAAGGGATGCCCCGTCCGCCGAGGAGGCTCTCGCTCTTCCGTCAGTGGAACCGCCCGTACGTCCAAGTGTTTTCTGCCGATCTTTTCTATTGTTTCGCTTCGCGATGACTTTTGCTTTTTTTTTCTTTTTTTTTTTTGCAAGTGGCTACTTACGAAAGGTCATAAGGATGGCCATCCTACGAGGGCCTGCTAGGCGGCGAAGTCTTACAAGGCTAAGGTTGCTTCCCTGACCTCCGAGAGGGCTGGTCTTCAAGCCCAGATAAGGGACTTGACTAAGGAACTCGGTGGAAGCATTGTGTCCGACCAAGCATGCTTCTGGCGCGAGGGCGTGGGCCGAGGATAAAGAAAAAATGAGGCCCCTCAAGGACCTCGAAGGTCGCTGAAGATGAGTCGCTACCGGGCCGTAGAGGAGCTGTGCTGTCGGCGGTGATCTGGGCCAAGATAATGGCCTCGGAGCGGCCCTCCAAGAGGCCTGGAGGCGGGTAACCCGTGGAACGCCCGACCTGAGGAGCCCCAAGCAGGGGCCCTGATGACTCATGAGGTAGGAGGCTTGGCTACGGAGGGGGCTAAGGATACGTGAGCATAAAGACGAGGCCTGCACCCAATGGGCTTCCTAGTGGCTTGCCTTTCAACTTCGGCTTCTCGATCTTCCTGCACTCCAGTTCAACATCCAAATTTTCGATGAGGAGGCTGGCTGATCCGCTTCCGAGGCTGAGGTTGATGCGGGCACCAAGGTGTTTTCAGGGGCCCCTGATGGTGCTCCCATGCCTAACGATCCTCGGGTTCCTCAGCAGGCTAAATTCTTCCGCCTCGCCCCTGCCTGGCCCGCCTCACTCTCTACTTCAGCAAGCCTGTAAGCCCAACGTCAGCCTAGCTATTTTTTTTTTTTACCTTGCCATATCCTGACACGAAGCCTGGGTTTTTTGTATTGCTTCTGATCTTGACTCTTTGTTGATACACCACGATTCATCGACACTTTCGCCTCTTTTTCCTGCTTCGTCGATTCAGCCGCTTTGGTTCCCGTGCCACAGGTCCTCCTCCTCAGCAGCTACGCTTCTACGATCTCGCTACCCTCCGGGCTCCCGGGCGCTAAGGCCTCTCCGAGCGGGCTATGCTCCAGAACCCGAGCCATCGGGTCCCGAGCTATATGACTCCCATGGCCCTTTAGCCTCCCGGCCGTTAAGCCTCAAAACCGAGCTACTAGGCCCCCGGGCTTAAGACCCTCCCGAGCCGTTGCTCCCAAAACCGAGCCATCAGCCACCGGGGCGCCTAAGACCCCGAACTATTAAGCCTCGCAACCGAGCTACCGGGCGCCTAAGACCCTCCCGAGCCTAAGCCCGCGAACCGAGCTACCGGGCTCCCGGCCAAGACCTCCCGAAATGCAAGCTCGTACCGAGCTTACTAGCCAGTTGGCGCTAAGACTCCTCGAGCTATTAAGCCCACGAACCGAGCTACTAGGCTCCTCGGACGCCAAGACCTCCCGGGTCTAAGATCCACAAACCGAGCTACCAGCCCCCGGGCGTAGGGTGACCCCGAGTCAAGCCCAAGGAACTCGAGCTCATTAGCCCCCGCGCCTAAGACCCTCCCCGCTGCCTCCGCAACCGAGCCAACGGGCCCCCGCGATAAGACCTTCCCCAATGTTAAGCCCTCAGGAACTCCGAGCTACCGGGGCTCTCACGCTGGGCACTCTCCCCGAAATAAGTATTCCGCGAACCGAAGATCGGGCTCTCGTGTGACGCCCCAAAATCAAGGTCCGCGACAACCCTGGCCAACCCGCTATCGACTGCATGCCTGCAACCCACCACATTCATGAAACGGCGTGAGTCCCTTTATAATGGAGCCTCTACCCAAATACAAACCCGATCCAACAGCTCACAATGACCACACAAGGCCCACATGCGAGTAATATAATGGCCACTGCGTCCCCTCGCATCAATACTCACAAAATATATCCCAAATACATCAACTATCTGCAATAGTTCAAGAGTTAATAAATTAATCTTTATACAAACATATATTAAAATTACTACATTCTAATACATGTTATACAAAATCAAAGTCACAAGTCGGCTTTCTTCATATGTGCGGTCCCGACGAGGGTCACCGGGTCTCTGCACCTGACCGCACTCGAAGGGGTCCACGACGGTGAGCAAAGCCCAAGAAGGATAATCTCCTACAAGGGCTACCCCCACCTAAGCACACATGCAATTTACGCATAATCAAACACACATCCAAGGCAACATACACATGTCTACCTTAATGTCTACATGCCATGAATGAGACTCGACCACCATGCCCCATGACCGAGCTCATTGGCTCCATCACTCAATATGTCATTGAGCACATATTCCCAGTCACTCACCGACTCGCCCCCACATGCATACGTCAACCCGACAATCCATCACCGGCATTACTAATGACTCCAAGATCAGCCCTCACCTACCCATTTTTCCAATGCAAGTGTCAATGGACAATAAATCCCAAGTCAATCCCGACTCTATCACACAACCCAAGTCTGGTGATAAACATGACCGTGTCTTCTTCGGGCAACATAACTTTTTGCATGATACCGCAGGTCTCTTACACCCATACACAACTATGATATCACGGGTCTCTTACACCATATGCCTCAGCGCTTCACCGACTCCCCTAAATATGCATTCCTGGCCATGAATGAAAACCATTTCCAAACAAAGGTATTTGTTTTTAACCGTGACAACCCGATATAAATAAGCATGTAATTCGATAATATATTTTGTGGACAACCCTCCGATGTATATCAATCAAGGTGACTCGACGATTGATATTATATGGATAACCCTCCGATATATATGTGGACACACTCCGAGCAACACATTATTGGTCAACCCTCCCGAACACCTCCTATCAAGAAACCACCTCATGCACTCACCCTATTGATGCTCTTAGTGGTGTCTCAAAGGCATATGAAATGCAATGAGCCATTTCCCATCTTCTTAACCCGCATGTAATCTATTCGACGCTTGTCTCATTAATCAAGCCTCCACTAATCAACACCCTACGGCAGTCGACCCACAACCGTGTACTCACGACACACCATCAAACACCTAACATGTTGTCGATCTCAACTATGCACTCACACTCCAATTTCTGGTAAGCAATTCCCAACAAGATATAATTTACGACGCTAATTCCAACACATTCATGCTAATATATTCATATGCATATATATTAACATAATTAAATCACATAAAACATGTTATGCAAATTCACAATCAATTACACCAAAATTAACGCTTAATTAACAAACACGATCAATTCATTTTCTAGTTATAACACACAAAAATGGCCCAAATCCTGACCCATATAAACAAAAAGTACTTCGGGTCCCTTCACTGCTCATCACCGAATATCAGGATACCAAAACACATCACAAAACCTCAAGACATCGTCCCGGAGCAAAACCAAAACCTCAATACCCGGCCCGTGACCGCCTCGAAAATAGTTCGAAAATTCCGTCATGACTGCCTAAAAATGGGGCCGCAAAATTCAGCCCGAATCGGGTCCAAAACAATCCCGAAATTCAGCCGACCGTCCAAAAATAGTCCTTTAAATTCCTAAAAATCTCTACACTACCCAAAATTTAAGGATCGAAATTTACTACTACGACTTCTAAGTCAATTCCAAACCATTAAATAAACTTTTTAGTTGGGGAATAACACAAGAGGAAATCTCTACCTTATGGAGTTTGACAAACTCCAAGATTTTGAGGTCCACGCCGTAGCCCCCGTCACAGGATCAACTTTGCCTTTCAAATTCGATGAAACCTACGATCCGATTTTCGTAGATCTAAGAAAGAAACAAAGGTAAGAAAAAATAAAAAAAATATTCTCTCGCGCTCCCTTTCTCCCTCTCCCGCTGCCCCTCTCCGCCTTTTGATGATGATATTTTTTTCATTTTATTATTATTATATTATTATTATTATTATTATTATTATTATCTCGATACTTGATTCATATTGCTCATTCGATCCATTTTATCCCAAAATTTTTATTTCTTTTCATTCACTTTATCTTAAAATGAATTTAGCTCAAGTCATTTTCCTCGACTTCCGAGATTTTCAAAACCTCGTCCCTCAAGTCATCACTTACTTATCACCTAAATTCGTAAAATATTTCATTGCTCCCCGTAATTGGCGAAACTTTCGGGTTGCTAGATTCACGACGAATTTAACTGCGATAGTCCGCTTCGCCATCCGAGATCTAGGAGAATTCCTAGCTTCAACCGAAATTACCGTTTTACCCTTTCGTGAAAATTGAATTTTTTCTCTGCCTTACACCGGGGCGCTAAGACCTCATGAGCCGTTGCTTGAACCGAGTTACCGGGCTCCAGCGCTAAGACCCTTTTGTCTTCCTTCCCCTGGAAAAACGCGCGTGGCTTTAATGCGGATCTATGGAGAATTGGGACGGATTGCGCGACTCCTGCCGTCCCGGGGCTTCCTTATAAATACCGATCCCTCTATGGGGGCGGTGCTATGCTTCCAACCTTCATCCTTTCTTCGAAGAGCTCTGAGTTCGCGCATGATGAAGCCGTGGTTTGGTCATCACCGCATGGGGTCTTATCTCGTGATCAAAATGACGCTTGCGTCAATGGTCTATCACTTGTGGAGTTGTGTTTTTCCTAAGCCTCCCTTATGATTCAGGTTGCTCCTTAGCTGTGCCCAATGATGGAACTCCGTGCTAGGAACGTATCCGGAGGGGGGTGATGTGCTTCAAAGAAAACCTTAAGTACCGCTTCTCCGCTTTTTTCTTCCTCTTTCTTTCTTTGTCCTTTCTCTCTTCTTCCTCCCTCTTTCTCTCTCCCTCTCCCCTTCTCTTTCTCTCACTCTCTTTCTCTTTCTTTCTTTTCCCCTTTCGTGGTTTCGCTTTGACAAGGTGTTGGTGTGTGAAGAACCCGCTTTCTTAATCAGAATTTTTGAGATGCAAGAAAGATTTGTACTCTCTTAGGTGGCTGTAACTCTCCATGTAATGAAATTTTGTATTTAACTCCGTAGTCTTTCAAATAAAGAGCAATCTTTTGTGAATCACGCGCTTCTTTCCACCTGCACTTTCGAGCCGCAGTGGATTCGTGCCACTGCAGGTGAGCGGAATCAACAAAATTTGTTTCCTATAGCCTCCATCGCCAGAATAAGCTTACCGCAAAGATACGGCGAGGTCGAACACGGACGCCATCCCACTAATGATTTGCATTAGTGTTTGAAAATCAGGAGGCTTTAGTTCGATTTTGATTTTTGTTAAAAATTGTAGAGTTGGTTGTGCACTCGGTTAATCAGAATGGCTTAAATGAAATTATGAAATGGTAACTTGAAGCTCGGGGTCACTAGCTTGACAACATGGGGGTATTGCGCAGTTGTCCCTGGGTTATTTCTCGTGACAGGCAAAATGACATATAGTCAAAGCCAAAACCCATCTTTGTTTAGCTATAAAACCTAACTCCTAGAACCACTCCTATTCGAGTCCAACCAAGTACTAAGCATTCAAAGTCCCATTCGGGCTTGAAACCCCAGCATTCAACCTCATCCCCATGGCTCAGAATGACATCTCAAAGAATGTCACTGCATCTAGTATTACATGCACGAACCCTAAAGCATGGCAAGTATTGACCAAAGGAATAACATTAAATAAAGATTAAAAACCCTAGTTTGGAAGGTATGGAACCATAAATGCAAGACTGAATCATTTAAAGCAAGAGGGACAACCCAAGTAGAGTCCCAAAACCAGCTAGCAACCCTCCTTCAAAGAGGAGGCTTAGCCAAGCATCCTCGAGTTGTCATCCTTAAGGGAGGTGTCTGCAAATTCGAGAAAAAAAAATGAAAGAAAGAGGAGAGAGAAGAGAGCAAATAAAACCCTAA
Organism: Tetrastigma voinierianum; assembly: GCA_016808115.1. NCBI lineage: Eukaryota > Viridiplantae > Streptophyta > Magnoliopsida > Vitales > Vitaceae > Tetrastigma > Tetrastigma voinierianum. The sequence goes on from JAEQBH010000508.1 coordinate 74,639, forward strand.
AATGAAAGCTGCGGGAAAACTTACATAAATGAAAAGTTGCTTAGGGTTACAAAGATGTGGGGGTTTATATAGTACAACCCAAAGTGTGAAAATACAAAAATACCTAAAATATGAAATTACATAAGGGTCAAAATGGTAATACATCAAAACGTGGTCGTTTAGAACCAAAAATACTAAAAACATAGGGGCTGAGATTTCGCTTATGTGAAATTCCATAAGATAGCTTAAAATTCGGGCTAGCCTACGGGAAATTCTACAAAGATAGCGAAAAATGGGAAATTCGCTATCAACAAAGGAATTCGCTTAGCTAGCAAAATTTCGCTAAATTTACTAAATTTTGTGAGATAGTTTAGTCTGAAATTCTCGTTTATGCACAAGAATTTCGCTTAGCTAGCGAAATTCCCTCGCTTAGCCCAGCGTACCTCCCACCTCGCTAGGATTGCGAAATCTCGCAATCCCAAATAAAATTTCGCAATCCTAGCGAAATTTCGCAATCACAGCGAAAAATCCCTGGATCAGCCCCGTCTCGGCCTTGCTCACTGCATCCACCTGCAACCTTATTTCTTCACATTTCTTCATCTTTGATGATTGAAAACACTGTGAATCCTCAGCATTCGGCACATATCTTTACATCAAAGTTGAACTAATTGGCTGAGGCACGCAAGAACCTGGGTGGAAATTACCAAAACAAACTCGAAATGGAATTAGTGAAACTATGGACTCCGCACACATCAATCATGACCGATATGATTAGTGCGCAGTGCCACTCAAAACCTATCTCAATAAAAATAAAATAAGACTTTTCGCACTAATCACACCCCCAACCGACACGCTTGCTAAATTCCTAGCAATGTTAAACAAAATGGGATGCATGTCGTATTTACAAAAGTGTATTTGGGTCAAAAAGTGTATGTACTGATTAGCTTTACCTTTAGCATGAATAATTTACACTCGTATGAAAAAACCGACATGAGAGAACAAACCATATAAGAACAAGTTTCTAGTGGCAATGCTAATTTCAAGGAAATCAACCTCGAATTTCCACCAAAATCTTATCACTCTAATGTAACCGCCGGGAGCCAACAAAATGCAAAGTTATTCCTCCCCCAACCGAGCTACTGCCATGGCCTTAAACCGTTGACCAACCTAAATAGAAGAATACGCCTTATTTCTTCCTTGATTGCAATAGGGTGCACGCTAAAACTCGACTTCACTAAAGTCCGTGGTAATCTGGTCCACCGACAGACTTCTTAACCAATTAAGGTTTAGGTATCCAAGCCAAAAGGATCACTGACCACAAACTCGTGTGCTCTTCACCCCTGACTAATGACTTCGAGAACTACACCTACAACACTTAAACTTCATCCATCCAATTCGTAGCTAACACTAAGCTTCGATGACTTAACCAATTAAGGTCTGAGGGCATCGTGGGCTCTTAAAGTGCTTTCGCCATATACCCCTGACCGTGTTCGGTTTCAAGGAAAGCTCACTGGCTTTCATTTTTCTTTTTTCTTCTTTTCTTTTTCTTTTGCTTTTTCTTTTCTTGGGAAGACTCATTGGTCTTCAAACATGGGTAACACAAACCTATTACGGGTCAAATTTAAGGCCGGCTTTGCAAAGTTGAAAGAGGTATATAGCTTCAAGAACCTATCGGGTACAACCCGTGTGCAAAGTGTGTGAATTAGCTAAATAGGGAATGTCTCATATTGACTATGTCAAATCTCAATTGACTAAAAACTGTAAATCATGCATGGAAATGTTCTTAACATTATTAGTAACATACAAGGCTTCCAATTTTCAACTATAAAGGCAAGAGAAGAAACACAAAATGTAGACACAAAAACGATTTGCCGAAGTGTAGTAAACTGGAAATAATACTATAAAGCTTTTGATATAACCAAAATGGCTAATACATACTTAATATAGCTAAACATAACAAAAAAATATCACCGCCTTACCATTGGCTAATACATGAACTCAGACAAAATGAGTAGGCGCTTGATAAAGCCAAAAACTCCGTACAAAACATGATAGAAGACACTCCTAATCAACTCTTTCCTCCCAAACAAAGAAACATGCCATAGGCAGTTTAGAGACAGGAGTGTGACCACCCCAATCCGCGGCGGTGGTGGATCCTGGTCACGCCACGTGGGCGCATGTCTGAGATGAGGCAGAGCCGCCGCCGGCGGGTGGGCTCATCTCGACGGGCGTGAACATGAGACCGCAGGTGACTATGATCCGGGCAGGAGCATGGTGCGACAATGCTCTAAAGTGGTCTCGACTCGAGTCAATCGTCCATCGATGCCTGTAGAGGCTAATGAATGCATAAAGATCCATAACACCGCTAGCCTCCCCGGTACTCGATACGAACATACCCGAGAGGCCGTACGTATGGCGACGTGGGCCGGAGTGTCAAGAGGCCGCTGGGTCATGTTGAGGGGGAGATGAGGAGATATATCCCCGTAATCGGACTCCTCTCCATCTCTACCTCGTGGATGATCATCTCTCCGCCTGGAATCCGCCCCTCAACCGGTACCTCCCCGGTCCCGGCCGGGCTGAGGAGAAAGAAATAGGCATCACCATGGCCCGCTCCATAGCCAGACTCCGAGGGCATCCGAGCCTCCTCTCGATACTCTGGCTCCTCCCCAAAGCCTTGGGTGCTCTAGGACCTCGGGCCTCAGGGAGCCGGGCATCACAATGGTAGATTCCTCTGCCGAGCCAGCCCTCATGGTGGACCTTGTCTTCGAAATGCAGCAAGGCGGTCATCACCAACTCTGCAGGGATCGAACCGTAATCTCTCCGAGATCCAGATAAAGCCTCGCCGAGTACGGCTCCTCTACGCTGGACGAGCCGTAGAATGGAAACAGTTGGTCCGGCTGTGATCAATGAAAGCATCTCGAGGCTGTGAGCCGCCCCGGGTTATACTGTCCAAACATATGTCCGCCGGCCGAGCACTCCCGCCAATCATCAATATCAACTCCGAGCTCCACGACGCGCTCCCCGGAAGCCGCAGTGGTAGAACCAAGCACCACCCGATAGTAAAACCGCCGCGTTATGAAATAAAGCAGAGGGAGTACTGCGGTAATCGGGGCGACGAGTCTCCTAAACCGGGGTTACGGGTCACGGCACGTCGTGAATACGACCCCCATGAAAATCTTCGAGCAGCCCGACGCTCCCCTCAATCCCAGGTCCCAACAATGGTCGCCCGATCTCGAGGCAAAGGAGACCGGGTGATGAGGTCTCCACCGTCGCCGTGTGGAAGGCAACGACCGAGCTTCCAGACGATGAGAACTCCCCGACCGACGCACGCAACTGGGCTGAGGGCCGGGCCTCCCGGATCATCTCGAGGTACTATCAAGGCCCGGTCCCATCTCGTCTTATACCTCCCGAACCCCGAGGCCCCGACTACCGGGCTGGATCGGGCTCAGTGGACCGCACTGAACTCGGGTCTCGCCCTCCCGCCTCGAGCGCCGAATCACTCTCGGCTCAAAAGGGACTCCACCGGGTATCACGTACTATAATTCATAATTAGAAAAGGACATGTAAGGTAAGGTGGCTCACACCGGAAGAAACAAGGCAGAGGCGCACACACAGCGACCAGTGGCCTCGACCGGAATCCACCCGCAAGGCACTACGACACCGCGTGCCAGGGCTCGATCACTACGTGGAACGGCACTAGACCAGTGGCACTGACGACGCTCACTAAGCAGGGAGCCGTGGCACTACTGTGGAGGCGACGACATCGAGGCGAGGGAGCAACGGTCCGACCGGGCGCGCGCATGGCTCGCTTACGCTGGCTCGGGCAGCGCAGAAGGTGAAGGCAGTTGATTGAGCTCAGTAGTTGTGGGGATGAAATGAATTTGAAAAGTCCCTCCTCCTTTTATAAGGTCATGAAGGTCTTAACAAATATCGGGCAATTTCGCTATAATAATGTAAACTGCACTTAAATTTCGCAAATAAAACAATTAAAAAGAAAAACAAAAATTGATTTAGGTTAATTATACACAAAAATCAAAATTAATTAAAATTTTTAACAACAAAAAAAAACTAAAAATAGAAATAAAATTAAACTAAGGCTACCTAGAAAGGAAAGCTGCTAAATCGGGAAACTACTAAAAATAGCCTAAAATGAAAATTGACCAACTTAAAGCAAAACCAAAAATTCTTTGGCCGTAATTTGTTTCAAGTGACACCAAACCAAACTTAAAGTCACCGAATTACCTATGGAGGGTCAAGGAGGAGCCCCGAATCTGGCAGAAGGGTTCGTGCTTAACGCTCATGTTCGATGCCTCATCACATGTCCTTCCCACCGGGTGATTTTGGGCCGACAATTGTTCTCGCAGCAGGATCGACAAGAACTACCAAAACAAATCGATACACATCCCGATTAGTCAATTCCCGCACTTATAGCTCGCTTCCCCGCATCCCGGCTCAATCGGAGCGTACTTCATTTCTTCCTTCCTTTACCACTTCCACCGGCTCAGGCTCGTGGATTCAAGTGAAATATGTTGAGCTCTAATGTCATGTTGCCAAATGTGAGCCGTGATGACCCCATTTCTAAGAATTGATGATTGCATTGGCCGTGGGCCAAAAATGCTCTTCCCAGATAATTCCAAGACATGATTCGCCCACTTGCACCGTCCGTTGTCAAGCACTCACAAAGCTCCACCGGGTAGTAGAATTCCTGGCTCTACTTAATAACATATCCCTCAACTATTCCCTTAGGAATTCACCGATCTATCGCCTAATGACAAAGTGATGTTGGTTGGCTTCAGCTCCCCCTAACCCCAATCGCTTATATAATCGAAAGTACGGCAGCAGGTTTACACTGCCCCCTAAATCGAGCAATGCCTTATTTATGCAAGTCCCTCCAATGTCGGGATCAAATCAAGTGGGGATCCTTGATCCTTGTATTTGACTGGGTCTGGCTGATTATGGCACCGACTTGTCTTGCCAGAAGGCTTTCTCAATGCCCAACCCTTTTGATTGTGGCAGAGATCCTTCAAAAGCTCAGATAAAGTAAGGACTTGTTTGATGATGTCTAAAAGAGGTATGTCACCTTCACCGCCTTGGGACTTCCAGGATGCCCGCCTCGTCGGGATGCCTCTTCTTACTTAGTGCCTGGGAAATGGAGGTATGCAAATAAGCTTCATCGAGTCCTCACTACGATCACCCTCTCAGTTCAAATTTCCTTTTCTTCTTGATGTCTCTTCAAAGAACATAAAACAATATTTACTTCTCTTCCACTCCTCGTAGTGATTGCTGGCCTTCACTTCATCCAGTATCCCCGAATCAATGACGAACCTACCTCATGTACCCTTTCTTGATTTGGCAATGTTTGGGAAGGGAACCTTCCTCTCTCCCCGCACTCCGCACATCGTTGATCTGTGATCAATACCGCAGTTGTCTATTTTCTCTCATTAAGATCAGCCTCGAGCCCATCTATTCTTTGTTCAAGCAGAATTTCTACAAAAGATCACTCCCTCCTCAGGCCACCAGCATTGATCCCCTTGCTCCTCCACAAAATTTCCTACCACCTTGCTCAAATTCAAGATGGCTTTGTCTCAATCGAGGCCGGGACGATGGTGGTCAGTGGGTTTGAGATGTGTGGGGAACCAAACTCGTTGTTCGCACCCTGGGGCACATAGCAAGGGATTAGGTTTCCGTGAGAGGTTAGGTGATTTTCTAATTCTCTCTGGAATTGTAGGTATTACCATATGGGGTATCAAGTTATGGTCAGGACACCTACACTATTTGCATATTCCCGACATCAAATCCTTCCCTACTAAAGGGGCACGACGATGTTCTCCCTGATTAACAAAGGGGTTGACAACTGATGAATGGGCCGGGCTCAGGCAAGTGTTTTCAACACGCCGCACTTCATGGAGCCTCTTCCTTCTAACTCCTCCACCTTCCTAGCTAGGGGTTGAGATTTTTGCTTTCATTTCCCCATGTCCTCCGAAGTGTAAAAATTCCCTCCCTTTCGTGTGTCGAGGGCCTCATTTTCCACTCTCGAGTTTGGTTCATCCCAACCCTTGGAAGTTTCCAGCCATACATAACTAAGAAATCCATAGCCTCATCCGGGTTTTTGCTCAAAAAATCACCTCCCACACATGGTTTCTAGCAATCGCTTCACTACAGGGACATACCATTATGTAAATGATTCACTAACATCCAGTGTCTAAACCATGACGTGGACAAGCACCGATGGTGTATCCATGAACCTCTCCCAAAAGATTGCAGAATCTTTCATCACATGTACGAGTAGGTGTAGATCCGCCTTCAAACCGCTGGGTCTTGGTCAGACCGAAAAATTTCTTCAAAATTCAAATTGAAGATCACCCCACTTAATCGTTTCCTACCATGGAATCGGGAGCCACCCTTAGTCATCTTATGGCAAAGGAAATGCTTTCAGCTGAGCAACCATGCCGCTTATAATTCCTCCTTAAAAGTTGTGTATACCTCCTCAAACCCGTATGTGTGAATATGGATTTTCATTTTCCATACCATGAAATGTGGAAGCAGTAAGTAATTGTGTAGGGGTCTCATCGCTTACTTCCCTCAAGCAGGAGGTATGACGCAGGAGGGGCAATTAACCTAGGAGGTGTGGCGTGTTCCTCATCGATCCGTATGCCGCTTGATTCATGGAGGTGTTTGTTGGCTTTGTCGCTCCTCGCGAGGGGATCCATTCGTCACTGCGGCACACTAATTCACAAATTTTGTTCAACTGGTGTAACATTCTTTGCAATCTACCGATATCCTCATCCTAAAGCACGCATAAACACCGTTACACAAAATTGTATTAATAACAAAGAACACAAGCAACTTGCCTCAAAAAGGTCAAGTTAGTTAAACAAACTGACCAGAAGAACAAAACAGCCAAGTAATAACCGCTGCAGCGAAACCCGTAAATTACAAAGTAGAAATGAAATTCAAAAAGGATTAAAAGTCACCTACACTTGTAATGTGGATCACAAGTACACTTCAACTCATCATACGTAGTTTGGCACCATCCCCGAAAACGGCGCCATTTGATTCGTGCCACAGTAGGGTGAGCGGAATCAACAAAATTTGTTTCCTATGTTCCTCCTACTGCCATAGTCAAGCTACCGCAAAGATAATACTTCCAGTGGTCGAACACGGATGAGTTTTCATCCTACCGAATGATTTGCATTAGTGTTTGAAATCGTGATGCTTTAGTTTGATTTTTTGATTTTGTTAAAAAACAGGAGGTCAAGGTGCAATCGGTTAATCGTAATGGCTTAAATGAAATTATGAAATGGTAACCTTTGAAGGCTCGGGTCACTAGCTTGACAACATTTGTGGGTATTACAGTTGTCCCTAAGTTATTTCGCATTAGGCAAATGACATATAGTCAAAGCCAAAATCGGATCTTTGTTTAGCTATAAAACCTAACCCTAGAACCACTCCTATTTGAGTCCAACCAAGTACTAAGCATTCAAAGTCCCATTCAGTTTGAAACCCTAGCATTCAACCTCATTCCCATGGCTCGTAAATGACATCTAAAGAATGTCAATGCATCTAGTATTAAGCATGCACCGAACCCTAAAGCATGGCAAGTATTGACCAAAGGAGCAACATTAAATAGCATTAAACCCTAGTTTGGAAGGTATGGAACCATAAATGCAGTACCTGAATCATTTAAAGCAAGAGGACAACCTACAAGAAATTCCCAAAACTAAGCTGAAGAACCCTCCTCTTCAAAGATGAGACTTAAGCAGCATCCCTCGAGCCACATCCTCAAGGGGGTGTTTGGCAACAGAAAATGAAAGAAAGAGGAGAGAAGAGAGCAAATAAAACCCTAAAATGAAAAGCCATGAAAAACTTACATAAATGAAAAGTCGCTTAGGTTGTTGTGAGATGGTGGGCTTATATAAGACAACCCAAAGTGCGAAAAATACAAAAATACCTAAAATATGAAATTACATAAGGGTCAAATGGTAATACATCAAAACGTGGTCGCTTAGGAACCAAAATACTAAAAACATGTGGGTCGAGATTCATATAGAAATTTCGCTTATGCTAGCGAATTTAGCCTAGCTTAAATTCTTACAGAGATAGCTTAAAATGGAAATTCGCTATCAATAAAGGACTGGCTATTAGCTAAATTTCGCTAGCCTAGCGAAATTTTGTGAGATAGCTAAATTGAAATTTTCGCTTATGCATAGTAAATTTCCGCTTAGCTAGCGTAAATCTCGCTACTAACGAAAATTTTCACCTCAATAGGATTGCGAAATTTTCGCAATCCCAGCGAAATTTTCGCAATCCCAGCGAAATTTTCGCAATCATAGCAAAAAATCCTGGGATTGCTCCTGCTTCCTGTCTTGCTCACTGCATCCACCTGCAACCTTATTTCTTCACATTTCTTCATCTTTGATGATTGAAAACACTGCGGAATCCTCAAGATTCTAGCATTGGCCATTCCTTACATCAAAGTCAACTAATTACCGAGGCACGCAAGAACCCGTGAAATCACCAAACAAACTCGAAATGGAATTAGTGAAACTAAGGGACCTCGCACACATCAATCGTTTAATTGATATGATTAGTGCGAAAAAGACTCAAACCCATTCAATAGGCTCAAAATAAGACTCGGGGGTACTAATCACCGAGCTCCTAGCTTTATCATTATAACTTATTGTTTGGCCCATCATAACATTAAACAGCTCGAAAATGGACATGGAAAGTGTTATTCAAATCATGACTAAGTGGATCTTTATTATGTGCCACGCCCGAGGTCTTATTCAGAGAACCAAGCTTGAGGCGTTCAATTGCTCCATGAGTGTGGGCAGGTTTTTCTCCTTCTTCCGCTTGGAGTTCATAGTTTCCAGCCTGACATGCGAGATAATGATGTAGGGCCCTTCCTTCCAATTAGGGTCCCAGCCTTCCCATGTCCGGGGTCCTTCCTTGTCGGGGCAAAAGTTTTTCTAGAACCAGTCAGCTCGCTCAGAACTCCCGCTCGAATTCTTCGTCATAATATCTCATTGCCTTCTTGATAATCCTCTATACGCTAGGACCTGCCTCGTATTTTTCTTCTAGGAGATCCGTGTTTAGGCGGCTGACCTCCTGGGTCAGGTTCGATGTTTCATAGTTCAATCCTTGGTGATTTTAGTCTGACTGACGGATCTATCAGCTTCTATGCCAAAGGCCAAAGAGAACGAGGTTTCCCCGGAAGGTTAACTTGCGCGTAGTCTCAGGTGCCCATAATACCTCTGTGGAGGCTCTCACCCATTTTCCTTGGGGTCTTCCAGTTTCTGGTTTTCAAAGGTCGCCTTTAGGAGTCCTATAGTGACTGTCATCTACTGACTGCTGACGAGTCAGACGAGGGTAGTAGTTCTGATTTCGCCCAGAAAGGTAAATCCACAACTTAGGGATTGTCGAATCTGCTCCCATTATCAGACAATCGAGGACCCGATCCTAAACCCGCATATTATAGAACGCCACGGTTATGCACCTTCATTATGTGATTGTTGTTATGGTTCGCTTCACCCCATTTGGTAAAATAGTCCATACCACAATGATAATTTTCATCGCCCTTCCAATGGGTAAGAGGTCCCAATACTGTCTAAATTTCATTGTTGAAAAGGCCAGGGCTTGTTGTATGAACTAAATTATACCCTAACGGTTTTATAACATGTTTAGGGTATAATAAAAGTAAAAGTATATTTATCCGGAATAAAATAAAGATAACAATAAAATAAGCAAGAACTTGGAATTAATACAACAATTAAGGGTAAATTAATAATTTACCAATTCATGACCCAAGGGTCATAATTTAATAAGTTCATATGCCAAAGTAGGAATATGCAAAAGTTAAATTAAGAGTAATAGAGAGTTGGAGGACCAAAGAGTAATAAAAGAAAGATATTAGAATGAAATAAGGAAGACAATTGTGGAGGAGACAAGTGGCTTGAAGGAAAGAGGGACGAAGTTTCCTCCTTTAACTGGATGGTCAAGGATGCTCCAAAAGAGAGAAAAAGTGAAGTAAAAAGGAATATGAAATGAAAATAAAAAGGGGATAAGATCAAATAAGGATAAGACCAAAATAAATATCTCATTTTGGTCTTGGAGAAAGAGAGAGAGCAAAAACGGATAAGAGGGAAGAGAAAGGAAGAAGAAGAAGAAGAAGAGAAAAGAAAAGAAGAAAGAAGGAAAGGAAAAAGAAGATCACAGGTATGAAATTTGAGTATGGTTTTGTATGGAACTATGAATATTTGAATGGAAATTATGGGTGTATGGAATTATGAATATTTGTAGGGAAACTATGGGTGTATGGAAGTCTAGGTTTTTTGCATAGAAAGTAGATACATGGTTTGAACCTCTATTTTGTGTATGGTTTGGCTCTGAAACCCCAAAATCATTTCTTATTAGGATCGAGCTGAAAGAGCTCCTGGGCTACTCCCATATGTGTTTTGGGAAAAGGTCTGGTTGCATTTTGAACCAAGGAAATTTCCCTATTTTTGGTCATATGCATTAGTTGGACCTTAGAACTGGTTTTTGGGCAAGAAATAAAGGGAATTCGGGCTGAGTCCTTCCCCCGGGTAGACCAGCCACATACCAATGAACTTGATGTTATGATTTTGACTTCTCACCTAGACCTCTGTATCCCAAGTTATGGTCCTTTATCGGGAGGTCAGCTGAGCTCGGCCAGCCGTCGCCCGCCGCCCAGTCAGCTCGGCTAGGTTTGACTACGCGGTGACCTCCAACTTGGCTGGTCAGCACCTCTTCCGGGTCCGAACCCGTTTCGTGTTCTCGACTCTATGGAAACCCCATTGAGTCAAAAATCCATTCATATGCCTATGAAGGATAGTAGGTATCAGACCAAGCTCAACCAGGTCAGGTTAGCTCGGCCGCCTTCAGCCACTGGCTGGGTGTGACTAATGGTGACCTCCACCCTTCTGAAGGTCATAACTCCTTCGTCCGAACTCCGTTTCGGGTGTTCTTAGACTCTATGGAAATCCTATTGAGTCAAGATGATGTTAGGATTGTTAATTTCTCAATTCAGACCTCTGTAAACCAAGTTATGGTCCTTTCTCTGAGGTTAGGTCAGCTCCTATCAATCTCAGATCACTACTGGTTTGATTCACGTGTGACCTCCAACTTCTAAGGTCATAACTTCAGCCCAAACTCCGCTTCCAGGTGTTCTTGACTCATGGAACCCATTGCCAACCATCCACATGCCCGTAGAGGACAACAGGGTGTCGACCAAGCTCCCACAGTCGTAAGCTCCACTACCAGTCACTTCTATGGGTGTGACTACGTGTGACCTCAAAACTCTAAGGTCATAACCTTCGCCTAAACCCGTTTGGGTGTTCTTGGACTCTATGGAACGCTTATTGAGTCTAGAATCGAACCATATGCTATTTCATGGCATTCGGTATCCACATCTGAAAATATGATTGTTGTACCAAGTGTACTAATCGCATGGGTAAAGTCAATTGGAATACATGATAAGAAAAGAGATAGATATGAACAAGAAATAGCAATATATAATGAGATTTGATATGTAGAGGAGTATAGAAGAAAAGAATAAATGATAAGCTCGTGAGAACACGTGATAATTGTATGATCAAGCTAAGACCTGGATATTGAATGACAAGACATATGATCGTTTACGCTTCTACGTGGCAAGACAAGATACGACTGAAGGTTTCAAGACTCGCTAGTGTTTCGACACTTCTATTACGCGGCAGCACGCCTATGTTCCTGCGACCGCATCAGACCTTCGGGTATCTATTGTACCGAGTCTCATTCATTCTTTATCTCCGATCCAAGCAAGCGAATATTTATATGTGTGTATCTGAATAAGAAAAGATAAAAAGGTAAATAGTTTAAACATGAAGGGTACCTAAGGGTATCAAAGAAGTCTATGTTCCGCACCCTACTGAGATAGATACCTGATAAAGTACAAGTAAAACGATAAGCATAGAAATTATAGGTGGTGTCATAAGATATGATAGTCTGATAAAGTACATGAAGATATAAGTTAACAAGATATAAGATGTTACAAGTAGATGACATGATATGAATATAAGATTATATGATATGAATATATGATAGACATACCTAAATGAATAGATGGAACATGCTAGGAAATACATGCGATAGAAATGGCTATGCTAAGAATCAGAGATAAGTAAAAGATGACAGTTGTGAATGAGTACATGTACACAAATGATAAAGGTATATATGAATATAAGAATGAGTAAATGCATGCATGATAAAAATATAGGAATATATGTATTATAGAGAAATATGAGAACCGTAATATGAAGTTACAGATATGAGAACAAATACATAATAAAGTAATGATAGTATATATTGCATAAGCAATCATGATAACAATAGTTATTCATGCTTATGAGATATGTGTCTTAAAATGTAATGAAAATCGACACACTGTGGTCCCGACCAAGCAGAGGGATGAGTGGCATGCCATTAGGAACAAGTCCGCAACATATGAGTCTCCGGAGCATCGAGGCCCCGTCAGGTCGATGAGATAGATCCCGTTTGGATCATGGTGGCCCCAAAAGGGTTACCACAGCCCCTTCGAGCCCTTTATAAGATGGTCATTGTCTAGTACAATGATAACAGCACCTTCGGGCCCTTATTAGACCATTGTTTCCTACTAGTTGAGTACACGGTCCTTTATAGTTTCCATGTATCCACTTCGTATTTATACATGAAAGAGAAAGTAATATGAAACGTGATAACAGAAAAACAAGATATGAAATTATACATGAAATGAAGATACACAAGATATGATAATGATACGAAAATAGAACATAACAAATGGTAAGAGTATATAACCATAAAGTAATATATGTATACGAATATGACATGCAATAAAATAGATATGTAATATGAACCATTAGAAATATAATAGATCAAATGATAAGTACTAGAATAAGAAATAAATGATAGGGCGGCATGTCAAACGTCACAAGATGAAGTGTATGTTATATGAAATGATAAGATAAGGGTATCCGCTGAGACGATCATAGTTATCATCGTCCCATATATGTTTCACTCAAGCTGCAAAGCTTGTTACCGTGTTCAATCCGTGCAGGTACCAAAGAGGAAGCAAAAGATATGATAGAGGATGTGACATCCCACATCGGGCCAGAGGGCATGCCATCTCGTAGATAGGTGCTCACTCAAAGATCGCTCCGATCTCCGGCGTTCGAGGACATGACACGTATAAGGGCTCAGGGATAAGTAAATGGGACTCAATATATGTGTATAGATTTTGAGGGACACCACTCCGATGGTAGTTTTTTTTTTAAATGTAAATGTTTTTTTTTTTGTTATTACATAAATTGTTTGTATAACCACAGGTACAAGTTCAGCTCTGAGAAAGAATCGATTAATGAGAGTCTTAATGATAGTCTTCATACCGGACGGCTCGATCCGCCTATTCAGCTCTGGACGGAATCTGGTGTGACACTTGTGACTGACGTTAGCGCTCGATGGAGATGAGATATCTCGTACGCCCGACAAGTTTTGCATTTTCTAACCAAGCCATTCAAGGGCTCTCGAAAGTATCAAGGGGGCCAAAAGAGGTACCCCGCTCTTTGTTTTCCTCTTACCAAGGTTCGAGCTCCGATGTGGTTGCCACATATGCCCTCGTGTACTTCCCTGAGTATGTAGTTGGCATCTTCCTTCCCTACGCACTTAAGTATGGGCGTAGAGAAGCCTCGTTTATAAAGGGTCCCCGATGAACTGCGGATCTTGCCGACCTCGCTGAGTTTGACTCCTTAAGTCGCTCGCAATGTACCATCCACCAAGTAATCCCAGATGGGGTCCATCCAGCTCAGTTTAGACATCACGGGGAGACTTCTCCATTGTCGATGCTTACTAAGGGTTCTGTAATAAGGCTGATGCATCGGGCCTCCCGCCCAGTCTCTTGTGAGGTTGTTTCGCTTTGCCAAGGCATCACTGAATTCTCTCGCTCTGCACATGCTCACCCGAACTCGTATGAACTTCCTTAAGTAATCCTCACACCTCAAGCCGAGATACAAGATCATCTTCACCCTAAATTTCAGAGGTCTCTATCCGCTACAACTGGGAGTCGCCGCTTCACCTCCAAACCGACCGCTCCATGAAGTGGGCGAGGTTGTCCAAATTTATGATAGCCTCATATTCGACCAAGTATCGGAGGCTCGAAGCCGAACTGGTGGGCTTATTCCGTGATCTATCCCGGCCCGAGAGGTCGATCAGCCCCCGGCACCGCTTCCTCGGGCGTAATTTCACTACGACTGATAATCCTAGACGGGAGGCTCTGCAAGCAGCCATAGCCCATAGACCTGGGTGGTTGGAGTGAATTCCATGATAAAATCTGCCAAGATATGCCCTTTTACAGTTGTCCTCGGTTTGTACTTGATGTCGAATTCACTCAGCTCTATAGCCCACTTCATCACCTTCCGCAGGTTTCGTTTGCATTTCTTCACCTGGAGCATTCGGTCGACTCTCACTCGTGATGAGCCAAGCAAGGCCTGAGTTTTCTCTCGATGTAGTTACCAACGCCAGATCACTCTTTCCATCTGGGGGTACCTCTCCTCCGCTCCCTCAAAGCCTCGCTACACAAGATCGGGTCGCTGCACCCGTCCTGCTCTTCTTACTGTGGCGCACTAGCTGTAAAAGTTTGGAAATGTGCCCAAGTAGAGAGCGAGGAGTTCCTCGAGTGCGGCTTACTAGGAATGGGAGAGTCAGTAGCTTGAAAGTGTCGTGGAACGCTTCCTAGCGCAGTATCCCACTCGGGAAGGCCTTTTTTCGTAATCCCAAAGAAAAGCTCGACATTTGTCGTCGCCCTAGATACTTAAGCAGCCAATGTTTATTCTCCCCTCACGTTGAATGTCTTTAATGTTTGCAGGAGGTAGCATATCAAGCACGGCCTTTATCTTATTCCTGGTCACCTCATTCCCTCGGGTCATCGACTATAAAACCCAAGAAACTTCCCCAAGTGAGACTCCAAAAGCGCATTCTGGGCCGGGTTTAACTTCATAATATAGCTTTTCAGACCTTAACGCCTACTTAAATGGGTTAGTGTGGAGCCTCGCTTTTACCGATTTTACTGAAGATGTCGTCTATATATACCTCCATAGATGCCTGATTTGTTTCTAGAACATCCGCTCACCGCCCAGTAGTGGCCCCGCATTCTTCATCAAGGGCATTAATTCGATACAAGAGATCTCCGACCGTTGACAAATGAGGCACTCTTAGTCTCTCGGGTCCATATCGATCCGGGTTATAGCTAAAGCAGCCTTTATGAAGCCGAGGAGTTCATGACCTAAACAAGGCTCTTACTATGAGATTAATCCGTGGTAGGGGAAGCTATCCCCTTGGACAGCCATGTTGATGTCCTGGTGGAAATCGATGCAAAGCCGCCACTCGTCGCTTGCTTTTAAGAATAAATAAGTACTCAACCATTTAGAGTACTCTACTGACGCTTTTGTCGAGGAGCTTAATCGACCTATTCATTAATCATTTTCCCCGTCTTCCGGGGAAAAACTCCTTCTCTTTGCTTCGACCGACTTAAAGGAGGATTGACGCTCACCCCGTAATCAC
The DNA here is from genome assembly GCA_016808115.1 of Tetrastigma voinierianum. Taxonomy (NCBI): domain Eukaryota; kingdom Viridiplantae; phylum Streptophyta; class Magnoliopsida; order Vitales; family Vitaceae; genus Tetrastigma; species Tetrastigma voinierianum. The sequence continues at coordinate 90,227 of JAEQBH010000508.1, forward strand.
TCGGTCGACTCCCACTCCATGTCTTCCCGGCTTTCCGTGCAAATACCTCCATGTTCTACTCTAGAAAATGGATGAGAGGGCTTTTGATGTCTTCCGCTAGTTTAGACCCTATGTAGACGAGGTGTTCTGGCTGGTCACCAAGCTGTACAGGCTCTAATTCTTCTAAAGGCACAAGTCGGATGTATATTACCCCTTGCCCCGCATGTTGAGCCTGCCCATAGATGTTGTTGACCGGTTTTGCTTCATCATGTCAATAACATTCCCGGCTATACGTCGTTTCGAACCATTCCTACTCCATTTGCGCTTGGAAATTTGATGACCATGTGATGTTTTAGAAACTACTATGGAATTGAGAGAGGGCCTACCTAGTAACATGTTGTGGTAGACCGATGGGGCTTCTGTACTATGAGAAATCTCACCGTTGTTTACTGCAATGGGGTCTCCCAGTGAGCACTACTGCACTGACCCTGTGGGCACATTTCTCTTTCTCCTAAGAACCCACATAGGCAGGCGTTGACTGGCTCTAGCTTCTTCCTTCCAATGCCCATTTCATTGAAAGCTGATGCGAAGATGATGTCTACCGAGCCTGCTGTCGATAAGGACCTGTGGATCGCTTTTATCATTACTATGGCTTTTATCACAAGCCGGTCACGGGATGTCATGTTCCAGCCGGTCCTAAAGGTTATGGTAGCATCCGCACCGAGGGAAGTTTGATAAACGCTTGTACTTCTAAGGTTTCGACCGCGTCGCGCATGGGCCTTCCCTGGTCGAGCTAGACTCGGGCCTCCCGCAAACCCTCCCGAGATTACATGGATTTCCTCAAAGGCGCACGCCGAACCTGGGTCACAACGAGGCGGTGGTGGTCGACTCGCTCCTCGCCTTCCGGGAGGCCACGAACGACCGAGATGCCCACGCCATATCGTATTCAATCTCCTTTTCTTAGCCGGACGCAGCCCATCCTTTCTTCTGTCCATGACCCCGTGAAACTCATAGTATTCGTATCGTCTCTTTTACGGTCCGATCATCCGATGGCCACCCCAAAACCTTTCATGTTGCACTTCAAGGTGAGGGACTCAGCCATACTCAAGGTCGTCGGGGAGGGTGTATCGGGCGAGGTGAATATCACGCCGCAGCCAGCCGAGGTGGTCCCATGCGATCCCTCACATTCCCTTGTCTTATTGGGGACCACTTTATGTTTTCTTTGCTCCTCCTCGGGATCCGTCCTCGGTCTCGCCCGTCTCTCGACTTCGTCTCACACCCCGCTCTTTTCCTCGAAAGTGTAAGAGATTCTTCGCTTTCATAGAGGGCTTCTTCACCATTGATATACTCTCTCGTTTTGGCGAGGACCCCGCCATGCTTGCCCGAGGGTTCTGAGATAGAGAACTCTTGTGTCTTTCGACCATACCTCACTCGCAATGAAAGCAGTAATGGCAAACTTCTCGTTGAGAATATCTACCTTTAGCAACTCCGCATTAAACCTCTGAACATATGACCTCAAGCTTTCCTGAGAGCTCTATTTTATGGTTAGAAGGTGATAGCTCAAGCCTCGTGACGTCCTTGCTCCGATAGCTGGAGACGAATGCGATGGAAAGCTCATGGAACAATAAGATGGAAGACGGCTGAGTCCTGGCAAACCAGCCACGCTTCGGGTCTTTGAAGGTGATAAATAAGGCTCGGGTGATCGCATCGGTCCCGATATCCGCAGCTCCATCTCGATTTTTTGTTCCATTAATGTCTCGATTCGCGATATTCTCGAACTTCGCGTAATATAGAAGTGCAAAGACTACTGAATGGGGATTCTGGCTTATTGCATACGGGCGGTCCATGGAGACTCAGAGCTCCGCCCCTTTGATCGCTTCCTTCATGTGGCCACTCTCTACCGGGATGTCCCCAAACCTCCGCCTCCCTAATGCATCGCTCCCTTTCTCCCGTTGATGTGCTGATGGCCCATCGCCTTTGTTGTTCCGCCCCGCCTCTCCTCATCGCGGCCTTCCGAGGGGCTGGTAAGGATCATGCTCCCTCAGCGTGGCTAGTTTCTCCTTCCTCTCTATCCGCTCTCGACGAGGGTCGAGGTGTTGCTCTTCCTGCACAAGGTTCACTTCGGCCCGTCAGGTTCCTGTGGGCGTTTGTAATTACCTGAGTTGCTCCAATCTCCAAGTGTTTAGCTTCGGGTGATGCGAGTGCCTCCACTCGTCCGTGTCGACCTCGCACAGCTTTCTAAATTTACCCGGAGGCCTACCGTCCACGTTGCCCGGCTCGGTCTGCAGATCCTGGGGGAGGATCGGGCGTAGTTCTCCTCAGGTTCCGAGTCGATACCATCACCACCGAGACAACTCTTTATTTGTAAAGGAAATGTCGTTCCCAAAGACGACGCCAAACTAATGATGTTTTTTCAACCGGAACTGGGCTGGAGCATGCTTGAATTGCTGAGTCGGTCCGCTGTCTCTGGACGTTGGGCTCTTCTTCAAAAACAAGAAACAAAAAGGATCGGCGGGGGCTCGCCCATTACCTCTCCGATGCCTAAGTCATTTCTTTCTAATGGAAGAGAAGATCAACTGCTTAGGGAATGAAGTTTTGTGCATATGTTCATGGGTACTTTCACTCAATGAAGCGGCTCCTGTGATGAGGCGATGATCATAATAACTTTCCTAGTTTGATGATGACACGTAATAAGATCTTCCTTTGGCTGAGGATGATACGACATTCCTCCCATCAAGGGAGATTTTCTTCCTTATCGTGAACCGATTAATATCATGATAATTGATGGGCAATAATTAGGAAATATCCTACTTTCCCCGATTCGTGAGATTGGGCGCTTTCCCTAATACATTCGGGCTACTAGTCTTTAAAGGCGACTGGGCCTGCTTTCGGCCCCACTAGGGATACCATTAAGGGCCTATCGCTAGTAATCGGGCCTCGCGCTTAATCCCGGGTTTGGGCCTGCGTCTTAGGCCTGCGCGCCTATTATTTCAAACCCCATCAAAATTTATACTAAATCTCCTTCTGACTTGTATTTTGTAAGTAATGAATGAAAAGCAAGGAAAAGGACCATAAGCTATAAAAAAAATAGAGGAAATTCATATCAGAGAGCCTATGTCGCAACATCATGACTCATTGCCAAAGATTTGTTTGGTAGTGATGTTAAGTATTATCAAAACCCTTCTTCTAAAGAACTGAGCTTTCTCCCTATAGCCATGTCGCGACATCATTAGTTCGGGCTACCCAGAAAAACTTACTATTTTTACGTCATGTTCATAGCCCATTTTCCACGATAGCTACTTAAGCTTTCATTTCTAGGTTTTTAGGGTTTGAACTTTGAGGGAGAACACACCTATCCAAGGTTTCTCCTCTCTTCTTCTAGAAACGCATTAGGGTTTCGATTTTTTAGTATTTACATGTGATTTGTAATTCAAATTTTTAGAGATTCAACCTACTAGAGACACATCATCCTTCGGGAGTACCTTTAAAGATTTGAAGATTAGATGAAGAAGAAGAGCAAAGATTGAAGATCATCAACTTATTAGAGTTTCTTTTTCCTATTTTCTTTATGTTTTCAGTTTATCTTGTTTTGTATTAGCTCATAATGATGTTCTAATTCAGTAGCCTAGGATTTTGACTGTAATTTGGATATGAACCTTATATTAACGTGTTGATTTTTTTTCTATTTTGTTAATTGCTCATTGATTCATGTTTGTGCTTATTCGTATAGATTCTTGATCACCTTCAATATGTTTTGTAACCTATTACAAGATCTGAGAAGTGAGTAAGAGGTTAGACCTAAGTGAATCAATTTAATTTGCTAGAAAATAGAGATTTAGCAAGAACCATGAGGCATAATTAAGTTTCCTATTCTTTAATGCAACACTAAGGCCTAGGATTGAGCTAAGGAGCAATATACATTTGAGAGAACTAATCTAACAACCACTCCCCCACTGATTAGTTGCTAAGTCACATTTCACTTTCAAACATATTCGAATCATTTGAACTCATTTCTCTATTAAAGGTAACCTAATAACGGTATTTAAAGATAATTTTGCATTTATCAGGGAATCAAAAGAGGCTATATCAAAGGAAATATAATTAAACACATTTCACTCTAAAAATATGTAATATACATGAACTCGAAAAGTGATAATCTAACGGATTTATTCACAAAATCATTGTCAAACTCCACGTTCAAGAAGTTGATATACAAGATTGGAATGCATCAATTAAAGGATATCGACATGAGGAGGAGTATGCTTATGACATGATTTTAGTATATTGCACTTTTTCATCCCTTTGTCCAAGTTTTTGTCCTATCAGGTTTTACTAAGAAGGTTTTTAATAGGCAACCCGATAAACGAAGAAATACTCTGTGCACTATGCTAATATTGCATTTCTTTTCCTCCGCTAGATTTTTTATTATAAGGTTTTAAATGAAGTTATTATTCTTTTATGGTCATTTAAAGGGAGTGTTGTAAATTAAGAGTTTCTTTTAAAGGTGGTGGATTGATAAGTGTGAATCTTATTAGCATTTTTAGGGCACTTTTCACATGCCTTATACAACTTTGATGCTAGATTCACACTAATATTGCTAAAGAATGCTCTAAGCCCTCATTTAATTGTGTTTTGCAATTTTTGAGTGAAAACCGATCAAATCGGATTTAAGCAAATGGGCGTAAATCACAAAAAGGAAGTCGATGAGTTATTACAAGTTGCTTCAGACGAATCATCCCTTCGCCTGGACGGCTTCGCTGGGCCGTGGACGGAAGAAGATCACATATGCACGAGCTACAGGTTCGTCACGACGAATGATGAAATGATGAAAAGCATATGCTACGAGCTCATCACGACGAACCGTTGTTGATTGGAACTGAAGTCGTCCCACTTTTGGCCCATCAATGGCCCATGTTCCGAGGTCTATAAAGAGAGGCTTTTGGGACAAGATTGATGTTGGCACTTTGAGGGGTTCGGTGATAGAGAAAATGTGAGAGACTAATGTGAAGATCAACATCTACTCTTGGAAAATTCTATGATCCGAAAGAGGAAGACCGAAGATTCATCGATATTCAGCATTGAAACCTTTTACTCTTTGATTTTCATGTTTTATCTAAGTTTTGCGATGTTCCAGATTTTCATTATGTTCTAAATTCATAAACTAGGGTTTTGGGTTGTATTTTAAACATGAAGCTTATATATAATTGCTAGAATATATTTTTCTATTGTTTCATGTGATTGAACCTCTATTGATTCATACTTGATTATATTTACATATTGATTCCTAATCAATCTCAATGTGGTGAGTTGTTCTCTATAAGATTTGAGAAGGGAGTAAAGAATTGGGATATGAATCAACTTCCACTAGCCTAATGGTGTAGAAATCACTCTGTGAATTAGGAGGCGGTGAGGTTCTTGGGGACTTAAAGCACCTTTGTGGTCGGTCGGGAAACTTAGTACAAAGAACCTAGTATTAGTTGATAGTTATTCGACATCGAGAGAGCTTGTAATTAAATTAGTCAGTTAATCACCTGAGAACTTTCACAAAACAATAGAATAGGATTCTAGTCCAAATATAAGTGGATTGTCTAATTGCTTCAAAACCCTAGAATTTCATTATCTCTTGGGACCCTTAATCACAAGTGGGATCAATTTGGTTAGATTAAATTTCAAAGAGTTTAAATTAGATTTATGTTTCAAATTCCATCATAATGATCGCTTAGATATTAGAGAGGTAGCCCAATTTTGATACTTAGCATCTCGTTCTTCCTTATGGATCGATCTTTGTATGCTCAGTACACTATATTACTTGACAAACGTATACTTGCGCGAATAGGCATTAATTACATACTTTTTCACATATTTTAATTGCACATCACGCAAAAAGCCTATCAAGTTTTTCGCAATCGATGTCTAGGACTCACCAAGTCTTGCACCAAGAACACCTATCATAGATGACCACATTGAAATTCATTTAATTAATTAATGAATTAAGATGCATGAACCTTCATTAATCATATTTAAGAATGAATAATGGAAGGTCAATTGGAAGCCTATAAAAGGCACCCTCTTCTCTACATAGTGATATATATCTTGATACTCCTATTTCTCCTATTTCTTATCCTCTCTCTCTCTCTCTCTCTTTCTCTCTTTCTAGGACCACATCTTCGGCCTTCCATGCACCACTATAGCTCGTAGTCGACATGGATCCCGACCGCTACCCAAATTCATGCTCTAAAACTTCGATCCAAAACCACAAAACACACCTAAAAATCTAAATCGAGTAACAAAAGCTTGCATCAATAGATAGAGAACAAAACAACCAATTCAACTAAGAAGAGGAAGAAGAAGAAGAAAAAAAAAATAAAGGAAATTTAGGGAGAGAGAGAGAGAAATATCATTGAGCTTAATACTGAAATAATGGAGCAAGCATATCATATATAGATAGAAAGAGAGTAAATATATTTTTTGAGATGATCGGGACTGAATGATTTTCGTCGATTGCATCGGAAGATGTATTAGCAACGACGAAGAAAAAGGTTAATGGAAAGTTAGGGGCAAGGGAAACCAAAGTTAGGGGTTTTTTTTTCATTACCTAAAAGTTAAGAAGACGGAGAGAGAGAGTAATATATTTTATATTTGATCGATTGAGGATTTTCGCCTGATTGCATCGGCTACACGATTGGCGCATTTATAAAGAAAAAGGTCAATGGGAAGTTAGGGATCAAGGGAAATCAAAGCAGTTTTTTTCATTAACCAATAGTTTGGATTAATTTTGTTAATGACTAAACTTGTTATTACCGGACGCCATATCATTAGGTGTCTAAGTTTGAAATTGGGTTTGGGGAGTCCGAGGCTACATCTGTAATTAAAAATAGAGTTTCTTTTTTTTTTTTTTGTTATTTTCCCTCATTTTTAAGAATAATTTTGAATTTAAAATATCGATATAACAATTAACTATAGATCAAAGCAAAATATTATAAAATATTATATTCGTAATTTAGTACTAAATGTATTCATAAAATGAAATTTTTGACTCGTTTATATCTTTAAAAATTTAAACCTTATTCATTATTTTTTTTAAATAAAACTTCACTAAAAATATATTATTGTTCACTTTAATTAAAAAATTCACATTGATTTTTTCATTTGTATTTGTATTTTTTTTTTTTTTGGAACAAATAGCAATTAGTATATCCTTTAAAAGAAGATATAAGTTATGATTTTTCCATTTTATTGTATATGTTATTTATTTACTTTATCTACTATACTACTTCAAAATTATTTTTTATTATTAAGAATTAAATTTTATTTAAATTATATAAAATGATTTTGAAAATGTTATTACAAAACTACAAGAAATTATTTTTAAAACAAGGGTGTCAAGCCCCAAAATCCGGTCCAGAGCATAACCTGCCATTTCACACTAAGGCCAAAGGTTTGGAAGCCCTGCGGGAACAACACAAACCTTTCCTTTCAGAATCATATATTTTTTCCAATTACCAAATACTTATTCATAGCAAATGCGCAACTTTCTAAATTCATAAATTCTCCAAATTCTAAATTTCATGCCGACAAAAAATTATTTCTAAATCTTTAAATCTCAAATAAAGTTGTTCAAAATATAACAATATTTGGAATCTCCCAAATCCAACTTTTGAACTAACAAAAAATGAATGTTATTATTCAATTGACTTCCAAAACCAAACATTCCATATAAACATGAACTTATTAGTTCAACATGGTCCAACATAAAATTCTAATTCATCAAATCCTAATGATGATGTATCCCTATCCTAGTCAATCTCTCCTTATCGAATTAAATATACTTAAAAAAGACTACAGGCTGAGTGAGCTGAATGAAGAGAATATATACATTGGTGAATAATTTCAAATTCATACCAAATGGTGAGATATTTCACTCACTGATTCAAAAATAAACTAGAACATTCAAATTTTTCCTTCAAACATTCTCAAATTCATTTCAACCGGGCCATCAACATGATCCAAAACAATTTCATATCAAATTTCGATTCAAACACTACATCAAAGTCCAAAATCAAATACATTTCAAATATATTTTCTCCTCGTCATCAACATCAAACTACGCCAAGACGCTTGAACTTTCAAATGAGTGATACCGAACGTTTATTTTGGCGACGTAAATCGTGACATTAATACCGGTAACCTCTAACCGAAACCCTGTGGAGGCCGATTCAAATAAATTACATGCTTTATCAAAGAACGAACGCCAACTATTATTCCCAAGTAACAACGCCAATAAGATTAACTATTATTCTCAAGTGATGACTTGAACCAAACAGATGCAAAATATTTTATTCAAAAATTCAAATCACAAGTCATATATTTCTAAATTTTATGTCATAAACAAAACTAATTTCAAAGGTACTTTCATACAAAATCACCGTTTAATCCATGTAAAATCAAATAAATAAAAAACAAAACTTTTCATAAACCAAAATGATATATAATTTAGTTCAAAACTTTTCATCATAAAAATGACGTAAAAACAAATAATTATCTTTTAGAAAATCTACACTAATATATTTTACCTCAAATGAGTACTTTAGAATCTTGAAGAAGCTAATCAGAAGAATCTTGAAGGAATATTTTGTCCCTAGCATAATAAGGAGGAACTATTAATATTAATTATTCACCTAAAATTATAGGTTTGAGAATCCTAAGAATGTCATAATGTCAATATTATTAATCATAATAATATTTTAAATATCATAACTACACAATTTAATTAATAAGTTTTAAAAACTTTTATAAAAATCTAATTCCTTTCAGATATGATTTCAAATATTTATTTATTTTATATGCTTAATTAATTCACCTACTCTATTAAAAATAATTGTTATAGTATAGTTTATATCATATTATCCCTCAATATTTATCTTGACCACAATATTAAATAAATTATCAAATCATAACAAATATTTCTTTGTAAAAAATATATCATCAATTACTTCTCAAATACATATATTTGTAAAATTTTACCTTCCAAACTTGTCATATTTGTTTATTCTAAGAATTTATCATCAAATTTTTACCTCTTTTGGTTTTTTGTTTTTTTTCTAAAATAATCGGAATATCTATAATTTTTTTAATATCAATCATTACCTAGACTTTAAGTTTTCTATGCTTATTTTATGAAAGATTTTAGACCTAAAATCTTTTAATATTAAATGATATTAATCATAAAAATATGTCTCTTTTGACTTTTTACTAAATATTCATTTTTGTATTTTAAATTGAACAAATCGAAATCATGTCAAGATTTTCTTTTTACTTTTCAACCCTATTTGCCACATATATTCATTTCCTAATGTGGTCCCTACTTATTTTTTTATTTTGTACAATGGTCCTCTACTACCTTTAATTCTTTCTTCTTTTTTTTCATTTTTATTCTCAAAACAATTCATACATATCACCAACTAGCATTTTATTTTATTTTTTTTAAAAAAAAAGAGAAATATAACTCTTACTTCTTCTCAATTGATCTAAATTTAAGGAAAATTAAAGAATTTACATTAAATAAATCTAGAAAAATGAATAATGAAGATCTTACCTTTCGAGTTGCTTCTTAAACCTTAGATCTAACGTCCTAAGTCTTCCTAAATTTTTTTTTTCTAATAAGAAGATTATATAGAAAAGAAGAAAATATTTATTACCATTAACAATATTATTATTATTATTTTTAGAATGGAATCTAAGAGAAATATCACATTGAAAACTTTTTTCTCACATTGAAAACTTTTTTCAAACTCTAGTTCTTGAATTGTTATACTTAGAAAAGGATATGCAGAGAGAAACAGATGAACCCAAAGAATAATAATATATATTTTATTATTTTTCTTTCTATTTATACCTAGAGTTCCCCTAATAAATTACCAATATACCTTTTATTAAAAAAATTACTTATTTACCCTCTTGAAAATTCAAGGTATCAAAGTTATTTAAAGAAATATTTTAGTTAGTTTGATTAATGCTAACAAAAACAGTTTTTGTTTTCAAAAATACTAACAAGAAAACATACTCTGCTTATATTTCTTTTTATTTCGAAAAACACAAAAAATGCAAAAAAAAAACTAAATTAAGAAAATAAGAACACTTTTAAAAAAACACTAAAATGATATTCTTTATGTTATCAATCGTTCAAGAATGCTTTAAAAAAAACAAGAACTCAAATATTTACCTAGGGTCGAAAAATGCTTTGTGAGGCTGTTTGATTTGTGTTATTTTAAACTCTTCTAGAAAATTGTTTTTGGAAACAAGAGAACATAAAAAAAAAAAAAAGTGTTATCTGAAAATAGAGGTTCTGAAAACAGGAGAACAAAAAGCAGGGGCCCTTTTTACGCCAAACAAGTTTTTAGGTTTTTTTTTTTAAATTTTTCAAAACAAAAATATGTTCTTGAAAATAGAAACCAGACAAACCCTTTGCTTTTTATCTTTCAAAAGTATTTTGAAATTCACTTTTCAAACAATCTTATTTATTTGTTTTTTTAGGAAAACAATCTTATTTATTGAACACTGCAATTTTTTTATTTTTTATTTTTTTGTTTGGTTCTTAACTTCTTGTAACTTAAAAATAATTTAAACAACCATCAGATAATCTATCGAAGTCCAGAATGGCCAATTAAATTGCTAAATTGTGAAGATAGACAGTGGGGAGTAGGCTGAAAATTTTCAGCCACCGCTTCACTTCTGTTATCTTCTGAACCTAACAACACCTAAGGTATGTAAATCATTGCCTTTAAGTTTCTGCACCTAAGCTTCTCATTTCTTCTGAATTACCCTAATTTATGGCCTCTCAAGTTTTCTTCTGTTTAAGGATACCTATGATTCCATCAGGTCATTTCCTCTGCAAACCCATCTTTTTCCTATTATCAATTTGACATTCCTGATTCTAATCCTGCTGTGAGAACACAGGCAAAACTTCTTGGAGTAAGGATTCAGGTGGTCTAGAAAGCTCAAATTATCGAAATGACATATGGAGGAGGTTTCAGGTTGTGAAGAGAGAGTAAATAGAAAAGACCCAAATTCAAAATTGAGGTCTTCAAGGATTGATAATGGACCTGAAGAGAAAATTTATGTGAAACATTTTGATGGTGAATTAGATATGAATGAATATGGTATGGTGTCGGAGTTGAGCGTTGAGCGCTGTAATGCCATCTTGAAGGATTTAGAGGTCTAGTGATAGCAAGACCAAGGATTTTTGAGGATGAGGGAAAATGGAAAACTGAAAGGGAATGTGGGTGCTTATAATTTGGCTCTCAGGTGTTGCAGGAGAGGAGGTTGGGATGGAGCAGAGACAATGATTCAGGGGATGAGTGGCGATTCAAATTGTCAAGTCGATTTTCGAGTTTACAACACGCTTATTTATGCTTGTTATAAACAGGGGCATGTAGAGTTAGGTACCAAGTGGCTCAGAGCCTGATTAGAGAATGGGGTTCAGCCTAATGCTGCAACCTTTGGTATGCTGGAGCTGAGTCTGTGCTCAGAAGGGTTGGAATGTCGCGGAGGCAGAATTTGCTTTTTCTCAAATGAGAAGCTTTGGAATTACATGTCAGTCTGCATACTCAGCAATGATAACGATTTACACCCGAATGAGCTTGTATGATAAAGCAGAGGAGGTTATTGACTCATACAAGCAAGAGGCGTGACTTTGAATTCGAAAATTGGTTGGTTTCTGCTTTAATGCTTATAGTCAACAAGGAAGCTACAGGAGGCTGAGAGAGTACTGCTCTCAATGCAGAATTCTGGGTTTTCACCAAATATAGTCGCATACAACATGTTGATTACCGGGTATGGGAAGTCATCTAATATGGATGCTGCTCAAAGTATATTCAGGAACCTCCAAAGTGTTGGACTAGAGCCTGATGAAAGTACTTACAGGTCCATGATCGAAGGTTGGGGTCGTGCTGAAAATTATAAGGAAGCGGAATGGTATTACCATGAACTCAAGGGGTTGGGATTCAAGCCTAACTCATCAAACTTGTATACAATGATACACTTGCTAGCCAAATATGCAGATGAAGAGGATGCTGCCAGAACTCCTGATGATATGAAGAAGATGGGCTGCCAGTATTCTTCTGTCCTCGGTACTTTTTTACAGGCATATGAGAGAGCTGGAAGAATTGACAGAGTGCCTCTTATTTTGAAAGGTTCCTTTCCTTATGAGCATGTTCTTCTTGTTAATCAGACTGTGCTCAATTCTTGTCATGGCATATGAAACACTGTTTGCGGATGATGCCATAAAAGTCCTACAGGAAAAACACTGGAAGGATATCATCTTTGAGGATAACTTGTACCATTTGGTAATTTGCTCCTGCAAGGAGTTAGGTCATCTTGAAAATTCTGTTAAGATATACAATCAAATGCCCAACAAGAAGCCAAACTTGCATATCATGTGCACAATGATTGACATTTACAGCACCCTGGGTCGATTCTCTGAGGCAGAGAACCTCTATCTGGAGTTGAAATCTTCAGAAATTTCCTGACATGATTGGGTTTTAGCATTGTTGTAAGGATGTATGTAAAATCTGGGTCTTTGAAAGTTGCTTGCTCTGTTCTGGAAACAATGGATGAACAGAAGAACATTGTTCCAGACATCTACCTGTTTCGTGATATGCTTCGTATCTATCAACAATGTGGCATGTTGGATAAATTACGAGATCTGTACTACAGAATCTTGAAGAGCGGAGTCACTTGGGATGCTGAAATGTACAACTGTGTCATAAACTGCTGTTCACGTGCTTTGCCAGTTGATGAACTTTCCAGGCTTTTGATGAGATGCTTTCACGTGGGTTTTCTCCTTGTCACCATTACCTTCAATGTTATGCTTGATGTTTATGGAAAATCCAGGCTTTTCACAAAGGCTAGGAAGGTGTTTTGGCTGGCCAGAAAAACGAGCTTTCAGTTGATACTTTACAATACCATTATAGCTGCCTATGGGCAAAGCAAAGACATAAAGAAAATGTTATCAACTGTTCGAGAAATGCAATTTAATGGTTTTTCAGTTTCCCTAGAAGTCTACAATTGCCTGTTGGATTCCTATGGGAAAGAAGGCCAATTAGAGAGCTTCAGAAATGTCTTGCGAAGAATGAAGGAATCAAGTTGTGCATCGACCACTATGTTTTTACAACATAATGGATCAATATTTATGGAGAGCAAGGATGGATTGAAGAAGTTACACGTTCTGACTGAATTGAAAGAATCTGCCTGACCTGATTTGTGCAGCTATAACATTGATAAAGGCATATGGAACTGCAGGAATGGCTGAAGATGCTGTGGTTTTGGTTAAGGAAATGAGAGAAAATGGAATCCAACCTGACAGAATAACCTACACCAATCTCATCAATGCGCTACACAAAAATGATGAGTTTTTAGAGGCTGTTAAGTGGTCCTTGTGGATGAAGCAGATGGGATTGTGACATCTTCAGCCTGTTTGTTTGCCTCCATTGACAAGCAGACTGAACATTTCCTACTCAAACAGCCTTTGAAATTTTTGCTACTCAAGGTATTGTATTTTATCTGTATTTATCTAGAGGAGATGATTTTTTTCCCCTTCTGCTATCCTTTTCTTTTTCGGGTTGTTGGGTGCGTTATTATGTCCATTGTTAACTTGTATAATAACAAGGTTAATAGTGTTATCAAAATATTCTTGCTTTTTCTTATAGGCCTTCTATTCTTAAATGCATAATGAATACAATCTTAGATTTGAAATTCTACATCTTGGAACTTATAGCTTGAATTCCTCAATCGTGGCCGAAAATATTTGTAAAAAGAAGAGAGCCTTTTTTTGAGTTCATATGAGACTGGATTTTGTTTCCCATTGAGCTTTAAAAGTTCTATGTTGTTATTTCTGTTCCTTGTTCATCCTTTTGCGGTAGAGAGTTTGTAAGCTACTTCATGTTAATTGCTTTCTAGGTAGAACAATGTCGATATGTAACATAAATTACATGGAAATAAACAATAGCAAGAGCACTGATTTTGGTACCATTATATATGAATAAGGTTATAGCTAAAACCAGTGTTCTAAAAACCGAATCAAATCGGCTGGTTGGACAGGTCGGACCGTCAACCGGTAATCTTTCTGATCTTGATTTAATATGGTTTGATCGTGATTCAACTATCGGTTTGGCCCCTAAACCATCAACCGGTAACTTTTCTGGTTCAGTCACTGATCCGGTTTTTAAAACATTGGCTAAAACCTTGAAGGGTAGCTCAATTGGTGTAACGAACTGGGGGTGGGGTCACTAGTTCGAGTCCTTTTAGAGTCATGGGAGATTTACTTGGTTGTTAACTTTAGGACCCTGTGAAATTAGTCGAGGTGCACATAAGTTGACTCTGAACAGTCACAATTATAAAAATAACAATAATAAATAAGGCTATGGCTAAATGAGTAGAGCTGAAGTCTGCCTATGCTTCACTTTCATTTTATTATGGTAGTAAACTGCAATTCCACAGAGTGTTGGAAGGCAATAAAAATTCAACCCAATTCTCTTGCGAAATATTTGCTCACATATTCTTTACTCAACTCTTTACCCCCTTTACTTTTCTTTCCTAAAATAATTTTCTTTATTTATAGATAATGATGGAACAGATAAATTGATTGTTGATAGTTTTATTTAAGTCTATAACTTATAAGGATTATTATAACGTTATAATATACTTTTCAACTCTTTTCTCTCATCATTTTTCTTTGTTAGCCTTTTTTCCTTAAGCAAAGAAAGGTGATTTTTTGGCCATTTTGGCCTTAAATCTCCTCTTTACATCTTTCTTTTATCATTTTCTTCTCAATAAAGTGATTATTTCGCATAGATTTAAGTTTTTACTTTGTTTTGTTTGTGATTTTGTCACCAACTTGTTGTAGCGATAATAGTTTTATAAAATCAACTTGTTCTGTTGATTTGTGATTAATGTCATTTAATTTTCTTGATGGCGATTCAAGCAATAGAATATATTTGATTAGTAGGAAGGCATTGAATCGTGATGGATAATATCTTCTTGAAGCGGAATTATAGGTATTTTAGTCGTTATAGGATTATTAAATATATAGGCTTGGTCAAGGTGTTATGTATTAACTTGAATACTAAATCGTATACAGAATTTTTAGTGAATTTGATTATATGTTTCTATCGAATGTTTTGGTAGTTTGAATTAATAAAATTATTTCTCTTTAAAAAAAAAAGTTTTAGAATTTTGTTCTATTTTATTGTAATATATAGGTAGAGGTGTAAAGAGATGCCCATAGTACATCATATTAGTTCATTGTATATATATATATATATATATATAAAATTTCCCGCCCTTAAGGCTAACATTTAATAGTTCAGTATCCCTTAGCCTTAGGGTTTCCAGGGTTTTAATAATAATAATTTAACATAATTTTAATTATTACTTTTCATTTTTTTACTAGTCATTTCTCCCTTTGTTCTCTCTTTTATGTCCTCTTTTGTTAGAAACGAAGGGTAATTTTTTGCCCATTCATGACATGAAATCACCTCTTTCATCATTTTTCCTCATATCTAGGTTTTCTTTTTCAATAATATGGTTTTTCTATACCGATATGGATTCTTTTGTTTTTTCGTGTTGTTATCATCGACTTGTTGTAGTGTGTTACATGCAGGCTTGCCCTTAGTGTATTTTGTGCGACTAATTGTGGTGTGCAGTTACATTAGTTGAGGGTGAAGCTTCTACATGATTTTTCGCTAGCGTTTCAAATTACAAAGTTTCGATCCAGGCATAGTTCGTATTCGTCGTATTTAGTTAACAGTATCTTTATGAATCACAGAATCTTCGTATTTTATGTATTTTTATTCTGGCGAATGTGTAAGTCTTGACCCGTTTATTTTTACTTTAACTTGGATACTGCATCATCCTTTAAGGGTTTTAGCATTATTAATTCTATATTCTTCAAATATATTGTTAACATGAATCCATCTTTAAAGGTTGTTATGTAGGACTTAAAGAACTACATAACAACTAGTTTAATGAATAAAAGAAGTGAATCAATAGTTTTTTTTTTTTTTTCACTTTTCATGTGAAAATATTTATATAATTCCTCCCAACAAATAGTTAGGATGTACAAATTTTAGTGATGTAATTCTCACATTTTCTTTTTCTTACTTTTAGAGTAAATTTTTACATACCAAACAAAATATATTTTGTTCATTTCCTTGTATTTAATATTTGAATTTACCATTATTTTAATTAGAGAATAACCAAATTCAAATATATTTTATATATTTAAAAAAAAAAAACATTGCTACCCTTTATAATTACAAACCATAAATATAAATATAAAAAATAGAAAGTATAACTAGAAGATAGGTCAAAAAGTAGTAATAAATTTATTTAATAATGAAAAAACTAAGACAAAATTACATAAACATTAAGTGTCTTTGAAACCGAGGAAAATACTAGGGAGAAAAAAAACGTGCAAATAAAATGATTTTTAAATGTTTGATTCTATTAAAAAAATATAAAGAAAATCAAATTTAATATAAATTTCTTAAAATTTTATATATTTTTAAATTTTTTAGATAACATAACACGAGAGGAAACAAATAAAATGAGTTTAAATAAATAAATATAATTAATTTATTATGTTTAAGTTTTTTGCTTTTCTTCAATTTTTTCTTTTTATTTTTTTTTTCTTAATATTTTTCGAGTTTAAAACGGAGTTTAAAATTTTAACAAAAATGAAGGCCCCTTGGATCATGGGCCAACGGCATGACATGACACGACATGATTAATCGATGAACTGCAAAGGCCGAAGTGAGCGGCTTTTATTGAGTTTACTTGGAATTGACATAGTTTGACAAATCTTTTAAATGGGCCGTAGGCCCTGACATATTAGTCAGTTGGCTGAATTCGTGTTATGGCTCTCGTGGCCGACCAATCCATTGAATATCTTTTTATGTATCGGTATTTTTATCATTTAAGCAACATGATTGCATATGATACGTATTTTCTTGAGACTTTAACTTAAGGCCCCTCTTCTTACCTATGTCCTCCATTTTTTTTAAATTAAAATTTGTGTCACCTTACCGACCGAACCATTGAATATCTCTCTTTATATATAGATTTTTTTTTTACAACTAAATATTTTAGTTATAATATAATAAATGGTCTTCACTGAGACTCGAATTAGGGATCTCTCTCCTCCCTATGCCTTGCATTTTTTGAAACGTTGAAATTTGTGTCATCATGGCCGATCCAACCCAGTATATCTCTTTCTCTATATAAGTCTCTTTTTATAACTAAACATTTAGTTATAATATATTAATAAGTGTTAATATTATACATCCTTATGACTTGCCTTTTGAAATGTTAGACAGTGTAAGTATAAGTTATGTTGATACCAAACTGAATTTACTGATTTCGGACTCTTTTGGCTGCCTGGACTGAGGCTTAGAAATGGTAATGGGCCTCATTCATGGAATGTTGCTTTCTACATTTAGGGTTTATGAATTGTTTTCATGGAAGGGAAGCTGGGGCGTCTGAAGTTTCCTCTGCTGGTGATTGCTTGCCTTGTGTTCCAGCTCTGTGCCTCAGATACAGTAAGCAAATTGGATGTGGTTTGCGCGCAAGTTCATGATTTCCGTTTCTTGTTCTGATTTATGTACTGAAAGAATTTGAGTTTGGATTTTAGATCTTGCATGAATCACGGCGGTCATGAGTCTAAGGAAGGAAGATTTGACTTACCTTTGATTCTTTCTTGTTTTAGTATTTCATTTTCGGTGCATCAGAAAGATATGAACTGTAGTTGGTTATATTTCTCCTAAGAGTAATTCTTGTTTTGGTGTGTGGCGAAGCTGTAAAAGTAAATCCTAGAACTTGGAAAACCATCATTCGTTTGTGCTTGCTTCACAGAATATTGTTATTGTGTTGATTAGTCTTTTTCCTGCTGATGATGGAAAACTTTTCGCTTTTTTCACTAGCTGTCAACCAGACACTGACACAGAAAAGGTGTTTAAATATTTAGCTAAACATGAACTTTGAAACAAGATTGAATGGATACTATTGTGTGAATTAGCATTGTAGGATGAGGCCCTTGTCCCTATTTAAAATATACTTTACAAGTCTGAAAATAGCAGACCATTGAAAAAAAACTGTGGAAAGCCAAGGTGTCAATGGTCTGTAGACCTTTAATGGGATATTCTCTTGGTTTGGCCTTGGGTTTTGCTCTCCAAATGGTCGCAATTTGAGTCTTCTTAGGAGTAGCAAAGGGTTCTGCGATCTTCAACGAAGTACAGTGAGTTAGTGAGATGCATGAGTTAGCCTGGACTTCCCTTAAGATTTATAAGGTGCCCGATGGTCTGTGATTTCCCAACTGCTAGAGGTGTGTTTGTTGGTGCCTGACTTGCTGAACAGCTTTAGTGAGAATGCGAAGGCATAAGTATTGGTATAATCCAATAATAAATACTCAGGGTTGTGAATCAATTTTTTTTTTTTTGATAAAATAAATAAAAAGGGTTGAGAATCTGATGAACCTAGGAACTAGTGGATAACACATGAGGGGAGGAAAATTGTGTTATAATCTGAAGGGCTTTAGTGTCATAATTGTGTTAATCTATTTAATGAATGGGTTCTGCTCAAGTTTTACTCTTCAAGTCCGTTTGACTTGTTCCTTAATCATGTCAAAATAATCCATTTATTATTCAACTCGTCTATGACCCAACCTGTTTATGACCCATTCAACCATATAAAAAATTTCTTTATTTTATATATTTAAAGTTTATGAATATTAAAAATAGTTTTGTCATCTTAAGTATCATAGATCTAAAAAATTGAATTATTGAGCCAATATTTCATTATAGACAAATATAATTGCAAATTAAATCAAATAACTGAAGTACTTAGGTATGAATAAAATTTTAATTTTAATTTATTTTCTATATTTCTAAATATATTATAATTTAAATTAATTAATTAAACTAATTAAGATTTAAAATTTTAAAAGTTAAAAAATGGAAGTTAAAACAGTTCAGAGGGTTTTAATTGTGCTATTAAGTTTAATGAGTTAAAATTGTGTTTGCAGATTTAACAAATTAGAGTTATATAAAATGGTTATCCATGTCAATTTATACACAATTTGATCTAACTCATTTATTTTTGATAAATATTGATCTAACTCATTTATTAAATGAATTTTAGGTTGTATGGCGTTGTACGTGTAATAGACCCATGCTCATGTCACTCACTTTCACCGCACTCACTTCCTTCCGTCCGTCTCCGCTGCCGTTTGAATTTTATTCCTTTTTTATTTTTATTTTTTTCTTTTTCTTTAATTATTATTATTATTATTATTTGGATAAATGTTTATTGTCTTGTCGGGTCGTTCTACGCCGAGCAATTTATTTCTTTTTCGAGTTCGATTTATTTTAAATGAAGCTTAGATGTCGTTCTTATTTCGATATTTTAATAAAAATCTGTCAGCCAAAGTCATTTCACAATGTTTAAATGAGCTTATACTTTGAGAATTAAGTAAAATATTTATTTGTCTCTGAATTCATGAAAACTTTTAAGGTCCTTAGATTTATGAGAACCCGAATTTGCGGCCTTGATTCGTTTCGATCATCCGAGATCTGAAATTTTAGAAACTACATAGGCAATTTTGACAAATTGTGTGTATTATTTGAGAAATTCCATAATTTGTACTTTCGCATCCACTTTCCTTAATTGCAAAGTGTCACAATTCTTTGAAAACTTTATAATTTCACCCTTAAAAACAACTTTCAAAAATTCTATTATGGCACTAAAATAATTAGAGTTTGCACGTAATATCTTGATACTACGATTCGCATACCGTACACCCTCTCGGGACGGGGCGTTACAAATCCTCCATCCTTTAAAACATTTCATCCTTGAAATGAACAAAACTAATAAAGAAGATACCTTAATCGAAAAACAATGAGGATATTATTTTGCGCATCGACCTGACTCTATGTAGCCTCCTTAATCTCATGATTCCCTATAAAACTTTAGTAAAGGAATGACCTTATTCCACAAAATGCAACTCTCTACAATCTCTACCCTCTGCATTAGCATTTGCTCCTTATAGGTCAAATTATCTTTAGTTCTCTTGGGTGATCTAAATTACATGGGAGGGATCTGGAATGTACTTGCAGAGCATGGATACATCATACATGAAACACATTATGAACCTTAGACATCTCTGGAGGAAGGTCTAATCTATATGCTACTGGTCCCACTATGGCAATAATCTCATATGGCCCTATGTATCTGGCCTCAGCTTTCCGCGTCTTCCAAATCCGAGGACACCTTTGCAAGGGGAAACTTTGAGGAAAATCCTATCGCCCACCTTAAACTATAGATCCCTACGGCGTTTGTCCGCATAACTAATCTGTCTGTCCCTGGCTATCTTGAGTCTATCTCAGACAATCTGGATCTGTTATAGTGTCTGTACTAACTTCTGGGCTATCGGTCTCCTGCCTCCTACTTCATCCCAACACTCGTCTGACACTTAGGCCATACAATGCTTCAAATGGAGCCATGCACATCTTGGATTAATAAGCTCTTTGTTGTGGCGAACTCCATCAGAGATAAATGTGTATCCCAGCTTCCCTTAAACTCTATCACACATGCTCTGAGCATATCCTCTAGCGTCTGAATAGTTCTCTCTGACTGACCATCAATTTGAGGATGGAAAGCTATGCTAAAGTGCAA
This sequence comes from Tetrastigma voinierianum, assembly GCA_016808115.1. Classification (NCBI taxonomy): domain Eukaryota; kingdom Viridiplantae; phylum Streptophyta; class Magnoliopsida; order Vitales; family Vitaceae; genus Tetrastigma; species Tetrastigma voinierianum. The sequence continues at coordinate 110,930 of JAEQBH010000508.1, forward strand.
TTGAGTCCCCATGGCATCCTGTAGACTGGACCAAAATCTGGATGTGAATCTGGGGTCTCGATCTAAGACTATCGATATAGGAACACCATGTAATCTAACTATCTCTTCCACATATAATTGGGCCAACTTGTCAATGAGTCATCATTGCTAAGCGGGAGAGAAAATCGCGGTTTCGTTTAGTCTATCCACTATCACCCATATGGCATCGAAGTGTTTGTCTCAGGAGTTCTCGGAAGCTCGATAACAAAATCCATAATGTCTTGCCCCCTTCCATACGGGGAATCGGAAGGGAATTTGTATCTTTCCTGCGGGCTTTTGGTGCTCTACCTTCTCCTACTTGTGGAGTTAGGCATGCGGATCACGAATCACGCAATTTCCTTCTTCATGCCCTTCACGCCCAATAATGCTCCCTAATTATGGTACATCTTATCACGAGTGCATAGGCGTATCTTTGAAGAGTGAGTCTTCCATGATTTCCCTTTTAGTTCACCTATTTCGGTACACACATTCTCGACTCCCTCTAACTATTGCACCATCATCTCGATGCGGAACTACGGTTTCCTACCACCCTCGATCTACTGCACTCAAACTTAATCATCTACGAAACCTCTTCGACCTTCCTTGATATGATCCAGAAGAGGGCCCAGACATAAAATGATGCAACCCAGTGTCCACATGTATCGTTCACATAGTTGAACTCCTAAAGATCTCAACTCTATCAACAATGGGAGATATCACAGTCTACGAGATAAGCATAGGAACCTCACGGTTTAAAAACATATTCTCGTGCTTTCCTTATCTAAATACTCAAAATTCCCAATTTATCAAATTTCATAATTTTCCAATTTCTAAAATTTCTTAACTTTTAGATTTTTTAATTTCTAAAATCTTCAATTTTTCATAAGTTTTCAATTTCTAAAACTTCCCAATTTCTGAATTTTCTAATTTCGAAACTTTCCAATTCCTAAATTTTCTCAATTTTAAAACATAAAATAAAGCATTTATTTTAGGTTTTAATATTACTATGAAATTTTAATAATAAACTAGATCAAAGTTTGAAAATCATAAATATAAAAATAGTATGTATATCAAAGAAAACAAACCAAACAATTTTTTTTTTTTTTGAATTAGATTTAATATTCTATGAAATTTTTAATAATGAAAACTAGAACAAAGTTTGAAAATCCTAAATATAAAAATATTATGGATATCAAAGAAAACAGACCAAACATTTTTTTTTTTTTTTTTGAATTAATACATATTATATTAATTAAAATGTTAATGTTTATTTATTTAAGATGTTGTTAATAATTATTATAGATGAATATAGTTTTATATTAAAAACTTTTTTATTTAATAAATTGATTACACATAAAGCTAAATTTAAATAAGAAATTAATAGACAGTAGTTATTTTCGGAATTGAAAATTAGAATTAAAATGTTGTTTATACCATGTAGAGCTAATGACAGGTCGGGGTGGATTTTTCTAGGCTCCTATCCTAATTGGCTAAAAATGGACCCCAAAAGGGCACTTTGAGCTCTAACAATATGTTCACCATTGCTAATAGCCACTTTATTTCTTAAAGTACAAATATTTCCTTTCGATTAAAGTAATTTTTTTAAAATAAAATAGCGATCGTCGAAAAACCGCCTTTCAAACATACGTAGTAACACGCTAATCCCGGGAAACTACGCGCCCGTGACATTTCGGTGGTTTCCATTCAATGATCACCTCTATCTTCCTTGAATCCGCCAGATTCCATAACGATACAAGGTGTCCAAGAAAGGACACTTCATTCAACCAAAACTCACACTTGCTCAGTTTCGCATACAACGACTCTTTTCTCAAAGTTTTTAACACTACCCGAAGGTGTGTGTCGTGATTTTCCCGATCTTTTGAATACACAAGGATGTTGTCTATGAACACTATGATAAACTGGTCCACATACGGTCGGAAAACACGATTCATTAGGTCCATGAAAGTCGCTGGAGCATTTGTCAACCCAAACGGCATTACAAGGAACTCATAATGTCCATACCGCGTTCTGAGGGCTGTCTTATGCACATCCATATCCTTAATCCTCAATTAATGATACCCAAATCGCAAGTCAATCTTCGAAAAGACACTTACACCTCTCAACTGGTCGAACAAGTCATCAATCCTTGGTAACAGACACTTGTTCTTCACTGTCATCTTATTCAATTGCCTATAATCAACACACAACCGAAGCGTACCATCTTTCTTCTTGACAAAGAGCACTGGAGCTCCCCATGGTGATACATTCGGACGAATAAATCCTTTCTCTAACAATTCTTACTCTGCGAAGATTTAATTCTTTTAACTCCAGTAGACCATTCTGCTCTGATTGTAATGGATCTTAGGGTACTTTTTGAACAAACGTCGATTACGAACTCGATCTACGTGAATCTACTTAACTCCTTGGAAATACGTGGGATAGTCACTAAGCGTAAAGGGATGTTTGATAAACTAGGCTCCTCTCACTTTTCGTATCTATCACATACGCCAAGTAGGCTTCCACACCCCTTCGAACCATCGTTCTAGCCGGTAGTGGCGGATATCATTAAGTATGATTCGACCTCTGGCGATAAGAAATCCTTTCATACTCGGTGTCCTTAGGTCCTCTCTTCCATTCTAATCAACTATCACTTGGTCAGGAATGACCAATCCATTCCAAATATCACATGAGCTCTCTAAATGACAACTCAATCAAATCTCCGAAAACTCATACTCTAAATATTTCTAATGCCCATAATAATGCATAGAAGTCTTTAGTGGACATAGAGATAATGTTTCCTAAAAATCAATACCTTCTCGTTGACTGTAACCCTTAGCCACTAATCTTGCTTTATATCTCTCTACATGTCCCTTGGCATCGCGCTTGGTCTTGAACACCCACTTGCACCTAATAGGTCTGCAGCCATTTGGAAAATCTACCAAACTCCACACTTTATTCTATGACATGGAAGTCATCTCATCGTTCATTGCATCGATCCAGAAGTTGGATTGAGGACTAACATTTGCTTCTTTGTAGGTAGTCGAATCTGATACATCACCCACATCATACTTATGCTCCTGCAAGTAGACAATGTAGTGATATGAAATTGTGGGCCTACACACACTCTCTGACCTCCTCAAGTGTATATCCATGACTACATCTAAGGCTACTATGTCTACATTTGGGGCTATTGGATCTACATTCTCAATTGGTTCACATTCGTAGTGGTTACTGGATGCTAGTTAACAACAGGGCTAGAGATCGGAGCGGAAGCAATAGACATAGGAATAAAAATTGGGTGTTCTTTAACACAACTTCTTTTGACCCTTGGCTTGTACCGGTATCATCCTCAAAATAAATAGCTCTATCTGACTCAATCACTCTAGTGGAGTGCGATGAACAATAAAACATGAAACCTCTTGATCCCACACAAATAACTAATGAAATACGCACTAATGGTTTTTGGATCAAGTTTCTTGGGTTGCAGGTTGTACGATCTCAATTCCACGCTTCCCATTTGAACATGAAAGTGACGAAGACTAGATTTCTTCTATGACCATAGCTAATATGGAGTCTTAGGAACAAACTTACAAGACACTTGGTTCAAAATATAAGTTGGTTTTCAAAGCCGCCCAGAGGTCGGTGGTAGGAATTAACAAGCATACATCGCACGGATCGAGTGTGTGATTCCTCCTCTCACGCAATCCCATTACGGTAAGGAATACAAGACTTAATGTATCTTGACATCAATGCCACATTCTGAAGGTGCCATAAATGGTTTGCCGTCAGTTTCATCATAACTACCATAATACTCACCACCTCTATCAGAATGAACCACTTTGATCTTCTTCCCTTGTTGGAGCTCAATTTTTGCTTTAAAAACTTTGAAAGCCTCCAAAGAGTCAGACTTCCCACGAATGAGCTCAACAAAACCAAAACGAGAATAATCATCAATGAACGTTATGAAATATTTGTAGCCACCCATAGTAGGACGAGTGAATGGCCCACAAATATCTATATGAATAACCCCAAGCAACTAAGTGCATCTATCAGTCTTGACATTCCTAACTTTGGCGGTCAGTTTACCTTTGATGCAATCTACACAGGTATCAAAATCTAAGAAATCAAGATCTAAAATAATCTCATCCTTAATTAATCTCTCCATTCTCTGTCTTGATTATTCCAAAGAGTAGAAAACTTTTAATTCAATCCCAAACGTTCGAAACATAAGGCAAAGCAAACAACTCTAATTTGTAAAGACTCCCACAAAGTACGTAAGTGCCAATCAATAGTGAATCTCGGTATAATTTAACTTTTCCAGTTCCGAAAAGAAAACTATATCTAAGTTTATCCAAAATAGGAACTGATATCAAGTTTCTCCTGATTGAGGGTATGTACGCCACATCCTGCAATTCAAAAAAATTTCCTATACTAAGCTACAATCTAACAACTCCCAACTGCTTGGACTCTTGTAAGTCTCAATGCCACGTTCTCTCCCAAAGCTGGTTGAACTTCTTACACTTATCACCGCTTGCATATGGTGGCGTGAATGTGCTGCCGGTTAGAATACTCTCAATCCTCATAGAATTTTTTCTCATTTGCAAAACTCTTAGCAGTGGGTTTTGAGAGCTTCGACTTTCAAGGCCAAGTTCAGTTTCATAATTGTCAAATTTATCATGAGATATTTAACCCATTACTTGTAATTAGTCCCATTAAGTTTCATGATGGCAGATAACTGAGGAAAGCTCAAAACTAAAGAATAAACAAGAAAGCAATGTTAAAAATACATGTAAAACAAAGACATGCAAATTGTTCTATTCTTCGGTTTACCAAATGACCCACAAAAGTAGTCATCAAACCCTAGAGTCTGAATATTAAAGACTCCTTACACAAAAAAAAGAGGGTACTTTTTAAGACAATTCACCAACCGTCATAACCAAATGAGTCAATTTCCCATCGATGAGTTAAACTAAGATTGTGCGGAGTTCATGACAACTTGGTAGAATCTTCATCAAACTAAACATCTACGAATAATCAGTATTGATAGGATAACCCATTATCCGTATGGATCTTGAGTAAATTGGTGTATAGATAGGAAAAATAACGATTTACAACATCAATTCTAGAATACTCCGGACATGCTCAAACTCATGAAAGAAATTCATAATGCATTGATATTTATTAATTTACCAAAGTTCAAAATAAACTTTCAATCTTTTTTTATAATATGATGTTATAAATAATCATAAGCCTTAGCGACATAAGTTGTTAAAGCAATAAATAAAAATTAGTGAAAAATTACAAATTTGGGTAAGGCATCAAGTGTAGCCCAATTAGAATCGGAGAAAAATGAATAATACCATCAACCTTTTATTTTATTTTATTTTAAATAAGCAAAAAAGGAACTGAATGTGAATAAATGGGTGGACCTTGTAGCTACTCCAACCATTTTTGAATAAAATATTCACATTCCACTGTTCTTGTTATTTAATAATTGAAGAATTGATTAGAGGAAAAATGGCCACATAGTAATGAAATAAAAAATTCCATGTTGAAAAAGTGGCATCTCTTTGGTTATCGGGAATATGAAAAAGACTTTGTTTTTTCTTTTGTTCTCGTGAATCACGAAAAGAAAGGAAAGACGTCTTTTCTTTTTTTTCTTACATCGTGATTTCCATTGATGTAGGTCAAATAAACCTTTTTTTTTTAAGACCGATCTTCTAGAAATCAAATATGAACTGATTCTCAAAGGTTTCGAATGATAATAGAAACGAACAAATCTAGAATATAGAAAAACAAATTTGATAGTTTCAATATCAATTAAATATGGCTCTCAAACTAATTATTAAATTATTTTATATAATCAAATGTATTTATTGAGCCTAAAAATAATTGATCAATAATTAAAAAACTTAATAAATACATTATAAAATAATAACTTCATTGAATAAAGAAACATATCAATTTGTATTATATAGAAAAACATATATGGCATGTATCTTGAATTATTAGCCGTTATTTGTCTCTCAAATCTGTAAGAAATGAGATCAAAGAAAAGTTAGGGTTGAAAAAAGTTATTTCCTTTTCTTAGCGTGTTCTATCAAACTCTTATGAAATTTTAAGACTCTAATTACTTTTATATATATTGAGAGAAAGAGAACACAAGGAGACACTTGAATTTTGGTCCAATGGACTTACCAAAGCAAAAGAGAAAATATAATTATGGGCTCATAACTAGTTAATATTAAATCATCTCATAAATGACTCATAATTAACATGTACGATTATATAATTAAAATTATAATATAATTATGCTTAATTTATAATTAATAAATTAATCTAATAATGCATTTACTAATCCACAATTATTATTTTTCCTGGTAACTCAAACCATCTAAATCCAATTTTATGTATTTATTAGTTATGATAATATATTCACTGATCCACAATTATTTTTTTTCATGATAACCCGAATCATCTAAATCCAATTCTTCATGAACTATGTAAAATAAGTTTCAAATTGATAAATTAGAAATCTACTTTTCCTTTGGACGGAATACAAAGAATCGGAAATAGAACCTAAAATGAAGTATTTGTGAAGGGCTGACTTGTAAGGACATTTCTAGTCTCTTTCAAGTAAAGATTCCATTCATGTCGGTAGGCGCCACCTTCCTTTGTTTTAATTTCTCTCTTTATGAGGACTTATTTGTGAGACTTGACTTTAAGGCCTGAAATAGACGTGACTTTTTTTAAGTGGTGTATACTTTATCTAAAATAAATAAAAATTATATATCTAATTAAATATTATTTATACTTTTTTATCTAATAATAAAATACAATAAAATAAATAATATCAAACATCACTAGTGATTCTCATAATTACAAAAATTCTAAGTTTAAAAAAATATATATATTTATGGATCTGTATCAAATTCTAAATCAAGAAAATAATCATCAATATCATTATTTCCATCATCAATATAAATTTGTTTCTATTTTTTAATTATATTTCAGATTTTTTTTCCTATTTTTTACATTTTTTTTAAATTACCTGTTTTTACATAATTTTTGAATTTTTTTCATTATTTTTCAGAATTTTTTTCGTATTTTTACATAAGTTTTCAAAAAATTTACCTATTTTTACATAATTTTTTGGAATTTGTTTTCTATTTTTTTATTAAAAATTTTTACCTATTTTTTACATATCTTTGGAATTTCTTTTCTATTTTTCAGATATTTTTTTTCCTATTTTTTGCATAATTTGTCAAAGGACCTTTTGTCAAAATTTTATAATATGATGCTATAAATAATCACAAAGAGCACTGACATAAGTTATTAAAGCAATAAATAAAAATTAGAGAAAAAATTACAAAATTGGGTAAAAGGAAAACATGAAATTAATGACAATTAGAATTGGAGAAAAATATGAATAATATCATCAACCTTTTATTTATTTATTTTTTTAAATAAAAAAAAAAGAACTGAATGTGAATGAATGGGTGGACCTTGTGCTTCTCCAACCACCATTTTTGAATAAAATATTCATTCCACTGTTCTTGTTATTTAATAATTGAAGAATCGATTACAGAAAAAATGGCCACATAGTAATGAATTAAAAAAATTCCATGTTGAAAGACTTTATTTTTTCTTTTGTTCTCGTGAATCCTGAAAAAGAAAAGAAAGACATCTTTTTTTTTTGTTTGTTTTTCTCTTGAATCATGAAAAAGAAAGGACGTTAAAGAGTACATGAAATTTAGAGAGCGCAGCAGACTGATAATTAATTTTCCTTTTTCAGGACGTTAATAGCTCAGTTGATCACCATGCATGAAATTCAATGGTTCATTTAACATGCATGAAGATGTCTTTCATATAACAATTCTTAAAGAGTAAAAATGTAAGAAAATGACAAATTATCATGTAACTTGAAATGGTATAGATGGAGGGAATATGGAAGGCAAGAACAAATGTTGTGTTTGGTTCACCGAAAGTACCGAGCAAAGAAATTAAAAATAATATCAAGGAAAATTACTTTTCTTGTATTTGATGGTTCAATGAGAATCTTTAAAGAAAATAAAATATAATTGAAATTAGTTAGAAATCTATGCATTTTTAAATTATTTAATCTTTGTTAAAATGATGTAGTTCAGATTTGATAAGAACAATCTCCTTGGAACAGTGTTATTTTTATTTTTCCTCAATTTTTTCTTTCTTTTTAATTTTCTCTTTTCTTGCACTTTCCTCAAATTTTCTAAGAACCAAACATTATAAAAATAAAAAAAGATATAGCAGATAAATCTGATTGAGTTGTTGAGTTGTAGAATGTTGAGTTGTTTATGTATATATAAGTGGAACCATTTTTTTTTTATCATCTGTTCAAACGTCAACAAAAATCATATTAAATCCGATTCGCTGTGATATCTCCCTTTCGCTTCAGATGAGAATTAAGCTATTTTCATATTCTATTTATTACCATTGTGCTCAATCTTTTTCATTATCCATGTTGCTTTGGTATCAGGGACTGTCTGGGTGATGGGAGGTATGCCTGGAAGATGAGATGATGTTGTTGCTGCAACTGAAGAGCACCCTCCAATTTGTGATGCATCTAATGAACTGGTTTCCTGGAACCAAAGCACCCATTGTTGTTCTTGGGAGGTGTAATCTGGGACGCTACTGGTCATGTTGTCTCTCTCGATCTCAGTAGCGAATTTATTTCTGGAGGGTTCAATGGTTCCAGTAGCCTTTTCAATCTACAACATCTGAGATTGAATTTATTCTTTCAACACATTCGATTCTCAGATTCCACCTGGATTCAGTAAACGGCAATTTGGTTACCTGAATCTGTCTAATGCTAATTTTTATGGGCAGATTCAATCCAGTTTCAGGAGTTGTGGGTTGGTTACAGTGATTTCTCTAACCCTGTTTACATCCTTGGACTTCGTATGCTGAAACTTGAGAACCCAAATCTGAGAATGATGGTTCAAGAACCTGACTGATAGAGCTCTATCTTGATGGTGTAAACATATCGGCACAAGGGAAGGGTGTTTTCCAGGCATTTATCATCTTCACTGCCTAATCTCCATGTGCTGAGCTTGCAAAGCTGTTACCTTTCTGGACCTCTTGATTCTTCTCTGCTAGGAAGCTTCCGGTCTCTCTCAAGCATCCGCCTGGACTATAACAACTTCTCTGCTGCTCCTGTTCCAGACTTCCTAGCGAATTTCTCTAACTTGACTCAATTGCGGCTCAGTTCTTGTGGATTAAATGGAACATTTCCAGAAAAGATATTTCAGGTACGAACCCTCCAGATTCTTGATTTGTCAAACAACATGTTACTTAAGGGTTCTTTGCCAGAATTCCCTCAAGGTGGATCTCTAGAAACCTTGGTGCTCTCGTATTCAAAATTTTCAGGGATATTGCCCAACTCCATAGGCAATCTCAAGAGGTTGACTATAATAGAGCTTAGAGATTGTGATTTCAGAGGAGCAATACCAAACTCGATGGCAGACTTTACACAATTGGTTTACTTGGACTTTTCTAATAATAAGTTTTCCGGTTCAATCTCGCCTTTGAGTTTGTCCAAAAGCCTCACCCATATCGACCTTTCTCGTAATAATTTAACAGGTCCGATATCTTCCTTTCACTGGGATGGCCTTGTGAATCTAGTGGTCCTTGACTTGCGTAACAATTCACTAAATGGAAGTCCCTTCCATCATTGCAGACGATACAACTAAGCTACAACCAGTTTTCTGGTCCCTTGAGTGAATTTCCGGTTGTGCCTTTTTCTGTATTGAGATTCCTTTCATTGAGGAGCAACGATCTGGAAGGGCCAATACCTGAATCTGTCTTTCATCTCCAGTCTCTTAACATCCTAGACCTTTCTTCCAACAAATTCAATGGCACTGTTGAACTGAGCAGCTTTCAGAAACTTGGAAATCTTGCCATTCTTAGCCTTTCGTACAACAACTTGTCCATCAATGCAGGTCTTGCTTCTCCCGCTTTGCCTCTGGCGTTGAATCTTACCGCATTAATATTGGCTTCTTGCAAGCTCAGAACATTTCCTGATCTTAGCACCCAGTCAAGATTGACATATTTAGATCTTTCTGATAACCAAATTAGTGGGAGCATCCCTAGTTGGATTTGGAAGATTGGTAATGGCTCTCTTGCCCATTTGAATCTCTCCCATAATTTACTGGAGGATTTGCAGCAACCTTTGTCCAATCCTCTTCCTCCTCTGGATGTCCTTGACCTTCGGTTCAACCAGCTCAGTGGGCCAATTCCCACTCCCCCGCCATTATCCAGCTATGTGGATTACTCAAACAACAGGTTCACCTCTTCCATCCCACATATTGGTCTTCATTTCCTGCACTTTTTTTCTCCTCTCAAACAATAACATTACAGATCATTCCCAAATCAATATGCAATACCAGTTCCTGCAAGTTCTCGGCCTCTCTGATAATGCTTTTAGCGCTGGAAATCCCTTCATGTTTGATTCCAGAATGAGGATCTTGCAGTGTTCGGATCTGGGGGAGGAACAGACTTATTGGCAGTATACCTGGGGAATTAGGGCACATGTGTTCTTTACAGATGCTAGATCTCAATGAGAATCTTTTAGACGGAAAAATTCCAAAATCTCTAGCCAATTGCGAAGCATTAGAGGTTTTGAACCTTGGGAACAATGGGATGAATGATACATTTCCTTTCTGGTTGAAGAACATAAGCAGTTTGCATGTGCTTGTTCTGAGAGGCAACAAATTCCATGGACACATTGGATGCCCAGATAACTTAGTCCCACCTGGCCAATGCTTCAAATTGTCGACTTAGCTCTGAACAATTTTAACGGTGTGTTGCCAGAAAAATGTTTCTCAAACTGGAGAGCAATGATGGCTGGTGAAGATGATGTCCAATCAAAGTCCGGTCACCTGGAATTTAAGATCCTACAATTCAGTGAATGGTACTATCAGGATGCAGCAACAGTTACCATGAAAGGTCAAGAAACGGAGCTTGTGAAGTTAACAGTTACCTGCAAAGGTAAAGAAATGAAGTTAGTGAAGATCCTGACTATCTTCACTTCCATTGATTTCTCATGCAATAATTTCCAAGGGGAGATACCAAAAGATATAGGAGACTTGAAATTGCTTTATGCTCTCAACTTATCTGGTAACGGTTTCACAGGCCGGATCCCATCATCAATAGGACAGCTCCGACAGATTGAGTCATTAGACCTCTCACAGAACAAGCTGAGCGGGGAGATCCCTGCACAGCTCGCCAGCCTTAATTTCCTTTCAGTCCTGATTCTCTCATTCAATCAATTGGTGGGAAGAATCCCCACTGGTAATCAATTGCAAACATTTTCAGAAAATTCCTACCTCGGTAACAGGGATTATATGGCTTCCCTCTGAATGAAAGTTTCAAAGCCGAAGATGCTACACCATCCACCTCCGATGGCAGAATAAGTTTGGGAAGGAGATTAAGGGAATACATAGCTTCTGAAATTGGATTTGTGACAGGGTTGGGAATCGTGATATGGCCTCTAATGCTGAGCAGGAGATGGAGGAAATGCTACTACAAACGTGTTGATAGAATTCTTTCAAGTATTCTCAATCACTAAAACAAACGAAGAGCAAGTGGTGGAAGAAGATCTCACACAATTCGAAGGCGGAGAATGTAGCACTGATGAAGAGTACGGTGTGTGGTTTCTAGTCATGAGTACTGTGTGTGTGGTTTTTGCCCTAAGTTTTACGATGTTCCAGATTTTCATTATGTTCTAAATTCATAAACTAAGGTTTTGGGTTGTATTTTAGACATGAAGCTTATATATAATTGCTAGAATATATTTTTCTATTGTTTCATGTGATTGAACCTTTATTGATTCATACTTGATTATATTTACATATTGATTTCTAATCAATCTCAATGTGGTGAGTGATTCTCTGTAAGATTTGAGAAGAGAGTAGAGAATTAGACATAGGTGAATCGCCCTAATTAGCCTAATGGTGTAGAAATCATCGATAATTAGGAGGCGTGTGAGGTTCTTGGGATTTAAAGCACTTTTAGGGCTTGGAGTTGAGCTGAAAAGCAAGGAAACCTGAAATGATGAATTGGTAGGTTATTTGGCGTTGAAGGCATCAATTAAATTAGTCACAAATCGCAGCAGAACTTTATCACGAAACAATAGAATAGGATTCTGGTCCAGATATAAGTGGATTGTCTAATTGCTTCAAAACCCTAGAACTTCATTATCTCTTGGGACCCTTAACTTGCATGATCAATTTGCTAGATTAAATTTCAATAGTTTAAATTAGATTCTGTTTCAGCCCATCATAATTGACTGTTTGGATATTAGAAATTGTGATTTTGATAGTTAGCATCTCGATTCTTCCCTTGTGGATCGTCTTTATGCGCTCAATCTCTATTTTATATTCTTGATAGCGTATACTTGCGCAAATAGGCATTAATTACATACCTTTTCACATATTTTAATTGCACATCATGCAAAAAGCCTATCAAGTTTTTTGGCACCGATGTATAGGACTAACAAGTCTTTGGTGCTACGCCAAGAACGCCTATCATGGATGACCACATTGAAATTCATTTAATTAATTAATGAATTAAGATGCATGAACCTTCATTAATCATATTCAAGAATGAATAATGGAAGGTCAATTGGAAGCCTATAAAAAGACACCATCTTCTGTACATAGTGATATCTTGATACTCCCATTTAATTTCTTGTCTCTCTGCTACTCTCTTTCTGGACACATCTTCGGCACTTAGTGCATTAGAGCACAAGTAGTCGTGGATCTATAGCTATCCAGATTCATGCTCTAAAACTTCGATCCAAAACCACAAAATACACCCAAAAATCTAAATCGCGTAACAAAAGCTTGCATCAATAGATAGCGAACAAAACAACCAATTCAATTAAGAAGATGAGGAAGAAGAAGAAGAAGAAAAAATAAGGGAAATTTTGGGGTTGAGAGAGAGAGAAATATTGTTGATATTTAATATGGAGATGAAGGATAAGACATTGAGAGAGAGAGAGAGAGAGAAAGAGTGAAATATATTTTTGATATTTGCGGTGGCGATTTTCGCCGGTGCATAGGAAAGAAGATGCATTAGCAATGACGAAGAAAAAGGTTGATGGAAAGTTGGGGGCAAAGGAAAGCCTGAAGTTAGGGTTTTAATTCACGAAGAAGACATGGAGAGAGAGAGAGAATATATTTTTTATATTTACTGATTGAGGGGTTTTCGCTTCGATTGCATCAGAAGAAGACGCATTGACATCAATAAAATAAAAGGTCGACGGGAAGTTAGGGACCAAGGGAAATCAAAGTTAGATTTTTTTTCATTACCCGAAGAAGTTTGGGTTAATTTTCTTAATGACCAAACTTAAGTTGCCACATCGGACTCCATATCATTAGGTGTCTAAGTTTGAAATTGGGTTAGGAGAGTCCAAGGCTACATTTGCAATTAAAATCAAATTTCTTTTTCTTTTCTTTTTCTTTTTTTTTATTTTCCCTAATTTTTAAGAATAATTTTGAATTTAAAATATCGATATAACAATTAACTATAGATCAAAGCAAAATATTATAAAATATTATATTTGTAATTTAGTACTAAATGTATTCATAAAATGAAATTTTTTACTCGTTTATATCTTTAAAAATTTAAACCTTATTCATCATTCATTTAAATAAAACTTCACTAAAAAATCTACTATTATTCACTTTAGTACAAATTCACATTGATTTTTACATTTGTACTTTTTTTTTCGGAACAAATAGCAATTAGTATATCCTTTAAAAAAGGATATAAGTTATGATTTTTTCCGTTTTATTATAAGCTATTTATTTACTTTATCTATTTATAATTACCAAATTATTTTTTATTTTTAAGAATTAAATTTTATTTAAATTATATAAAATGATTTTGAAATGTTATTACAAAACCAAGAAATTATTTTAAAACAAGTTGTCTGCAGAAATAGGTCAGGCATAACTCTCATTTCTTCAAGCTTCAAGGAACTTTGAAGTCTTGAAAACAATATGGCTTTTTTCTTAGGCTAGAATTTTTCCAATTACCAAACACTTATTTAAAGTAAATACGCAACTTTCTAAATTCATAAATTCTCCAAATTCTAAATTTCACGCCAATAAAAAATTATTTCTAAATCTTTAAATCTCAAATAAAGTTGTTCAAAATATAACAATATTTAGAATCTCCCTAATCCAACTTTGAACTAATAAAAAAATGAATGTTATTATCCAAGTGATTTTCTCAATTAACTTCCCAAAACCAAGCATTCCGTATAACCAAACATTCCATATAAACATGAACATTAGTTCAACACAGTATAATATAAATTTTAATCGAAATCCCCAATGATGTATCTGCATCTGTTCCAATTTACCGTCGAATTAAATATACACAAAGATGTCAGCGAATGGGAGTAGGCTTAAAACGATAAATCTTATCTGATTTTAAATGGATAAAAAAATTTGTCGTATAACAAATAGGAGATGTTTTTCATCACAACTTTCGATTCAAAAATAAACTGGAACATTCAAAATTTTCTTTCGAAACACTCTCAAATCCATTTCAAATCGGTTTTATATCAAATGCGATCCAAACAATTTCATATCAAATTTCGATTCAAACGGCACAAATGTCAATCACAAATCAAATACATTTGAATATATTTACCTGCAGTGCGTCAAATATCGAATAGTTGCCCAAACATGTGGAACTTTGAATGGGTATTGTATGAGTGTTCGCACTAAGGAGAATGGCCAAGCATTCTGTCTTAATAACCTGCAGAAACACTGAGGCTAGGGTTGAATAAATTACGTTTGTCGCGAAGAATGTAAATGTCATTTATTATTAAGTTGACAGTGGGATAGTGTCAACTATTATTCTAGTTGATAGAGTAGTAGCAGGAGTTAAATATTTAAATTCGAAAATTCGACTCACCGTCATATATTTTCTAAATTTTTATGTCATAAACAAAACAAATCTCAAATGTACTTTCATACAAAATTACTGTTTAATCAATGTATAATCAAATAAATAAAAAACAAAACTTTTAATAAACCAAAATGATATATAATTTAGTTCAAAACTTTCCATCATAAAAATGACGTAAAAACAAATAATTATCTTTTAGAAAATCTGCATTAATATCTCTTAAAAAGCTTGAAGGAATATTTCGCCCTTCAGCATAATAAGGATGAACTATTAACATTAATTATTCACCTAAAATTATAGATTTGAGAATCCTAAAAATGTCATAATGTCAATATTATTAATCCTAATAATATTTTAAATATCATAACTATTAACAATTTAATTAATAAGTTTCAAAAATTTTATAAAAGTCGAATTCCTTTCGCATATGATTTCAAATATTTCTTTATTTATATTCTTAATTAATTCACCTACTCTACTACAAAATAATTGTTATAGTATAGTTTATATCCTTACAATCTATAATATTTATCTTGATCATAATATTAAATAAATTATCAAATCATAGCAAATATCTCTTTGTAAAAAATATATCCTCAATTACTTATCAAATACATATATTTATAAAATTTTACTTTCCAAACTTATCATATTTGTTTATTCTAAGAATGTATCATCAAATTTTTATCTCTTTTGTTTTTTTTTTCCTAAAATAATTGAAATACCTATAAATATATTTTTTCCAATATCAATCATTATTGGACTTTAAGTTTTCGAGGCTTATTTTATGAAAACTTTTAGACCTAATTTTTAATATTAAGTATTAATCATAAAAATAGGTCTCTTCTGAACCACACTAAATATTCATTTTCTCTTTAATTGAACAAATCAAAATCATGCAAGATTCTTTTACTTTTCAAGATTCTCTTTTAAAGGCTGTTTGATTCGTGTTCTTTTAAACTCTTTTAGAAAATAGTTTTTGGAAACAAGAGAACATAAAAAAAGTGTTATCTGAAAATAGAGGTTCTGAAAACAGGAGAACAAAAAGCAGGGGCCCTTTTTACAACAAACAAGTTTTTAGGTGTTTTTTTTTTAATTTTTCAAAACAAAAATATGTTTTTGAAAATAGCAACCAGACAACCCTTTGCTTTTTATCTTTCAAAAGTATTTTGAAATTCACTTTTCAAACAATCTTATTTATTTGTTTTTTTAGGAAAACAATCTTATTTATTGAACACTGCAAAATTTTTATTTTTTTGTTTGGTTCTTAACTTCTTGTAACTTAAAAATAATTTAAACAACCATCAGATTATGAGAAATTCTATTTGCATCCCATGATTTTCTCTATACACCCCTTTAAAGAGATGAGATATAAATATGAGGTGTATGTGATATGGGGTGTAAATAGAATTTCTCTCAGATCATCTATCGAAGTCCAGAATGGCCAATTAAATTGCTAAATTGAGAAGATAGACAGTGGGGAGTAGGCTGAAAATTTTCAGCCACTGCTTCACTCCTCTGTTATCTTCTGAACCCAACAACACCCTAGGTATGTAAATCATTGCCTTTTAAGTTTCTGAATTTGCTTCTCATTTCTTCTGAATTGTATTTAATTTATGGCCTCTTCAAGTTTTTCCGTTTCCTGTTGATACCTATGATTCCAACAAGTTTCATTTCTCTGCAACCCATCTTTTCTCCATTATCAATTTTTTCAAGCAGTTAGTTTCTCCCATCAATCTTTCTCGGTTAGATGCCGAATCTGGGACATTCCTGATTCTAACTTGCAGAGAATATAAAACCTTGGAGTAAGGATTCAGGTGGTCTAGAAAGCTTCACCACTGAAATGACATGGAGGAGGTTTCAGGGTGTGAAGAGAGTAAATAGAAAAGACCCAACCAAAATTGAGGTCTGCAAGGATTGGATAATGGACCTGAAGAGAAAATTTATGTGAAACATTTGATGGTGAATTAGATATGAATGAATATGGTATGGTGTCGGAGCGAGCGTTGAGCGCTGTAATGCCATCTTGAAGGATTTAGGAGAGGTCTAGTGATAGCAAGCATCTAATGAGATTTTTTGAGTGGATGAGGAAATGGAAACTGAAAGGGAAATGGGTGCTTATAATTTGGCTCTCGTATGCAGATGGTGATTGGGATGCAGCAGAGACAATGATTCAGGAGATGAGTGGCGATTCAAATTGTCAAGTCGATTTTCGAGTTTACAACACGCTTATTTATTCTTGTTATAAACAGGGGCATGTAGTGTTAGGTACCAAGTGGCTTAGATTGATGTTGGAGAATGGGGTTCAGCCTAATGTTGCAACCTTTGGTATGCTCATGAGTCTGTACCAGAAGGATTGGAATGTCGCGGAGGCAGAATTTGCTTTTTCTCAAATGAGAAGCTTTGGAATTACTTGTCAGTCTGCACACTCAGCAATGATAACGATTTACACCCGAATGAGCTTGTTTGATAAAGCAGAGGAGGTTATTGACTTCATACAAGAAGATAAGGTGACTTTGAATTCGGAAAATTGGTTGGTTTTGCTTAATGCTTATAGTCAACAAGGGAAGCTACAGGAGGCTGAGAGAGTACTCGCCTCACGTAGAATTCTGCTTCACCTACAAATATAGTCGCATACAAATATGTTGATTACCGGGTATGGGAAGTCATCTAATATGGATGCTGCTCAAAGTATATTCAGGAACCTCCAAAGTGTTGGACTAGAGCCTGATGAAAGTAATTTACAGGTCCATGATCGAAGGTTGGGGTCGTGCTGAAAATTATAAGGAAGCGGAATGGTATTACCATAAACTCAAGGGGTTGGGATTCAAGCCTAACTCATCAAACTTGTATACAATGATACACTTGCAAGCCAAATATGCAGATGAAGAGGATGCTGCCAGAACTCTTGATGATATGAAGAAGATGGGCTGCCAGTATTCTTCTGTCCTCGGTACTCTTTACAGGCATATGGAGAGAGCTGAAGAATTGACAGAGTGCCTTCTTATTTTGAAAGCTGTTCCTTCTATGAGCATGTTCTGTTAATCAGACTCTCGTGCTCAGTTCTTGTCATGGCATATGTGAAAACACTGTTTGGTGGATGATGCTATAAAAGTACTACAGGAAAACACTGAAGTTGATATCATCTTGGAGGATAACTTGTACTGGCTTTGGTACTTGCTCCTGCAAGGAGTTGGGTCATCTTGAAAATGCTGTTAAGATATACAATCAAATGCCCAACAAGAAGCCAAACTTGCACATCATGTGCACAATGATTGACATTTACAGCACCCTGGGTCGATTCTCTGAGGCAGAGAACCTCTATCTGGAGTTGAAATCTTCAGAAATTTCCTTGGACATGATTACTCCTATTTCTCCCATTTCTTTTTCTCTCTCTTCTCTTCTCTTCTCTCTCTCTCTCTCTCTCTCTTTCTTTCTTTCTTTCTTTCTTTCTTTCTTTCTTTCTAGGACCACATCTTCGGCATTCCATGCACCACTAGAGCTCGTAGTCGACATGGATCCCGACCCGCTACCCAGATTCATGCTCTAAAACTTCGATCCAAAACCACAAAACACACCCAAAAATCTAAATCGCGTAACAAAAGCTTGTATCAATAGATAGCGAACAAAACAACCAATTCAATTCCACCAATCACTTCTAAGAGTTCTTTTTAATTTCCAAGAATTACATATTCCTCCTGCTTTTTCCTTATCTAAATACTCAAAATTCCAAATTTATCAAATTTCATAATTTTCAAAATTTTCCAATTTCTAAAATTTCTTAACTTTTAGAATTTTTTTAATTTCTAAAATCTTCATTTTTTTTTCATAATTTTTCAATTTCTAAAACTTCTCAATTTCTCGAATCTTCTAATTTCCGAAACTTTCAATTCCTAGAATTTCTCAATTTTTAAAAACATAAAATAAAGCATTTATTTTAGGTTTAATATTCTATGAAATTTTTAATAATGAAAACTAAAACAAAGTTTGAAAATCATAAATATAAAAAAATTACGGATATCAATGAAAACAAACCAAACTTTTTTTTTTTTGAATTAATACATATTATATTAATTAAAATATTAATGTTTATTTATTTAAGATGTTGTTAATTATTATAGATGAATATAGTTTTATATTAAAAACTTATTTATTTAATAAATTGATTACACATAAAGCTAAAATAAAATTTAAATAAGAAATTAATAGACAGTAGTTATTTTCGGAATTGAAAATTAGAATTAAAATGTTGTTTATACCATGTAGAGCTGCTAATGACAGGTCGGGGTGGATTTTTCTAGGCTCCTATCCTAATTGGCTAAAAATGGACCCCAAAAGGGCACTTTGAGCTCTATAATACAGTATGTTAGGTAATAATTTATTTGCTATTATTATATACTGCAACTATTATCATAACTGTTTTATCTACTACCATAACATATGGCGCTTCGGCGATTTTTCAAGATCTTCGACTTTAAACCCAACTATAATTATTTTTAAAGATGACGATCCCTCCTATTTTTCTTTCTTAATAACTAATGTACAAACATTTTTGTATGGATATAGATAAACCTACTATTCCAAAAAATAAATCACGAAAGGGAAAAGTAGGTTTCAAGTTATCAATATGAAAATTATTGTACACGGTTCATGAAGAATTAGATTTAGGTTAGGTTACCAAAAAAATAATAATTGTAAATTAATGAATGTACTATCATAATTAGCGAATGTAATACCATAACTAGCAATAATGTACTATCATTAGTTATGATAGTGCATGCTAAATTATTTTGTATAATCAAGGGTATTTATTGAGCTCAAAAACAATTGATCAATAATCCAAATAATCAACAAATACATTACAAAATAATAACTTTATCAACAGCAAGATATCAATTCAGAGCTATGTGTAAAAAACATACCTGGCATGGATACTGGATTATTGGCCGCCATTTGGATCCCAAACTGGCAACATTTGCATAAAGTTAAAAGATAGTACAAGATACTCTTTCCTTCTCCCAAAAGTTTGCCCACCAAACTCTCGTATAAATTCTGCGACTTATTTACTTATATATATATACAACAATAAAGCGAACATAATTGTTGGTCCAACGTATTACTTCAAAGAAGGGAGAGTAAGATATAACCATGTGCTCATAAATTTCTACATTAAATCGTCTCCATAAATGACCTATAATTAATATGCACAATTACACAATTAAAATTGTAAAATGATTATACTTAGTCCATAATTACAATTAATCTAAGATTCTCCCACTTTAAATCTAATATAATTTATAACCCCCAAGGTTTTTTCAATAGATTTACATAACTATAACTAATCACATAAATTAATGCACGAGAGGACATAAATCGTACATAATCAGGCATCAATAATCAAAATCATAACTAAATGCTTCAACAAGAGACTTACATAGCTTACACCAATCATAAACAATTTAATACAACGAGAGGATGCATAAATCGTGCATAATCTGTCAGCATTAATCTGTAGAAGCATTTCAAATGACAAGAGTATTGATTCAATAGAAAGAAAAACATCATTCCTCACTATTCATCCGGTCAAAATGACACAAAAATCATAAGATAATGACGAATCACAAATGTATGTAATAATGAAAAAATGAGTTTTCCTTACAAAATACACGAAAAAGGAAAACTCCCACTAAACAAAGATTTTAGGTTCCTAAATAACTACAGCACTGTTCTTTGAAACATACAAATAGGTAAGTCTTTAGTTAGGGGGTTTACCAACATGTTAGTCGTAGGCATGTGCTCAACTAAAATGAGAGACTCCGCAACTTTCTCTTTGATAAAAAAGAACTTCACATCAATGTGCTTGGAGTGAGAAGTGCTCCTAGTGTTCCTAGAGAAAGATACAACTACGGAATTATCACAGCCACCCCTGCAATGGGTCTAGAAATGGAGTGAACAACCTCCAAAGCTGAAATAAAGTTCTGCAACCATATTGCATGACAAGTAGCCTTATAATATGCCACATACTCTGCCTCCATACTAGAAGAAGTTGTAAGTGTCTGTTTAACACTTTTCCACAAAATGTATCTTCTAAACTTAATTATAAAGATATAAACCATAAGTGAACTTTATTATCCACGCGTTCATATAATCGTGACCACTAAAACACAATCACACCTCAAGAGGTTATGTACACCAATATGTCAATACGAGATCCACGGTACTCGTGATGTTCTCAAAACTTCTAGCCGCTTCCAATGGCTTTGACCGGGACCACTCAAATTACCACTCAATTACACTCGAATAAACAAAACACAATACGTGATGCATACTGAGCATACATCAAGTTGCCTATAACTAAAGTAAGGACTGTTCTATCCGATTTCTCTCTAATATCATTATTAGTGAGAACATCAAGATTTGAAAATCTATCACCCTTTACAATTGGTGCCTTACCGGAAGAACATGATTACATATTGAACCTTTTTAGAATGTGTTCAATATACGTCTGTTGAGACAATCTCATAATGTCATTAGGTCTATCGCGAAGTATCTGTATGCCTAAGTGTAGCGCTCTTTTACCTTTTAAAGATTGCCTATTTAACACATTTTCATATACCCATTTAATATGAAGAATGAATATTAATTTTGAAATGATAATTTATTTTTATGGGTATATGATATCATGACCTTAAACACATTCTTTGACATAAAAGAATATATATACATTCCTTAATTCAAATAGGTCCATAAATCGTTTCGAATAACGTATTATACAACGCATTCCATGCCTTTTCAAATACATTTACAAAATGATATTCTTAGAGTTCACTTCTTTAAAACACATTCCATAAATATCCAAAACAAAATGAGCTGCAACTATATTCTTCTCATGAAAACTTTTACATCATTGAATTCAATGCAAAATCGTTACAAAATATCATCAATGGAATGATATGCATGGGACGAAGCATTTACTTATACTCCGCTCCGTTTGACGGTGACTCCGCGCCCGGCGATCTTTGGTCCTGCTATTTTCTACTTGATACCTGCGCGATGACAAAAACAACGTGCTAAGCATTTTCATGCTTAGTAGTTCTATACAATTATCTCTTCATTTCAGTTTAAATCTAATCATGCAATGTTTATAAAACAATGCTTTAGCACATTTTTCAATGACCAACAATGCAAGACAATACATATATATATATATATATATATATATATATATATATATATATATATATATATATATATATATATATATATGATAGTAGGAAATAATATGGGCATGTGCCTAAGAGCTTAAGCCCGCACTCCACCTATGAGGGAGTCAGCAATGCACTAACCAGAATCCCAAACTTACGGTAAGATCCTACCCATGCCAAAGTACACGGGCCCAGGCCTAGAGTTGAAACCACCGCTTAAATAATTCCATAACATAAAGGTCTTAAACTCATGCAAAAGTAAACACCCGGGCCCATGATCCACGCCACGATTAGAGAAAGAAGAATCTAGATGATCACAAATTTCCATTATCCCTTGACGGTCCATGATAAGGAAAAGGAAACTCACCCAATGGGATATCGTATCACCGGTCTAACAAGGAAAGTAAACTACAATTTCTCCTATAACACCACCCGATTCAAATGCCATAAAAAGGTACGCAATCATAACGCCATCCATAGTTGAATTCTTCTATGAAAGAAACTGACTTAGGCATCGAAGAGTACCGGCAAAGCACTTCTAAACCATCCTTTTGTGCAGTTGCAAAGTTATATAACGATTCTACCAAGATATCGCCCAACGACCCCAAAAAGATCCAAATTTCAGACCTAGAGAAAAAGCACCATCGCTCGCACCGTCCGGGAATGATTGTTCCTGAATTCTCAGTGACTGATGGTATCTACCCAAAACATGAGCAGGAGTCACGCCAACCCCCCTGAGACGCAAGACCAGCAAGGCGACCTAGATAGTCGACCTGCCAGAGACGTTCTCGAAACTATACAAGCCAATACTGACGAGGTGGAGGCACTCCGTCTCACCAACCAGCATTTGCTGAGAGACTTAGAGGAACTAACTGCATAAATGCAAAGAACTGGCAAGAAGAACGACAACACCACGAATGTACCTCGGGACGACGAAGAAGGAGAAACTAGAGCTGGCCAAGGAGCACGATCCTTATAAAGGTTCTCTTAGTAGACCACAATGAGGGATTCTGTGAGGAATAAATGTGAGGTAATGGACCCATCCTTTATCAGCCCGAGATAGGGGAACAGTCGTGGGAACAGCGCTTCCGGGATATCCAACAAGAGCTCAGCCACATGAAGGAAACGGTGAAAGAACGAGCTCCCGTCTCCATGGATGCCTTGGTGCAACAAATCGAATCCCCGTTCATGGCTGGGGTACTACACTTCCCTCTCCCAGCAAAGTTTAGAATGCCTCAGATCAAAACGTTCGACGGAACGAAAGACCTTGTAGATCACCTCAATACCTACAAGAATCAGATGGAGCTACACGGATACCAGGACCTCGTTAGATGCAGAGCCTTCACCATCACGCTCAAAGGCCCGACTCTAGCCTAGTTCAACAGACTCCCGCCATCGTCAATCTCATCCTTCAGAGAGCTATCCATCGCGTTCGTCTCCCACTTCATCGAAGCTTGGACATACAGGAAGCCAAGCTACCACTTGTTGACCATAAAGCAGAGCCCACAGGAGAACCTGAAGTCCTACGTCCAGAGGTTTTAACGAGAGTCAAGTATGCAGATATCCGATATGAGAAGTCAACACCACTTCATTGCCTGGCTCGACGTATTAAATGAAAAGATAAGACTCCGATGTTTTCATCTCAAAAACCCTCAGCAAGCATAGCCGAGGTGCTCAAAGCAGAGAAATACATCAACGGCTTAAGGGGCTTCCCTTTATCTAAGCGAGAAAACTCTTCTGAGCAGAAGAAGAAAGGCAGGGGCGAGAAAAAGCGAGAACGAAGCCCCAGGAGGCGAGGAGACAGGGATAGATCCCCACGAAGGGACTGAGAGAACAGGGAACGATTTCCAAAGAGACGAGGCAATGTCGTGGACCGTCATTCCACTCAAAATTTTTAGTCAACAAAGCAATATCCACCTCGCACCACCCTTGACGGCCTCGTCATGTGTCCACGTGAGACGCAGCGACTTAAAATTTTAAGGTGGTCATCTCGTGATGAAACGTGACGCAATGGAAGAGGGACTCAACCAAATATTATTAATTCTTACAGTGACTATGGACACTTGTAATGCATGATTGCATCCAGCTAAGGAAGGAAATTGAATACCTAATCCGACGTGGGCATCTTCTCCGCTTCATGGCCTCAGAAGGTCGGGACCAGGTGCCGCCCCCATCACCTTGTCAGCCAACCCCAACTCAACATCAACAACCCTTGGGAGAAATCCATGTGATCTCCGGGGGATTCGCGGGGGAGGGAGTCTGGCCTGTTCCGGAAGGCTCATCTATGCAAGATCATCGTGAGGCACTAGAAATACAAGCAGTATCCAAACTCCCCCGGCTAGACACCACCATAACTTTTTCGGACTCCGACATGGAAGGTTTCCAGCATCCTCATGATGATCCCCTAGTAATACGGGCCGTCATAGCCAACAAAACAGTGCACAGAGTCCTAGTCGACAACAGAAGCTCAGCCGACATCATCTTCGCGTCGGCCTTCTATAAAATGGGCATCGGAAGGGAGAAACTAGAACCGATCAATGCCAACCTGATTCGAGGAAAGAGTGCTACCCCTGGGGCCTACTACAACTAGTGCTCACTTTAGAGATCCCCATGCCAGCCATAACAACGGTGAGAACTCGATAGGGACTCAATGTCAGAGTCGAATGGATGGATTCTTATCCGGGGACTCTACTTTAGTGACTAACATCGCCAAGCCAATCCAAAGGCCCCAAGTCAGGACGAGGTCGGCTAGTCGCCACTTATTCATCGGGGACCCTTTATAAACTAGGCTTGCACCATCCTTTAAATGCGTAGGGAAAAGAAGAGACGCCAACCATGTGTCGGAGGCACGGCGTACTTCCAGGGCAACCATCGTGTTTCATGACTCGCGGAAAAGACCCTAAGATAGGTGCACATCGCCTACAATGCTAAAAATGCCACGCGAGTCGGGTTAAAAATGCAAGATCCGCTAAGAGCATGCCCGCATCTCCTACCTCCCTTCCGAGCTGGTCGGTACCAATCACAAGCCCTTGTCCTTTTCACAGCGTTGGGGCTTGACATACCGGAACCCTACCCACAAAGGGCCACGTAAGTTTATTGTCGGTAGGAGGGATTATCACCATGGGCTTCGGTATCAGCCATTAGCGACGATCACCGAAAGGTATAGCCGAATTTGTTTGGCATTCCATAATTTGCAGGTTCGAAAACCCTAGAGCCCTAGTATTTGATAATGGGAAACATCTCGACAATCCCAGTTCGTGATATTTCGCACTAACTCAAGATTGGCAATTACTACTCATCCTCACCATCCGCAGTCCAATGGGATGTTAAGTCACTATAAGGACTCTTAAGGCAGCGTTAAAGACTAAAATGGAAAATCTAAAGGGAAAATGGGTAGAACACCTCCCCGAGGTATTATGGGCATACAAAACTACGCACAAATCAGCAACTCAAGAAACCCTGTTTGCTCTAGCATTCGACGTTGAAGTAGTAGCTCCCATCGAGGTTGGGCTAAAGTCACAAAGGTTTGAGTTCGCAAGTGCCGAACACAATGGTGAGATTTTTCTACCGTAAACCTCACTCTTAGAAGAAAACGCAGCACGTCATACACGAGACTATCGCAGAAAGACAGAAAATTATTACGATCGGAGGGTCAAGCCCAAGAGTTCTAAGCCCGACGACCTGGTTCTAAAGAAACTTCTACCAACAAGGAAAGATCCCACACATGGGAAGCTAGGGCCAAACTGAGAAGGACCCTATGTGGTATCGCGAGTAGTCCGACTTGGCAACTACGGACTTCAAACCAAGAGGAAAACCCCGCAAATTTCGGAACACCGAACACCTCAAAGGTCTACCAACAGACCTGATCGTAGCTAATAAGAAATTCAGGTTTACTTATGGTCAACACCTTTGAGTTCATTTTCACAATAATATTCTCAGATCGTTAAAAAAAAAAAAACAAACATCAGACAAGTACACCCGCCTAAAAGATCAGATTTCTTATTTCAAATATCCTAAATTATAATCAGCAGCTGCTCTCACATCTCGTAAATTACACCAAGAAAGCCTTTCTTCTACATCAACCGTCACATCCCGAAGATCATGATCGGGCTAACCTCGCTGGCAAAAACCACAAGACCGAGAGAAAGAGAAAAGGAAAAGGAAGGAGAAAGAGAAAAGGAAGGACAAGGAGAAGGAGAAAGAGAGAAGGAAGAAGAAGGAGAAAGAGAAAAGGAATGAGAAGGAGAAAAGAGGGAAAGAAAGGTATAATGGAGGAAGCGGGACTTAAAAATATTCCCTCCGGCTGCATCGCCTCGACATGTTCCCCGGTCCGGCCCCATCGATGGCAGGACTAGGAACACAATTCTGGCTGTGGGAGTTAATGGGAAAAATAATAACTCACATAAACGACGGTAACATCGAAACCTAACGCCGCCTCGCGATCACGATAAACCCCGCGTGACAATCAAACCCTGAAGTCATCACAAATGAACCCAACACTGTCAAGAGGAGGTAGTTATTGGGAAACAGAGTATGACACAGGATCAGTTTGGGGCGAGGAGGTACTATTTATAAAGAAACTTGGACGTTTGAAAGCCATACAGTCTGTTTCGATTCTCCATAGGTCTGCATTAAAATCACGCATGCTCCATAAATCCACATTAAAACCACGCGCGCCTTCCCTAGGGAAGGAAGACGAAAGGGCCGCGTAGCCCGCATCGTGGAGTCGAAGAGACTGGGTTTCAAAAGAGCCTTAGAATGGGCCAAGGAGCCTGCGTAGCTCGCTCTGCAAGGGCCACGTAGATTAGCGTCAAATGGGCTATGCAGCTCGGTCCTTAAAGAACATGACAGCTCAGAAAGCCCAATAGCCAAGGAGCCATGTAGGTCAGTTTCAAAAGAGCCATGAAGCCCGCCCCAAAGAGCCATGTACCTCGGGCCTTCAAGGAGCCTGCAGCTCGCCTTCAAAAGGGCCACATAGGATCAGCCAAAGGCCAGCAGCCTGGCCTTTTAAAGAACCCGACTCACCTAGGAGCCCAGGTCAAGGAGCCAGTGTAGCGCCCGCTCAAAATACCCCAGCTCGCTCTGTGTGCGGGCCACGCAGGCCTGTTATTAAAGAACCTGACAGCCCAGAAGGCCTAGTAGCCAAGGAGCTAAGTAGCTCAGTTTCAAAAGAGCCTTGTAGCCAGCCTTTACAGGAGCCAGCCTGGGTTGTGCGCGGCCACGAGATCACCGCCAAAGGGGCCACGCAATGGCCTCTAAAGAACTCGACAGCCCAAGCCCTAAGAGCCAAGGAGCCATGTAGCCTGGGCCAAAAGAGCTGTTGCTCGGGACTGAAGGGAGCCATGGTAGGCTCGGGCTCAAAAGGCCACAGATCACAAGGCCACGAGCCTGGCCTCTAAAGAACCTGACAGCCCATAATGCCCAGTAGCCAAGGAGCCATTTAGCCTGGCCAAAAGAGCCTCAGAGTCTACTTTCAAAGGGGCTGCGTACTGGTTATTAAAGAACCTAACAACCTAGAAGGCCCATTAGCCAAGGAGCCATGTATTCGCCAAAAGGGCCATAGATTAGTACAAGGCACAGCCTGGGCTTCCTAGGAACCTATCAGCCCTGTAAGGTTTAGCACTAAGGAGCCAAGCAAATTTCAATGGATGGAAGCAGAAAGTTCCTATCCAATCAAGGGTCGCATAGCCCAATAAGAACCCGGCCATTAAAGATTGGATAACCAAGAAACCTCTCAACACAGGTCACAAAAAAATAAAATAAATAAAAGCCAAAGAGGTAGAAAGACGGATATCCATAGATCGACAAAACCGATATCAGTGTTACAGATGTCCGAAGTTTAGAACTCAAAATTAGCCAGAATGAGCAAAGATTATACAAAAGGCCTAAATGTTGGGGGTAGAGCTACGAGCAGCCTCAGTGGGGAGAGCCTCCAAGCCGTGTGAATCAGAAGGCGAAGCCCCAGTAGGCGAGGGGGCGAGCGCCCCCGACAAGAGTCTCGCCGCTGTGGAGAGAACCGAGCTGGAGTATCAAAAACACCTCGATCGCCCTATAAACCTGATTCCTCCGCCTCCCCATCAAGAACTTGAAGATTAAAGTCCAAACCCAGGTGCCTTGGCACTCAAGGCCGAAAGCAAGCCATCCCGAGACCCATAAGGTGC
This sequence comes from Tetrastigma voinierianum, assembly GCA_016808115.1. Lineage (NCBI taxonomy): Eukaryota > Viridiplantae > Streptophyta > Magnoliopsida > Vitales > Vitaceae > Tetrastigma > Tetrastigma voinierianum. The sequence continues at coordinate 139,275 of JAEQBH010000508.1, forward strand.
ACTCCTCACCCTTAGTTTCTGGCTTATTACCCATCCCTCGTCGATCATAGCCTCCCGCCTTTGGAGGTCCCCGCGTAACGCGTTGTACTCCTTGGCCAAGCGCTCCACGGAGCTTCCCGCCTTTAGAAACCTCACCGGCCGTATCCAACGCTGCCTCGTGCACAGCCTTCCTAGCAGCCTGGAACTCTTCCTTAACCACCCGCAGCTCATCCTCGACAAACCTTAGGCCCTCTATGGCACTCTTTTCTCTGTCTTCAGCTCTCTCCTTTGCGGTCGAGGTGTGCTTCAGATCGAATTTATACCCCAAAACATCATCAACAGCCAGATCCGAGTCAGACTCACTTCCTGGTCAAGGAGGCGACCTTAGCTTTGTATGCTCTCGCCGCGTTAGCAGAGCTATCGGCTGAACCGACCCTCCTTACCAGGTCCTTTATATAAGTAGCCGTCTTCCAAGGAACATGATGGAGTTAGCAGATAACATCAACACAACAACAAGACAAATAAAAGAAGGTGCTCAGACATACAGAGACGGTCCCCTAGAGGGACAAGGTCTGAGCCTCCTCAACGCGTAGGGCTTCCACCTTCTTGAGACTAGAGTCCCGAAGGATAGACGAAACAACCCCGACGAAGAGCTCCTCATTGGCGAGTAGTGAGTCCTCACCCCCCCTCAGCTTCAAAGGGATCATCGCCCACATCTCCTCGTTTCGGAAGGGGAGGCGCGGTATTTTGCGCCGAAGGGCTCCAGACAAAGATAGGAAGGACTTTTAGAGAAGGCTCAGCATCCTTTCTTGAAGAACCCTTAACTCCCGCAGCGAAGGACGAGCAACACTGCGCACCCACCACCTTGGACACCTCGGCCAAAGAGGACAACGCCTGCCCCTTCACCTAAACTTGATAGCGCGAGCAGGGATCAGATACTCCCAGCTTCAAGACCTTACCCCAGGCTAGGAGGCTGCTCTCAAGATGATCCTGAGCCTTACGCTTTACGCTTCTCCTCTTCTTCGCCAGTAACTTGACACGGGCATGAAGTTCTCCCCGAGTTGGCTTCACAACAAGAGGCCCCCTAGGAGAAGTTTCTATAGCAGGAAGTGGAGGACATGTCGAACAAGGGGAACAAGAAGGGCTCACACCTGAAGAGCCGGGAATATTCGACCTGATCAGATCGGAATACGCCCGAGGACGAGATCTCGCCCAATCGACGCTACTTCGGTTCCTGGAGTAAGGTGAGGACGATACCCAGCAACGCAGCCTAAAGCAAAGTCGGGTATCGGCACATCTCTAAAAAGTTGAACCCTACCAAAGATAGACGTAAAACTCACGCAGGTTCGTGGGCAATCCATACCGCCGGAATCCCCACAGATCTTCGACGCAGGTCAGATTCCCAATGTCACTCCCGACAAAGAAATAACGCTCTTTCTTCCTTAACAAGGCTGAGGAAGAGGGGAGGTCGAAAATGATAGGTCTGGTAGTGGCCCGCTTCGAAATATACAAGAAGCCTTCCGAAGCCTCTTTCACGCTTAAGAAATCCAGCAACAGAGCTATACTAGGGACCCCGAGGCCCTTATCCCTGAAAAAAACTAGAAGGCCGACCAAGACGCCCCAAAAATTAGGAGGAGAGTCGACCGCACACTGAAATGTTGCAGGACGCTTTTTTGGCGAAGGTGTAAGGGAAACGGAGGTCGTTCTCAAAGGCTGCCTCAAAGAAGCAGACTATCTTGGGAACAGGAACAACATAAGATGTAAGAAGATCAGGACACCAGATTCGGACACCGGAAGTAGATCCATAACGAGTAGCGAAAGTTTTAGCAAACGAAGGCTCAACTCGGCTAGGGCCCACTGCATTCATGTACCTTAAGGCAGCCCTCAGATATTCGGAGCCACAAGGATACCTAATCTCGCTAATCTTCCTACTTCCCTTTGCTCACGGAGGAAGGTAGCCCATTGAAGCGACTCTGGGCAACCACAAAGCAGTATGACTACCGAGCCCTCGCCAAGTCGCTGGCCAACTCGTAATCCTCACCCGACCTTCCCTGCCGCAGCCGGCGTAACGAGAAGACCCAGAAGAAGCACACATGATTAAGCGACGGAGAGAAAGAACGAACAAAACAACGAGAAAGGCGGGACACCAACCCAAAACACCCTAAATTCAAAACAAGGAAAGAAAAACGAGCGAATAAGAAGAAAGGCACACCGAACTAAGAAGGAAAGTGGGGAAAAAGGCCCCTAGGAAGACAAGGCGACAGAAAGCACCACAAGCAGTTATGAGCACTAATCAAAGACGCTTCCAAACCTGCCGAAGAAGTGGAAAAGGGCGATACAAGGAATGTTTCTAAAGGTATGAGAAGCAACAAATGCAAACAGGCGCGAAACCAAAGAGCGCCATCAATATCACAAGACGCTTAACCCGCGACAAAGCCCGGGGACAAACCATCCCTGATAGCCATGTGGAAGCCAACCGATCCAAGAACAAGCCAGCCTCGCCTGCTTCGTTTCACCATGTTGGGGGCACATCGACGGGGTAGAAAACAACATAGTACAGTGCCTGGGAAGTGCTTCTGCACTCCACCTTATAAGGAGTCAGCACAGAATTAACCAAGAAGCTCTACCATGGTAAGATCCTACCTAGTGCCAGCACATGGCCCGGCCTAGAGTTGAAACCACCCTTCCAAATAATCAAGCAATATAGGCGGCCCAGAAACTCATGCAAAAGGGAAAACACCCAGTCTCCATGATCCGCACCCCACGGATTAGGAAAGAAGAATCTTACATGATCACGGTGCCTCGCCACTTCTTGATACCGGTCCATGATATGAAAGAAACCCCACCCAACGGAGAGATACTTTATCAACGCCTAACAAGGAAAGTAACCACAATTTCTCCCTATAAATACCGACCATTCTACCACAAAGCAAGTACGCGAACTATTAACCTTATCCACAAATGGAAAATTCTTTCCTTTCAATAAGAAAGAACGACCGACGCCGGAGGCGCGAGAGGCGCGCCCTCGCCGGACCATCCTTTCGATTACCCAGAGTTGTAGGTTATCTGACGATTAGGCCCTATGGTCATTGACTGACTAGAGAAGATCGATGAAATAGATGAAAAAGCACCAATATTATATATCTTCCTTATATTCCATTTATTTGTTCAATAACAATTCATTGTTCTACATTTCAAGTTATGCAATTTCATATACCTAAATCTATTCGATAAAATCATTACTTTTCCAATCTTGTATCATTTACCACTTGCTCCAGAATTTAACCCATGCTTTCGATTACTGCGGGATAATGAATCTCCACGGCATGGTCGCTACAGAACATATGAGCCGATATATATGTGTGTGTGTGTGTGTGCCAATGGCGTGTGTGTGTATTGTGTGTGTGTGTGTTTTCGGTTAGTGTACACTACCGATCTTATCCGGCTAGGATATGGATCGGTATACCACAATAGTCGATTTATTCGACTGTATTGGTATACAATTTATCTAACTCAATTCTAATGGTTAACATTCTTTTAGGGCATTAAAATCAGTCAATCTATTCTGATAGTATATATAGCCACATTTTGTATGCAAATAGAACATTTTCACATTCATACGATTTTTCTTATACAAATTAATTTCTGACTGATTGTCTCGAATCACTTCAAACAAATCATTTCAAGCACAAATCAATATGCACTTTCTTGTCAATCATTTCCAAAGAATTCAAATCATTTCGTAATTATTCAAATATTTTAGAAATAGAGAGAGTTTGAGAACAAACCAAAAATAAATCGCTTTGATTCCAATCTGGAATCTGAAGCTTCAATCTGAGCTTTCTCCTCATCAGCCCCTATTCAAATACCATGACAATCACATATTAGTCGGTTATTCTAGGAGTTCTATTTTCAGTAGGAATTAGAATCACCGCACTTGGATAACCCAAACTCAAGTTACGGCATTTCAATGACAAACTAGTCGATATGCCCATCTCACTAGATCACCCACTGTTTTTTTCAATTTCTAGGGTCTTAACTCCATAAATTGGTAATTGTGCCTTCACTCATTTGAGCCATATGATTCTGAGTTTTTCTTCTCAGATTAGATCATCATTTGGATCACCCAAACTCAAATTCGGCATTTGTGCCAAACTAGTCGATATACCCAGCTCACTAGATCACCCATTGTTTATTTTTATTTTGGGATCTTAACTCCATAGGTAGTGTGGTGCCTTCCCTCATTTGAATCTATGGTTCTAAGGTTTCTTCTCCAATTGGAATCATCCAATTTGGATTACCAAAACTCAAGTTATTGCATTTTACTTCCAGACTACTCTAATTTGCAAAGCAAAATCAGATTGTTCTTACACATAGCTCCACTTTGAAAGATTTATGGGCACTTTGGGGTAATACTTTACATATACTTCCTTCATTTAAATTATTCCCCTAGAAGTCTAGTTTACCCAGAATTTTGAATCACTCAAATTGGATGAGTGAAACTCATTTTTATAGCCCAAAACACCCACTGACTACTCACGGGGGGATACCACTTTTAGAGCTACAAGAACTCACCTTTTAAGCCCATTTTCGGGAGCCTAAGTGATGCAATTTCACTCCTGTTCTACTTCACAAAATTTGCTGTCTATCTCTTGTAGTTTATTCCAATTGAATCATGGTAGTTTGATTATAACTTAATCTCTATTAGAAACAAGAATAGGGGTTTTGACAAATTTTTCACATTTCTTTAGAAACCAAACATTCCCACTTTTTACAAACACTCCTCCAAACCAATCAAACCCAATGCAAAACCCATTTTGCAACCAATAAAAAACACCTTTATCTACATTTGGGGTTTTTCCCCAAGCCCAAACACAAGAGAAAGGGGTTAGGGTTTAGTTTCTTTGCTTTAAAACTCTTGAGATTCTTCAACCTGAGCCTTCCTTCTTCTTCTTGATCTTTGGGGAAACCATAAATGGGAAGATCTCCCACCAAACCTTGTGCTCTCTCAAGCCTAGCTCTCTTTTCTCTCCTTTGCTCAAGAACGAAAATGCACAAATGTGCCTTATCTTAGACCACATTTGGTCTTAATCTCATTTAATGGATTGCAGGCCTTGTTTGAACTTCCTATTCTTTGGCTTTCAAAATGAAGTCCCGTTTCTCATTTTGACATTTAAGTCTTCTATTTCATGTTTAACTCACATTAGCATTTAAGCTTATTCTATTTTGGCCTTTAGGTCCTCATTTACAAATTAATTTACCCTTTGATAGATGAATTAGGGTTGTATATATTTTTCATTCTTAGGATTTAAATTCCAAGAATTCCATTTACTATTTTATACCCTAAACACATAATAATAAAAAATATATATATCATAAAAATACTAGGGTATTTTTGGGGCGTTACAACTCTCCTCCACTTAAGAAAATTTCGTCCTCGAAATTACCTTCAATGAAGAGTTACGGATATTATTGTCGCATCGTATCTTCACTTTCCCATGTAGCCTCCTCGGTCTTGTGGTTTCTCCACAACACTTTAACCAATGGGATTGTGTTTCCTTGACTCTTTCACTTCTGAGCCAAAATCTCCCTTTGGCTCTTCTCGTAGGTCAAATCTCGTGGTCTAAGCTCAATTGTCTCCCGAAGGGCGCATATTGTGATAGATTACGATCGGTACCTTCTCGACATCGAACATGCGGCTGTTAGCCAAACGGATCTTTTTCCAAGTGGGAGGTAAGGCTAAATGGTATGCTACTAGACCCACTTTCTCTATTACTTCATATGGACCAATAAATCTAGGGCTCAACTTGCCCTTTTTCCCAAATCTCATCACCATGCTTTGGCTGATACTTTCAAAAACACTTTTGTGACCTCCTGTGAATATCTCTTTTCTTTTCATGTCGACATATGATTTATATCCTATAGATGATCACTTTCAATCTTTCTCTAATCATTTTCGAGTTTTCTTCATTTGTATCAAGTCGGAGCCCGATCCACTTTCTTTTCGCTCAATTATAGCTCCAACACAATGTTGTTCTACATTTTCTTGCCATATAAAGCCTCGTAAGCGCCATTCATCTCGATTGGAAACTATTTAATACCTAAATTCAACAAAGGGATGTGTCTATCTAACTACCCTCCTTAATTAGTCCACAACTCCTTAGCATGTCTTCTACAATATGAATTACTCTTTCCGATTGTCCATCTGTCTACGGGTGGAATGCTATGCTGAAATTCAGTCGAGTGCCCAAAGCCTCTTGCAATTTTCCCTAAAATCTCGAGGTGAACCTCAGATCACTATCTGAAATAATGGATATTGGAATCCCATGTAACCGAACTATTTCACTTATGTACAACTCACATGACTAGTGGAATGAGTCGGTTCTGCAGTGAAGTAGTGACTTGGTCAATCGGTCTACTACGACCCAAGCGAGTCATGCTTCCTCACATTATTAGCAACCCAACCACAAAATCCATGGTGATTCGGTCCCATTTCCACTCAGGTATTCTGATAGAATTTCATGATAATCCAGAACTTGATGCTCTACCTTCACTTTTTGACACACTAAACACTTGGTCACTAATTCTTAAACATCTCTTTTCATTCCGGACCACCAATATGAAACCTTTAAATCTTGATACATCTTTGTGCTACCTGGATGCATAGCAAAAGATCCATTGTGTGCCTCTTGTAGAATGGCTTTCTTCAATTCACTATCATTGGGTACACAAACCCGATCTTTAAAATATAAAACCCCATCTTCATTCTCTGTAAACTCGGTTTCTTTACCATTTCCAATCTTACCTATTATGGCAGCAATTTTCTCATCTTTCTTTTTGTACTTTTCTTTTCTGAGTTCAACAAATTCGGTCTCGTTATCAATTATGCCACTATTGTACCATGTGCATTGACAACAGTGAGCATTGGCCTTTCGAAGCGTTTACCTTTGTCTTTCTACTCAAGCGTCAAGCCACTGCATTTGGCCTTTCCCGGGTGATAGTCAATCAATGCAATCATAGTCTTTTATCAATTCCAAATATACAGTTGTCTCGAGTTAAGCTCGTTGTGAAAATTAAATACCCAAGACTCTTATGATTAGATAATAGATGAAACATTTTCCTAAGTAAGGTAATGTCTCCATATTTTCAACGCAAACACAATTGTAGCCAATTCCAAATCATCATGCGGTAGTTCTTCATGTGGCTTCAGCTGTCTTGAAGCATAAGCTGCCTCTGCATAAGGACACATCAGGAGTCCGTTTAACGGCCAGCATTACTTCGTATATCACATATTCTTTACCATAGGTCGGTTGAGTAAGAACCGGTGCTTCGGTTAAGAATGCTTTCAACTTTTCAAAGCTGGGTTGACACTTTTCACTTAATTCAAATTTCACATTCTTGCAGGCAATCTACGTCTATCGAGGTATGGTCATCGAAAACCCCTTAAGAGCCTTATGTAGTAACTTTTTGCCGATCGAAGCTACGCACCGTGACATTTCTCGGTGGTTTCCATTCAATGATCCACCTCATCTTCCATGGATCCCTTTCGAGATTCCTTCTTACATTACAAGGTGTCGAGAAAGACACTTCATTCAGCAAAACTCACTTTTCGGTTTCTCATATATTTGCTTTCTTTTCTCTGAAGTCTAACCTTGCCAGAAGGTGTGTTATTAGTGATTTCCCCGATCTTTTGAATACACAAGGATGTTGTCTATGAACACTCGATAAGTGATCACATACGGTGGAAAATACGATTCATTAGGTCCGTGGCCATTGGAGCATTTGTCAACCCTAACGGCATTACATGGAACTTATAATGTCCATACCGCGTTCACGACGCCGATCTTGTACATAAAGTAATATAATCTGTTGGTAGTACCTGGTCTGAAGTCAATCTTCGAAAAGACACTTGCACCTTTCAATTGGTCTAACAAGTCATCAATCCTGGGTTACATACACTTATTCTTCACTGTCATCTTGTTCAGTTACCTATTATCAACACACAACCGAAGCGTGCCATATTTCTTCTTGACAAAGAGCACTAGAGCTTCCCATGGTGATACACTCAGACGAATAAATCCTTTCTCTAACAATTCTTGCAACTAAAGCTTCAATTCTTTTAACTCCAGTGGAGTCATTCTATACGGTGTAATGGATGCTGGAGTAGCACCCTGAACAACATCGATTGCAAATTTAATCTCTCTCTGTGGAGGCAATCCTGGCAACTCCTCCGGAAATACGTCCGAATAAACACTAATTGTAGGGATGTCTGATAAACTAGGCTCCGCCTTTTTTCGTATCTATCACATACGCCAAGTGAGCTTCACACCCCTTTTGAACCATCGTTCTAGAAGTAGTGACGGATATCACATTAGAGAGGTGGTTTGACCTCTAGCCGATAAAAGTCACTTCCTCGCCACTCGGTGTCCTTAAGGTCACTCTACTCTTCATTCTCCAATCAACTATCACTTAGTGTTGGGACAACCAATCCATCCCCAATATCACATCAAACTCTCTAAATGACGACTCGATCAAATCTCCCGGAAACTCATACTCTCGTATTCTAATGCCATAATAATGCATAGAGAATCTTTAGTGGACACTAGAGAGAATGTTTCCTAAAAATCAATACCTTCTTGTTGACTGTAACCCTTAGCCACTAATCTCGCTTTATATCTCTCTACATGTCCCTTGGCATCGCGCTTGGTCTTGAACACCCACTTGCACCCAATAGTCTATGACCATCCCAGCCGTCTACCAAACTCGCACTTTGTTCTATGACATGGAAGTCATCCTCTCATATTTCACATTGCATGATCGAGAGTTAGATTGAGGACTAACAATGACTTCTTTGTACGTAGTCGGATCTAATACATCACCCACATCATACTCATGCTCCTATGAATAGACAATGTAAGTAGTATAGGAAATTGCGAGACCCCTACGCACACTCTCGACCTGTCTGGTATATCATGGGCGAAATCTGATTTTTCTGCACATTTTGAGATTTATTGGGATCTATTATGAATGGTTCATATTAAGTATTTACTGATGTAAATAATAGCAGACAGATATGGAATGGAAGCAAATAATTGGGATGTAAAGATGGTTGTTTTTAGCTTTGTTTCTGTAAGTATAAACATGCTGGTATCATCTTTCAAGAATAGTAGCTGCGGTGACTGAATATGAGGTGGAACAGTGTTTGTAGGCATGTGAGACTCTTAGACACTGGTAGCAGTGATAAACTTGATCGTTTTCGATCGAGTTTCTTGGATTGCAGGTTGTATGATCTCAGTTCCACCTTCATTGAAACATAGAGAAGTGACGAGACTAGGTTTCTTCTATGACCATAGCTAATATGGAGTCTTAGGAACAAACTTACAAGGAACTTGGTTCAAAATATAACTTGCGGTTTTCAAAGCTTCACCCCCACAAGAATTCAGGTAGTGAGGAATTAACAAGCATACATCGCACCATATCAAGAAGTGTGTGATTCCTCATCTGCAATCCCATTTTGTTGAGGAATATCAGGAAATGTATATTGAGCATCAATGCCACATTCCTGAAGGTACTTCGCAAATGGTCCGCATCCCATTTCATCATAACTACCATAATACTCACCACCTCTATCAGAATGAACCACTTTGATCTTCTTCCCTTGTTGGAGCTCAACTTTTGCTTTAAAAGCTTTGAAAGCCTCCAAAGAGTCAAACTTCTCATGAATGAGCTCGACAAAACCAAAACGAGAATAATCATCAATGAACGTGATGAAATATTTGTAGCCACCCATAGTAGGACGAGTGAATAGCCCACAAATATCTAAATGAATAACCCCAAGCAACTAAGTGCATCTATCAATCTTGGCATTCCTAAACTTGGCGGTCAGTTTACCTTTGATGCAATCTACACAGGTATCAAAATCTGAGAAATCAAGATCTAGAAGAATCTCATCCTTAATTAATCTCTCCATTCTCTGTCTAGATTGTGCCAAAGAGTAGAAGACTTTTCATTCAATCCCAAACGTTTGAAGCTACTAGCAGTATTAATAGTAAGGGTAGCAGAAACATAAGGCAAAGCAGACAACTCTAATTTGTAAAGACTCCCACAAAGTACTTAAGTGCCAATCAATAGTGAATCTCGGTACAATTTAACTTTTCCAGTTTCGAAAAGAAAACTATATCTAAGTTTATCGAAAATAGGAACTGATATCAAATTTCTCAGTTGGTATGTCATGCATCCTGCCAATTCAAAAAATTTCTGTACTAAGCTACAATCTAACAACGAAACTGACTCGGACTCTTGTCTGTCTCAATGTATCACGTACTACTCAAATGGTTGAACTATTACATATCACGCTTGCATGGGATTGCAAGCGAATGAGTAACCTTGGTTGGAATCTCTCAATCCCTCATAGAATTTTTCGTTTTATGGGGCACTCTCATGATGGGTTTTGGAGGAGCTTCGACTTTCAAGGCCAAGCTCGGTTTCATAATTGTCAAATTTATCATGAGAGATTTAACCCATTGCTTGTAATTAGTCCCATTAAGTTTCATGATGTCAGATAACTGAGGAAAGCTCAAAGCTAAAGAATAAACAAGAGAGCAATGTTAAAAATACATGTAAAACAAAGACATGCAAATTGTTCCATTCTTCGGTTTACCAAATGACCCACAAAAGTAGTCATCAAATCCTAGAGTCTATTGAATATTAAAAGACTCATACACAAGTAGGAGCAATTCACCAACCGTCATAACCAAATGCGTCAATTTCCCACCGATAGCGTAATAAAATTGTGTAGTTTATGACACTTAGTGAAATCTCTTCATCAAACTAAACATCCTAACAAATAATCAAGTCATCGATAGGATAATTTCACTATCAGTATGGATCTTAGTGAAATTGATGTGCAAGATAGGAAAAATAACAATTGCAACATCAATTCCAAGAATATCGGACATGCTCAAACTCATGAAAGACAAATTCATAATGCATTTGATATTTATTAATTTTACCCAAGTGCAAAATAAACATTCAATCTTTTTTATAATATGATACTATAAATAATCACTGACATAAGTTGTTAAAGCAATAAATAAAAATTAGTGAAAAATTTACAAAATTAGGTAAAAAAGGAAAACATAAAATTAATGACATAGAATCGGAAAAATATGAATAATACCATCAACCTTTTATTTATTTATTTTTTTTAAATAAGAAAAAAAAAAGGAACTGAATGTGAATGAATGGGTGGACCTTGTGCTTCTCCAACCACCATTTTTGAATAAAATATTCATTCCACTGGTCTTGTTATTTAATAATTGAAGAGTTGATTAGAGAAAAAATGTCCACATAGTAATGAATTAAAAAATTTCATGTTGAAAAACTGGCTTCTCTTTGGTTATCGGGAATCGCGATTGCAATGAAAAAGACTTTGTTTTTTTTTTGTTCTCGTGAATCATGAAAAAGAAAAGAAAGACATCTTTTTTTTGTTTGTTTTTCTCTTGAAAAATGAAAAAGAAAGGAAATACATCTTTTCGTTTTTTCTCTTACATCGTGATTTCCATTGATGTAGCAAGGTCAAAATGAACAAATTTTAAAAAAAAAAAAAAAAAAAAAAAAAAAAAAAAAAAAAAAAAAAAATTTAAGACTGATCTTCTAGAAAATCAAATATGAACAAATTCCCAAAGGTTTCGAAATCAGTAATAGAAACGAACAAAATCTAGAATATAGAAAAACAAATTTGACAGCTTTAATATCAATTAAATATGGCTCTAATACCAATTGTTAAATTATTTTATATAATCAAATGTATTTATTGAGCCTAAAAATAATTGATCAATAATTAAAAGACCCAATAAATACATTACAAAATAATAACTTCATTAAACAAAAAAGCATATAAATTCGTAGTGTGTAGAAAAATATACCTAGCATGGATCTTAAATTATTGGCCGCTATTTGTCTCCCAAATCTGCAAGTGATGAGATCGAAGAAAAGTTAGGGTTGAAAAAAGTTATTTTCTTCTCCTCAAAGCTTGTTCTACCAAACCCTTATGAAATTTTAAGGCTCTATTTAACTAAGGAAACACTAGTTTTGGTCCAATGAGCTTATCAAAATAAGGGAGAAGATATAACCAATAGCTCATAGCCAATTAATATTAAATCATCTCATAAATGACTCATAATTAACATGTATAATTATACAATTAAAATTGTAATATAATTATGCTTAATTCATAATAAATAAATTAATCTAATAATGCATTTACTAATCCACAATTATAATTTTTCCTAAATCCAATTTTATGTATTCACTAGTTATGATAATGCATTCACTAATCCATAATTATTTTTTTTTATGATAACCTAAATCATCTAAATCCAATTCTTCACTAACTATATAAAATAATTTTCAAATTGATAACTTAGAAATCTACTTTTCCTTTGGACAGAATACGAAGAATCGAGAATAAGAGCTTAAGATGATGATTGTGAAAGGGCCCGACTTAGTAAAGAGGACATTCCCCAAAGTCTGCTTTCAAAGTAAAAATTCCATTCCATGTCGGTGAAGTATCACTGCTTCCGCGCTTTGTTTTAATTTCTCCCTTTCACAAGGACTTGACTATGAAGACTTGAAGCCAATCAGGAAACGATGATCTTCCGACCTGATCTTCTGGCGCCCCAAATTCAGTGGTATTTTTTTATTTTTATTTTTTTAACAGTGTTCATGAACAGTGTCCGTGAACAATGTCCATGAACAGTAGCTCAAACAGTGTACAACACAGTGCACTGTTGGCTACTTGACAAGTCTGTCGTGCGCGCGTTGTGTGCCTGCCAAGTCTACTCGTCCTTGCGAACCAGTTATACGGCTCCGCGAAACTTAGTTTGTGGTCAGCGATAGAAACTCTCTATCGTAACACCACCCCTGCAAACCCTATCGCGACCGCAATTTATGTCGACTTTGGGTAAAATCTGCATCCCCGCGAAGCCTAAGCGCCCGGTATGCACGGGAGCCTTGTCGAGCACGGAGATCCTGTCGAGACAGTGTCGAAAAGTTGATCGTGGCGCATCCCGACCAGCGTCATCGCGCCACACCGAGGGCGATCGTGCGCTGGCCTTAGAACCGCCGACCGCAGGAGAGACCACTATCGCAACACAAGGCTAGAGAAACCCTATCGCGACAGAAATTTCTTTATCGCTACAGAGGACCCAAAATGGGCAGTAGCCCTCTCTAGTCCTCCTACACCTCTAGTTTTCCCTTTTTTTTCTTTCCTTTCAATACACCCTAATCTCAACACACAATAGCCTTTTTATTACAATGCCAACATAAAACCTGGAAAACTAACCAAAATGTATTGAAATGAGTTTAATTACAACTCTGTTATTTTTACATAACAAAACTGGGTTTTCCACCCGAAATTTATAAATAAAACAAAGCCAAATTTGGCTTTTTCTTCACCACTCAGGTCTTGGATGCGTTCCATCCCCCAGTGTACCTCCAGTGCCTAAAAATATTTTCCCACGACGGGGTGAGCAATGCCCAGTAGATGAATTTTCCTACAAGGGTTACTCCCCACCTAAATGCACATACAATGGCACACACACATCATACCACATTCCATACCGAAAATACAATCATAAATGGAATATATCATATCATGCATGAGATGAGACTCCTCATGCCCTGACCCAGGAGTCTGTAGAGCTCCTCACACACGCTAATGCTAGTGTGAAACCGATCGGTAATTGTTCACCCGCGAAGCAACCCGATGGACAACCCTCCAATATTTATTTAATTTTACCAAATCTAATGTGTTATGTATTTGTGGGCCGCGTCATTTTTCGGGTTTACACCACAGTATCGTCGCACGCCTTTTCAACATTTTTACGGTCTTTCACCGCCAGTGATCATGTCTAACCGCACATGAATTCTGGTCTTTCACCCGGGTGGGGGGATCAGCCCCATCTTGCTTCGCCCAAACACATGAGATTTCATTTACATTATTCCGTTCTTATCACACAACAGTGAGTCTCAATTTTGGACGTTGTCCCATTTTCGAGCTCACTACACATTCACCAAGGATGGTGAATCACCGTTACCATGTACACATCCGACCCGACATGATGTTACCGTGCATATGACATGCAATTATGCCATTTCATACATACAACATTCATGATTCATGAACAATTATATTTTTCTACAATATAATTCACATCATAAAGCAATTCATGTTAATACATCAATTGAGCATGTAACAACATGATCTTCACAAAACCAATATGTTATTCATTTTAGCAATAACACACAAATAGCACACATGGACCAATAACAATCCGAAATCAATCCCGGGACTGCCCAAAATAGTCCCAAAAATTCAGCTCCGAACTGTCCAAAAACAATCCATAAATTCAGTGGGACTATCGAAAGTCGATTAGGGCTGTTCGAGAAACAAACGAAAATCGACCTAGAACTATCAGAAAACAAATAAAAATCAGCATTCCATCCCAAATTTTTAGGACTGAAATCACCGATACACCTCCAACCATTTGAATGGCTCTTAGACAAGGATTACACCGAGTACGAGAAAACCCCTACCTCTCTGAGTTTGACGAAACCCACTTATTTTGGTACCCACGTGTAGCTATTGATGCGTGGACCAACTTTGCTTCTTGCTCCGATCCGAACCGATGGTTCGATCGTCGGGAAATCTAGAGAGAATGTGGAGCTTCTCTCTCCTCCTTCTTTTTCTCTCTTTGTCCCTCTCTTTCTTTTTCTTTTCCTTCCCCTCTCTCCACCGGATTGTTTGGTCAACAAGTCAAGTGGGATGTCCTCTCTTGCCACGTGTCATCTTCTCATTGGCTCTCTTAGATTCCCCTTATCCTCTTATCCATAACTTTAGATTTCCATCCTCTTAAGTTATGACACATGTCCCACATGGGTCCCACCTAGACTTTTGTTTGACTTACTCTCCATTTGACACATGGCTCCATATAAGCCATCCAACATGTGCCAAGTGTCACTTGTTACTCTCAGTGCCTCAAAAAACGTGAAATTTCGACTGTCTCAAAATTTGGCTTGAAATTCAATCAGAGATATTAATTAGATTTAGCTAGGCGATTCCAGCCAGTGAAAGTCAAAGATTTCATCAAACCAGATTTGAAAAATTCCGGATTTTCCTTAAAATTCATAGTTTCACCATTTTTAGAAAAATTGAATTTTTTCTCGGGTTTACAGTTCTTTCGTCTGGGATTTAAGCGTTACCATGAGCTTATCGGTGTTCATGAGGTGTTCTCGTCTCCATGCTCAGGAGAGTATACTCCAAATTCGGCTCATGTAGTGGATTGGGGAGAGATTATTGATCTGAGATGGGACCTTCGAGGAGGACCGGTGCGTATCTTGGATAAGCCGGGATCGGTTTGCGGCCAGCAGATCGTGAAATTTAGTGAGGTGTTATGGCAACACCGAGGAGTGGAGGAGGCAACGTGGGATCCCAAAGACACGATGCGGGCCACCTATCCTTTTTTGTTTAAGGATGAAGGTACATGGTTTAGTCGTTTGGTGATTAAATTTAAATGACTAGTTTTCATGCATGTGGTTGTGTGTGGTTGCGTATGCATGCGATTCGATGAGTATGTGTGCGGAATTTCGGGAAAAAATTCTTTTAAGGGGGGGGGGAGAGAGAGAATGTAAAACCCAGGAAAAATACAATTTTTCTGAAAAATGGTAAAACAGTAATTTCGGTTGAAAACCTGGAATTTTTATAGATCTCGGATGACAAAACGGACTTCATCGTTGGAATCATCTAGCGAAACCTAGTTACCTAGTCAAATTTCGTCGGATTCCGAGATAGTCGGAATTTCATGTTTTTTGAGGCACCGAGTATAGCAAGTGACACATGGCACTTGGTTGAATGGCTCAATTAGAGCCATGTGTCAAATGGAGAGGTTAGTCAAACAAAGAGAGAAAGTCTAAGGGATGGCCATGTGTCAAGCCCTTAGAGGAAGGAAATCCATGTTTTGGATAAGTGGATAAGGTGAGAGGATGAGAGCCAATGGAGGAGTGACATGTGGCAAGGAGGGGGATTTCCCACTGGAGCATGTTGAAGCAAATCCGGAGAGAGGGGAAAAAGAGAGAGAAAGGGAGAAAGAAAAGAAAGGAGAAGAGGAAAGGAGTGAGAAACTCCAACTTCTCTCTAGATTTGTCGGATCGGGTTGTGTCGAGTTCGGGTCAAAAGCAAAGGAAAGAAGTTGGTCCACGCATCGGGGAAATTTTAACGTGTGGGTACCCAAATTAGTGGGTTTCGATCCAGGCTTCTGAGGTAGGGGTTTTTCTCCTTCTTGGGTTATTTTTTATCTAAGAGCCATTTAATGGCATTGGTTTTATTTGGGCCGTGAGTGGCCGTCTTGTTCAGTCCCAAAATTTTGGGATTGAACATTGGAACCTGCGGAACTTAATTTTGGGGTGTTTTTTAGGACAATCGGAATTTGAGTTTGTGGGTGTTTTGGGTGATCCGGGCTGAATTTTGGGTATTTAGGCAGTCCGGGTAATTGACTTTTCTTGAGTCCATGTGTGTTGTTTTACTTTATTGTTATAAAATGAATAACTTATGTTGGTTGTGTGAAAATGATGTTGTTACATGATCAATTGATGTATTAACATGGGTTGTTTGATGATGAGAATTATATTGTAGAAAAATATAATTATTCATGAATCATAAATGTATGCTTGTATGATGAAGTGACATTAGAATTATAGTGAATGAAAATTATATGTAGAAAATGTAATTTTCACGATTTGGAAATGTTGCATGTAGCTCTCTTGATGCATGTAACATGATATGGCATGAAATGGCACATTTGCACTTCATATGCACGGGGACATCGCGTTGAGTCGGGTGTGTATGCATGGTATTGGTTATTCACCATTCTTGGTGAATGTGTGGTGAGGTCGAAAATGGGATGATGTCCAAAATTGAGACTCGCGGTTGTGTAACATGAAAAAAAAAAAAACCTAATAATAAATCTTGTGTGTATGGGCGAAGCAAGATGGGAGTAGATCACCCATAAAGTGAAAGACCCAAATTCATTCGCTTGAGTTAGACATTGATCACCGTGAAAGGCGAGGCGACGATCTGCTGTGTAAACTTGAAAAATACGTGAACAAAGTACATAACACAGGATTTGGTAAATTCAAATGAATATTGGAGGGTTGTCCAATGGGTTAAGTCATGGGGTTAAACACCAATGACTGGTTTTCACACTTGGTATTGCAGGTGTGAGGGAGTCGGTTAGGACTCGGTTAGGACTCGGGTTACGAGCATGAGGAGTCTCATCTCATTCATGACATGAAATATTCCATGTAGGATTGCATTTTTCGTATGGAATGTGGTATAATGTGTGTTGCCATTGCATGTGCACTTAGGTGGGGAGTAGCTATTGTAGGAGAATTCATCTATTGGGCATTGCTCTCCCCGTCATGGGAAAACACTTTCAGGTACTGGAGGTACATCAGGGGATGAAACACACCCAAGACATTAGTTGTGAAGAAAAGGCTATATTGTCTTTGTTTTGTATTTTGTAAATTTTGGGTAGAAAACCTAGTTTCTGTATATGTAAGAAGAAAAGAGTTGTAATTAAACTCATTTTGAATGATTAATACAATTTGGCAAGTTTTCCAGGCTTCATGTTGCCTTTGTAATAAAAAAGGCTATTTTATATCGAATTTAGGGTGTTTTTGAAAGAAAAGAAAAAGGGAGTTGGAGGTGCAGAAATGATCTAGGCTGGCTACTACCAGCTTCCGGGTTTAGGTCACAACATTGTCGAGCTGGGCGTGCGGCAGGCCTAGGCGCAGGACCGGGCGTGCTCACATGGGTGAGATGCGCGAGCACGGCTGGCTTTGTCATACTACAAAGCTTCTTAGCTCTGTGTTGCGACAGGGTTCTCCGTGTGTCGACATGGTTCCCAGGCATGCTAGGCAGTTTGGGTCGCGATAAAGGCTTTCTATGTCCGGCATGGATTTTGTTTTTACCTTGTGTCCGCAGCCGAAGGTCCTCGTAAAAGATAGGTTTTGGCACGGGCGGGTCTTCAACGTGTCGCGATGAAAAAAATTGTATGTGGCCGATGAGTCGCGACGTCCGCGATGGAAGCTTAGCCGCACATGATAGAGGCCGGGCGCGCTAAGGCCAGCAGCGCCTGACGGCGCCCGGCTAAGCGCGGCCAGCGCCGACCAGCATACGCGGTGACGCTCGAGCCACGGCGGGCCACGACGGACTTGTACGATGTCGAAAAAAAAGACCCCGAGATTTTGGGCGATCCGCAGAATGTAATACCATAGTGCAAATAATACCATAACTAGTGAATATGCTAGTACATTCACTGGTATGGTAGTCTATCTTAAATTATTTTAATATAATAAAGGGTATTTATTGAGCTAAAAAACAAGGTGATCAATAATCGAAAGACTTCATTAATGCACATTACAAAATAATAACTTTATTGAACATGTAAACATATCAATTCATAGTGTAGAAAACATACAGCATGGATCTTGGTTATTGGCCACCATTTGCTTATCCCAATCTGAGGATGAGATCAAAGAAAGAAAGTTAGGGTTGAAGATAGTTCTTTCCTTCTCCCCCCAAGCGTGTTCCACGAGCCCTTGACAGAAATTAAGGTTATTTACTTATATATATACCCTTACGAAAGGAACAATTGGTTTTATTAATGATGCAAGCAAGGAAGATAGAACCATAGGCCCACGTAGCTAGTTAATATTAAATCGACCCATAAATGGCCGCAATTAACATGCACAATTATACAATTAAAATTGTAAAATGATTATACTTAGTCCATAATTAATAAGTGTCAACCATTCTCTCTAGCAGAGCGACATAATTATAACTCAAATGCTTTCTCAATAGATTTACATAACCATAACCAATTATATACAATTAACACACCGAGAGGATGCATAAATTATACATAATCAGGCGCTACTAATCAAAATCATAACTCAAATGCTTCAACAAGAGACTTACATAGCCATAACCAATCATATACAATTAATACACTGAGAGGATGCATAAATCATACATAATCAGGCACTACTAATCTTGAAGCATTTCAATGACAAGAGAAATGATTCAATAGAAAGAAAAAACATAATTCTGTCATTCATTTGGTCAAAATGACACAAAATCATAAGATAATGACAAACGTCAAAATGTGTATGTAATAACGAAAAAAATGAGCCTTACAAAATAAATGAAAAGACAAAACTCCCACTAAAACAAAGATTCTAGGCTCCTAACAATCCCATGCGGGTGATGTGTTCTTGAAACATACAAATAGGTAAGTCTTTGGTTAGTGGGTCTACTAACCTTCATCGTAAACATATGCTCCAGTGAAATGAGAGACTCCATCAACTTTCTCTTTAACAAAAAAGACTTCCGTATTATGCTTGGAGTGAGAAGTGCTCCTAACCTAAAGAAATATCTAACTACATAATTATCACATAACAATTTCGACGGTCTAGAAATGGAGTGAACAACCTCCAAAGCTGAAATGAAGTTCTGCAACCATATTGCATGACAAGTAGCCTCATAATATGCCACATACTCTGCCTCCATAGTAGAAGAAGTTGTAAGTGTCTGTTTGACACTTTTCCACAAAACAGCTCCTTCAACCATCATAAAGATATAACCAGAAGTGGACTTTTTATTATCCACGCGGCCTGCATAATAGGAATCACTAAAACCAACTACCTCCAGAGTGTTGGTACGTCGTCAACATGAGATCCTTAGTACTTTGAAGATACCTCAAAACTTTCTTAGCCGCTTTCAATGGCGCCCGGCGAGATACTCAAATACCTAACACGCCCGTGACAAAAACAATAGTAGGGTGTATGCATGTGACATCGGGTTCACTTGTAGCCAAAACTCAGGCCTTTTCCTCTTCTCTGTGTATTACGAGGAACATTTTGGAAAATCTATCACTCTTTACAATTGGTGCCTTACCGGAAGAATATGATTTCATATTGAATCTTTTCAAAATGTGTTCAATAGACGTCTGTTGAGACAAACTCAGAATTCCATTAGGTCTATCGCGAAGTATCTGTATGCCTAAGACATAAGATGCTTCCCCAAGATCCTTCATATCAAAATTGCTAAACAATAACTGTTTTGCCTCAACCAACATGTCAGTATCATTAGATGTGAGCAAAAAATCATCAACATATAAAACCAAGAATATGTATTTGCTCCTACTCACCTTCATATATATACATTAATCGATGATGTTCTCCTTAAAACCATTGGCAGTGACAACTTCATCAAAATTGAGATACCACTGCCTAGAATCCTGATTTAAACCATAAATGGGTTTTTGGAGTTTGCAAACCATGTGTCCCTTACCAACTTCCTCAAAGCTAATAGGTTGAGACATGAAAACATCCTCGATTAAGTCTCCATTCAAGAAAGATGTCCTCACATCCATCTAATGCAACTCTAAATCAAAATGAGCCACTATAGCCATAATAATGCATAGAGAATCTTTAGTGGACACTAGAGAGAAGGTTTCCTTAAAATCAATACCTTCTCATTGACTGTAACCCTTAGCCACTAATCTTGCTTTATATCTCTCTATATGTCCCTTGCCATCGTGTTTGGTCTTGAACACCCACTTGCACCCAATAGGTATGCGGCCATCTGGCAAATCTACCAAGATCCACACTTTATTCTATGACATGGAAGTCATCTCATCTTTCATTGCATTGATCTAGAAGTTTGATTGATGACTAACAATGGCCTAACTGTAGAGTGATCGGTTGATCTTTGTATCACCCACATCATACTCATGCTCCTGCAAATAGACAATGTAGTGATATGAAATTGCGGGCCTATGCGCACTCTCTGACCTCCTTAAGGGTATATCCATGACTACATCTAAGGCTACTAGATCTACATCCTCAATTGGTTCATCATCGGTAGTGGCTATTGGATGCTAGTCAACAACAGGGCTAGAGATCAGAGCGAAAGCAATAGGCATAGGAATAAAAATTGGGTGTTCTTTAACACAATTTCTCTTGACCCTTGGCTTATACTAGTATCATCCTCAAAATAAATAGCTCGATCTGACTCAACCACTCTAGTGGTGTGCGACAAACAATAAAACATGGAGCCTCTTGATCCCACACAAATAACCAATGAAATACGCACTAATGGTTTTTCGATCAAGTTTCTTGGATTGCATGTTTATGCGATCTGTTCCTTTGGCTTGAGCAGCAGAGAGTGACGAAGACTAGGTTTATTCTGTGACCATAGTTCATATGGAGTCTTAGGAACAAACTTACAAGGCACTTGGTTCAAAATATAAGTTGCGGTTTTCAAAGCTTCATCCCCACAAGAATTCAGGTAGTGAGGAATTAACAAGCATACATCGTACCATATCAAGAAGTGTGTGATTCCTCATCTCTGCAATCCCATTCTGTTGAGGAATCTTGTGATATCACGAGCATCATGCCACATAAAGGTACTTCATAAATGGTCAGTGTCCCGGTTCATCATAACTACCATAATACTCACCACCTACATTGTGGGAGTGTATGATTTCTGCTGGAGGGTTTGCACACACCACCACCCACAACGGAGCTCAACTTTTGCTTTAAAAACAGAAGCCTCCAAAGGGCCAGATTTCTCACAAATGAGCTCGACAAAACCACAACGGGAGTAATCATCAATGAACGTGACGAAATATTTGTAGCCACCCATAGTAGGACGAGTGAATGGCCCACAAATATCTATATGAATAACCCCAAGCAACTAAGTGCATCTATCAATCTTGGCATTCCTAATCTTGGCGATCAGTTTACCTTTGATGCAATCTACACAGGTATCAAAATCTGAGAAATCAAGATTTAGAAAGTCATCATAATTAATCTCTCCATTCTCTGTCTAGATTGTGCCAAAGAGTAGAAGACTTTTCCATTCAATGGCAAGCGTTCGGCTACTAGCGGTGATAGCAGTAAGGGTAGCGAAACATAAGGCAAGAAAGCGGCTTCCGAATCATAAGGCTCACTACAAAGTACTTAAGTGCCCGATCAATAGTGAATCTCGGTACAATTGCTTTTCAGTTCCGAAAAAAAGCATATCCAGAATCTATCCAAAATAGTGCGATATCAAATTTCTCTGATTAAGGTATGTCACGCACCATCTGCATTTCAAAAAAATTTCTTGTACTAAGCTACAATCTAACAACTCCCAAAAACTCAACTTGGACTCTTGTACCGTCTCCAATGTACACGTACTGCTCCAAACCGGTTGAACTTCTTCTGCTTATCACTGCTTGCATAGAATTGCAAGTTTGAATGGTAGCACTAGTTGGAATACTCTCAATCATCATAGAACTTTTTTTCTCATTTGCAGAACTCTCAGCAGTGGGTTTCGGAGGAGCTTCAATTTTCAAGGCCAAGCTCGGTTTCATAATTGTCAAATTTATCATGAGAGATTTAACCCTTTGCTTGTAATTAGTCCCATTAAGTTTTATGATGGCGAATGGCGAGAAGCTCAAAGCTAAAGAAGAGTAAACAAAATGTTAAAAATACATGTAAAACAAAGACACAAATTGTTCTATTCTTCGGTTTACCAAATGACCCACAAAAGTAGTCATCAAATCCTAGAGTCTATTGAATATTAAAAGACTCATACATAGGTAGGAGCAATTCACCAATCGTCACAACCAAATGCGTCAATTTCCTACCGATAGGGTAATAAAATTGTGCAGTTCATGACACTTAATGAAATTTCTTCATCAAACTAAGCATCCTACCAAATAATCAAGTCATCGATAGAATAACTTCACTATCCGTATGGATCTTAGCAAAATTGATGTGCAAGATAGGAGAAATAACAGTTACAACATCAATTCTAAGAATATTAGACATGCTCAAACTCACGAAAGGCAAATTCATAATGTATTTGATATTTATTAATTTTACCCAGGTGCAAAATAAGCATTCAATCTTTTTCATAATATGATGCTATAAATAATCACAAATAACAGTAATATATAAGTTGTTAAAGCAATAAGTACAAATTAGTGAAAATTTTACAAAATTGGGTAAAAGGAAAACATGAAATTAATGACAATTAGAATCGGGGAAAAATATGAATAATACCATCAACTTTTATTTATTTATTTATTTAAATTTAAAAAAAAAAGGAACAGAACGTGAATGAATGGGTGGACCTTGTGCTTCTCCAACCACCATTTTTGAATAAAATGTACATTCGACTGTTCTTGTTATTTAATAATTGAAGAATTGATTAGAGAAAAGATGGCCACATAGTAATGAATTAAAAAATTCCATGTTGAAAAACTGGCATCTCTTTGGTTATCAGGAAAATGAAAAAGACTTTGTTTTTTCTTTTGTTCTCGTGAATCATGAAAAAGAAAAGAAAGACATCTTTTTTTTGTTTGTTTTTCTCTTGAATCATGAAAAAGAAAGGAAAGACATCTTTTCTTTTCTTTTTCTTACATCGTGATTTCCATTGATGTAGGTCAAATAAACCTTTTTTTTTAAGACTGATCTTCTAGAAAATCAAATATGAACAAATTCTCAAAGGTTTCGAAATCAGTAATAGAAATGAACAAAATCCAGAATATAGAAAAAGAAATTTTACAGCTTCAATATCAATTAAATATGGCTCTGATACCAATTGTTAAATTATTTTATATAATCAAATGTATTTATTGAGCTTAAAAATAATTGATCAATAATTAAAAGACCCAACAAATACATTACAAAATAATAACTTCATTGAACAAAGAAGTATATCAATTCGTAGTATGTAGAAAAATATACCTGACATGGATCTTGAATTATTGACCTTTATTTGTCTCCCAAATCTACAAGTGATGAGATCGAAGAAAAGTTATAGTTGAAAAAAGTTATTTCCTTTTCCTCAAAGCTTATTCTACCAAACCCTTGTGAAATTTTAAGACTCTATTTAACCAAGGGAACACTTGAGTTTTGATCTAATGAGCTTATCAAAATAAGGGAGTAGATATAAGCAAGAGCCCATAGCCAATTAATAATAAACCATCTCATAAATGACTCATAATTAACATGTATAAGGCTACTAGCAACTAACGTTATCACTACGTTTGTCAAAGCCAAATTGGATAAGGCTTAAATTGAGATTGACATATATAATGTTAAAAATTAGGTAGTTCGATTTTTTTTTTACTCTATCTGAAAATTTTCATGGTGCAATATTATGGAGTTTTTGGGATTTGTTGTGGTAGCATATAAATATGTTACATTGTTTTAGGGTTTCGTGATTCTACAATCCAGTTTTGTACTCAGTTTTCAGAATAGTGGATTTTTCTTTACCATGGTTTTCCTATCCGGGGTTTTCTACGGTAAATTTTATGTGTTTTTCTTTTCTTTTTTTTTTCTTTTTAGTTTTCTTGTTACCTATTATTATTTTCTTGATTTTACATAAAATATTTTTATGAAAGTTCTAGAGAATATAGATAAAAAATTGTTATGAAATTTTAATAGAATAAGCAATTTATGGGTTTATTCCAATAGTAAAACTAAAAAAGTGAAATTAGCTCACTACCCATCTCATACTAATTTAGGAAATTTTAGAAAGTGGTTCATCATTAGAAAGTGGTCTATTACTAAGGGACTATGTGATGCCCTGGCTTGGTTATGTGAATTACCTATATTGATGGTGACAATATCACAGAATCTCTTCCCAAAATTAAAAGCTTTTAAAGAGTTCATGAAATTTAGTGAAGACCATACCAAACTAATAACAACTTTTTTTTTTCAATTTAATGGCTCATCCAACATGTATGAAGATATTCTTCCTGTTATGATCAATGACATAATAAAAAAATACGAAAATAAAGAAAAATATCAAAATTACGTGGAAACCCTTGTAGGAAAAAACTACGGGCAAAGAAGAAAGTTTCACTATGAATCTGATAGGGATTATAAAGTGCGGCTTATAAGGAATAAAGCCTAATGTGTTTATATAACAAAAATACCCGAGCAAAAATGTCCATACTACGGGGACTTGCCCCAACCCCTCTGCTATCACAACATATTGCTTTTTTTTTTTTGCAACTTTTTCTTTTTCACAAAAATCGCACCATGGTTCTTCGGGTCGGACATAAACCCAAAACCAAATTCGAGTTACAAAAACAACACTTCCTATGACAAAGCTATCTCCATATATGTTTCATTTCTAGTTCCTAGTCTCTTAAATAATATGGATCATTTCAAATATTGAAATACAATGTTTCAAAGGAAAACTAGAAGGCTATGAAATAAATTAATGAACGATGCCGAAGCCTTGGAGGAAAATAAATTAATGTTATTAAAAGATAGATATACATTTTATGCTGATTATCAGTGATAGTAGTAAATAATATAGAAGACCTATTCTCTTACCAAAATCAAAGGCGTTAAAGAGAGTTCATGAAATTTAGAGCGTAACGAACTAATAATTAATTTTCCTTTTTCAGAGCTTTAATAGCTCAGTTGATCACCATGCATGAAATTCAATGGTTCATTTAACATGCATGAACATATCTTTCATATAACAATTCTTAAAGAGTAAAAATGTAAGAAAATGACAAATTATCATGTGACTTGAAATGTTCCTTTTAATTTTCTTCTATATTTTTCTTTCCTTTCTATTTCCTCAAATTTTCTAAAAACCAAACATGATAAAAATAAAATCATTAGTGGAACAGGAAAAATTATGTAGAATGTTGAGCTGTTTATGTATGTATAAGTAGAACCTTTTTTTTTTTATCATCTGTTCAAACGTCAACAAAAATCATATTAAATCTGATTCGCTGTGGAAGTGTCTCCCCTTTCGCTTCCGATGAGAATTAAGCTATTTTCATGGCTTTATTTCTTACCATTGTGCTCAATCTTTTTCGGTATCCATGTTGCTTTGGTATCCGGGGACCGTCTGGGTGATGGGAGGGCATGCCTGGAAGATGAGATGATGTTGTTGCTGCAACTGAAGAGCACCCTCAAATTTAATGCTGCTGCATCTAATAAACTGGTTTCCTGGAACCAGCACCCATTGTTGTTCTTGAGGGAGGTGTAATCTGGGACGCTACTGGTCATGTTCTCTCTCGATCTCAGTAGCGAATTTATTTCTGGAGGTTCAATGGTTCCAGTAGCCTTTTCAATCCTAACATCTCAGAATTGGGTGGCTAACAACACATTCTTTTCTCAAATTCCACCTGGATTCTGTAAGCTTGGCAATTTGATTTACCTGAATCTGTCTGAAGCTGGGTTTTATGGGCAGATTCCAATCGAGATTTCAGGGTTAACAAGGTTGGTTACAATTGATTTCTCTAACCCTGTTTACCTCCTTGGACTTCCTATGCTGAAACTTGAGAAGCCAAATCTGAGAATGATGGTTCAGAACCTGACTGAGCTTAGAGAACTCTATCTTGATGGTGTAAACATATCAGCACAAGTGAAGGAATGGTGCCAGGCATTATCATCTTCACTGCCTAATCTCCATGTGCTGAGCTTGCAAAGCTGTTACCTTTCTGGACCTCTTGATTCTTCTCTGCTGAAGCTTCGGTCTCTCTCAAGCATCCGCCTGGACGATAACAACTTCTCTGCTGATCCTGTTCCAGACTTCCTAGCGAATTTCTCGAATTTGACTCAATTGCGGCTCAGTTATTGTGGATTTTATGGAACATTTCCAGAAAAGATATTTCAGGTTCAATCCCGCCTTTGAGTTTGTCCAAAAGCCTCACCCGAATATCCCTTTCTCGTAATAATTTAACAGGTCCGATATCTTCCTTTCACTGGGATGGCCTTGTGAATCTAGTGGTTCTTGACTTGCGTAACAATTCACTAAATGGAAGTCTCCCCACACAACTGTTTTCCCTTCCATCATTGCAGACGATACAACAAAGCAAGAAGATCACATATGCACAAGCTACAGGTTCATCACAACGAATGATGAAATGATGAAAAGCATACGCTACGGGCTCGTCACGACGAACCGTTGTTGATTGGAACTGAAGTCCTCCCACTTTTGGCCCATCAATGGCCCATGTTTCGAGGTCTATAAAGAGAGGTTTTCGGGGACAAGATTGAGGTTGGCACTTTGAGGGGTTTGGAGATAGAGAAAATGTGAGAGACTGATGTGAAGATCAACATCTACTCTTGGAAAATTCTGTGATCCGGAAGAGAAAGACTGAAGATTCATCGATATTCAGCATTTAAACCATTTACTCTTTGATTTTCATGTTTTATCTAAGTTTTACGATGTTCCAGATTTTCATTATGTTCTAAATTCATAAACTAGGGTTTTGGGTTGTATTTTAGACATGAAGCTTATATATCATTGCTAGAATATCTTTTTCAATTGTTTCATGTGATTGAACCTCTATTGATTAAAAAGTGATCAATGAGCATTACAAGATGCTAGAGGAGAATTATGATCAATTCAAGTCTCTTTACAATAATCTGAACTATGATATGATCCTGAGTGATTAACAAATAATAGAGTTTAGTGGAGGTACAATCCAAATGGCCAAGTGGTCTTCTTCCCATCAAAGAGTCTATCTTATCTAGGGAAGATGTGGAACCACTTCATTGTGGCAAGAATTATCCCAAGCGGCAACACTTCGGAGGTGAACAAAGAGTGTGCTATATACCTCTATGCCATCATGGAAGACATCAAATTTAACGTGGGAAAAGCAATAGAAACATCAATCTTGATGAACACAGCGAGGAAGCACAATCTTGGGCACCCCGGTCCTCATTTTTTAATTATGTAACAAAGAAGGAGCCCCATTCACCCCTGTGGAAGAAAAAATTGATCCCCCTACTAGGATAACTGTAAGGAAAGATGAGCCGCATAACAATCAACAATTTCCAAGGGCACCACAACATGAAGAATCAAATTTTGAAGATGGCGTAGAAGATGAGGAAGAGGGTGAGCCCACTATGGCTCAAGGCTCAACACAGATCATGGACAATATCAATGCTCTCTTTATAGAGGAAATAACTTAGCAAAAAAGCTTATTTGACCAAGTAATAGCAAGCCAAGCTCTATTGAATTAGAGACAGAACGTGTTGAGCTAAAATGTTGTTGAACTAAACGCTACATTGCAAGCTCTCCTCTCTTATACATCCATGGCACAGGCGGGTAGTTCCATCCTACGCCCAGAGACATTCCCGATGCCACCTTGGGATCTAGTTGTTCCATTTTCCCCAAACTAAACCCAAAGGGGAGGTGATGATCAAGCCTTATCATCCTCAGGGGAGTCCCCTCTTCCTTATATTTCATGTTTTCATTCATTAGGGGCAATTTCAATTCAAAGTTTGGATGGGGTTGTTGATTGTGTTTGTGGTATGCTTGTATTAGAATCATCTTTGAGATCTATGTAGTGTCTTACATGTTTGTGAGTTTTAAACCTTTCTTAGTTTGGTTTGTTAACTCTTTAATTCTTTTGTGTATTGTGTTAAGTCTAGTGAGTTTGATTGGTGCTAGTAATAGGTGTAGAGAATGCTTTGAGTTGTGCCTAATTTTGAGTTTTTATCGACTAATTATCGGGATACCACTATGTTTGCATGATCTAGGATTAAAGTGTACCTATGGGTTGTGGGAGATTGGGCTTGAAGAACCCCCTTGTGTTTTAGCTTATCATTTCTTATAGAAACTTCCACACACACTGTTCTCTTATGTATACCTTGGTCCTGACCTCTTTTTCTTGAACTCAACTAGCCTTGAAAAACCTTAACCTTGATGGTGGTAGGACACCTTAATAAAGAGGATTGCCAATGTGCCCTAGCCAAAAATAGAAAGAGAAAGAAAAGAAGAAAAGAAAGAAAAGAGAAAAAAAAGAAAGGAAAAAGAGAAAGAAAAGAGCCAAAAACATGAAAAAGAACAAATAAGTGAGTTTACTCACAAGTAGGTGCTAGGGTTTCTAGTTGAGTGTTCGAGATGAAGTTCGAGGGTAACTGAATGCCCGGTGCCCTTAACCAACTGGTAGGGAGTCACCAATGGATCTCCGCTACATGGACACCCTCCTAGATCTCTTTAGCATTGCATCCTACTGTTTTTGTATTTTGTGGAATAAAAGTGTGCCTCAACCTATTTTGTCTAGCTTCATTTTCAAATGTGTGGAGTTGGGATTTTGGTTGAAGAGTTCTTTCGGGGACTCGTATACCCTTGAGACCTTTTCTGCATTATTCACTGCTCTATAGGAAGAGTGTATCAGAGCTCGGGACAACGCGTGCCCCGACCACCATGCCGCTTGCCTGGGCCCCAGAGTATAAATGGTGGGATCTCGGTAGGCCACAAAAGGCTTCTAAGAACTTAATCTTAGTGTTCCTTTAATCTCATTACAAGACTAGTCGACAACTCCTTAGCTGCGGTCAGTTTGGGGTTTGTTCATAAGGATTTAATAATTGTTTAGTTTGGTTATGGATTGTTCGGGCCTATTTTCTTTTGTTTTCGTCTCTGTAGGTTATCCTTTTCAGACAAGGAAGGATTTAAGTCAGTGTGATGAGTATCCTATATACTCATTTTACCTCCTTGTTTGGTCAATTTTTGAGTTGTTTATGGTTTAAATAAGCCCTTAATCTCTCTCTTTATCCAAGTTGTGTTTAGGTTAATCATCCAGAAAAACAATGCAAATTTAAGTAGACTTGAAGATCACTCGGTGAATTTTTCAGCATGAGCACAATTCAGACTTGGAGATCTTTCCAAAAAGTCCTAGTTCATAAAATTAAGAATCCGATTGGGCTAGTTTTGAGAGGAAGAAAGGAGGGCGATTCATAGTACCTAGAAGATTTCCTACCAGATAAGGTGAATCCTCCACGCTTGTAAAGATGATGATCTCCACACTACAAATAGACAATTTTGTCTCTCGCCATTTTATGGACCATTTTACAATGCATTTGTCAAGTCAAGAATAAGTAGATGAAGCTTTTAGTCTCGGCGATAGGAGTATAAAAGAAGGATTACTAGTGGGAAAAATGAGGGGGGATCAACTAGAAATTCCGAGGCATGCGTAGGAGCAGCTACCGCTTTTAGTTTTAGTCTTCTCATTTTCTCAATGTTTTTCTCATTTTCTTCCATTGTAACTCCTATTATGTTGTTCTAGACTTTCTATTTAGGGTTTTAGGAGTAGTTTGACATTGAACTATGGATTTGGTTTTTAGATTGTAAATTCTTGATGCTTGGTTCTTGTTTATCAAGTGTTTTATATGGCTTTAATTACTTGCTATTGATTTATCACCTTTGGCATGTTGAATGACCTATTGTGAGTATGAGAAAAGAATATTAGGTTAGATCGTGTATAAAACACTATGCTCTCACACAAGATAGAGGTATTTGTGGGTTGTATGTGATAATATTAATTTCTTGCACTTAATACAATCTGAGTTATGGTTGTTTGAGGTAGAAGTACAGTTTAAACATTTTCTAAGATTACCTACTATTGTTTGAGAAAGAATAGCTCAATCACTTTGAAATCCATCTTTGGTAATTGAACCAAGCACCATAGACTTTATTTACCTAAGCTCCTTCGTAGGAATTTGTCAAATGAAACCCATAACCCTAGGTTCCTTTATTTTCATATAACTCTTCATTTCTTGGCTTGACTTTAGAATAGTGTTTTTTATGTCATAGTGTAGTTAAATTTCGTCTCACCATTTATATAGTCCGGATAAAGTTTAAGGTATCATAATTATAGTAATTGGTAACCAACTCTCTATGGGATGATACTCTACTTGCCATTGTGTTGCTTAGTACGATGCGTATACTCACACACATTAAATTACACACACACACACACACACACACACACACACTTGGTAATAGACCTTGTGAGCTCAATTTCAGTTATAAGTTAAAAGTCAACAATGCCTCTTTCATGATTTTTATTAAGCATAAATTCTAGGTGTATGATAGAGTAGATCTTACCGACGTTTAGAGATGTCTAAGAGGTTCTCAACTCAACCCTATGGTGGATTCCAGGCAAGGGACAATCTCTTCCACGTGTGTGCTGGGTCAAAGGTGCACGGTCTAAGCACCCAACATACCATTCATACTTGATAAGTGTCAAGAAGACTGGTTGAAGAGAAAGAGAGACCTCATACGAAATAGCGTCAGGGAACCAAGACCGCTACCACCCAACATACAGGTGTCCCTAACTGTCGTACGCCTAACCTTCAAGCCTCTAAACAGTAATCAAAGCCCTATATTTGGTATGAAGTGTGGCTATCCCCTTTGGTGGAGTGGATTGGATCCACCTCATCCCGAGAAAGTGAACTACTCACTCTTGGTGAGTATGAAGCAAGACATAAACGAAAAAGACGGAAAAAAAATTGTAGAAAATGTACTAAAAGTTTGTATCAATGAAGTAGAAGAATTACATAAGTATCTAAGGCAATTCACCCTCTAAAAATCGCTCTCCTTGATTTGATCCTCCTATCCCTATTTAAAGTACTTCTCGGGAGGTTTCTTGGTGCCCAAGTACAATTAGTTTCCTAATACAAGTCATCCCTGGGACATCGAATCAAAACTTTTATTTTGGTGATTCTTTTCGGTGTCCCTCAAGAACGCTCCTAAGAAGCATTGCAAAATTTCCCAATGCTCCCCGCACCCATTATGTAAATCAAGGTAGATGTTTTCTAATTGGTAAATTTTTGCAATGCCTGGAGGCTTGCGAATTTTGCAATGCCTTTTGAGGCATTGCGAAATCGCTTTGTTGCATTGCTAAATAGTCCAAATTTTCAAAAAACTTCTTCATTCCCTCATGCGATCATTCCATCATGGCTCCAATCAGAAGAACTACTACTATTTGCTTCAAGCTCACAAAAGGCCCGAGATTTCCTGCTGCTTGACCTTATGATTCCAAAGAGCCATAATAATCACCTAAATGGCCAATATGCATAATTGCACTAATAAACCATTAGTAGCAAGGTTTTGGGCTAATAATGCGAAAGCTTGCATTATGTGAGTTTCCCACCAAGAAAAGGTTTTTCTATTGAAAATTAAGAAGTTAAAATGCACTTTTCAGTGGTTATCACTCACTCCCATAAGAACTCGTATTAATCGAGGAATCAAATACAAGGTCACACCATATCAAGAAGCATGTGATTCCTTCTCTCCGCAATCTCATTCTATTGAGGAATACCAAGCATTGAATACTGAGCATGTAACACCTCAAATTATACCCTGACAGTTTTATAACATGTTTAGGGTATAATAAAAGTAAATGTATATTTTTTCAGAATAAAATAATGCTAAAAATAAAATAAGCAAAATCCGGAATTAATTCAAGAGTCAAGGGTAAATTGGTAAATTTCCACTAAGGACCCAAATGAGCTACAGAATAAAGATTTGTATGCCAAAGTAGAATTTGAATAAGTGGAATTGCAAATAAAATGAAGATGAAGGACCTACATGCAAAAATGGGAAAAAAAATTCAAAAATGAGATAAGGCCAAACATGGCTTTATCTTAAAGCCAAAAATATCTTTTGGTCTTGGGGATAGGGAAAAAACGGATAAGGGAGAAGACAAGAGAAGGAGAAGAAGAAGAAGAAGAAGAAGAGAAGAGAAGAAGGAAGAAGGAAGAAGGAAGGAGACAAGAAATCAAGGTATGGATTTTTGTATAGATTTTAATATGAATTTTTGTATGGATACTTGCTCGAGGTCAACAATTTTTGTGTAGACTCCTTACTTGAATGGTTGTTTGGTTTGGTTGTGGTCCCCAATGGAGGAAAAATTTGTATAGAGAAAATGTTAATGCCAGGGAGATGTTGTCCATTTTTTTAAACCCATGTTTTTGTTTTCGCCATAATCTGCCACTACTCATCCACATCGAGTATCTAAATTTGCAAACTAGACATCTAGAAGAACAAATCTCCTAAAATAAGTGTATGCAAATTTGGACCCTGTGGTACCTTAAAATTCACAAAGGAAGTCGCCGGTCACTCTGTCTGTTCCGATACGCTGATTTCGCAGCGCTTTTGGTATTTAGGCCATAAGTTGAGTTTCACTCATCCAAATTGAGTGATTTAAATTTATGGGTAAACTAGACTTCTAGGATAACAAATATTCTTGAAATAAGTATATCCAAATTTGGACCCCATTGTACCTAGAAATTTATCAAAGTGATAACAATTCTATTCCTAAAACTGCCTCGTAACGTCCCCTAACCTGAGCACCTGGTTATTTAAATCATAACTGAGTTATACTCCATCCAAATGACATGATGTTTAAAACCATAAGAAACTTAAGACATAGGGGTATATCAGGTTAGGAATATTCATTTTTCTAATAATCCCGCTTTATGGTCAAAATTGTAGTCGAAATGGACTTAAGAACTACCGCGAATTGTTTAAAAGTGCACTGGTTGCAAATCAAATCAGATAAAGGCAATGCTTATATAACATTTTGTTATATGAAAAGGTACAATTAAATGTTTATAAGAGATTATTTACAATGAAATATCTCATACATGATATCAATAGTTATTCATGTATATGAGATATCTTTTTCTCGATAATTAAAGATTGTTAAGAAAACATAATAAAACTTATCGCTTATGATCTGTAGTTTGGATAAATAGGCATGCCTATGTGGGATACAGCTTGTCGCAAAGATACAATTTACGTGATATCAAGACCCCGTTTGGGTGGATGACATAGATCCCGGTTGGATCATTATAGCAGCCCTGTTTGGGTCATACAGATAGAGATCACTGTCTCGTACAGTGATAGTACCTTCGAGTACATACAATTCTTTCTCATATCCACTTCTAAGGTTTATACAAGCATGAAATATAAAAGCAAATGGCAAGTATACGCAAATGAGATGTATATGATATATGACATGATATGAGAAACATAGCACTGATATGTGATGATAGTATATGGTTACAAGAACAATAAATAAAGTGTAAGATGACACGAAAAGTATATGAAATATGATAAGAAATGAAACATGTTATGAAAAGTTAGAAATGAGAAATGGATAAGTATATGTAAATGTTTTATTTGTCATATATGGCATGTATCTATAGGAGATGATCTCTATTAGGTCAGCTCCACGAGTATTATTCCCACTAAGTTATGTTTTAGCACCACGGTGTTTCATCCGCCACAGGTAGGCCAGTAAGAGGAAACCAGAGGATGTGATAATCCGCGATCAAAGAATCAAAGTCAACACATCACTAGTACCTATCAAAGACCATTTGGTCTAATGTATATGTATTTTTGTTTCTTTTGTAAGCAATGTAACTATTGTAAATGTTGAACACTTCCATATATGGAGCTTGTATATATTTTGTAGTCCGCTGCTACAGAATATATTACAAGTTACATGTTTAACATTATATGAATGAACAAGCTTAAAGTTTATAAGTTTATAGTAAACAGGAAAAAAAAATGACACCCTCACTTGACACCGTGTGCCGAGTTGGGGGCGTCACAGAGCACCAATGCCATATTCCTAAAGATACTTCACAAATGGTCTAAGATTGCGCCCCATCTCATCATATCAACCATTATACTCACCACCTCTATCATAATGAACCACTTTGATCTTCTTTCCTTTTTGGAGCTCAACTTTAACTTTGAAAGCTTCGAAGGTCTCTAAAGAGTCAAGCCACAAAATGAGCTCACCAAAACATAATGGGAATAATCATCGATCCACCAAGAAGGCATTACTTTTTGGTAGATCCTAGTCTGAGAAGGAAAGAGCCTCTCAACCCTAAATACCCTTCTTTTTATCTTGTCCCCTCGTAGATTTCTTTTTGGAGATAAATGGCAATCGAGCATTGATCCATGTCAGATATGTTTTCTATACACTATGAATGATATGCTTCATTGTTTTAATAAAGTTTCAATTTTTAATGCATTTATTGGATCCTTTTATTATTGATCAATTGTTTTTGGATCAATAAATGCTTTCATTTTTACAAATAACGAATAATTAGTATCGAGCAACTTTAATTGCATTGAAGTTTAATAAATTTGTTTTTCATATTTCGGGTTTTGCTTGCATTTTTCGATCCGTATTTCTTAGCGTTTCTACACAACAAAGAGTCTCAGTTTTATCTATCTATATCTACTCGGCTATGTGTCCTCACGGGAAGATTTTGAAAACATTGCTTCCGAACTAATTCTAATTTTGATTGAATGTGAGCATCATTGCAAGTTCACTCTTTCAGTTTTGACCGATTATAACTGGGATAGTGAAATGGACATTGAAGCACTCGAGATTGTTGACTATTATTAATATCATGTCGAATAAGGCATTGATTTTTGGTAGATGATGTCAGAAAACATAATGAACTCCTGGAGTCAAACCTAGGTTTCCCATGAACTCATTTATGGAATTACCCATATAATTTGTCTACACACAAAGCTTGTAAATTGATCTCTTGTGAAGGCAATGATGATAAAGAGAATGAAAGTAAAAGAAATTTTAAAATAATCTTATGCTCATCATAGCTTTGATGGATGACAATGGGACTTGAAAGTCTTTGGGAAATGGGTTTTCACATTTTTCAATAAAAGCAAGTTCCTTATTGATTATTAGTACATGGGAGTTGGAGGCTCTATCTGTTTTCCCTATCAACTATAGAAGTCTTAACTCGCTTTTCTTATGGTAATCTATCATCTTAAAGTAATTTAGATTTTTTTTTTTTAAGGAGAGACATATGCACTATATAACATAGTTTTTTTTATACTTTGATGGCTCAAATTTGAAGAATTTTTCAAATTTTTGTTCAATTCATGGCCGAGTTTTTGTATGCTTAATTTGAAAACTTTTTTTAAAAAAGAAAAAAACCCAATTAAGCATTAAATTTGGTTTTTGGTAGAATTGAATTTTTACCCAAGTTTGCAATAATTTTACTATTCCTCTTCACATATTGCTTTAACAATTTATGTTTGTGCTATTTGTGATTATTTATAGCCTCATATTGTGAATATGATTATTATTAGTATTAATGCACTTGGGTAAAATATGAGAAATATTGAATACTGCGAACTTGCTCTCGCGAAATTAACATGTTGAATATTTTGAAATTGATATTACAATCTCTAATTTCTCCCGTTCAGACGTTAATTTTGCTAAGATCCATAGAGATAGTAAAGTTTTCATATCGATTACTTTATTTTGTGGATGCTTACTTGGTGAAGGATTTTTACTAAATGTCATGAACCGCAAATTTGGCCACTCTATAAAAATTAGCGATTTGGTTGCATGTAGTGAATCGCTTCGGGCCGCAGACAGCTTCTTTTCATATTCAATAGACTCTAGCATTCAGCTGACCACTCGTGGGTCATTGTAGCCGGGCTGATGGAGCAATTTTCATGTCTTTGTTTTACATGTATTTTTGACATTGCTCTCTCCTTTGTTCTTCAGGTTTGAGGTTTCCTTAGTTCTCTATTGTCACGAAACTTAATGGGACTAACTGCAAACAATGGGTTAAATCTCTCATGATGAATTTGACAATTATGAGACTGAACTTGGCCTTGAAAGTTGAAACTCCTCCAAAACCCACTATTGAGAATTCTGCAAAGGAGAAAAGGTTTTATGAGAATTGGGAGTATTCCAATAGTTTTTGTTTGATGATCATGAAGAATCATATGGAAGACTCTATTTATGCAAGCATTCCCAAGAGTGAAAATGCAAAAGAGTTCTTGGATGCTATTTCTAGAAATATACTCAAGTTCCTCAAAGACGAGAAAATGAGCTATCTAATAATCATTTGGTGAATGCTCATATGAATCCAATTTCATTAGTGTGTCATTTGATACTTGGTATAGATAGTGGTGATACTATCTTATGCTTGTACTTCCGAAAGTGTAGTGATCAGAAAGAGTCCAACTAGTCAGGAATAGTATGGTTACATGGGAGACGATACAAAAGTTCAAGTTGTTAGATTACAGCTTAGTACATAAAAATTTTTAGATGTTAATACTATTAGTAGCACCAAACGTCTGGGTCATATTTCCAAACAAAGAATGGAGAAATTAATTAAGGATGGGATTCTTCCGGATCTTAATTTTTCAGATTTTGATACCTGTATAGATTGTATTAAGGGTAAATTGACTACCAAGGTTGATAGATGCATCGAGTTTCTTAGGGTTATTCATACAGATATTTGTGGGCCATTCACCCCTCCTGCTATAGGTGGCCACAAATATTTCATCACGTTCATCGATGATTATTACCATTGTGGTTTTTTTGAGCTCATTCGTGAGAAGTCTAACTCTTTAGAGGCCTTCAAAGCTTTCAAAGATAAAGTTGAGCTCCAACAAGGGAAGAAGATCAAAGTGGTTCATTCTGACAAAGGTGGTGAGTATTATGGTAGATATGATGAGACGGGGCGCAACCCTGAACCATTGTTGAAGTATCTTTAGGAATGTGGCATTGATTCTCAGTATTCAATGCCTAGTACTCCTCAACAGAATGGTATTGCGGAGAGCAAGAATCACATGCTTCTTGATATGGTGCAATATATTCTTATTAATTCCTCACTACTTGAGTTCTTGTGGGGTGAAGCTTTGAAAACTGTAGCTTATATTTTGAACCAATTCCCTAGTAATTATGTTCCCAAGACTCCATGAGTTATGGTCATAGAAGAAGCCTGGTCTTCGTCACTTCCATGTTGGGGCTACAAAGCGAAAGTGAAACCGTACAACCCGCAATTCAAGAAACTTGATCCAAAGACATCAGTGGGTACAATTGATTGGTTATTGTGTGGGATCAAGAGGCTCTAAGTTTTATTTCCCATCACACACCACCAAAGTGATTGAGTTAGATCGAGCTTTCTATTTTTAGGATGATACTGGTATAAGACAAGGGCCAAGAGAAATTGTGTTCAAAGAACACTAGGTTTTTATTCCTATGCCTATCGCTTCCATTCTAATCACTAGCCTTATTCTCGACCAGCATCTAATAGCCACTCCTGATAATGAACCAATTGAGAAAGTAGACCTAGAAGCCCTATATGTAGTCATGGATATACCCTTGAGGAGGTTAGAGAGAGCGCATAGACCTGCAATTTCAGATGACTACATTTTCTACTTATAAGAGCATGAGTATGATGTGGGTGATGTATCAAATCCAACTACCTACAAAGAATCCATTATTAATCCTCAATCCAACTTTTGGATTGATGCAATGAAAGATGAGATGATTTCCATGTCACGAATAAACGCGGAGCTATAGAGTTTCCAAATGGTTATGTAATCTACTGGATGCAAAATGGGTGTTTAAGACCAAGCGTGATGCCAAGGGATAAGTAGAGAGATATAAAGCAAGATTAGTGTCCAAGGCTTACAATCAACGAGAAGGTATTGATTTCAAGGAAACATTCTCTCCCGTGTCCACTAAAGACTCCCTATGCATTATTATGCCTATGAAGGTTCATTTGGACTTGAGTTGTATCAAATGGGATGTCAGGACAACTTTCTTGAATGGAGATTTAGTTGAGGATGTTTACATGTCTGAACCTATTGGCTTTGAGAAAGTTAGTAAGGAACACATGGTGTGTAAACTTATAAATCCATTTTAATTCAAAGTAAGCCGTGAAAGTTGGTATCCTTTCAAGTTTGATGAAGTTGTCAATGCTTAAAGGTTTTAAGGAGAAATATAGCCAATCAATGCATATATATGGAAGTTACAGCGGAGTAAATACATATTCCTGGTTTTATATGTTGATGATATTTTGCTCGCAGCCAATGATATTGACATGTTGCTTAAGACAAATCAGTTATTGTTTAGCCATTTTGATATGAAGGATCTTGGGGAAGCATCTTATGTTTTAGGAATATAGATACTTTGCGATAGACCTAGTGGCATTCTAAGATTGTCTCAACAAACATATATTGAACACATTCTGAAAAGGTTCAATATGCAATCATATTCTTATGCCAAGGCATCAATTATAAAGGGTGATAGATTTTCCAAAGGCCAATGTCCTTAGAATGATATTGAGAGAGATCAAATGAAAGTAGTCTCTTATTCTTCAAAGCAGGGACAACCTAATGTATGCTCAAGTATGCACACTCCCTAATATTGCTTTTGTTGTCGAGCGTGAGCAGTATTTGAGTAATCCTAGTCATAGCCACCAGAAAGTGTTCAAGGTACTTATAGTTCTGGTACTGCTGATCTCATGTTGACATCAAGTATATCGACACTCTTCAAGTGGATGATTTTAGTGAATCTGATTATGTAGGTTGTGTGGATTATAAGAAGTCCACTGCTATATCTTCTGTGGATGGCCGAATGAGATATTTTCATGAAAAGTGTTACAAACACTTACAAATTTTCTTCACTCTGTGAGGTAGAGTACGTGGGCACGTTATGAGACTATTTGTCATGCAATATGGTCATGGAACTTTATTTCAAATTTTCGCTGTTAACTCTATTTCCAAACTTAAAATTGTTTTCATGATACCTCAATCGTATCTTCTCTGTGGAATAATGATCACTTCGCCCAAGCATGTTGATGTGAAGTTCTTCTTTGTCAAAGAGAAAGTTGTAGAGTCCATCATTTCTATTGAGCACATGCCTACAACTAGCATGTTGGCAGACCCATTAACCAAAGACTTACTTATTTGTGTGTTTCAAAAACACGTCACCCACATGGGATTGTTAGGAGCCTAAACTCTTTGTTTTAGTAGGAGTTTTGCCTTTTCATGTATTTTGTAAGGAGAACTCATGTTTTTTCAATGGTACATGCACATTTTGACGTTTTTCATTATCTTGTGATTTTGTGTCATTTTGACTCGATGAATGTCATAATGATGTTCTTTATTTCATTGAATCAATACTCTTGTCATTGAAATGCTTCATTATTAGT
Organism: Tetrastigma voinierianum; assembly: GCA_016808115.1. Lineage (NCBI taxonomy): Eukaryota > Viridiplantae > Streptophyta > Magnoliopsida > Vitales > Vitaceae > Tetrastigma > Tetrastigma voinierianum. The sequence goes on from JAEQBH010000508.1 coordinate 179,148, forward strand.
AGCACCTGATTATGTATGATTTATGCATCCTCTCGCTATATTAATTGAATATGATTGATTATGGCTATGTAAGTATCTTATTGAAGCATTTGAGTTATGATTTTGATTAGTAGTGTTTAATTATGTACAATTTATGGTTCCTCTCAGTATGTTAATTGTATATGACTGGTTATGGCTATGTAAATCTATTGTAAAAGCATTTGAATTATAATTATGTCGTCCCAGTGGGAGAATGTTGGATTAATTTATTAATTATGGACTAAGTATAATCATGTTACAATTTTAATTGTGTAATTATGCATGTTAACTATGGACCATTTATTGGATGGTTTAATTTTAACTTGTTATGGGCTTATGGTTTTATCTTCTCTCTTACTTTGGTCTACCCATTGGACCAAAACCTAATTGCTCCTTATGCTCTCTCTCTCTCTCTCTCTCCTTCTCTCTATATATATATATATATATATATATATATATATATATATATATATATATATATATATATATATATATATATATATATATAAGTAAATAGAGCCTTATAATTTTTTAAGGGGTTTTAGAGAACATATGAAAGGGATAAGGAAAGAGTCATCTCGAACCCTAGCCACCTTTCTCTTTGATCGTGTCTCCTGCAGATTTCTTTGGAGATAAATGGTAGTAAATAATTCTGGATCCATGCTAGGTATGTTTTCTATACACTATGAATGATATACTTAATTAATTAGTAACGCCTGATTATGTACGATATATGCATCCCTTTATCATGGTAATTGTATATAACTAGTTATGGATATGTAAGTCTCTTGTTGAAGCATTTGAGTTATGATTTGATTAGTAGCGCCTAATTATGTACACTTTATGCATCCTCTCGGTGTGTTAATTGTATATGACTGGTTATAGCTATGTAAATCTATTATGAAAGCATTTGAATTATGATTATGTTGTCCAAGTGAGAGAATATTGGATTAATTTATTAATTATGGATTAAATATAATCATATTACAATTTTAATTGTGTAATTATGCATGTTAACTATGGGTCATTTATAGGATGATTTAATTTTAACTTGCTACAGGCCCATGGTTATATCTTCTTCATTTCTTTGGTAAGACCATTATACCAAAGCCCAATTGTTCTCTTGTGCTCTATATATATAAGTAAATAGAGCCCTGAAAATTTTTTCAGGGGTTTTGGAGAACACATGAAAGAGAAAAGGAAAGAGCCACCTTAAACCCTAGCCACCTTTCTCTGTTTTCTTGTCTCCCGTAGATTTCTATGGAGATAAATGGTAGTCAATAATTCTGAATTCATGCCAAGTAAGTTTTCTATACACTATAAATGACATGCTTCATTGTTTCAATAAAGTTTCAATTTTTAATGCATTTAATGGGTCCGTTGATCAATTGTTTTTGGATCAATAAATGTTTCCATTTTTACAAATAATCTAACATAAGGTGGAAAAAGATTAATGATCAGGTAAGAATATTTAAGAAATCACAATTTCGAAAAATTATTGATTTTGATTTTGCCGATGAGATGTTTTCATCACTTAGGGTTTAATGGATCCGCTACATAATTGATTTATATCTTAAATAGAAGATGAAAGTATATTTAATGAATAAAAAAGTTGACAAATCATTGACATTGATTTTTTCAGCGAGATGCTATCGTCGACTATAGTTTAAGAGTTATTATGGATCCATTACATGATTAACCATATATTTTAAAAAGGATAAGTGGAAAAGTTATATTATTATAGATAAAAATGATAAGGGTTGATGAATTGCCCTGTCTTTGGAGGGATTGTTGGAATTGCCAAAGATACAATGGTTGAGGGTGTCAGTGTTGGTGTTACTGAGGATGTTGCACAGGGTGTTGTTGACGAAGCTGGTGAATATGCTTCTAAAGATGTTATGGGTGGTGCTCCTGTCTTTTCTTGCCTTATTTGGTGATTTGATGAGGGTAACTTTGGTTGGTCAACCTTATGTCACAACATTTTGTGTGGCATCTTAGTTTATTTCCCAATCTTGACCTTTCTGCGCGAAAAGAGGAGATGGCTTGATGAATCCCAGGTGGATGAACTCAGTCTTGCACAGCCCTGTTCTAAATGCACCATCTGCTGATCGATTTGATCTCTACTACGTACTTTAGTGTTGTTAGAGCTGACAGTTGGCATAATCTTAGGCAAAACCTTTCATTATCTTCATGATAGAAGGACGGGCCCTTGTTAATTGATCACTTTCCACTTTCTTTATCCAATGGGAAGATAGAGCTCCTGTAGTTCTTTCATTTGGTCCTCAACAGCAATAGGATCATGACCATAGATTTTTCGGCTCCACTCTCACCTCATCCAAAAAAAGCAATAGTACTCAACCGTTCTCAAACTTACGCCCTTTGATACAATCTCTACTTCGGTACAATCTCTTTTTCTTCACCTCTCTGTCTCACACACATCCATCATCTAAAATGGAATTTAATTCCCCTGCTATGGGCATATTATATTATGGTACAGTAAAACATTATTGGCATTTGGGTCCATAGGTTATGGCAAACACCCTATTAATCAATTGGTATTTTGGGCCTTGGCATTCTATTCTCAAGTCTTTACCAAGTTCCATTTTGTGCTTGCTATTTTAATTACTCTGTCTATTTTAGTCTTACAGGCGAAAAAAGAAGGGAGAGAATCATGTCTGGGAAACTTAGAAAGTGTATGATGCTATGATGCGGAGGAAAGCCTACTGTAAGATCTCTTGGACTCCTAAACTGGAAATTAAACTACATTTTTGTTTAATTATGGATAACAAAATAAATGAAATAAACCAGTGCAATAATTTTTCATACTAGAACGTTGACAAATACGCAATGTCTCTTTTAAATTCAATGTCATAAAGCCCCTACAACACCTGCTTTAATCAAAATGTGTATTGGGGGGTCGTCATCTTATGAGCGGGTTGCAATTCAAGGACAAAAGTACCCTCGTGGAATTTCGACGAATCCCGAAAGGAACAAGATGGATATATGTAGGCTACAACTCAAGAGTTGAAGTGAAGAGAGTTGGCACGTGCAAGTTAGTCATGCATAGTAGCCAAACCTTATTCCTACATGATGTGTTATTTTCTCTTGACATTCGTCGGAATCTAGTTTCTGTGTTGGTTTTACTCAAATAGGATTTTGAATTATGTTTTCATGGACAAGGTGAGGATTTGTTTTTAGGACAAGATTATTGTGGATGTGGTTCTTTCTTAAATGGTTTTATTGTTCTTGATGTTGAACATGATGAAAGTAATGTATGTTTTTCTTACTTTACATTGGCTATTAATTATGAGAATAATGTAGAGGTCCTACATGCTAGACTTGGTCATATTGGCCAAAGTCTTATGAATTGATTAGCCAAAGAAGACTTATTGGGTAGTTTGAACAAAGTTGAGCTATCAACATGTGAACATCGTCTAGTTGGAAAAACAACAAGAAAACCATAAGAAAAAAGAACCAAAGCTATAACTCCATTGAAATTAATCCATTCAGACATTTGTGGTCCAATGAATGTCAAAGCTAGACATAGGGCAGTTTATTTCATCACATTTATAGATGACTTCGTAAATCTCAAGCATTAGATTGCTTTATCAAGTTTATAAACTTAGTTGAAAATCAATTAGATAAGAAAATCAAAGCATTAAGAACCAATTGAGGTCGAGAATATTTGTCTGATCAATTAAAACGTTTATGTGATGAAAAGGGAATAGTACATCAGTTTACTATCACATACCTCCCGCAATAAAATGGAGTTGCAGACAAATGTAATAGGACCCTTCTTGAAATGGTTAGGTCAATGATGGCTCAAGCTCGTTTGCCTATCACCTATTGGGGTGATGCATTATTAACTATCACATTTGTACTTAATCGTGTGCCCTCAAAGTCAGTTACTACCATTCCACATGAATTATGGACCAATAGGAAACCTGACCTAAGTTCTTTAAGACCTTGGGGTTGTGTTGCCTATATATATAATTCCTCTCATAAATATGGAAAGTTAAGTCCAAGAGGAAAGAAAAGTATCTATATAAGATAATGTGAACAATCTAAATGATATGTTTTCATAGGTGAGCAAGAAGGTGGTAACATAACTGAATTTGAATCACGAGATGTCACATTCTTAGAGAATGATTTCCCTAAGCAAGGACAAATAGGTAAAGACCTATTATTATACGAAACTACTAACTAGATTGCTAGTTTGCCTGAGGTGGATCCATTCTCTTGAGTGGGAGTGTTTTGAGAAATGATGAATTAGTTTCTAATATCGCCCCAATAGCGACTGTAGAGGATCGGCCAGCTAACTTCTTGGTCCAAGTGGGGTAACAATGAGGTGGGAACCCCCAGTGACGAAATCATCAACTAGTTCCTCATCCCCAATTTGAGATTGAAAGGGAAGCATTTATTGTTACTCCATAGCATGTAGAAGAGCCAAGAAATATAAAAGTGGCTCTTAATTGTCCTGCTAAAGAAAAAGGGAAGAAGAGATTGAGCCAATGAAAACTTATCAGGTGTGGGAATTAGTTGATCCACCCAAAGGACATAAACCAGTTGGCAATAAATGGATTCTTAAAATTAAGCGTAAGGTAGATGGCACAATTGAAAGATACAAAGCCTGCCTAGTCGCAAAGGGGTATACACAACATAAAGGAATAAATGATGAAGAAACTTTTTCACATGTTGTCAGATTTACCTCAATACGCTTAATTTTAGCTATCATTGCAAGTATGGACCTAGAATTACATCAAATGGGTGTAAAAACTACTTTTCTCGATGGAGAACTTGTGAGAAGAAATCTCGTGGAACAGCAGTAGATTCATAGCTTCAAGGCGAACATAAAGTATGCAGTCTTTTAAAGTCAATATGTGGTGTTAAGCAGTCTTCGAGACAATGGAATATTCAGTCTCATAATGCAGTAGTGTCTCATAACTTTGAAATGACTGAATAAGATCATTGTGTCTGCATTAAAAGATCGAAAGAAAAATTTGCAGTCTTGTCCTTGTATGTAGATGACATACTGATAGCTAGAAATAATGTGGAGTACATAAAAGAAATCAAAGGATGGTTGTGATCCAAATTTGAAATGAAGTATGGGTGAAGCTACATATATCCTTGGAGTTAAGATTTCAAGGGATCGATTAAAGAATTTGGTGTCTCTTTCACAAGAGCCATACATCAAGAAAATCTTAAGCGATTCAAAATGCAAGATTGTAAACCATTGGTACTCCTTTGGAAAAAGGTGATACCTTGATTCGGAAATTATGTCCTAAAACCTCAGAAGAAAATGAACAAATGAACAATGTTCTTTACTTAAGCACAATTGGAAGCCTAATGTATGTTATGATTTGCACTAGGCCTAAAATCTGCCATGTTGTTGGGATGACCAATAGATATCAATCTAATCCAGGTCAAGCACATTCGAAAGAATTGAAAAGGATATTGAAGTATCTCAAAGGCACAACAGAATATTCATTGTGTTATCAAGGTAATGATCTATGATTTAAAGACTATACTGATGTTGATTGGAGAGGAGATTTAGATGAAATGAAATCCACCTCAGGATTTATCCTCTTACTCAATAGTGGTGCCATATCATGGAGTAGTAAGAAGCAATATTGTATAGTTCTATCGATAATGGAAGCTGAGTTTGTAGCATTATCAGCCGCTCTAGAAGAAGGAGTTTGGTTAAGAAGATGTTTAGAACATCGATCATGAGTGAATCTTGTAAAGCCTATGCTTGTAAATTGTGATAGTCAAACTACAATAGCTTATACAAAATACCCTAAGTTCCATGCTAAAACCAAACACATAGATATAAAATACAATTTTGTGAAAGACATGGTGGCACGAAAGGAAGTGAAAATGAAGTACATATGTAAAACCCGGGTAAATTTGAATTTTTTCAAAAAAGGGCAAAACAGAAAATTGCCGCTCAATACAAGCTGCAGACCTAAAATTTTCTAGATCTCAGATAATGAAACAAACCTCATCGTTGGATTCGTCTCATGAAATCTAGTTACCCAGACGAATTTCGTCGAAGTCCGAGATAATTTTAATTTTTACGTTTTTCGGGGCATCCATTAGACCTAAAAAAACGGGATTTTTGAGAAAATCTTGAAAATTGAGAATTAAATTGGATAAAGTTCATAAACGATTTGAACTTAAAACGTGATGAAATAAATCGTTTGAGGCGGCGAGCCACGAAGCGGGTTGTGGACATGTGGTGCTGACATGAGCCACTCATGACTTAAGTGAGGCTTGGGACAAAAGATTCCATTTTCTTTTCCTGAAGAAAACGTGAGAGAGGGGAAGAGGGGGGAAAGAGAGCTTCCAAACTTTCTTTCGATGATCTATGGAGTTTCGTCGGTCAAAATTCGTCGAGACAAGAACTAAAGTTCATCGCCTAGACGAGGGCTACACGCACATACCAAAAAAAAAGGATTTCACCGAAGATCCAAATGAGGAGATTTCGGGAAATAAAAAATTTATGGCTAAGGAGGCGTCCTACCCGTGTTACTACGCTTTAAGAGGTAGGGATTCTTCCTACTTGGTTTATTTCCAACCTTAGGGTTGTTTTAAGGTAGGTTTGTTATGTTTATGCCTTAAGGGGTTGTTTGGACTGTGTTAAAACGACTTTAATGACTGTTTTGCTACCCGGTTGTGGCCGACTTTGTAAATTGTTTTGTGATGTTGTGTAATATGTTCCGAAAAGTGTTTAGGGACTGTTTGGATTAAAAATAATAATTATCCGGACTGTTAAGGGGCTATTTGGACTATGTTAAAATGGCTTTAATGGCTGTTTTACGGCCCGGTTGTGGTCGACTTTGTGAATTGTTTTGTGATTGTGTGTAATATGTCCCAAAAAATGTTTAGGGACTATTTAGATAAAAAATAATAATAATCCAGACTGTTAAGGGGTTATTTGGACTGTGTTAAAACGGCTTTAATGGTTGTTTTATGGCCCGGTTGTGGCTGGCTTTGTGAATTATTTTGTGATTGTGTGTATGCTCTCCCAGTGTTTTAGGAATTTGTTTGGATAAAATAATAATAATGGGACTATTAAGGGGCTTTTAGGCGACTTTGTGCGGTTAAGAGCTAGTTTAGGGCTACTTGTGTGGGCTTTTTTTTTGTGGGCATTATATATGCCATAATTGGCCTTAAGGGTTAAAGGTGTTATTACTTGATTGGTGATAACATGCTTGATAATTGTTGTTTGATGAATGTTGATATAGGTATGCTTATATTGACGTGGAAATGAATGTTTGTTTTGGAAATTACCATACATTAATATAATTGTCTATGATACATGGCAAAGTGTATGGTTTTATATTGTCCATATAGATTCATTTATATGTGGCATAGCATTGACATAAATGGTGCATCACATTGCATATGCACGAGAACATCTCATTTCATGGGTGTGAGTTCACGGTTAGAATCAACACCACATTTGGTGATTGATGGGTGTGTAATGCAGTTAGACAATGTCAAATGAGTCATCTGATTTGTATGAAACATAAAAACTTGTGTCGTAATGTCGAAGATTAGACACTCCTCGAGATGAAAAACCCGGTTACTGGTTCATTACACTCCAATACACGAGAACATCGCATTTCATGGGTGTGAGTTCATGGGTAGAATCAACACCACATTTGGTGATTGATGGGTGTGCTTGGTACCGTTGTACGAAGTCCAACAGAGTCGCATGGTTGCATGAAACAGAAAAACTTGTATCGTGTAATAACAAGAAGGTCTAGACACTCCCTCGAGTGAAAGACCCGGTTACTGGTTCACCCTATACGAGAAAAACATTTCAGGTGTGAGACTTGCGTCGGTGGACGGTTCTCATCCGGGGCCACAAGGGTGAAGAAAGTCGACGTGTGGCTTTTATAATTAGTTTTGTAATTATTTTTGTAAAATAATTTGGAACAAATTATTTTTGGCATGTACTAATATGTAAAAGTTGTAATTGAACCCATATGGACTGTTTTTTATATAATTTTACATGTTTTTATATGAATGTGGATAAATGGGCCCAATGTGGTCAATTTTTACTCATAAATGGACTCGGTGCAGTCATTGTGTTATATTGGGCCTCGGATGGGTCATGTGATTGTATTATTGTACAAGTTGGGTTTTGGATAGAGCTCCCAGTACAAAGGAGACTCTGTCCGATTTTTGTTAAATTATGGATCCCGGTAAATGGGACACAATAGTGTGGTATCGAGTTACAAAATATCCACAGGCTTTCCACAGGTTGATGGATCATCAACAGACACTTTGATTTTGGGGCGTCATAGCTTGGTATCAGAGCATAGGTATGCGATTACCTAGGGCTTGGTGGGCATAGGTCTAGACCATTGCTTTCTTTGGGCATTTCATGTTTGTGCCTTAATATGCTACATGATTGAGTGCTTTGTGTTATGTGAAATATATACATGGTAAAGTGTATATGGAAAAAAAGGAACACTAGGGTTAGAAAACATAACCTTAGGGGTTCAGGAAAACAACGAACAGGATAGTTCAGGATGTCGAGGTCTATTAGTGGTTGGCACATGCATTACTAGTTAGACAAGGAGAGAAATCTCAAAGTTTAAACTTGACCCCCATTTAATTGGGATGTTATGTAAGACTCTATTGCTAACTGGCTTATGTAGATGGAAAATCGAGGAAAAGGACACTGAGGCGGTGGGCGGAACAACAACGTACTACCACTAACCTTTGACCAACAAGCCTTCATAGAGGCTATTGGTTCTGCGAATGCTACTATTGCACAAACTAATGCTGTGGCTGCCACCATTGCACATGATAATGCAACTGTGAGCCAAGGAGGGCTAAGTAACCTTTAAAGGTTCAAGGCACACCATCCTCCAAACTTCAGAGAATGAGGGGACCCGATGATAGCTGATCATTGGTTCCGACAAGTCGATAAGATCTTGGAGGCTATGGAGATCACCTCCGATGCCACTAGGATAAAACTAGCCGCATTCCATCTAAAGGGTGAATCCTAAGTATAGTGGAATTGGGTAAAAGCCTCAAGGAACTTGGAGGCAACGACATAGGAGGAGTTTCGTGAGCTTTTCATGGGAAAATATTTCCCAGCGTCTGCTGGACATGCAAAAGTCGGGAGTTCCTAGAACTGAACAATGGACAATGACTGTGCTCGAATACATGGCTAAGTTCACAGAGTTAGCCCGCTTCGCTAATGATTATGTGGCCACGGTTTTGGCTGTCACGGATCCGTTCAGGCCGACCGGTGGTCGAGTAGAGTCGGGTAGAGACTATATGCTATCATATCTTTGGGACTCTCATTGACCTGTTCTTTCTCAGAGATGAACTTGCCTGTGGTGCCCAAACAATTTCTGTAATAAAAATCATTTACATATCGAAGAACTACCATCGGAATTGGTGTCCATCAGAAAATCTATACACATATCACGAGTCCCGTTTACTTATACATGTACATTTTCTATTGAATATATTTTGCTTGTGAGATACAAAATATAATCATACTCCTTCATTGGAGTTTACATCTTATACAAACACTTATACATATACATATCTAATACAAAACATCAGAGATTGCGGAAGCAGTGCGGTGAGCACCTATCTCTGAGCTGGCCTGCTCTGCTGATGTGGGATGTCCTGTCCTCTTGCCTCCTCTTCAGTACCTACACGGATTGAACACCCGTGCTAAGCTTTACGCTTAGTGGGAACATAAGCAGGGATAACCACTAATGGTGACCGTCACAAGCTTATACATATGCATTTCATATATCTATACATATTCATATAACTTTTATTACTTATCATCTTTACATTCCTATTGCATGTCAATCTTTTCCGTTACATGTTCTATGTCTTTGGCATATCTCCTATCTATACTTTTACTATATTCCTATTTCTATACTTTGCATATTCCATATTCATTCTATAACTTATTGTTCTATGTCTTTGCATATCTCTTATCTATACTTTTACTGTATGCCTGTTTCTATACTTTGCATATTCCATATTCATTCTTTAACTTATTGCTTTTCATATCATAACATTACTTTTCAGATTATATGCATTTCTATCACATCTTTTGTATCTCTCTTAGGAGTGCAGCGCTTATACTTTACTATCATATCATATACTGTCATAGGTTTTCACATATACTTTCATGTGCTTTCATATACTATACTTTTCATATACCTTTCTCTTTTATATACTTTTTGTACTTTTCATGTGTTCATCTTTCATGCTATAGCCTATTGCTTTTCATGTTCTATTACATATTCTTTCATATACTTTTGTACTTTTATATACTTTCTATACTTTCATGTCTCTTATCTTTTTGTATTTCTTGTTAACATAACGGTATACTATCGTCATAGCGAGTGCTATTACTTCTCATATCATATCATATCATATACTTTATACATTTTCCTTTACATATACTTTTCATTTCTTATGTTCATCATGAATACCTTAGAAGGATCGAGGAAATAAGCTGATTGTGCAGAAGGTACTATCAGCATGCGAGGCAGTGATCTCTATACGTAATAACCCGTAGGTACTATCCTTTGTGCGAGACCAGGTGATCTCTATATAACCAGACAGGGACCGTATTATGTGATCACGAAGCGGGATCACATGTCGTCGTCGACGAGGCGCCGATATGCGTATCATATCTTTGCGACAGCTTGCCATCTTCCACATAGGCATGCCTATCTATCCATCACGGTCGAACCACAGGGCAATCAATTTGTTACATTTTCAGTTTTGTTACAAGCATGAATAACTATTGTTATCATGATTGCTTGTACAATATACTATCATTACTTTAATGCATATTTGTTCTCATATACGTAGCTTCATATTACGGTTCTCATATTTCTCTATAATACACATATATTCCTATATTTTCTCATATACATTTACTCGTTCATATATTCATATATGCACTGTCATTGTATCACAAGTGCTCATTCACATTAGCTGTCATCTTTACTTATCTTTATCGTTCTTAGCATTTATGCATTTCTATCATGTGTTCCTAGCATGTTCCATCTATTCATTTAGGTATGTCTATCATATATTCATATCATGTCATCTACTTGTAACATTTTATATCTTGTTAACTTATATCTTCATGTACTTTATCATACTATCATATCTTATGACATATACCTATACATTTCTATACTTGTACGTTTTACTTGTACTTTGTTTACATCCTATCCGGTAGAATGCGAAACGAGAGACTCTTCTGTGATAACCATAGATACTTTTCTTATCTATGCTCCTTTACATATCAATCTACATATATTACTTATTTCTTGTTCATATACATCCTTTGCTGTGTTCAATTAACTTTAACCAGCGAATTAGTACACTTGGTACAACAATTCAATTTTCATACAAGATGTGGGCACAAAATGTCATTAAATGGCATATGGTTAGATTCTAGACTCAATGAGCTTTCCATAGAGTCCAAAGAATAATATAATGGAGTCTAATGAAGGAGTTATGCAAGTTGCAAGCCAGTGAAGAAAATCAGCAGCACGGCACCTCGGCTGCGCGATGGTGTCTTTTGTCATTTAGGTCTTAACTTCATATTTGACCTTTGGAGTCTTAGTACTCATTTGAATCTAAGGTGCTAGGGTTCTTCTCCAGCTGGAATCACCCAAATAGAGACACTTAGAAACTCAAGTTATGTCCTAAACAACCGGGACTACTCTATGTTCAAAACAGAACCATAAATTGGCTTGAACATAGCCCCACTTTGAGTGAATTTCTGGGCCACATAGAGTCAGAATTTGAAGGTATCTATTTCAAGGTGTTGTGTTCTCCTTGAAGTCTAGTTTAACCAGTCACTTGAATCACTCAAATCAGATATGAAATGACCAAGTTATGGCCAATCACGAAGGTGGTCCAAAGCAGGCATTGGGTACAGTCTTGAAGTTGGCGGAGAATACTTATGGTACCAGTACCACTCTGTTTGGTACCGGTACCACCCCTCTAAAATTTCCAGAAATGGTGGTTTTTCTCCCATTTTTCCATATATTTCTACTCAATACACACATCAAAACCCCTCCAAATTCATCTTGTAACCTCTACTCTACTCAATTCATCTTTCAATACACATCTTATACACTCTATTGAACTCAAACATGCTTTCTATTCATATCTTATACAAGGCCTAGGGTTTTACTCAACCCAACTTCAAGAACTCTAGTGTTAGGAAAAGTTCCTATTAAAACCTAGAATAAGAACAAACATGTCCATACTTTACATAACCTTTAGAACCCAAAAACACATGTAATGGGAACTCTAGGTCCTCTCATAACAAAACCCTAAAAAAAACAAAGGGATTTGCGGTGATTTCCATACAAGAATTCATTCTAGGGTTAGGTTTCTTACAACCCAAAACATGTATCCATACTAATAGTCATAGTTCCATACCTTTTTGCTCTTCCTTTCCTCTTCTCTTCTCTTCTTCTTCTCTTCCTCTTCCTCTTCTTCTCTCTTTTCCTCTTCTCTTCTTCTCTACGTTTTTGGTCTCTCAAAAATGAGAGACCAATTGATCTTATCCCATTGTTTTGTGTTAAGGCCATGTTTGGCCTTTGCATTTTTAAATTCTTTTCTCATTTTTGCATTTAAGTCCTTTCTCTCTTTATTATTCTCAATCCAACTTATTCAATTTCTATTTTGGTCCTTCTATACTTTCTAATTTCTATTCCATATTTTCTCAAATTCCATAATTGCATATAAACTTATTGATTTATGCCTCTCATATCCTCAAGTGGTAAATGACTGGTACCTTGGCTATATTGATTTTGGTTTTGCTATTTTATTTTTTAGCATTATTTATTAGAAAAAAATATACATTTCTTTTATTATACGAAACATGTTATAGCTTCTTAGGGTATAATTTGGGGTGTTACATGGCCAAAGTGAGGAAGTTTGAGGATGGTCTGAAATTGTCCATCTGGGATAAAATTGTGGGACTTCTCCTACAAGACTTGGACTCGATAGTCAAGACATCTATGGCCATTGAGAGGGAGGTGGACGACGCACGGAGCATCCGAGATGAATGTGTTAAGGATAAGAAGAATGAGAGCCAACCTTCTTCTTCTAGCTCAAGGAAGAAGCAGAGGACTTCTACTCCGCAAAGGTTTTAAGGACAGGGTCGTGACTATCAGGGCCAAGGCCAGGGTAAATCGTCCCAAGATGGGAGACACTTTAGGGCTCCTAGCCAGCCAAGGTAGAAGACATGTTTCTATCGCCACTAGCCTAGACACGTGATACGAGATTGTCCTTAGAGGCAGGGATCCCAGAGTTATGGGACACCCTAGTCCCAGTCATCAGTGGGACGTTCACAAACTCAGTTTGTTCCTCCCTACCCCACCATGGGCCAGGGGACGGTACGAGCCACGGTGTTGCCGTGCCCTTACTACTTCCATGATCGGGCGGATTGGCCAAGGCATGGAGTCGAGGTCGGGGCTGGGACTCCTGACAAGGACAGGGACCCAAGGACGTGTTTATGCCATCACACCTCAGATTAAGCTTGTAGATCAGTCGATTATTCAAGGTACATTTCTATTATCTCGCCTATGGGTAAGAGTATTGTTTGATTCTAGTGCATCTCATTCCTTTATTGTTGCATCATTGTGAAAGATTTGGGCTTAGAGGTTGAAACCTTGGAAGAGCCACCACATGTGAGTTCTCCCCTAGGAACTAGGGTGAATGTTGATCAGATATGTCAGGGTTGTGAGTTAGAGATCTCAAGGATTCTACTCACTGTGGACCTTAGGGTCATTGACATGTCAGAGTTTAATGTCATCCTTGGGATGGACTGGTTGACGACACAAAGAGTCATCATTGATTGTGTTTGTATGAGGGTTACTGCCTACACACTGGATGATATTTATGTTATGGTTCATAGGGATAAGCACGATGCTTTACCCCAAGCCGTGTACGACTCTAGATGGCATGAACAATTGATGGGTTGGTATGAGCCCTACTGCGGAGGACGAGGAGGAACGGAGTTGGGTCTACGAGCGGTTTATGAATATGAGGACATTTTTACACCTCCCATAAGGGATGTAGACTTCACTATTAGGTTGCACCACGGTACATCACTTTATTTCTATGACTCCGCGTAGAGATGACACTTCTTGAGTTGCAGGGCTTAGAAGTGGGTTCTACGGGATTGTTGAAGCCAGGGGGCTTTATCAGACCGAGCACTTCACCTTGGGCCGCTTCGGTGTTGTTTGCCAAGAAGAAGGACAAGACCCTTCGGCTATGTATAGACTACCAGTAGTTGAATAGGGTTACTATCAAGAATAGGAACCCTTTGCCCAGGATTGATGATTTATTTGATCAGCTGAGAGGGGTGTGGGTTTACTACAAGATAGACCTCCGCACCGGCTACCATCAGTTGAGAGTTAGAGAGGAAGATATCCCTAAGATGGCGTTTAGAATTCAATATGGGCATTTCGAGTTCACAATGATGCCATTCGGATTGATGAATGCTCCAGCGGCATTCATGGATCTCATGCATAGGGTTTTCCAACCCTACTTAGATCGGTTCGTTATGGTCTTCGTTGAAGACATTGTGATCTACTCCAAGTCTAAGAAGGAGCATGAGGGTCACTTGAGGATTGTTCTCCAGGCCTTAAGAGGCGGAAGTCGGTTGTATATCAGGGGTGGTAGGAGTGCGAGGTTTTGAAACTGCGAGGTGAGATTCTTGGGGCATGTGATGTTGGCTTCGGGTGTATCCATGGACCCGGAGAAGGTTGAGGCAGTTATGAGTTAGGAGAGACCGAAGTTAGTCTTTGAGATACGTAGTTTCTTAGGATTTGCAAGGTATTACAAGAGGTTCATTGAGAACTTCTCCCGATTAGCTGCACCTATGACGAGATTGACCCGGAATGAGGTCAAGTTTGAGTGGATTGACTCGTGCGAGAAGGCATTCCAGGAATTAAAGAGAAGGCTTACTTTAGCTCCTATTATGATAGTTCCAGAGAGAGGACGGAGGTACACAGTGTATTGTGATGCCTCTAAGGACGAACTTGGATGTGTTTTGATGCAGTCCGGGAGGGTAGTGGCTTATGGTGCTCGACAGTTAAAGAACAACAAGCAGAGTTACCCCTCACATGACATAGAGTTAGCGGCTATTGTCTTTGCCTTGAAGGTTTGGCGCCCCTATCTATACAGTGAACAGTTAGAGGTGTTTTCGGACCACAAGAGTCTAAAGTACATTTTTACATAGTGGGACTTCAACATGAGGCAACGTAGGTGGATGGAGTATCTGGAAGACTAAGACTTCACTTTGCATTACCATCCCGATAAGGCAAATGTGGTGGTTGATGCACTCATCCGGAAGTCACGAGGAGTGTTGGCTTGTGTGGCTTCCCGAGAGTGGTAGATGCTCGAGGCCATGGGACAGTTCGAGCTACACTACAAGGGTTAGGCTCAAGGTACTTTAGGGAGTTTAGTGGCTACGCCTCCCCTACTGAGTAGAGTGATCGAGTCATAGGGACAAGACACATAGGTATTGTCCATCAAGGACCGGGTACTGTCAGATACATGTGACAAAGGTTGGGCCATTCACACAAATGATAGTCTTCGGTATAGGGGACGGGTTGTGGTTCCCCAGTCAGCAGATCTAAGAGAGAAGATCCTCTAAGAGTTTCATTGCTCTAGTTTTTTTATGCATCCAAGTGGCACAAAAATGTACCATGATCTTCGTCGCCGGTATTATTGGAGTGGGATGAAGAAACACGTTAAGGAGTTTGTTCATTGTTGTCTCACGTGTCAGCAAGTAAAGGCTGAGCGCGGGGAGGCTGACGGAGTTACTCCGGCCCGCCCAGGTGGGCGGGTGGAAGTAGGGCATATCCTGATGGATTTTGTGACTCACTTGCCACGGTTTCATCAGCGATGTGTGACGTGGTGTGGGTGATAGTGGGCCGACTTGGTATTTGCCTACATTTGTGCGGATGACCTTCACTCTGGAGGAATTCTACAGGTTGTACATACGGGAGATTTTTCGGTTGCGTAAGGTGCGGTATCATAATCTGAATCGAGATCCAGTTTCTGGCTTATTTTTGGAAGAGTTTCCAGAGTCATGGGGGGACAGTTGATGATGAGCACTACTTTTCATCCCCAAACGGACAATCAGTCAGAGATGACCATCCAGACTTTAGATGACATGCTACGGGCATGCATTCTAGATCTCAAGGGTAGTTGAGAAGAGCATTTACCCTTAGTGGAGTTCGCCTACAACAATAGTTATCAAGCGAGCATACAGATGGCACTTTATGAGGCATTATATGGGAGGCCTTGTCGATCTCCGGTTTGTTAGATGGAGGTAGGAGAGAGACCCACTACGGGTCCGGATTTGGTTAGAAACACCTCTGAAAATGTGTATTTGATGCGGAAGCATCTTCTTTCGGCTCAAAGTCAGCAGAAGAGCTAAGCCGACAAACGGCGGCAACCTCTAGAGTTTGAGGTGGGGGATCATGTCTTCTTGAAGGTGATGCCTAAGAGATGAGTATTTCGGTTCGGCAAGCGGGGAAAGCTATCATCGAGATATATCGGGCCCTTCGAGATACTCGAGAGGGTGGGTACATTTTCTTACCGGTTGGCGTTACCGCCAAACTTATCGAGTGTTCATGAAGTATTCCATGTCTCCATGCTCCTGAAGTACACTCCATATTCGACTCAAGTGGTGGATTGGGGCGAGCTTGTTGTTGATGCGGATGGAACCTTCGAGGAGGGACCAGTATGTATCTTGGATAGTTGGGAACAGGTTTTGCCAGGTAAGACCGTGAGGCTAGTAAAGGTGTTGTGGCAGCACTAAGGAGTGGAGAAGGCAACATGGGAACACGAAGACATTGTGCGTGCCAGTTATTTATTTGAGGATGAAGGTATATTTTTAGTCATTTAATATTAAAATGACTGTTGCACATGTATGTGATTGTATGTGTTTATGTTTGTGAATTTCGGGGACGAAATTCTTTTAAAGGGGGAAGAATGTAAAACCCGGGTAAATTTGAATTTTTCCAAAAAAATAGCAAAACGGTAAATTGCCACTACAGTACAGGCTGCAGACCTGAAATTTTTTAGATCGTGGATGACGAAACGAACCTCACCGTTGGATTCCTCTTGCGAAATCTAGTTACCTAGACGAACTTCGTCAAACTCCATGATAATCGAAATTTTCACATTTTTTGGGGCGACGGGAGTTCAATAGACCCCAAAAAAAACGAGATTTTTTGAGAAAATCTTGAAAATTGGGAATTAAATTAGATAAAGTTCATAGAAAATGATTTCAGCTTAAAACGAGATGAAATAAATCATCTCGGAGCAGAAATTGACCCGAGCAGGTCGCGGACACGTGGCGTGTCGTGAGCCACTCACTTAAACTTAAATGAGAGGCTTCGGACAAAAGATCCCATTTTCTTTTCTTGGAGAAAATGTGAGAAAGGGGAAGAGAGGGGGGAAAAAGAGTTTCCAAGCTTTCTTTCGACGATCTACAAAGTTCCATCTGTTGGAATTCGTCGAGACAAGAACTAAAGTTCATCGCCTCGATGAGGGCTGCCCTTTTATACAAAAGGAGGGATTTCACCAAAGATCCAAATGAGAGATTTCAAGGAACTACGGGCTTCCTACGGAGTGCTATTGCGGCTTCAAGGGTAGGAATTCTTCTACTTGGTTTTATTTCGACCATAGTTTGTTTTAAGGTAGGATTGTTGTATTTATGCCTTAAGGGGAAGTTTGGACAGTGTTAAAACGACTTTAATGGCTCTTTTGCGGCCCGGTTGTGGTCGGCTTTGTAAATTGTTTTGTGATAGTGTGTAATATGTTCCAAAAAGTGTTTATAGGCTGTTTAGATTAAAAAAATAGTAATTCAGACTGTTAAGGGGTTGTTTGGACTATGTTAAAACGACTTTAATGGTTGTTTTGCGGCTTGGTTATGGCCGGCTTTGTGAATTGTTTTGTGATTATGTGTAATATGTCCCAAAAAGTGTTTAGTAATTGTTTAGATAAAAATAATAATAATTTAGACTGATTAAGGGTTGTTTGGGCCAAATTAAGCGGCTTGAATGGATTGTTTGTGGCGGTTGTGTGGCTTGGCTTTGTGAATTGTTTTGTGATTATGTGTAATAAGTCCCAAAAAGTGTTTAGGGACTATTTGGATAAAAAATAATAATGATTCGGACTGTTAAGGGCTTGTTGTTGGCTTTGTGTCAGTTCCAGAGCGGTTTAAAATTTGCTTTATGTGGAGCTTTTTTTTTTTTTTTTTTTTGTGGGCATTATATATGTCACAATTGGCCTTGAGGGTTAAAGGTGTTATTACTTGATTGGTGATAACATGCTTGATAATTGTTGTTTGATGAATGTTGATATGGGTATGCTTATATATTGACATTGAAATGAATGTTTGTTTTGGAAATTATATGCATGTAATATAATTGTCCATGATATATGGTAAAGTGTATGGTTTATATTGTCCATATGGCATTCATTACATATGTGACATGACATTGACATGCAATGGTGCATAACATTGCATATGCACAGGAACATCGCATTTCATGGGTGTGAGTGCATGGTTAGAATCAACACCACATTTGGTGATTGATGGGTGGGCTCGGTACCTTTAGACGAAGTCCACCAAAGTCACTGCGGTTGCATGAAGCGAAAGCTTGTGTCGGTGTAGCAAGAAGGGCTAGACACTCCCTCGGGTGAAAGACCCCGGAGTTACTAGTTCATTACACTCCAACAGTAAGAAAGTCAAAAAAAGTGTAAAGGCATCACGAAACTGCGGTGAGACTCAATCCAGCGCCCTGCAAAGACACCTGGTTTGAATATGGAAATGATCATTTTGGTGTAACATCCAACAAGTTTTGGTTTGTAAACAAATGAATTTTGTTTTAAAAATTATCATTGGATTAATCCACCAATGACAGATTTTATCCTACGTTAATTATTGCATTATGTGATAGAGGGTGGTAGACTGGGGTTATGATGCATGAGTGAGTCTAAATCTCGTTTCATAGCATGGCATGTAGGAATTCAAGTTAGAGTGGCATATTCTTATTTTTGGCATGTTGATGTGGTGTCAAGTGTAAACATTGTACCATGTGCATTTAGGCGGGAAGTAGCCTGCGCAGGAATTACTCTGCTAAGGCGTGGCTCGCATATGGGATAAACATTTGGGTGTGGGACTTGCGCGTGGGCGATTCTCATCAGGGACGCAGGGTGAAAGCCACGACATGTGGCTTTCTAATTACTTTTGTAATTATTTTTGTAAAATAATTTGGAACAAATTATTTTTGGCATGTACTAATATGTAAAGAGTTGTAATTGAACCCATATAGACTATTTTTAATATAATCTTACATGTTTTTATATGAATGTGGATAAATGGGCCCGGTATGGTCAATTTTTACTCATAAATGGACCCAGTGCGGTCATTAAGTTATATTAAGCCCTGGATGGGTCATGTAATTGTATTATTATACAGGTTGGGTTTTGGATAGAGTTCCATGTACAAAGGAGGCTCTGTCCGATTTTTGTTAAATTATGGATCCCGGTAAGGGATACAACGGTGTGGTATCAAGTTACACGATATCTACAATCTTTTCGTTGGTTGATGGATGATCAACGAACCCCAAGATTTTGGGGTGTCACAACATAACAACACAAGAGATGGTCGCATATCCATTTATGAAGCCCATACCTAAAGAAGCATACTTTAGGCACGTCCAGTCTTTGGGCTTACGTAGATGTTAAAGTATACTTGCAAATATGTACTCCCAAATATATTCACACATAATTATTGTGATAATTTTTTTATTTATTCAATTCCCAAACGATTATAAAACAAACATGAATACTTATGTTATTTACATATTCAATACAAAAGTATGTCAGACATATGAGAGAGTGACCTACTCACAAAGGAAATCTGCATTTGTCACTTTGTGTATACAAGGATGGGATGGATTTGAGCTTTATTATCTAGGTGATAATAGAGAGCGAAGGCTTAAATGCGAATGTCAATTTAATTGAGAAGATGAATGAAATATATTGATCTTAAGTGGTACATCAATTTATGTGTCTTAATGCCAAATTAGAGTTCTGATAATTTTGATAAAGAGAATATATAAGTGAACTCATAGTTAGAGATTGAGTATGTCAAACTATAATCTGTACGGTATTAAAATATACATAAAGACATACGCACCATAAGAAAGGAGAAAATAATGTAACATGTGTGTGTATATGTTGACCCAGCAAAGAAGATTAATGAAATGAAATTTTTTCATAGTGTGAGATTATGAGTTTAAGTAATCTCGAATAGTATCCTTATCCTCCCAGCTTTGATTTCATATGGTGAGTATTTAGTGTCTACTATCTTAGAAGGTTACCAAAGAATTATGAATGATTTGGTCTCTTGTAACACATTTCTAAAAGCAAACTAGGTAAAATTATGGGAATGAGAAAGAGGAAGATCATATTTACAAATAGATAGTCGCCGTAATATATTCATGGAGTAGAGCAATTATGTTTTTACGTGTAGAAGAACATAATCATGAATACATATTTTTCTATGAGATCTCATGTGAAAAGATGTGACAAATGATCTAGGATACAACATACTAAACATACTCTAAGATCATTTTGTTGAGAAACTATATACTATAAACAGATATATAGTAAATGTGCTCTCTAGGTATGCATGATCACACGACTTATTTAACAAGTATGAACCTCATGAATTGAGAAGAGAATTGGTCTCATCATGTGTGAGTGGGAGATGTTGGTTATTTGTTGAGTTGGATACACATTGTATGAAGGATCCCGACCCGGATTAACCTCATGAACCCGAGGGGACCTCCCGGCACTCCAACGGATATAGAAACTTTTCCTTAAAACAATCAAATAAAATCCATAGGCCGAACCTTTACAATCATAACATCTTTGAAAATAATGCGGAAGTGAAGTGATAAATTTTTTTCTTTTCTTTTCTTTTTTTTTTCAAACACTTGGATTTCTCAGAAAATCGGCTAGAGTTTCCTCTATTTTTCGGACTTTCCCAAATTTACAAAAACCTGTGGAAACATTTAAAAACACTTCTAATCTTTCAATTCTCAACTTAGTTTTGGACTCCTCGTCCTGACTTCAATCAAAGCACAATATATACACATATACATTTATTCACTTAAATCGTCAAAACATTCAAAACTTCTTCAATTCATACACCCAGTTTGATAAAAGATTGGTCTTGGGACTTAAAGCCGGCAAGCCTACGTGCCTCGTCCCTTGAGGATCAAAAGCCACGTAGTTTCCTTTTCAATATATATATATATATATATATATATATATATATATATATATATATATATATATATATATATATATATATATATATATATATGCTATATATATACTCTATACACATATATACATGACAAAATATTCAACATATACAATATGAAAAATATATATACAATGCGGTCACATCGTCGTCTCCTCGATGGACTCGACTCACCATGAGGATGCTCTAGAAGCACTTTTGTCTCGGGTCACAGAAAATGTTTTTTGAAATATACGGAAAGAGTGAAGGCTAAAGGAGCTTTCGGTGAGTGTACATTTCATTAAGACAACATTTCCGAGTATATATCAAAGTAATAAATACTTATACAATTAAAATCAATTTATACGCTAAACCTTTCTAATGAACCCCGGGGTAAACACAGAGCAGTTTCGGTGCGACGGTGAGGGACAGTCTCAATCCAGTCATAATCACTACGCTGTGGAGAAACTCACGCATAGGGTTCAGTCACGCACCTTATCACGTGTAAGGATGGCCACTAAAAATCTATTTCCCTCCCTACATTGGTAACCTATAACTATTCCTGAAATCCTTCTGGCAGGTGCCTCGGTGATATCAGTCATGCTTGGGTCGTATAGGGTTGGGTAACCATCAGTAAAACATTTATTCAAAATACATTTTATGATGGAATTTAAATTCTTTACTTTATCATTAAAACACATATGCATTCTTTACACATTTTAAACTTTCATAATGCCTTAACATATGCATACATATTTAATACATATATAAACATTTACATTAAACTTTCATTTTAACATAAAAAAATCTTTCACTTTTAAAATTTCGATTTTAAAATCAGTTTTACACTCACCGTTCACCGCTCAATCCCGCTTGCTTCCGTCCGATTCAGTTTCCGTCCGATAGTCCTTTTTCACATTTTTCAAGAAAACCACGACTAAACATTAACCATACTTCCATTTTTAATCCACCATACACATTCATTTTCACCCAACCACATCACATTCACTTTAAGACCATTGAACCACACTTAAAAATACAGAATTAAGGAAATGACCAAAATACCCTTTTCTTTACAAAATGACCTTAATGCCCTCAATTCAAATCCTTTTCTTTTCTAACCAATTCCAATGCATTTCTAGAGTTAATATTCACCTAAAACACATAAAATTACAAACTACATGAACCCCTCTCATTTCCCTTTTTGGCCGAAATATGCCCAAGCCATATTCAATTTTGTTCTTCCATTTTCTTCATTCTAATCACTCCAATCTAATGCCTTATACCTCAATTTCACTAATCCCTAACCAATTTCAACATGTCATACAAAATGCACTATCAAACCCTAACCATCACTCACTTTATTTTTCAAACCCTAACCTAATCCATTTCTTTCTCAACTTATATCAAAATCATCATGATTCAACCTTAAATACCACTAATCTCACATCCATTCAAGAAAATCAAGGCATTAGGCATGAAAAACATAAAAATCAACTTTCCCACCAGCCATTACTTGTTTTCTTGTTTTTTCCTTGGCTTCTCTTCCTTGATTCCACTTGGAGCTCACTTGGAAAGCTTGAAGGAGAAGAAAATCACATCCCACCTTGCTCCACCTTGCCTCACACGTTTTTTTTTTCCTTCCTTCTCTTTTCTTTCCTTTCTTTTCTCTCTTTTCTTCTCTCTTTTTCCTCTCATGGCAGAGCTCTCCTCTTTTGAGCAAAATCAACTTCTTGAATTTATTTGATCCTCTACAACTTGCCAATTGCATTTTAAGCCCATAAATCATTGATTGATGCAAAGTGGCTTATGTCACCTTGTCATTGGTCCATTCTTATGAGTCACAAATCCACTAATCAATTATTTAAATCATAACTTAGCCATTAAGAAAGGTTTTGATTGGCTCTCACATGAAAATATCTCATTTATATCATATTTTACTCGGTTTGCACTTATCTTGCTTATCTGGATTAAGCGTCAAAAATATTCTATAGTCGTCTAAACTCAAATTGACCATGAAATATTCTAAGTAAACCTTCATAGTGGATTCCAACCTCTGAAATCCACCGAAATCGGATTTAAAATCATTAAAATCGAATCCGGTTCAATAAGCGTATTATTATCAGAGATGCGTTGGCGGATCACTGACTATCCAAGCGGTTTCGTTTCACTGTTTGAGTTTCGTTGAACTCTATGATTAATTAGGACATTTTTGTATTTTTCGGTAATTTCCGAAAAATTTCAAGCCCAGGGTTCGAATTTCGGTCAGGAAATCATTTATTCGACCGTCTCGATTCTCTTTAAATATCGGTTGAAGTCATAGGAGTGAAATTTCTTAAAGTTCCTCACGCAAACCCCTCCATCAGGATATAATAAGAAGAATTACTATTAATTTAGGGCATCAGGTGAAGATTTCGAAAAATTTCACTTTATGCTGATAAGCTTGTCCGGGCGTTAAATTACAATCTACCCTCGCTTCTATCATTGGACCTCTAATCAGTTCAACAACTACCATTATAACATTAAATAAGGTTGGGGTTTTACAATGTAAAACCGGAGAAAATCCAATTTTTTGAAAAAGAGTAAAACGGTAATTTTGGTCGAAAATCCAAAATTTTTCTAGATCTCGGGTGATAAAACGGACTTCACCGTTGGAATCATCTCGCAAAATCTAACTACCACATCGAGTTTCGTCGAATTCTGAGACAGTCGAAATTTCATGTTTTTCGAGGCACCGAGAGTCACGAGGGACACTTGGCCCGGGTTGAGTGGCTCACATTGAACCACTTGTCAAGTAGAGAACAAGTCAAACACAAGTCTAAGTGGGACCATGTGGGACATGTGTGACCACATGATTGGAGGGAAATCCAAAGTTGTGGATAAATGGATAAGGGGTAATCCAAGAGAAACAATGAGAGGTTGACACGTAGCAGAGAGGGACACTCTCGCCGGCCGTCTTGGGCCGCCGGTGGGATGGGAGAGGAAGAAAGGGAGAAAGAAAGAGAATGAGAGGGAAGAAGAAGTAGAGAGAGAAGCTCTACCTTCTCTCTAGATTTTTCGACGATCGAACCATCGGTTTCCGGCGAAGCAAGAGGAAAAGTCCTTCCTCGCAACAAGAGCTGCAAGTAGAGATCGGAAACAGGGAGTTTCGACAAACTCCAGGAGGTAGGGGTTTTTCTCCTACTTGGTTTGATTCTTGTCTAAAATCCATACAAAAGGTTTTGGTGTTTTGGGGCCGGAAATGGCCATACATTCCAGTCCCAAAGATTTAGGACTGAATGCTGGATTTTTGGACTACCTTCGGACAGTCAATGGGCTGGATTGTGAAACTGATTTTCGGACTGTCCATGAGTACAGTTCTGTGTGTATTGTGAAAATGAATAATATGATTTGTTGTGTGGGAAAATGGTGTTGTTAATGCATGCTCGGTGATGTGTATTGCTTTGGATTGCTTAGATAATATGGGAATTATATTGTAAAAAAAAAAAAATATATATATATATATATATATATATATATATATATATATATATATATATATATATATCTCTCATACTCTATATATATATATATATATATATATATATATATATAATTAATCATGAATGTTATGCATGAAATAGCATAGTTGCATTCTGTATGCGAGTAGCATCGCCGGAGTCGGGTGTGTGTATAGTGAGTGATAAATTCACCATTCTTGGTAGATGTGGTGAGCTCGGAAATGGGACCCGATGTCGAGATCGAGACTCGAAGTGGATAAAGCGAAATACATATGCATCGTGTGTTAGGCGTAGCAAGTTGGGGTAGATTTCCCCCCAGGGTGATAGACCTAAATTTACATGCGGTTAGACATGATCACCGGCGGTGAAAGCCCGTAAAAATGTCGGAAGGTGTACGACGATCCTGCGGTGAGACCCCGAAAAATGACGTAGCCCATAAATAAATAAACACACGGAATTTGATGAAATTCAAATGCGTATTGGAGGTCGGTCCAATGAGTCAAGCCATGGTGTGAAACACCAATGGATTTTTTTCTCACACTTGGTGTTGCATGTGTGAGGGAGTCGGTCTGGATTCGGGTGTGGGCATGAGGAGTCTCATCTCATGCATAACATGAAATCATTCCATGTATGAATTGCAATTGTATGGAATGTGAATTGATGATTAAGGGTCATTGCATGTGCATTTTAGGTGGGGAGTAACCCTTGTAGGAAAATTCAACTACTAGGCATTGCTCACCCCGTCGTGGGAAATAATTTAAGGTACTGAAGGTACACCAGGGGATGAAACGCATCCGAGACCTTAGTGGTGAAGGAAAGGCCAGATTTGGCTATGTTTTGTATTTTATAAAATCTAGGTAGAAAACCCAGTTTTTGTATTGTATAAGGAACACTGAGTTGTAATTAAACTCTTTTTTTTTATTATTAATACATTTTGGCAAGTTTTCCAAGCTCCATGTTGTCTTTGGAATAAAAAGACTAATTTATATTCAATTTAGGGTGTTTTGGAAAGGTAAGGAAAAAGGAAAACTGGAGATGCAGGAGGCCAGAGTAGGCTACTACCCATTCTCAGCCTTGTGTCGCAACAGGGTCCCCCGTGTCGCGACAGAGTGCGTAACAACGGGCACCAGTGGGCGGCAGCGCACGCGACAGGCGTGCAATGCGCTCGGCCGCTGGCCCAGCGCCGCGACACTCGTGTGCGTGCGGGCTGAGACCCAGCGTGTGCCCAGGGGCGCGTGGGCGTGACGACGGAGGCTTTGTCGCATGAGAAGAATCCCTATCGTGACAAACTGCCCACAGCTCCTCTGTCACGACAGAGAATTCTCTATCGTGATAGAGATTTCTTTTGTAACACCCCGAAATATACCCTAACAGTTTTCGGACTTGTTTAGGGTATATTAAAAGCTAAATATGATTTTTCGGAAAATAAAACAAATACCCGGAATTAATATTAGAGACAAGGGTAAAGTGGTCTTTTACCACTTTAGGACATAAATGGCATAAATCAATAAGTTATATGCCCAAATGACATAAATCCATAAGTTATAATACCATTATGAAATAAGAAAAGATGGAATTGAAATTGGAATGAATGGAAGGGCTTAAATGCAAAATGAGAAAGTTAAAAGTCAAAAATGAGTTTTTGTCTTGGCCAAACATGGCCTTAACAAACATGGGATTTAAAGACCCAACTTGGTCTCATTTGGAGACCAAAACCGTGAGAGAGAGAAGAGCAAAAAGAAAAAGAGGAAGAAGAGAAGAGGAAGAAGGAGGAATCAAGATCAAAGGTATGGAACTTGGATTTTGGTATGGAACTAACCTTAGTATGGATCATATGGAATTTGTATGGCATTCTAGAAAAGTTTATGAGTTCCAAACCTAGGGTTTTTGCTAGGGTTTCATTCTAAACCAATAATCATAGAAAGTAAGGTGAATAAAACCTTAAAGAGTACAAGCAAAGTATAGAATCCTCCCTTTAAGGATGAATTCATGGTTAATAGTAAGTAAATGAGTTAGGGTTTAGAACAAACCCTAACTAATCATCATGTTTGGTTGTGTATGGGTCATAACCCATATTAGAGTTGTGTTGGGGGAAATTCATGGAAGATTTTTGAAGAAATATATGTAATTGAAGGAGGATTTGAGTAGAAAAGTGATCATAAGATTAATTTGAAGTGGTCTTGAAGTGTTTATGAGGTATAGAGTTGATTTGGGGTTGGGAAACATATGGGAAAAATGGGAGAAAAACTACACAATTTGGGCATTTCGGGTGACATGTACCGGGTCTATGAACATGTACCAGTACATCTTGTGTTACGGTCGTTTTTGTGCTTATGTACGATTTTTATGTTAGACGTATGCCGATGCGACACAATTCTTGTTTTCCTGTTTCAACCAGTTTTTGTATTTTGGCTATAACTTGCTTATTTCTTATCCGATTTGAGTGATTCAAGTGATCAATTAAAATAGACTTCAATTAGAACCATACATATAGAAATAGACATCGTCAAATTATGACTCTAAGTGGCCCAAAAATCCACTCGAAGTGGGACCATGTGCAAACCAAATTCTGGTTTCAGTGTTGAACATAGAGAAGTCCGGGTTGTTTCGGACGTAACTTGAGTTAGGTGCTCGAGATTGGGTGATTCCAATTGGAATAGAACCATAGCACCTTAGATTTTAAATTGTGCAAGGACATAATGTCAAAATATAAAGTTAAGACCCCGGAAAAATGAGTATCCTGGCTTGTCATTAGAAAATCGGTGGAATGACTAAGTGTATGAAATTACCATAATTTTAGTTTGGAGGATCCCGATTGGATTGATTCCAATTTCCACAAATAAAGTAGATTCATAGAGGAATAAGAATACATAGGTTGCATAATGTACAAGTATAGAAAGGTATAGGAAATATGTCATAGATATGATAGGTATAAGTCATAAAATATGATAAGATATGATAGGAACATGTCATAAGATATGATAGTCTAAAGTACACGAATGATAGGCATATGCATATAAGATTAAATGATATGAATATAAGCGTGTATAATAGGATTATGATAGATATACTTAAATGAATAGATAGAACATGCTAAGAACACATGATAGGAATACGTAAAAGATATGAGTATAAGATAGACATACCGAAAGGAATAAGATGGAACACGCTAGGAACATATGATAGAAAGACATAAATGATAAGAACGATAGAGATAAGCAAAAGATGACAAAGCATAGGAATGAGAACGTGTACATAAATGATAGGTACATATATGAAAATGTGAATGAGTAAAAGCCTACATGATAGGAATATAGAAAGTACAAGAATAGCTAAAACATGATAGAAATGTATAAATGATATAAAGAGATGTGAATATAAGCTATATATATATGAATATATGAATACAGAGTGCATAGATGCATTCATGAAATATGATAAGATAAAAACTAAATGATAGAAAGAAGATATGAATATATATTATATATATGAGACCGAAATGTGAAACTAAGTTATGAAGTATCTGGTAAAGTAACGATAGTATATATGCATAAGCAAATATGATAACAATAGTTATTCATGCTTATGAGATATGTACAAAAAAATGTTATAAAAGCGATTGTCTGCTTAGGACTGAGAGTAGAGGATAGATAGAAAGGCATGCCTATATAGGGAAGATACGATTCTTCATGACATATTCATGTAGACGGATATTGAGGCCCAGTTTGGGTCGATGATATAGATCCGTTTGGATCAGGTGGCCCGCAAGTCACCACAATAGACCGAAATCAACTGTGCCGTCTGATGATAGTGCTGGCCGGTACACATAGACGAAATCGCGTCTCGATCACGGTGATAGTACCTTGGTACACATAGACGAGAGATCAGCTGTCGATGCGGTGATAGTACCTTCGGGTACACCGATTATTTCTGAATCCACTTCTAAGGTATTTCTGAGACATGAATATAAAGAAAAGGAAAGAAGTATACACAAAGGAAATGCATGAAAAGCATATGATATGATATGATATGAAGCATAGCCTTGCTGTGCGATGAATCTGAGAGACGATTCTGAAGCGAAATGCATTTACTCTTGATATGAAAATAAGTACATACACAAAGAAAAAGTATGAAAGTATACAAACGCACAAGTATAGGATAGATAGAATAGAGCGATACAAATGTATGGAAATTATAGGAATAGTACGAGGATAACAGGGATAGGAAAAGTACAAGATGAACACATATAAGCTGGAAAGTATACAATGAATACCAGTATGAAAGTGAAGAATGCAATTAAATCCTTAGAGCAGAAAGATGAAAAGATATAGACTAGAGACATGTAATTATAGGAATATATGCAAAGTAATCGAAATAGGAATTTATCTGAAAAGTATAAATAAAGGATATGCAAGACATAGAACATGTAATAGAAAAAAGATTGACATCTGCAAATAGGAATATAAGATGATAAGGAATTATGTTATAGAAATATGTTTAGATATATATAATGCATATGTATAAGCTTGTGAC
The DNA here is from genome assembly GCA_016808115.1 of Tetrastigma voinierianum. NCBI lineage: Eukaryota > Viridiplantae > Streptophyta > Magnoliopsida > Vitales > Vitaceae > Tetrastigma > Tetrastigma voinierianum. Next base: position 208,572 of record JAEQBH010000508.1, read on the forward strand.
GATCGCCCCGTTGGTGGTTGTCCATGCTTATGTTCCCAGCGTAAAGCTTAGCACGGGTGTTGTTCAATCGGGTGTAGGTGCAGAATTTGAAGACAAGGATGAAGACGGGACATTACGTTAAGCAGCGGTAGGCTCGGAGATGGGATTGCTCATCGGTATTTAGCCATGATCTACGAGTTTTGTAATAGAAATTGTACATGTATAAGTAGATGGGACTCTGTATATGTGTATAGATTGTGACGGACACCACTCCGGTGGTAGTTCTTTTGTATATGTACAAATGATTTTTTGTTATTACTGAAATTGTTTGTGCGCGATAGGTGCAGTGCAATTTACGAAAGAACGAATTGATAGGAGTCCCGATGCGGGTAGAGGTATAATATATAGTATAGATAGTATCGCGCCGGACTTGGTTCGGATCCATGTCCGGGTCGGACCGGGATCGGGTTTGACATCTTGCCTGTGTTGCGGCCCGAGGAATTTGGGTGTCATGACGGGGTTTGGTACGGAACCCCCCAGGTGGCTAGGGTCGTGACGGAGGTTTCCCACTATCCATGACGGATTTCCTTTTAGTCTGTCGTCTGGCCAGTGGACGGTGTCGCCATGAGATCTCGTTCGACCTTGTGTCGAGTGAGGCTGAAATTTGGGCGACAGGTCTTGTGACGAGAGCGCGGGCCAGTGACAAAGTGAAGGCTACCTCGCGGCGATTGCATGCGCGTGTGTCTTGCGGTAGCCACAGCAGCTTGATCCGCTGGCCGATTATCTTTGTGTCGTGCATTGTTTGGAGTCCTTGACCATGGACCTTATTCACGAACCTTTGTTCATGGGGCACGGTTCAAAAAAAAATTGATCCCCAGGAATTGGGGTGTCACACACATGATGTGGCTCAACTGTTTCCTCTTAATTAAAATATAATGGGAACGTGGGAAAGTTGAAGCATCGTGTCTCATGAAGTTAAAATAAAATATTTTATTTTATTTTAACAAAAAGGAAACCAGTTCCTTTTTTAATATGACAATTTTGCTTTTTGAGATAGATTTTTTTAACATATCAGGAAAAAAAAAAGAAGAAAAGATTATCTCTCTAGGAAAAGGTGACATTCGTTCCTCGGACTATTCCTACAAAGTATACCACAAGTACCAACCCTCAAACCTCCGTGGATCTTTTTTTAAGAGGTAAGCGGTATTTAAGTTACGAAAAATCTCTTTTATTTTGTCTTTAATGATGTAATTGAAATTTGATTATGCAAAAATGATCTTGGGTACGATGCATCGTAATCTAAAATGAAACTTACAGTTTGGTTCAAGAGTCAAGTCCACCTTCAGTGCATTATTGTGCCTCTCTCTTTTGAAATGGGTGAAGAAGAGGCCTGCGATAATTAAATTCAGTAATGAACGGTCCGCCATTGATGTACATTGGTCCTCCTTAAAATCAAAGGAAATTATCCTCACAAATCACTCCCACTTGCAGCTGGTTTTGGGTTTATACAGAAAAGACAAGGCATAGTAGGGTCCCTGCTTCCATTTTTTTTTTCTCTTTCACAAAGACTTGAGGGGAAGACTTGAAGTTATATCACCAGCCCTTTCCTCACGAATCACTCCTACTAGTAAATGATGTTATACCACTACTTTTGTCAAAGCCAAGTTGGACCAGTGCTTCAGTTTGGGTGTGAAATAAGTTAACCACTACGACTTGCAATAGAGTACATATAAAATATTGTACTAAAATTTTACATACTAATTATAGCACCAGCAATAGCTTATAGACATTTATGGTTGAAAGAAATTATTTTCTTATAATAAAACGTGTTACATTAAGTGTATGAAATTTTATGGCTACATTCTTGTAAAGAGAGTATAAGAGCAACTGAATTTTGGTCGATTGAACTACTGCAGCCAGATAAGAATATAAGCTATGGCTAAGTAGTTAGTTAATATTAAATCATCTCATAAATGACTTATAATTAACGTGTATAATTATATAATTAAAATTATAATATAATTATATTTAATTCATAATTAATAAATTAATCTAATAATGTATTTACTGATCCACAATTATTATTTTTCCCGATAACCCAAACCATATAAATCCAATTTTATGCGTTCGGCTTAATTATGATAGTAAATTCATTGATCTACAATTATTTTTTTTCATGATAACCCAATCATTTAAATCCAATTCTTCATTAACTATGTAAAATAAATTTCAAATTGATAACTTAGAAATCTACTTTTCCTTTGGACGGAATACAAAGAATCGGAAATAAGAACTGAAAAATGAAGTGATTGTGAAAGAACAACTTGTAAGAGGACATTTCTAGTCTCTTTCAAAGTAAAGAATTCCATTCCATGTCGGTAGGGCCCTGCTTCCTTTGTTTTAATTTCTTTCTCTTTCACAAGGACTTGATTGTGAAGACTTGAAGCCAACCCGAAGGAAATTATCTTCCCAACTACACCAGCCCCTGGTTTTGGGTTTATAAATCAAAGAGGACAAGGCATGGTAGGGGCCCTCCTTCCTTTGTTTTAACTTTTAATTTCTTTCTCTTTCACAAGGACTTGACTGTGAAGACTTGAAGCCAATCCGAAACCCAGTGATTTTCCCGACCACCACCGTTTCCCTCACGAATTACTCCCACTAGCAACTAACGTTATCACTACGTTTGTCAAAGCCAAATTGGATAAGGCTTAAATTGAGATTGACATATATTATGTTAAAAATTGATAAGGCAATATTATGGAGTTTTTGGGATTTGTTGTGATAGCATATAAATATGTTACATTTTTTTAGGGTTTCGTGATTCTATATTAATCCAGTTTTGTACTCGGTTTCGAGGAATGAGTGGATTTTCTTTCTGTGGTTTCTGTTCATCAGAGTTTTACATGGTAAATTGTATGTGTTTTTCATTTTATTTTTATTTTTTTAGTTTTCTTGTTACCTATTATTATTTTCTTGATTTTACATAAATTATTTTTATGAAAGTTCTAGAGAATATAGATAAAAAATTGTTATGAAATTTTAATAGAATAGCTTAATTTATCGGGTTTATTCAATAGTAAAACTAAAAAAGTGAAATTAGCTCACTACTCATCTCATACTAATTTAAGAAATTTTAGAAAGTGGTCCATCATTAAGGGACTATAATGATGCCCAAGCCAGATTTATGTGAATTACCTATATTGATGGTAGTAAATAATACGAAGACTCCTCTTCCCAAAAATTAAAAAGCTTTAAAGTGGAGTTCATGAAATTTAGGGAAGACCATACCAAACTAATAACAACTTTTTTTTTAATTCAGGTCCTGTTTGGGTAATCAATCCACTAAACACTTATTTTTATAAAAGCTTATTAGATTGATGAGAGCTTTGTTATGCAAGCGTATTTATTCAATAAACCAGGTCGTGTATTTGGATGCTATTTTGAAAATGTTTATGCATTATTTTAAGGTGTTTAGATGTATTATTACATACACTTATAACAAATTTCTGAAATTATCAAAAGATTATCACAAACACTTTAGAAATAAAGTGGTTTTGAATAAATACACTTAGTTAGTACTTTTAAAATTAGAAATAATAAAATAATTAAAAATTAATATTATATATATATATATATATATATATATATATAGAAGAGAGAGAGAGAGAGAGAGAGAGTAGATAGAGAGAGAGAGAGAGATAAAGTCATTATATATTGAAAACATTTATCATTCAACGAATTTAAGATAAAATTAGCTAAAGAACCATTCTCTCATCTCTACTTTTGTTTCATATGCACCAAAGAAATAATAAAACTCAAATATTCTAGATTTTTTCTTCACCAAAACTGCATTAATTTCTTCTATAAACTTGAACTGATGCACTGTTTCAACCTCACATACTATTGTTCAAAGTTCTCGGGCACTATACGCGAGCTTTTGAAAAAGAAGGCATAGTCTCACTTAATATAAATAAAAATTATATATCTTACTAAAAATTGTTTATACTTTTTTATCTAATAAGCATCACTAGTGATTCTCATCATCACGTGGCCCTAAGTTTTCAGAAACAAAATAAAACATTATGAATCCGTGATCAAATTCTAAATTAAGAAAACAATCATCACATCATTATCTATCATCAATATAAAAATTTTCATTTTTTAATTATATTTCAGATTTTTTTCCTAGTTTTATAAGCTTTTTAAAAATTTGGGCTTATTTTTTTGGTAGCAATTTTTTGGAATTTGTTTTCTATTTTTTCATTACTCATAATTTTTTTCCTATTTACATAAGTTTTCAAAATTTTACCTATTTTACATAATTTTTTGGAAATTTATTTTCTATTTTTTATTATTGTTCAGATTTTTTTTCATTTTTCACACCGTCAAAATGACATTTCTTTATCATTAAAATGATCGATTTTAGGCCGATAAGCTTTTAGGCGTATTTTGATGAACTTTTCTATGAAGCTATTGAAATAAGGTAAATTATTAGTTAACATAAGTTATTTTTTATAAGTTTTTCCAAATGTCTATAATTTTATTAAAAGTACTTTATGTAGAAGATAAATGCAAAATAAACTGTAAATAAGCTCTGGGGTCAGTACTTCATGGCTCATCTAACAAGCATAGAAGATATACCTTCTTGTGACAAAGTTAACTCCATATATGTTTCATATATAAATTCCTGGTCTCTAAATAATATGGATCATTTTAATATTAAATATAATGTTTCAAAGGAAAATCAGAAGGTGAAATAAATTAATGAACGGAAAGTGCCAGCCATGGAGGGTGTTGGGGGCCTTCCAATGCATAAAAGATAGATACATTTATGCTGATTATCATGATAGTAGTAAATAATATGAAGGCTAGCTACTCTACCAAAATCAAAGGCGTTAAAGTTCATGAAATTAGAGCGTGCAAAGATTGACACTGATTTTCCTTTTCAGGACGTTAATAGTCGCTGGGATCACCATGCATGAAATTCAATGGTTCATTTAGAATATGTATGTGATGTCTTTCATATAATATACTCTAAAGAGTAAAAATGTAAGAAATTAAAAATAATATCAAGAGTAAATTATTTTTCTTGTATTTGATTGTTCGGAGGAGAACCCAGAAAATAAATTTTAATCTTGGAAATTAGTTAGAAATCAATGCATTTTAATTATTTAATATTTGTTAAAATGAATACAATAGTTTGAAGGTGCAGCAAAATAATCTGGTAGACTTGATAAGTATTTTTATTTTTCTCAATTTTTCTTTTTTTAATTTTCTTCATATTTTCCTTTCCCGTACTTTCCTCAATTTTCTAACAAATCAAACATTATAAAACAAAAAAGATATAGGATATAGGGGTGTAAAATAATTTGAAACCATCGGGATCCATATTACCTGTCCGAAATAATGGGAACAGGAAAATTTGTGTGGAATGAAGTTGAGTTGCTTATGTATGATAAGGCGGAACCATTTTTTTTTTATCATCTGTTCAATTCATTAACAAAAAATCATATTAAACTGATTTGTTGTGGCGGTCTCTTTGCCTGATGAGAATTGCTCTTCTATGGCTTATTTCTTACCATTGTGCTCAATCTTTTCGGTATCCATGTTAAGCTAGTATCCGGGGACCAGTCTTCGCATGGGAGGGCATGCCTGGAAGAGGAGGATAGATGTTGTTAAGCTGGTAACTGAAGAAAGCACCTCAAATTTAATATGCTGCATCTGGCTAAACTGGTTTCGAAACCAAAGCACCCATTGTTGTTCTGGGAGGTGGAGCCCAACGCTAGTTTATCATGTTGGTTCTCTCGACCAGCAGCTTAATTTATTTTTGAAGGTCTAATGGTTCCAGTAGCCTTTTTCAATTTGAGCCAACATCTCCAGAGATTAAATTTGGCAACAACGTATCTTATTCTCAGATTCCACCCGATTCGGTAAGCTATATTTGATTTCACCAAATCTGTCTAATGTTATTTTATGGGTGATTCTATAATCGAGATTTTGTAAGCCGACAAGGCTGGTTACAATTCGATTTCCTCTCAGCGATGGTTTGCTGAAACTCAGAGAACCCAACTCTGGAGAACGTGATGGTTCAACTGACTGAGCTATAGAGAACTCTATTTTGGTGGTGTAAACATATCGGGCACAAGGGAAGGAATGGTGCCAGGCATTCATCTTCGTGCCTAATCAAGTGTGCAGCTGCAAAGCTGCTTCCTTCTGACCTCTTGCAAAGTTATTCTTTCCAAGATCCGCCCGGATAATAATAACTTCTCTGCTGTCTGCTCAGACTTCCAGTGAATTTCATAAGATATTTTCAGTAATGAACCCTCCAGACCCTTGATTGTCAAACAACAGTGTTAACAGGTCCGCTGCTTCCTTTCACTGGGATGTCAGAATCAGAAGTTTTGACTTATAAATAATGCACCAAATGGAAGTCTCCCCACGCAACTGAATGCCCCTTCAGCATCATTGCAGCGTAGAGTGGAACCGAGCAGCTTTCAGAAATTTAGGATCTACCACTTAGCCAAAGGAACAACTGGTCCATCAATGCAGGTCTTGCTACTTCCTGCTTTCTCTGCCGTTGAATCTTACCGGTATTAAAATTAGCTTTTGCAAGTCAGAAAGATTTCTGATCTTGGCACCCACTGTGACTGGGGTAGATAGTAGATCTTTCGATAACCAATAACAATAAATAAATCATAAGAACATATGGTCTTGCTATTCCCGCTTTGCCTCTGCCGTGGAATCTAATGATGTTATTATTGGCTTCTTGCAAGCTCAGAACATTTCCTGATCATATAATCTGTGTCAATGTTGAGGAGATGATCTTTCTGATAACCAAATTAGTGGGAGCATACCTAGTTGGATTTGGAAGATTGGTAATGGCTCTCTTTCGATTTGAATCTCTCCCATACTTACTGGAGGATTGCAACCTTTGTCCAATCCTCTTCCTCCTATGTATTATATTGACCTTCTCGGTCTGCTCAACCAGCTCAGTAATGCAATTCCCACTCCCTCACTATATGTGCCAGCTGGTGTGGATTACCATCTAAACAACAGGGTTCATCTCTTCCATCCCCATTTATATTGGCCTTTTTATTTCCAATATCGCTTCTTTTCCCTCTAAACAATAACATTACTCAATCATTCTAGTTCAATATGCGTAGTCGCTAGCACTGCAAGCCCTGACCTCAGATAATGCTTTTAGCGGCACAATCCCTTCATGTTTGATTCAGAAGAGCGTCTTGCAGTGTTGAACTTGGGGAGGAACAGAATTCTATTGGTAATATAATTGTAAATTGAAAATAATGTAAATTCTTTAGAGACGCTAGACTCAGTCATAGAGAATCTTGACGGAAAATTCAAAATCTCATAGCTAAGTGCAAAGCATTAGACGTTTTGAACCTTGGGAAACATTTAGAGCGAATGAGCATTTCCTTTCTGGGGTTAGTTAGAATGGCAAATAGTTCAGCTTTGGTGAAGTTTAAGCCCTGGGAGGAAGAGCAGCCAAATCATGGAGTCATTGAAGACGTCTCGTGATATAATTCCACCCTGCCAATGCTTCCAAAATTGTCACGTTTGAACAATTTTACCATGTGTTGCCAGAAAAATAAGCCAAACTGGAGCAATGATGGTTGTGAAGATGATGTCACAATCAAAAGTTCGGTCACCTCCGATTGAAGATCCATAATCTGGCTGACTGTATCAGGATGTAGGTAAATAGTTACTCAAAGTAATGAAAACAAGTAGTGAAGGTCCTATATCTTATCTTCACTCCAATAGATTTCTCATGAATACCCCAAGGGAGATACCAAAAGATAAGTAGGAGACTGAAATTAGTTATGTTCCTCAACTTATCTGGTAATTGCTCTGCAGGCTCGAATCCCGAACAGCAGGATAGCTCCTGACAGCTTGAGTCATTAGAACTCACGAAATAAGCTGAGCGAGAGATCCCTGCAACATATCGCCAGCTTAATTTCCTTCAACCTGAATTCCCTATTCAATCATCAGGAAGAACCCCACTGCAATCAATTGAAAACATTTTCAGAAAATTCTACCTTTGGCAATAGAGGATTGCGTAAGCCTCAAGAATGCAAGTTGCGAAGCCGAAGATGCTACACCATCCACTGATGCAGGGCACCAAGTCCAGAAGAGGATTATGGAATATATAGTCTGAAATTGGATTTGTGACAGTTGGGAATGTGATATGGCTCTAGTTGAGCAGGGAGAGTTGAGGATGCTAATACAAACATGTTGATATAATTTTTTCTCATGATTCAATCACCAAAACAAGTCGAAGAGTAAGTGGTAAAGAAGACTCCTATGTAATAATCAGCTAGAGAACGTAGCACCGATTGAAGAGTACCATGTGTGTAGTTTTTGAACATGAGTAATTGTAAAGTGTGGTTTTGGCCCTCTAAGTTTTATTGATGTTCCAGATTTTCATTATACCTCTAAACTATAAACTAGGTTTTTGGAATGTATTTTAGACATGAAAGCCATAGATAATCAGAATGATTTTTCATTGTCATGATTGAACTTTACCATCCATACTGATTATATTTACATACTGATTTCTATCCTAATCCTTAATGCACAATGTCTGTAGACTAGAATGAGAAAGAAATAATTTGAAGACATAGTAGTCCTGAACCTGTAGAACTAGTTCTAGTGGCGTAGGAAACCATCTAGAGGTTTCATTACAGGAGTTTGTGGAGGTCTGGACCCCAAAGCTAACTTTAGCTTGGAAAGAGCAGTGAACAAAAACAGAGATATTAGTCAGGGTGTTATCTTATACATCTAGCATCAGAATTAAATTAACAATGAATCGGGCCATAACTTCTCACGTAAACATCAGAATAGATTCCGTCCACAGAGAGTGTTGATTTCCTGTCTAATCGTTTCAAAACCGTAAATCCATTTATCTCTCAGGGATCCAACTCTGGCATGATCAATCATAGATTAAAATTTCCCAGAGGGGCTTTAAACAGATTGTGTTTCACCATCATAATCGACCGGTTACATTAGAGAGATATCTAATTTCGATACTTAGATTCACATTTTCCCGTGGATCGATCTGTGTACGCTCAGTACACTATATTACTTGACAACATATACTTGCACAAATAGGCATTAATTACATACTTTTCACATATTGAATTGCACATCAGTGCAAAAGCCTACCAAGTTTTTGCGACCGATAAACCGGGACTAACAAGCTCTTGAAGGCTACAAGAACAAAACAAATATATCATGGATGACCACATTGAAATTCATTGATTAATTAATAATTAAGATGCACAGTCCTTCATTTAATCATATTAAGAATGTAATAATAAGTCAATGTTTATAAAAGACACTCTTCTTCTGTAAGATAAAAGGAGCACATTAAACCCTATTTCTCCCATTTCTTATTCTCTCTTCTCTCTCAGACCTCATTCTTCAAAATTTTTCATGCACTACTAGAACAGAATGATATGGATCCCACCACACTTTATTCATGTCGAAACACCAAAAACCACAAAAACACAACTAAAAATCTAAACGTTAGAATAAAAGCCTACATTTAAGGGATAGCTTAACAAACAACCAATTCAACTACAAAGCATTTATAAAGGAAGGTAAGTAAAAATGGCTGAAATTTAGTGGGAGAGAGAAATATTGTTTGATGACACGGTATCGCTTATGCTATTATTTGGCAGAGTTAACGAAAGAAAATATATTTACTCGATCGAAATATTTTCACTGATTAGATATGAAGAAAGATAAGAATAAATCTATTTGTAAGAAAAGGCTGATAAAGCTAGCGGAAACCAAAAGTTAGGTTTTTCATTACCAAAAGAAGAGATATGGAGAGAGAGAGAGATAGGTTTTTTAGTAGCTTTCATCGATCATGGGCTTTTTCGATCGCATCGAAGACCAGACTGAATTCAGTTTGTTAAGGTCTAATTTGGAAAGAACTGTATGTAGAAATAGTAAAGTTGTGATTTTTTCATTATCCCAAAAAGTTTGGTTATCTTTCTTTAATGACCAAACTTATGCCACACACTGACTACTACACACATAGGTGTCAAGTTGAAATCAATAGTATCCATGTCATCAGTAAATTTAAAATCAAAAGTTCTTTTTCTTTTTTCTTTTTTTTCCCTACTGTAAGAATAATTTTTAGAATTTCAAAGGACGATATAACAATTGAACCAGGATCAAAGCAAATATTATAGTGATTTTATAATTCGCATCAGTACTAAATGTATTCAAATGAAATTTTTACCAAGTTTAGAGACCTTTAAAAAAATTAAACCTTATCTATCATTCATTTAAAAGTGAAAACTCACTAAAAATCTAATATTATTCCTCACTTTAATTTATAAAATTCACATTGATTTTTTACATTTGTACTTTTTTTCTGAATATAAATAGATAATTAGTATATCCCTTAAAAGAAGATATAAGTTATTATGATTTTTTCCTGGCTTATTATGTTATTTATTTACTTTATCTATTTATAATAATAAATATTTATTTTTAAGAATTAAATTATTTTTAATTATATAAATGATTTGAAATAGTATTACAAAACCAAGAAATTATTTTTAAAAACAAGTTATGTCACATCCGAACCTCGATCCAGGAGATGAACTCTGATTTCTACAACCTCGAAGCTTCAAAAATGAAGTGCCAAAAACAACATAAATCAAACTTTTTTTTCAACTATAATTTTTCCACTACCAAACACTTATTCTAAAGTAACACGCAACTCTCTAAATCATACCCCTCCAAATTCTAAATTTCACGCCAACAAAAAATTATTTCTAAATCTTTAAATCTCAAATAAAGTTGTTCAAAATATAACAATATTTAGAATTTCCCAAATCCAACTTTGAACTAATAAAAAAATGAATGTTATTATCCAAGCGAATTTTCTCACCACTTCCTAAACCAAACATTCATATAAACACGAACTTGCTTAGTTCGTCATTTCAGGTCCAATAGCGTAAATTTTAATCAAATCCTAACGATGACGCATCCCATCCTAGCCAATCTCTCATCGAATTAAAGATACCTAAAAGATGCCAATCCATCTTAAGTCACTTTAGTTTCATTAAGAGTTTCATAATGCATCATGGCTGGGGTAATTTTTCAATCATATAACAAATAGGAGATATTTTTCATCACAACTTTCGATTCAAAAATAAACTAGAACATTCAAATTTTTCCTTCAAAACATTCTCAAATTCATTTCAAATCAATTTCATATCAAATATGATCCAAACAATTTCATATCAAATTTCGATTCAAACGCTTTCATATCAAAGTCCAAAATCAAATACATTTCAAATATATTTTTCAGAATCAACATCACCCACACAAAGACGCGACTTTCAAATGAATGCATACAAAATGTTTGTTTTAAGGCGATCTTAAACCAAACATTACTACATCAAGAACCTCGAACCGAAACTCCAGCGTCGTGGCTCAAATAAATTACACGCCACATCGTTAACGAACGCCAACTATTATTCCCGTCGACAAAGCGCCGAATAAATACAACTATTATTCCCATCGAGCAGGACTAACCAACTGAAAGAAAATATTTTATTCAAAAATTCAAATCACAAGTCATATATTTCTAAATTTTTATGTCATAAACGAAAACTAATAAACACTTTCATACAAAATCACTGCTTAATCCATGTAAAATCAAATAAATAAAAAACAAAACTTTTCATAAACCAAAATGATGTATAATTTAGTTCAAAACTTTTCATCATAAAAATAACGTAAAAACAAATAATTATCTTTTAGAAAATCTACATTAATATCTTTTATCTCAAATGAGTACTTTAGAATCTTGAAGGAATATTTTGTTCCTAGCATAATAAGGAAGAACTATCAATATTAATTATTCACCTAAAATTATAGGTTTGAGAATCCTAAGAATGTCATAATGCCAATATTATTAATCACACAATATTTTAAAATATCATAACTATTAGCTAATTTAATTAATAAGTTTGTAAACTTTTATAAAAATCTAATTCCTTGCATATGATTTAAAGATTTATTTTATTTTATACTCCCAATTAATTCACCTACTCTATTAAAAATAATTGTTATAGTATAGTTTATAATTATATTATCCCTCAATATTTATCTTGACTCAATAATATTAATAAATTATCAAATCAGTAAATGTCTCTTTTGTAAAAATATATCCTCAATTACTTATCAAATAATATATATTTATAAAATTTACCTTCAAACCTGTCATATTTGTTTGCTATTTTAAGAATTCTCTATCATCAAATTTTTGTAATTTCTTTTTTGTTTTTTTTCCCTAAAAATAATTGGAATATCTATAAACATATTTTTCCAATATCAACTATTATTGGACTCCTTAAGCTTTATGTTTATTTTATAGAAAAGACCTTAGACCCAATTCTCTTAATATAAATTGATATTAATCACAAAAACAGGTCCCCTTTTAGATTTTTACTTAAATATTCATTTTTCTCTTTTTGCAAATTCTCCTGAAACAAACCAAAAACCATTTTTCAAAGGATTCTCTTTTACTCTTTTCAAGATCTCTTTTAGAGGCTGTTTGATTTGTGTGTTCTTTTTGGAATTTTCTAGAAAATAGTTTTGGAAACAAGCATAGAACATAAAAAGTGTAAAGCATTCGAAAAGAGTTTGAAACAGAGAACAAAAAGTAGGCCCTTACACCAAACAAGTTTTTAGGTTTTTCTTTTTAATTTTTCAAAACCAAAATATGTTTTTGAAAATAGCAACCAAACAACCCCTTTGCTTTTTATCTTTCAAAGTATTTTGAAATTAATTTTTCAAACAATCTTATTTATTTGTTTTTTTAGGAAACAATCTTATTTATTAAGAACACTGCAAATTTTATTTTGTTTGGTTCCTAACTCTTTGTAACTTTTAAAAATAATTTAGAAATAACCATCAGATAATCTATTTCCAGTTCAGAAATGCACAATTAAATTATGTTAAATTGAGAAGATAGAACACTGGGGAGTAGGCTGGACTGGGGAGTAGGCTGAAAATTTTCAGCCACTGCTTCACTCCTCTGTTATCTTCTGAACCCAACAACACCCTAGGTATAAATCATTGCCTTTTTTTAAGTTTTGAATTCGCTTCATTTCTTCAATACCCCACCATGGCCTTCTCAAGTTTTCCGTTTCTGTTGATAATATGATTCCAACAAGTTTCATTTCTGCAAACCCATTTTTCCCATTATCAATTTCTTTCGCTAGGTTAAGCCCATCAATCTTCTGTTAGATGCCGAATCTTGGGACATTCCCGATTCTAATCCCGTTTCAGAGAATATAAAAACTTCTTGGAGTAAGGATTCAGGTGGTCTAGAAAGCTCAAATTATCGAAATGACATATGGAGGAGGTTTCAGGGTGTGAAGAGAGTAAATAGAAAAGACCCAAATTCAAAATTGAGGGCTGCAAGGATTGATAATGGACCTGAAGAGAAAATTTATGTGAAACATTTTGATGGTGAATTAGATATGAATGAATATGGTATGGTGTCGGAGTTGAGCGTTGAGCTGTAATGCCATCTTGAAGGATTTAGGATAGAGGTCTAGTGATAGCAAGACCATGAGATTTTGAGTGATGAGGGTGCTGAAACAGAGTGCTGTCGGGTGCTTATAATTTGGCTCTCAGGTGTTGCAGAGAGGATTGGGATGCAGCAGAGACAATGATTCAGAGATGAGTGGCGATTCAAATTGTCAAGTCAGATTTTCGAGTTTACAACACGCTTATTGCGCTTGCTACAAACAGGGGTATGTAGAGCGTACCGCGGCTCAGATTGATGTTAGGAGAATGGGGTTCAGCCTAATGTTGCAACCTTTGGTATGCTCATGAGTCTGTACCAGAAGGGTTGGAATGTCGCAGAGGCAGAATTTGCTTTTTCTCAAATGAGAAGCTTTGGAATTACATGTCAGTCTGCATACTCAGCAATGATAACGATTTACACCCGAATGAGCTTGTATGATAAAGCAGAGGAGGTTATTGACTTCATACAAGAAGATAAGGTGACTTTGAATTTGGAAAATTGGTTGGTTTTGCTTTTAATGCTTATAGTCACCATGCTTACAGGAGGCTGAGAGAGTACTGCTCTCAATGCAGAATTCTGGGTTTTCACCAAATATAGTCGCATACAACATGTTGATTACCGGGTATGGGAAGTCATCTAATATGGATGCTGCTCAAAAGAGATCAGAACCTCCAAAGTGTTGGACTAGAGCCTGATGAAAGTACTTACAGGTCCATGATCGAAGGTTGGGGTCGTGCTGCAAATTATAAGGCTAGGAAGGTGCTTTGGCTGGCCAGAAAACGAGGCTTGGTTGATGCAATTTCTTACAATACCATATAGCTGCATATGGGCAAAGCAATGACATAAAGAAAATGTTATCAACTGTTCAAGAAATGCAATTTAATGGTTTTTCAGTTTCCCTAGAAGTCTACAATTGCCTGTTGGATTCCTATGGGAAAGAAGGCCAATTAGAGAGCTTCAGAAATGTCTTGCGAAGAATGAAGGAATCAAGTTGTGCATCGGACCACTATACTTACAACATAATGATCAATATATTTATGGAGAGTACATGATTGAAGAAGTTGCTAATGTTCTGACTGAATTGAAAGAATCTGGGCTCGGACCTGATTTGTGCAGCTATAACACATTGATAAAGGCATATGGAATTGCAGGAATGGTTGAAGATGCTGTGGTTTTGGTTAAGGAAATGAGAGAAAATGGAATCCAACCTGACAGAATAACCTACACCAATCTCATCAATGCGCTACGCAAAAATGATGAGTTTTTAGAGGCTGTTAAGTGGTCCTTGTGGATGAAGCAGATGGGATTGTGACATCTTCAGCCTGTTTGTTTGCCTCCATTGACAAGCAGACTAAACATTTCCACTTCAAACAGCCTTTGAAAATTTTGCTACTCAAGGTATTGTATTTTATCTGTATTTATCTCGAGGAGCTGATTTTTTCCCCTTCTGCTATCCTTTTCTTTTTCGGGTTGTTGAGTGCGTTATTATGTCCATTGTTAACTTGTATAATAACAAGGTTGATAGTGATATAAATATATCCTTGCTTTTTCTTATAGGCCTTCTATTCTTAAATGCATAATGAATACAATCTTAGATTTGAAATTCTACATCTTGGAACTTATAGCTTGAATTCCTCAATCCTGGCCGAAAATATTTGTAAAAAGAAGAGAGCCTTTTTTTGAGTTCATATGAGACTGGATTTTGTTTCCCATTTGAGCTTTAAAGTTCTATGTTGTTATTTCTATTCCTTGTTCATCCTTTTGCAGGTAGAGGAGTTGTAAGCTATTTCATGTTAATTGCTTTCTAGGTAGAACAATGTCGATACAGCAACAACAGTACATGAAATAAACAATAGCAAGAGCACTGATTTTGGTACCATTATATATGAATAAGGCTATAGCTAAATCCAAATGTTTCAAAAACCTAATCGAATCTGGGCTTCGGTCGACAAATAACCGTCGATCGGTAATCTTTCTGATCTTGGTTTAATAGGGTTCGATCGTGATTCAACTATCGGTTCAGCCCCTAAACCATCAACCCAAGAACTTTTCCTTTGCTCAGCCACCGATCCTGCTTTTAAAACACGGCCTAAAAACCTTGAAGGGTAGCTCAATTGTGTAACGAATCGTCGGTCGCTAGTTCGAGTCCTTTAGGGTCACGGAGATTTACTTGTTGTTAACTTTAGACCTCAGAAATTAGTCGGCGCTACACATGTTTCTGACTCAACGCCACAATTATAAAAATAATAATAAATAAGGCTATGGCTAAATGAGTAGAGCTGAAGTCTGCCTATGCTTCACTTTCATTTTATTATGGTTAAAAATTGCAATTCCACTGAGTGTTGGAAGGCAATAAAAAAATTCAACCCAATTCTCTTACTGAAGATGTTGCTCACATATTCTTTACTCAACTCTTTACCCCTTTTACTTCTTTTCTTTTCTAAAAATACTTTATTTATAGGATAATGATGGAACAAGATAGATTGATTGTTGATAGTTTTTATTTAAGTCTATAACTTATAGAGTTATTATAACGTTATAATATACTTTTCAACTCTTTTTCTCCCATCATTTTTTTTGTTAGCCTTTTTTCCTTAAGCAAAAATGGGTGATTTTTTTGGCATTTTGGCCTTAAATCACCCATTTACATCTCTCTTTTATCATTTTCTTCTCAATAAAGTGATTATTTCATATACATTTAAGTTTTTACTTTGTTTTGTTTGTAATTTTGTCACAACTTGTCAGAATAAGTGTAATTTTGTCGACTCATTGTAATCCTGCATGACAAGGCCATTTTGATACAACAAAGAGGCTTATTCAAACAACAAAACATATTCGACGGGACAGTATACATTAAATCACGATCGTCAATATGTCAGGAACCCGAATCATATTCTAAATGTTATAGATTATCAACATATGTGACTTCGATCCGAACGTATCACGGCCAATTAATAAAATTATTTCTCTTAAAAAGTTTTAAAATTTTGTTCTATTTTATTGTAATATATAGGTAGAGGTGTAAAGATATGCCCATTGTACATCATATTAGTTCATTGTCTATATATATATATATATATAATGTCCCTCCCTTAAGGCTAACGTATAATAGTTCAGTGTCCCTTAGCCTTAGGGTTTCTAGGGTTATAATAATAATAATTTAACATAATTTTATATATTACTTTTCATTTTATTACTAGTCATTTCTCCCTTTGTTCTTTCTTTCATGTCCTCTTTTGTTAGAAACGAAGGGTAATTTTTTGCCCATTCATGACATGAAATCACCTTTTTCATCATTTTTCCTTAGATCTAGGTTTTCTTTTTTAATAATATGGTTTTTTCTATACCGATCTAGATTTTCTTTTATTTTTTCGCGTTGTTGTCGCTGATTTGCTATAGTGTGTTCTATCACTGACTTGCTATAGTGTGTTTTGTCTTCTACTAATTGTGGTATGCAGTTTTGTCGTTGAGGGTGGCTTCTACATGATTTTTCTCGCTAGCGTTTCAAATTGCAAAGTTTCGATCCGACATAAGCCTATATTAAATCACGTTTGCTAAGATGCATATCTGTAATCTTACATATTTTATTATTTTTATTATCAAACGCAGTTTTCACCGCTTATTTTTACTTTTAACTTGATGCTACACCATCATTTAAAGGTTTTAGCATTATTAATTTTATGAATCCATCTTTTTTCATATATATATATATATATATATATATATATATATATATATATATCCCCTTAACAACACGTAACGACTAGTTTGTCGGACTTTATGTTTTACTTTTTACGAAACTAGTTTGTAGGACTTAAAAGAACTACATAACAACTAGTTTAATGAATAAAAGAGGTGAATCAATAGTTTTTTCTTCTTTTTTTTTCACTTTTCATGTGAAAATATTTATATAATTCCTCCCAACAAATAGTTAGGATGTACAAATTTTAGTGATGTAATTCTCACATTTTCTTTTTCTTACTTTTGAGGTAAATTTTTTAAATACCAAACAAAAAAAATATATTTTTCATTTCCTTGTATTCCAATATTTTGAATTTATCATTATTTTAATTAGAGAATAACCAAATTCAAATATATTTTTATATATTTAAAAAAAAGAAGAACATTGCTACCCTTTATAATTACAAACCATAACAAATATAAATATAAAAAAATAGAGTATAACTAGAAGCTAGGTCAAAGCAGTAGTAATAAATCTATTTAATAATGAAAAACTAAGACAAAATTACATAAACATTAAGGTGTCTTTGGAACCCTGAAAATATTAGGAGAGTGAAAATACTAAAAGAAACGATTTTCTCACAAGCCATTTACCATTTAAAATATAAAAAAATCAAATATAATCAAAATTTCTTAAAATTTTATATATTTTTAAATTTCGTAGTTCTTGTATAATATAAATAAACAAATAAAATGAGTTTAAATAAATATATATAATTAATTTATTATGTTTAAGTTTTTTTTTTGTTTTTTTTTAACTTTTTCTTTATATATATTTTTTATTTTATTTCTTTAATACTTGTCGAGTTCGAAATGGGAGAAACATGTGAGCCTCGATCACGCCTACGACACGACACGACACTATACGAGATTAATCCACGCTCGCGCACCACGTGCCGACTATCAGCGCCAACATAATTCTGACAAATCTTTAAACTGCCAGCGTCGATACGCTTTCTGGGTCACTTTACCACTTAAAAATTTGCAATACCTTCGATCGACCCAATCCATCAATATCTCTCAACGATTCCGCTGCTTTCAATTTAAAGATCTATATTTACTACTTCCACTCACGTGAGACAGCTTCTTACATTATTTTTATCGCATTCTTTCAAACTCAGCACTCTTTCTTCCTACGCTCCTCCATTTTTTTTAAAATTGAAATTTGTGTCACCTTACCGAACCAACCCATTGAATATCTCTTTATGTATAGGTTTTTTTTTTTTTTACAATTAAATATTTTAGTTATAATGTAATAAATTGTCTTCACTGAGACTCCAACTCGGGATCTCTCCCCTCCATATGCCTTGCATTTTTTGAAGCATTGAAATTTGTGTCATCACGGCTGCTCCAACCTGTATGAATATCTCTTTCTATATAGGTTTTTTTTTTTTAATTAACACTTTACTTATAATATGCAAATCGCTCACACTCCCTCTCATTCTTACGCTTTGCCTTTTGAAATATCGAATGTCACCACATGCTATACAGTACCAAACCAAATTAACTGATTTCGACTCTTCTATTGCCTAGACTTGGGCTAGAACGCACCCGCTCATTCACCCAAAATTCAATTTAATCAAGGCTTTTTTTTTTTTAAACAATGCCATTATTAGAATTTTTTTTCAAATATATAACAAAACTAAATACTCCAGAATTTATGACACTTATTGTCTACTATGAATACGATTTCAAGATAAATGTAAAACGCTATTTCCTCAAAATACGATTTCAACGTGAAATCAGAAATCGCGTCGCTCAAGACACGATTTTAACAGAAACATTCAAATCGGGTTTCAAAACATGATTTGAAACGCAAATTTAAAAATCATGTTTCAGATTTTAAAGACATCGATTAAAGATAAAATTGGCGAAATCCTATTAAAACACAATGCCAGAAATCACAAATATCAGCTGAAGATACGATTTCAACGTAAACAGAAAATGCCAAAGCACACGATTTTATCAGAAGTTAATTTCCACCTCATTACTTGCTTGTCAAAAACTATCATATAATTTTAATTATTTTCCAATCTAAAATATTTTATAAAATATTTATTTAATTATCGGTCAATTTATCAAGAGTATATTTTTGTATTTGTATTTGTATTTTTTGTGGGACAGTGGGAGTGACTTCCTGAGTCAAGAGTCCAATTGAAGGTTCACCTAATTCCAGAGTGGAATGGGTGGGAACCAAGCTGAGCCACATGTCTTCACGCTACTGATTCCCGACCAAATTTCAGTTTCGTTTGCTTTCCGAGAAAACTGTGGAGACTGATGGAAATTTTCCCTGCAACGGCAATAGTGCTAGGTTTGTGTACGATCATCAACCTTATTTATCGTTCTAGGTTTATCAACTGCTTAAAGTAGAATGGGAAATGACATGTCCACATTTATGCTCAAGTTTTCATTTTCTGCTCATTTCCTTGTTTTCATAGCAACAACTGAGAATTTGATTCTGTAAAGCTTCAGTACCCGGATTTTCTCTTTTCAGCAATAACCTTATTAATTTTGCTGTTGCTTTCTACATTTAGGGTTTATGAATTGTTTTCATGGAAGGGAAGCTGGGCGTCTGGAAGTTTCTTCTGCTGGTGATTGATTGCTTGCCTTGTGTTCCAGCCTGTGCCTCAGATACAGTAAGCAATTGGATGGGTTTGCGCGCAAGTTCATGATTTCCCGTTTCTGTTCTGATTTATGTACTGAAATTTGAGTTTCTGGATTTTAGATCTTGCATGAATCACGGCGGTCACTTGAGTCTAGGAAGGAAGGTACGACTTACCTTTGATTCTTTCTTGTTTTAGTATTTCATTTTTCGGTGCATCAGAAAGATATGAACTGTAGTTGGTTATATTTCTCCTAAGAGTAATTCTTGTTTTGGTGTGTGGCGAAGCTGTAAAAGTAAATCCTAGAACTTGGAAAACCATCATTCGTTTGTGCTTGCTTCACAGAATATTGTTATTGTGTTGATTAGTCTTTTTCCTGCTGATTTTACATAATTTACTGCATGAGAAAACCTAAAAATTCCACTCAATTGAGCCCAATACAACTTTTAGACTTTATTTTGGTTTTCAATCCTCTGAGAAATGGAAACACATGGACCACAAGATTTGAAAAGAAAAGATCATGATTTCCTGCAGGAGAAAACCAAAAAATTCCATCAACTAATTAAGTCTTATTTAACTGTTGGACGTCCTTTTGGATTGCTTTGGTTCTTTTGTTGACCTAAAATACATTACTCACAAGATTTGAAAGTTTTCCTTTTTTTCCCTCATCCTTGGCAACAAACAAATTTTCCTTTCCCCTATCTTTCCCTCATCTTTGCATGTTATATTTCTTTCTTTTTTTTAACTAGGAGTATACAATAGGGACCCCCAAGGGGAGCAAAAAGAGGAACAAAAAACTCACCAACCCTTACCTATACCTTTCAACCCTCATCTACATCTCATCCAAGTCAAAAAATCAATAAGAGAACTAGGCCTACCCACAATATACAAATACGTCCCACCAAAATTATAAAGAAAATGAGACATCCTTCGTTGAAAAACTCTTTCTATCAAACACAATGTTTTTCCTTTCCTGCCAAATAGTCCAAAAGATCATGAGGGGAGCTGCCATCCAAGCTTTTTTACGTTTTTCCCCCACAAAGTACCCGCTCCAAGAAAGAAGAGTCTCTCTAATTGACAAGAGGAAGAACGATGCGGTGAGCATTTAACAACCATTGGGAATTTGATATTGATTATGAAAATTCTATTCCGGAGGTCGCGAACCTGCAGGCATGACGGAGTTCATTTCTATTTTGGAGTCAAGCATTTTAGAAAGATTTGTTTTAGAAGTCGGGTTTATTTAAAATAGAAAGATTTGTTTTCCTAGTCAAAGTAGCAGTTGCTTTATTTAAATTAGAAAATCTTGTTTTCCAAGTCAAAGTAGGGGTTGCTTTATTTGATTTAAAAAGTATGAGGCTATATATACCCCCTAATTAGTTCGAGAATCGCTTCAAGCTTAATAATATTTTTTATTTATCTTTAAGAGTTATCTCGTTTCTTATTCATGGGTCTTGATGAATAGTCACATTTTTATCCTTAAAGCGGATTTCTCAAAGGCCAAGATATATCTGCTTCAATCTCTCGTGGCGTATTCCTCGAAAGTGGCGAGTTCGTTGTTTATCTCTCGTGGATTTCGAGCTGCAGCAGTTACCTATCCTTCTATAACCACTACTCGTCTCATCATCTTTTCTTTTTAACTTTCCAAAACCAATTCTCCAACCACAACCAAAAACTTTCCAAATCTGGTTCCATACTTCTAAAACCTTCCATTTACTGCTTCACCCTAAACCATACACACAAACCATCATCCCCAACCCAAACCCCCTTAAATTGGTGCATAGCCCCACTTACCTGGGGAAAACCCGAAAGCCAAGAAACTAGCTCAAAACAAGGTTGTTTTACATCAAATCAAACCCGAACCTTTACAAACATAAAATCCTTCATTCTAAACCTTAATTCCATCATAACTAAACCTCAAATAAGCCCTATAACCTTTGGAACCAAACATGTCCCTTACCCTTTAAAGTTATATCCTATACCCCTAAACTACGACAAACTCATCCCTAACTTACCTAAATCATTGGGATCATCCATCACGCCCGCTCCGCATCAACCCAATTCACCTCAACAATAGCTAGGAATAGATCCCACAACAATCTAGCCTTTGAGCAGAGTAGTAACAAATGATTAGCCGTCTCCTCCTCACAAAGAAAACATTTATTAGCTAAGACTCTTCCTTGTCTTTTTAACAAATCCAAGGTTAAAATTCTACCCCAAGCGGCTTCCCAAGCAAAAACATCCACCTTAGAAGGGACCCAACAATTCCAAATAAATCGATGAGGACCCAACAATTCCAAATAAACCAATGAGGGAAGGCAATAGCTCATAGACTGTCCAAAACCTTATAGAGAAGTTTAACCCGTTTTAAAACAAATGATTATAGATGCGCAGAAAAATGATGAAGAGTTACAAAAAAATTTACAGATGGTTAGAGATGGTGACAAGACCCAGTTTTTAGAGAAAGAAGTTAGAAGTTTGTATTTCCAGAATAGATTATGTGTGCCATATGATAAAGAGCTAAAGAAAAAAGTTGCTTAATTCAGGCTCACATAATACCAGATGCTACCATGCATCCTCGAGGGAAGATACCAGACTTGTCAGCTTTTATTATGGGAAATGAATGAAAAGAGATGTGACCTAATATGTGTCTATGTTTGACGGTCGCCAGTAAGTCGTGTCAACACCAGTGCCAACGATAACTTCCAATCTCAATTGAAGATACCATCGGTCGCGATCGTGTCGTCACCTCGGTCAAAAACGACTCCCAAGATTAATAGATTAGTCACAAAGTTTCTGCAAACGAGCGATCACCAACGATCGACGGTTCACATCACTATCAGTTAAAAGATTATCATCGCGGCGGTGTGTTACATTCATCATCGGATAGATCCGCCATTTCGGCACTCAAAGTTCGGGAAGCGAATTACACGCCTAGGCACTAAGCTGAATTTTAGTACCTATTTCCATCCGCAAATAGACGGACAATGCAGAGATTGATTCAAGTATCAAGATATGCTTCGAGGTTGTGTCATAGAATTTTCGAAGTTGATAGGTATATTCCATTAATGGAATTTGCCTATAACAATAGTTTTACTGCCATTGGTATGGCACCATACAAGCTTAATGGGTCAAATGTAGAACTCCTGCGGTGTCAGATGTAGAATTAAATGAGCATAAACCGATAGGTCCGTACATAGTAAAAGATACATAAGAGAGCATGCTTATTCTGCTATGCTAGTGCCAATGATAGACAAAAATCGTATGCCAACCTAAAGAGGAGAGATATTGAATATAAAGTGAGACAAGGTCTTCTTAAAGGTATCACCATGGAGGAAAATTCTGTGCTCAGTCGAAGCTGAAATCCAAGGTTCATAGGCCATATGAGATTTTTGAAACGCATTGGCCCTCAGGTGGGTTTATCGATTGGCACTTCTCCCTGACTCACAAATTACACGATGTGTTTCATGTGTCGATGCTTCGAGATACCGCTCCATGAGTCGCACATACTACCGCCATGCGCAAATACAAGTACAAGAAGATCTCGTCATATGACGAGGAGCCACAAAGACCATTCCTGCTCGAAGAGGTGTAGAAACAAATATGAACAAACAAGTACCATTAGCGAAAAGTTCTCCGCAACACCACTAAGAGAAGAAGCTACTCGGGGAGCCGTAAGCAACTATGAGAGCACAAGATCCGCAACTCTTCTGAACAGTATGAATTTCGAGGACGAAATTCTTTTGGCGGTAGAGTCAGGATCTAAATTATACCTCAGCGCAGAACATGTTTCTTTGGGTATAATAAACGTAGCGTATATTTATTCCTGACAAATAAAGATAAAACAAAAGTGAATACGATAAGTTAAATTACAAATAATAAAGAAGATTTGAGGCTATCATAAAAAATATTATAAATTGATTTGCAAATATTATAAGAGTTGGAGGACCAAAGTAAAATAAAAGTGATAAGACAATATGATAGCACTAAAGAAATATCTTATTTTTTGGTCTGGAATACTGACAAGAGAGAAGATATAAGAAGAAGAAGATCACAAGACGGGATACATTGCCTCTGGGTTGTATGGAACTATGAGTATGTCAGGTAAGTTACGTGTATGGAAATCTAGTTGGTATAGAACGTTTAGATACATGGTTTGGAACCTTTGTTTTGTGTGTGTATGGTTTGGGTTTGGAACTCCCCAAACCCATTTCGTGTAGGGTTGAGTCGAGGAGCAGCTCTAAGTGCCTTGTGACATGTGTTTTGGAGAATATTCAGTCAGTAGTTGAACTGTAAAATTCCCTATTTTTGATCAGATGCAAAGAGCCGGACTCCAGCAATGGGCTTTTGGCCAGAAATATACAGGAAATCTGCATGAGTCCTTCTAGTAAATTGTAAGCTATCAATGAACTTGATGTTAGGCTTTGAATTTCGATTTGGACCTCTCAGAGACCAAGTTATGGTCCTTTTACCGAGATCACCCATTAGATCCGGTCGGGCCGGGCTTCACGCACTGGTCAACTAGCCGGACCTTAGAACGGGTTTTTGCCTAAAATAGAGAGAATTTGGCAGTAAGTCCTTCTGTGAAATTAGCCACATCAATGAACTTGATGTTAGGCTTTTGAACTTCTCAATTCGACTTGCACTAAGTTATGGTCTTTTACTCAACACTAAATGGGTGCGAGTCACCCATATAGAGGTCGTCCCGTAGAGGTCGGCCAGTAATCGTAGGAGGTCAGTCAGTCCTCAGAGGTCGTCGGGGTCCTGTAGAGGTCGCTGTGTCCCGTAGGGTCGTCGATCCTCGTGGTGTTGCCAGCCCAAGAAATCGCCGTCGGGAGCGACTGGCGCATACGACCTCCAACTTCGGCGCCATATTTCCTTCGCTTGAACTCCGATTGGGGCGTTCGACTGCGGAGTCGACAGTCAAGAATCCATCCATATGCCTGAGGAAGATATTAGGATGTCGCATCAAGGTGTCGAACAGCTCGCCACTGCGCCGTCATCTGCGCCACCACAAGATCGATCGGAAGACGACCTCCAACTGAAGGCCATAACTTCTTCGCTCCTCGAACTCCGATTCGAAGGTTTCGGACTCTATGGAAAGCCCATTGAGTCAAGAATTCATCAGATAGCATGATAAGATTGGAACCTAGCATAATTCGAAAACATGAAAAAAGTAGGTTCTCAGAGGTAACTATAATTATCTCATAAATAACCTATAAGACAGTAAAGATAAATATTTACGCATACAATGAGACATGAAAATGGAAGTTATGAATGATGGTATTATATATATATATATATATATATATATATATATATATATATATATATATATCATATGATTACCGAATGACAATAATTATTCTATTAGTTAGAGATATATACTAAGTATAAAATACATATCATTGTCTCGCTGTAACCCTAAGAGAGACAGATTTCGCACGCGGCCAGAAAATAAGTCCGCGCATAAGTTCGTTCGCTCGCTCGATATCGAGGCCTCGCTTCGGGTCGATGACATAGATCCCGTTAGATCAAAAAGGCCCCGAAAGGGTCACCATCAAGGCCAACACTTTATAAGTATTTATTCATTGTCTCGTATTATAATGACAATGCCTTCGGGCCTTTACAGCCTCAGATCCACTTCTGTTTGATGCAGACATGAAACATAAAAGAAAATGACCGGTATATGCAAACGAAAGGTAGAGAACATATGACATGATACGGTAAGATACATCGCAAGCATGACGAAGTATACACAAGAATGTTATAAAGTACAAGACGACATGAAAAGTATATGGAAGATGACAAGAAATCGAAACTTGTTACGCAATAGTGATATATATGAGAAACGATAAGAATCAGAATCGTATACGTGTTATATGCATTTAGCAGAAGTGGGGTGACCCTTAATGGAGGTCATCCAGTGTATTTATTTCCCACTGCTGCAGTTTCTAGCACCCGTGTTCAACCGTAGTAATTTAAGAAGAAACCAGAGGGTCGCAATCCACATCACCAAAGGCCACACATCAATAAAGTGCTCACCGGGAAGACCTTTATACTATTTGTATATGAAATTTTGTAAACTAATGTAAATATTGTAAATGCTGAACACTTCCATATACTTTGTACCTCAGATATATTTTGTAATCCGGGCTACTACGTAATATAATACAAGTTAATTGTTTAACATTATATGAGAACGAACTAGCTTTAAAGTATTATATGCGAAAAAAAAAATATGACCCTCACTTTGACACCCTATGCCGAAACCCACAGTTTTTAGTGGTATCGTAGTTTGTGGTTTAGGCGTTTCGAAAAGTCGCAGTTTAAGCGGCTCTTGAATAGAGTATATATGATAGAAAAGCCTATGTTTAGTAATGTGTTGGCCTGATGTGGATGTCCTTGTGTTTTGTATAGATGGATCGTCCCGAAGAAGCTGCTGAGAGTGTTAACCCAATGGAACAAGGGTTATCAACTTCTGAACCTTCGGAAAGTAATGTACCTAATGAGCCCACATAAGCCTTGCTGAGAATATCGCAAGACATGACTCGGGTTTTGGATAGATTGACCTCTCCTAAAGCTCCAATAGACATAGTAAGAAGACATGGAGCAGAGGAATTCCATGGGTCGAGCATGGAAGAGTCAGAGAAAGTTTAATTCCGGTTAGAAAAGTTAGGAAAGAGTATTGAAGAGGTTAGGATGCTTCCGATCGTGAGCATCATGTGCGCCTCACTATTGCGTGGTGAGACATAATGTATCAGAAACTAGTGCTCAAAAGTCCAAGGATTCCAAATCCCCTGACATGGGAATTCTTTGTCCAAGAGTTCGTGGCAAAGTATGCTACCGAGATGTTTGGGGTGGATTCCAAGTGGAATAGCCTCGAATTTGAAGCAAAGGAACTTTATCTGGGTATTGAATATGAGAAAGAATTTAGTCATCTTAGTAAAGTATGCACCAATTGGTTCTCATGCAGAGGCATTTCGTGTAGGGTAATTTGAGGATGGATTGCATGATTCCATCAAAAGATATTTGGCACCTATGACTTCTCCAAATGCTGGATTTTTATCGCTTGGTCCAAGCCGGTAATGGAAAGTAGAGAGACTAGAAACGAGCAGCAAAGAAAGATTTCTTAAAAAGAAGAAGCTTTGAGGAGCTTCGCCCTCCTCGGGAAAAAGAGCTAGAGAATCTCCAGCCTCAATCGGGGTTGAGTTCCGCTACGGTATAGGCGAAAGCGTCCAATGTAGAAGACGAAGACAAGTAGGGTGCTTTAGTGAGAGATGTGGAGAAATTCTCGAATGTCCTCTCATTGCCATAAAAGGCATTCGGGAGTTTGTAGGTTAGTAACAGGAGGGTACTCGTGCGGGAAGCCTTTTATCATTTGATAGCAATGCTGTCCCCAAGAATCAAGGGAGAATAGAAGTCAATGGGCTGTTAGAAAGAAGATCGGCAAGACCACTCTCTCGACTCCGCGATCATGTAGGGTCGAGTGGTCCATATCAAGATAGAGGACTATAGGAGGCATAGTTTCGTGAGGATAAAGTGATCGTCTCTATTTCCATAAAGACTTCAAAGACGGTATATGCTGGTGAAGGCTCGTGGAGGATCAGATGCTCTCGAGGTTATAGCCGGTATATTTTCTTTATATGATATTGAGATGCATGCATTGATTGATCCCGGATCTACTCATTCATATGTGTACGGAGCATGTATTTGACAAAGTACCAACAATGGAAAATTAAAGATACGACATGCATGTAACTAGTCCGTCGTGGCAAGAACGCTAGTAGGAATAGCATATACGTAAATTGCCCATCGTTATACAAACAAGAGAGTTTCTCACTGATTTGATAACCTTACCCTTCCGAGTTTGACTTGATTCTAGGAATGATCGCTGTCTAAGCACCGAGCCATCGCTGATTGTGGACAAGATAGTAGCCGAGATGCTCCGACCGCATCGGCGTAATAAGACAAGGCATTGGATCAAGTGTAATGTCTAATGTCATCTCCACTATGCAAGCTAGAGAATTATGAGGAAAGGATGAGACATTCTGGTTTTGATACTTGACTCAAGAGAGGTCAAGTCGATGAAAAGATCCCAAGAAAGGGAATTTCCGCATGTATTCCCGAAGAGTTACTGTATTCCACATGAGAGAGAGGTGGGATCTAGCCATAGAAATTGTACCAGAACAGCTCCTATGTCAAGGGCACCGTGATTTATTCCTAATGAGCTGAAAGAGTTAAAAGAGTCAATTGCAAGAACTTTTAGATAAAGGATTTATCCACCCAAAGCAGTGTCCCCTGGGTGCACTCCGTTTTATTTAGAAAAAGAAAGATGACACTCTACTTCTGATGTGCATCGATTATCGGCATTAATAAGGTGATGTGAAAACAAGTACCCATTGCCGAGAATTAAAGATCTTTTTGATCAGTTAAAGGGAGCGGGTGTCTTTTTCGAAGATAGACTCCGCGATCGTGTGGTATTATCGCTTTGAGGGTAAAGGAAGGATGTGTCAAGATCAGATGAACCCGAGCAGCGGCTGGCTATGAGTTTTTGTCATGCCATTGGGTCAACGCACGCACCGACAGTATTCATGGATTTGATGAATAGGGTTTTCCGACCCTATGTGGATCAATTTGTTGTGGTTTTTATTTGATGACATCCCGTATTCGTAAGGATGCACAGAACATGAATGAAGACTCGAGAATAGTCTTAGAGATCGTTAAGAGAAAAGAAGTTATATGCTAAGTCAAAGAAATGTGATTTTTGGCTAAAGAAAGTTTCATTCCTAGGCCATATCAGGTCTCCGCGAGGTATAAGAGCTGATCCCGCTGGCATCAAGCAGCGAATTGGAAATCACCTCAAATGTAACCGGTGTGAGAAGTTTCGGGTTTAGCAGGTTATTATAGAAGATTTGTAGCAGGGTTTTCATTACAACTTCTCCGCCACCAAGTTACTCAGAAAGGAATAAAGTTTGAGGGACAGACAAATGTCGTAATAGTTTTGAACAATTTGAAAGTGGATGCCGGCCGGGCACTCGCACGACGCAGCCCTAATTCGTGAAAAGAGTATACCTTGTATAGTGATGCTTCATGCATTGGTTTAGGATGTTGTTAATGCAAGATGGGAAAGTAGTGGCTTATGCGTCCGTACGCTTGAAGCCACATGAACTAAATTATCCCACTCATGACCTGGGAGTTAGTCAAAGGGTAGTGTTTGCTTTAAAATATGGCGACACTACTTATACGGGAAAAGTGTAGAATTTACACCGATCATAAGAGTCTCCAAGTAATTTAACGCAGAAAGAGTTAAATTCGAGACAACGGAGGTGGTTAGAGTTATTAAAATGATTCATGACTCGCATCATAAATTACTATCCCGGAAAGCGCTTAATAAAGAGCTCGATGCTTTAAGTCGAAAAACAATGGCGCGAATGTCACTACGCATGTGCTGATTGGAGACTATTAGAGATGATGGAGCTATGTTAGTTCAATTTAGAAGCAACCCGCTTTAAAACAAATGATTATAGATGCGTAAAAAATGATGAAGAGTTACGTAAAAATTTATGATGGTTAGAGATGGTGACAAGACCCGCTTAGGAGAAAGAAGTCGAAGTTTGTATTTCCTGCATTAGGATTATGTGTGCTATATGATAAAGAGCTAAAGAAAAGCTGCTTATTCGAGGCTCATAATACTACATTTACCATGCATCCTGGAGGGAATAAGATGTACCAGGACTTGAAACAGTTTTATTGGTGGAAATGAATGAAAAGAGATGTGGATCGAATATAGCGTTTGCTATTGGACGTGTCGCCAGTGTCAAAGTCAACACCAAGTGCCAACAGTTTGTTAAATCCCCTTCCAATTCCTCAATGGAAGTGGGATAACATTACCATGGATTTTGTGCCCGTTTACTCCTCACACAACAAAACATGACTCGTCTGGTGATTATAGATAGTTCACAAAGTCGGCCCATTTTATACTGGTCAGGACGGACTATTCTATGGATCGACTAAATGAGTTATATGTAGATGAGATTGTGCGATTGCATTTAAGGTGCCGTTGTCTATCAGGTCGATGTAGATCCGCGATTTACATCAAGGTTCTAGAAGGACTACAATGTACTTTTAGGCACTGTTTAATTCTTAGTACTGGCTTCCATCCGCAAATAGATGGACAAATGTGAGAGATTGATTTTGAAGTACTAAGATATGCTTCGAGGTTGTGTCATAGAATTTCGAAGCTTGATAGGTATATTCATTAATGGAATTTGCCTATAACAATAGTTTTCACAAGCATTGGTATGGCACCATATGAAGCTTTGTATGGCTTTAAATGTAGAACCTCGTGTGTTGGACATAATTAAATGAGCATAAACTGACAGGTCTAGACATAGTAAAAGATACAGAAGAGAAAGTACAAGTTATTCGGCAGAGGTTAAAGGCGGCTAGTGATAGACAAAAATCGTATGCCAACCTAAAGAGGAGAGATATTGAATATAAAGTGGAGACAATGTCTTCTAAAGGTATCACCATGCAGGAAAATTCTTAGGTTTGGTCGAAGTCGAGTCCAAGGTTCATAGGCCAAGGTGTGAGATTTTGAAACGTATCGCCCGGTGGTTATCGATCGCACTTCTCCGACCACAATTACACGATGTGTTTCCATGTGTCGATGCCGGTATACCGTCACGAGTCGCACATACTACCAATACAAGCAAATACAAAGATAAGAAGATCCTGGCTTATATGATGAGGAGCCAAAGACCATTCGGCCCGAGGTGAAACGGGCCATGAATAAACAAGTACCATTAGCGAAAGTTCTCCGGCAACACCACTCCAGAGAAGAAGCTACTTAGAGCCACGTATAAACTATGAGAGTACGTAGTGATCCGCAGAACTCTTCGGACCGTGACGACTTCGGCGACGAATTCTTTTATGTGTGGGAGAGTTAATATTCCCCAAATTATGTTCCCAACAGTTTTATAACATGTTTTGGGTATAATAAACGAAATAGATATTTATTCTAATAAAATAAAGATAAAAACAAAAGTAGGAATATGCATGCTTAAATTACAAATAATAAAAGCAAGATTTGAGGCTATCAGAAAATATTATAAATTGATTTGCAAATATTATAAGAAATGAGGACCAAAGTAAAATAAAAAGCGGATAAGATCAATATTGAGCAAGATCAAAAGAAATATCTGATTCGTCTGAGAGCGGAGAGCAAATACGGATGCTATAGTAAGAGAGAAGCAAGATCACAAGGTGACGGATACACGCTCTGTATCAGATGAACTAGCGAAAGTATGTTGTGTGTTACGTGTATGGAAACTAGCTGGTCTGAACGTTTAGAGGCATGGTTTGGAAACCTTGTTTTGTGTATGGTTTGGGTTTGAAACTCCCCTAAACTCATTTCGTGGGTCGAGTTGAGGAGAGCTCTAAGGCCTTAGATATGTGTTTCGAGAATGGTCTAGTCAGAAGTTGAAACTTTAAAATTCCCTATTTTTGATCGCATGCAGTAGCCGACCTAGCATGGGCTTTTGGGTCGAAATACAGAAATTCAGAAGGGAGTCCTTCTAGTAAATTGTAGCCACATCAATGAACTTGATGTTAGGCTTTCGAATTTCACGATTTGGACCTCTATAGACCAAGTTATGGTCCTTTTACCGAGATCAGTCCATTTAGATCTGGTCGGGTCAGTTCTACCAATTCGGGTCAACTAGCCGGACCTTAGAACGGGTTTTTGGGTCGGAAATAAAGAGAATTTGGCAGTAAGTCCTTCTGTGAAATTGTAGCCACATCAATGAACTTGATGTTAGGCTTTTGAATTTCTCAATTCGACTCAGACCAAGTTATGGCCTTTACTCGAATACCAAACGCGCTAGCTACCCATGGCTGTCCCTGTGATGCAGGTCGTCAGTAATCAGAGGTCGTCAGGTCCCGTAGGTGTCGTCAGTCCCCAGAGGCTGTCAAGTCCCGTAGGCCGTCGTCCCGCCAGAGTAAATGCTGATCCGTAGGCGCTGTCGCTGTCCCAAGAGCCACCGCCGTGGTCGACCACACACGACCTAACTCGAAGGCCATATCCTTCCGCTTGAACTCCTCATTTGCGTTCTCGGACTCTATGGAAAGCCCATTGAGCTCGCTAATCCATCCATACGCTCGGCGAAGATATTGATTTAGGACTAAGTGTGTCGACCGAAATGGCCACTACCGCAAACTGTCGGGCCCAGTCAGCTCGTCAAGATCGACCGCGCATGACCCAACTGAAGGTCATAACTTTCCGCTCAACTCCGATTCTCGTGTTCTCACTCTATGGAAAGCCCATTGAGTCAAGAATCCATCCATATATCTGAGGAAGATATTAGATGTCAGACCATGTGTCAGACTGAGCTCGCCACTCAGTAACTCGTCACCCAGTCAGCTCATCAAGACGACCCGCACGACCTCCAACTCTGGCGTCATAACTTCTTCGCTTGAACTCCGATTTGGTGTTCTGACTCTATGGAAAGCCCATTGAGTCAAGAATCATCCATATGCCTGAGAAGATAATAGATGTCAGGACTAAGGTGTCCTGACCGAGCTCGTCACTCGCCAGTACCATGTCACCCGCCAGCCACTGTCAAGATCGACCGCGCATGACCTCCAACTTTGCCGCCATAACTTTCGCTTAACTCCGATTAGTGTTCTTGACTCTATGGAAAGCCCATTGAGTCAAGAATCCATCCATATGCCTGAGGAAGATATTAGATGTCAGACCGAGGTGTTAGACTGAGCTCTTCGCTCAAGCTACCTCGTCAAGATCGACCGCGCACGACCTAACAACTCTAAGGTCATAACTTCTTCGTCTCGAACTCTATTCGGAAGTGTTCTCGACTCTATGGAAAGCCCATTGAGTCAAGAATTCATCAATAGATAGCATGATAAGATTGGAACTCATATTAGTCCTGGAAAACATGAAAACAAGAGGGTTCTGTAGTAACTATAGTTATCTCATAAATAACTCATAAGCACTGCAGTAAGCAGTTATTTACGATACAACGAAGATACGAAAATGCAAAGTTATGAATAAATGATGGTACATATATAGCATATATATATATATATATATATATATATATATATATATATATATATATATATCACATATGATTACCAAATGACAATAATTATTCGGGAATATGAGATATATACTGAGCATAAAATACACATTGATTGTCCGCTGTAACCCGTAGAGGGATGGGATGGGCGTCATTGCAAAATAAATAAGTCTCGCAGCATATAAGCTCTGCTCGCTCGCTCTGATATCGAGGCCCCGCTTCGGGTCGGCGTGACATAGATCCCGCTTGGATCGTGGCCTAGCGTCACCATCAGCGCTGGCGCTTTATAAGCATTTGACCATTGTCTCGCATAATGACAACAGCGCCTTCGGGCCTTTACAGCTTCGTATCCACTTCTAGCGCTTATGCATACGAAACATAAAAGAAAAAATGACCGGTATATGCAAACGAGCAGAGAATATATGACATGATATGAGAAGCTTACAAGACAAGCATACGAAAAAGTATACAGCTATGCTACTTGGCGGAAGTACAAGATGTGACATGAAAAGATATGGAAGTGATGACAAGAAATGAAACTTGTTATGAAGAGTATATATATGAGAATTGATAAGAATCTGTAATTGTTATATGTGTTATATGCATTTGTATTGAAGTGGGGTGACCCTTAATGGAGGTCATCCAGGTGTATTTATTTCCCACTAAGCGTAAAGCTTAGCACGGGTGTTCAATCCGTGTAGATACGTAAGAAGAAACCAGGTCGCATCCACATCGCAGTCAAAGGCCACACATCAATAAACACTCAAGACCTTTTTAGGTCTATTTTGTATATGAAATTTCAGAACTAATGTAAATATTGTAAATGTTGAACACTTCCATATATGAAGCTTGTATATATATTTTGTAATCCGCTGCTACAGAATATAATACAAGTTAATTGTTTAACATTATATTAATGAACTAGCTTAATGTATTATATGTGAAAAAAAAAAAAAATAAAAATATGACCCCTCACTTGACACCCTATGCCGAGTTGGGTGCGTCACAAGTTCCTTATGTTTCATTGATTTATCAAGAGTGTATATATACAGGAGTTTGAGACAATCTAACCTTCGTAAAGGGTTACAATCCTACAAGTAAAGTTTCCTAGGTAGCTGCAATGTATAAGTAAAGTATGATATATACTATAAGACTTCTAAAGAAAGCATGACGTTAATCACGCCCAACTCAAGCATGCAGTATAACTAACCCGGTCCCCACTTAGAGCCTTTGTGAAGATATCACCTAGTTGCTCTCGGGCCTCACATATCCCATGTAAATCAAACCCATGAGTATTTTCTCAGCGAACTTAAATGATAATCTATCTCATACGCTGGGTCATTTTAACTAATATGTGGATTATATAATACGAAGGGCAATTCTGGTTGTCACACTAAAGTTTTGTCAGGATCGGTTTTAATACCAACTTCCATCAAGAGTTGATGAAGCCACATGATCTAGCACATGGACCGTGCCATTGCTCTATACTCGGACTCTGCACTCGAACGAGAAACAACCACTTGTTTATTACTCTTCCAGGAGACTAGGTTTCCATCAACAAAGACATAGTAACCTGAAGTGGATCTCTTATTTTCCTTTGATCCTGCCCAATCAGCATCTGTGACGCTCTCAATACTATTATGCTCATGATTTCTGTATAAGATACCTTGTCTTGGAGCTCCCTTTTAAGTAGCAAAGAATTTGTTCTATAACCGCTAATGACTGGGCCAGGGAGAAGATACGTACCTACCGATAACACAAACAGAGCGTGATAATGTCAGACGAAACAAGATAGTTTAGTTTCAACCACCTCCCGATTCTCAGATCCCTAAATAATTTCTCCTTTTAGTAAGTTGCAACTCCTATACATAGGGTATTATGTGTTTTGGTACCTAGTTTTCTTGTCTTAGAAAAAAGATCCAACACATATTTCCTTTAGGATAAAAGGATTCCACGCTTGCTCGTCATAACTTCAATACCAAAGAAATACTTTAACATCCCTAAATCCTTTGTGTGGAAATGACCATGAAGAACGGAGTTAAGTGATGATATGCCTGTTGTATCACTGCTAGTAATAACAATATCATCTACATACAAGACTAACAAGATGATACCTGCTTCAGAATTTTTATGGAAGACAGAATGATCATATTTGCTTTTCTACATGCCAAAATTCTCAATCTACAGATCGAACTTTCCCCAAACCATGCCGTAGGCTCTAGTTCACCATATATGACTTGCATTTAAGATGACAAACCTTCCCAATCAGAGCAACAAACCCTGAGGCTCCCCATATACTTCCTCTCAAGGTCGACATGGGAGCAAAACATTCTTAATTTCAAGCTGATGGAGGTCCCAACTTACGAGTGGCAACTAGGGGATATAAATAATGAACATAATCTTATCTGGCAACTAGGGTAGAAAGACCGAATAGTCCTCCTATAAGTCCTGTATACCTCATGGTAATAAGGCAGCCTTCAACCTAGCAACTCGAATCATCGCATTTAATCCTGACCCAAAGACCCTACCAAGATCCACCAAGTTTTCTTTCCTATTGGCATGTAATTGTACCTAGTCCCAAGTGCCACTGACGCTCGTGCAGATCCATTCTCTAAGTAGCGAGTGCTAACCAGGTGAGATAAGGTCACCAGCTTAAAATTTGTTGTAACAAGATAGAGTACAAGGAAGCAATAAAAGGACAAGAATGAGAAGATAGGTGGTTATAGGAGCAAAAGAAGGAAATTGGATGAACACATTGACGTTTACTGATGAATACACATTTGAGCAATAATTATAGTAGAATTTAGCACATCCAAATCACAATTTACCCACATTCGGCATAAGGATAGGTACTTTCAATTCGCGGTGTTTTTAGACTTGTGCGTGTCTTTCGTGTCTAAAACATAAGTGTACAAGGATTTATGTCCGGAAGCCAGTTATGAAGCAATCGAGGATGTGGGCTAACAATTGATGAAGTCTCGGGAACTCCAAAGAATGCTAGAAAAGCACTAGAGGAAACAAGTGTACCTAAGATGACCACTTATAAAAATTTACACCTTGCAGTGTTACATGGGGAGAGCAAATTCAGACACCTGCAAGTGTACCGACACCACGATCAGAAATCGACAGAGGGTGTGCACTGCACACTCGGCCGAAGTGTACCCGCATAATATGTATGAGAAGTGCGGGAATGGAGCAGACTAGATCCTAACTATAGGCATACTTGTCAATCACTTTGAACACGTTGATGACATTGAAAAGGAGTATAAAAGGCAAGTGGGATAGAGGGGGGAGAGCAAATGCCTTTTGACTTCTAGTGGTTAGGTTTTCATAGGAGAAGGGTTTTCTCTCCCATTCGAGTTGAAATTTGTAGATCCGCATTGAAGATTTCTACTTTTTTGGAAGTTTTGATTCAAGTATTTGTAATCTTCAAATATAAACAATTCTTTCGCTTTCAATCATAGTATATCACATCTTTCATTCTCGTGTTTTACAAGTGCATTCGATTTCTTCAAAGTATTGTTTAAGGATTAAACTCCTCAATTATAATTGTTTTATAAGTTTCATGGAGCTCAAACTCACTGGGAATCTACTTGGGAAACTCACCCTGATCAAGGCATAGTCCCTCAATTCCTCTTTGAACTTTAATCTGATTACAAGGATGCTAATCACTATGCACCCATTTTGTAACCTTAGTCAGCATATTCTGAAAACGGTGAACAAAGATACTGTACGCCAGGTTTCGATCATAAGCTAAGGGTTCGTGATACATCGGGACAAGTTAGTATCGGTCTGAACTATCCTTATTTTCCAAAGAGCATTTAAAGATAAATTCTCCATCAAAGACTATTTATCAATGGTTCCTAGATGAGTTTGTAAAATAAGAGGTGGGACTTACATGATCAAGTGAGTGGAACCCTAAAAAATCCAACAATTGTCTTTCTCGTTTTTAAAACATTCAAACCAATAGACCATTCAATCAAACAACACAACTTCACAAATCTTTAAATCACACTTCGTGGAGAATAACTTCATCGATCAACAAATTCAGACCACTCCCTGAGATGACTGCGGATTCCCACAAGAGATACAATGCTAGACAACTGTAATTCCTACGCTGGGGAATAAAATTTAAGCATTACCTAATAAGGGAAGAAGATTGGCGCCGTCACGGAGCGGCGATCAACTAAATCGACCGAAGAGGAGTTGAGGTAATTTGTAAATTGCATTGCAAATCCTATGACGCTCTTCTACTTTCTTTTAATTTGTTTTTGTGAAAATCGAGCGGGCGTCTGCATGAGCGGACTAGTGCATGCCTACTGCCTCGCAAACGAGTAACGCCGATTAGTAAGAATTGTATCTCCTAGAAACTTTGAGGGATCCATAATAAGTCAAGTGTTTCAAGATAACATTGCCACTCAAAGGATCATCTGAATCAGAACATGTATTTAATGAAACACTCAAGGGATTCCCCGTTAACCCAATAAGGATTTCATGAACCTCCACAACATGGAGGTGATGTTACACTTCCAAAGGAATAATCTAATGAGAGAGTGAGGAAACGGTAACCTTCAAAGAAACTAACATAGAAGTCCACCCGCCCTCTTCGCTTAACGAGAAAGAACCCTTCGAGAAATTCTACAACCTCAAAGGACCACAACCACTCCCTCGTATTCGCCTTCCCCAAGAGGCTAATCACTTCATGAAGTCGGAAACGATCCGCCTTCACCAGAGAGGTATCAAGTGGTTCAATCCGAGAACCCTACTCATTCATGAGTGACTTTGAGGATGTTCGTAAAGGCACTTTCTCCACCGGTTCACCTCTCCACATAACTGCTTGGTTTTATTTCCTTTGCTTTAAAGGAGTAGGCATGCCAAAATATGGTTTCATTCCTTGCACCTAATTCAATCTTTACATTGGAAAATATGCTAATGAATTCCTTAACAAATTTTTCCTCCCGCACGTACTAATGCTCCCCATGGCTATAATCTGTAACTTTTTCAAAAGCCGTGAACTTTCTAGCCAGATGGGAAAGATATAAGGACTTCCTATGCTATCCTCATCATATGGGTTGGATGTTGGACAAATTCCAGGCGTATTTCCTCATCAAGGATTATCCTTGAGTAATAAACAATACATCCAAATAATGTGTGCAGGGCGAAATCTATGAAAAGAGTGCTAGGGAAGCAATTCAACTTTTTGACACTATAGCGCAGGAATGCTCAACTCGGGAGACTAACACCTCAATAGACTGCCAAAGTGCACAAATATTATCTGGTGGCGAACCATCACCTAAGAGAGAATGATGAGTCGCGTCAAATTGCCAATTTAACAAGTAGTTAGAGCTATAGAGATGAAAAAGGTGAACGAGGTAACTGTGCTCACCAATTCCTCGCACTTCCATCGACCTAGAGTGTAGGAGCTATGCATAATATGTATTATCCTCACATATCTCAACTATCAATCACCAAATCTTCCCTGCTAAGGGAGCCATTCAAATAGAAAGGCCAATGCCCTTAACTACCAAAGGAAACCTTCACTCCCATAATCAAACTTATAATCCGGTGGCAAGCATCCTAATTTTAGTCAGGAGAAATGAGGGAGGCCCGCATAACCTCGCCAAATTAAGGCCCCCATTATCAAAACCAAGGTTTTCCCAATTCAATTCCTCCATTTCAGAATCAAGGCCCCCAAGGATTTCCGGGAAACTCTAATCAAGGTCATCATCCACCGAACCAAGGGAATCAAAACTCACAACCTTATCAACCTCCACATAAGAGAAGTCTGGAGGATATAGTCACACAGTTCGTACAAACCCAACAATCCACAAACACAGAACTCCGAATCAAGCCCGAATGATGTGAGATCCTGTGATAACTAAGTTAACCTCGCCTATAGGTGTAACCTTCAACAAGAGAAAGGGAAACTCATCTCAAATCCACAAGGTCAAAACAGTGTGGAAGTTTAGGTTCGGGCTTTAGGTACTTTCGAACATTGTAAGGCTGTCACTACCCTTCGAAGTGGTAAGGTAGTTGACAAAACCATTCCAACCAAGGAACCATCACAAGAATCTCAAAGTGAATTAGTCAGAGAGGATGAGGTGTCAGACAAGCCTCATATCCCTAATACAAATGATGTCGATGGTGAATCAGGGAAAGATGAGTCTACCCATATCCCTCCAGCTCCATACCCTCATAGACTGAGAGCACCAAAGAAAGTGAATAACCATCTCCTGAGATCTATGAGTTGTTCAAACAAGTAAATTGAACATCCCTTTGTTAGATGCCATTAGGCAAATTCCATCATATGCCAAATTTTAAAGGACTTATGTACGGTAAAAGGAAATTTGTGTCAAGGAGGTATCTATGATCAACAATCTACCTCACTAATCCAACAATTTGCCTCCAAAATACAAAGACTTCGAGTCCTACTATTTCAATAGTAGTAGGGAAATTCAAAGTCGGGACATGCTTTAGTGGGACTTAGGCGAGTGTTAATTTGTTGCCTTATTCCAAGAGATATGTGGACTTAGGGTTGGGAGAATTAGAGCCACCAATATCACCTCCAATTAGTCGACCGTAGTAAAATTCCTAGGGGATAGCGAAGGATGGCTGGTACAAGTGACAACTTACTTCCCTCAGACTGTTGTGCTTTGACACTCAACCCTGTATGAACCAAGGAACTCGCCCTGCACCT
This sequence comes from Tetrastigma voinierianum, assembly GCA_016808115.1. NCBI lineage: Eukaryota > Viridiplantae > Streptophyta > Magnoliopsida > Vitales > Vitaceae > Tetrastigma > Tetrastigma voinierianum. The sequence continues at coordinate 248,268 of JAEQBH010000508.1, forward strand.
TGGGTAGACCATTCTCGCAACTCGCGAATGCCATTATACACCGCAGGAGGCCTAATGACACTATCGTTCGGGAACAAGACTCGTTAATCAATATTTTCAATGTCATTAAGGGAACGGGGATGAAGAAGATATGTGAAGTCAACATGGCTGATTATGTGGTACAAAAATATCGATAATGTCTCATATGATGATCCTCTGTCATGTTTGGTCACCAAGTCGGGAATGAGGAAGTGACCACACCGGAGTCGAGCTTACACTCTATAAATGGAGCATAACGGCATTCAAGTTAATGGGGCGGCACCTAAGTTCGACCATTACCACCAAAATGAGGACAAGGCATCGCTTCCGAGGAGATGCCACCTAAGCTCGAGCTAAAACCCCCAACAAACACACCTCAAATATGCATTCTAGGGGGAGGAGGAAACCTTCCAAAGAATCATATCTTCTTCCTTAGAATTGAACTCAAGAAACCAACTTTGGAGATATTGAAACCCAATAGTAACCCGCTCTAGGGTCGGACAATCGCAGAGCATATAAATTAGTCCTCGATTCGCACACATAGAATTCACTTAGAAGGAGGATGTTAAACCTTCTAGGCAACCACAAAGACGACTGAACCCAATAATGAAAGAAGTGGTAAAGAAGGAAGTTTTAAAACTCTTGGATGTAGGGGTTATTTACCCTATTGCAGATAGCAAGTGGGTTAGCCCAACACAGGTAGTTCCTAAGAAATCTGGAGTCACAGAGTCGCCAATGAAAATAATGGCTCATTCCACTCGTGTCACTTCGCAGATGGAGGTGCATAGATTATAGGAAATCACGCGGGTACTAGAAAGACCATTTTCCTCTTCCGTCATGATCAAATGTTAGAGAGTTTGCAGGCATGAATTTTATTGTTTTCGATGGGTATTCGTGGTACAATCAAATTGAGATAGCTTTGGAAGATCAAGAAAAACTACATTCACTTGTCCTTTGATACCTTCTCTTTCGCCTTTAGGAAAATGCCCTCGACTATGCAATGCAATCTTAACCTTCCAACGTATGCATGATGTAAATTCTCATGACATGATAGAAATCATATTGAGATTTTCATGATGATTTCTCGCTTTTTGTGACTCATTCGAGAACTGTTTAGAGAACTTACGTAAGGTTTTAGAGAGGTGTCAAGAGAAAAGTCTTGTGTTAAATTGGGAAAAATGTCATTTCATGGTAACACAAGGAATTGTCTTAGGCCATATAGTATCAAAAGATGGAATTGAAGTTGATAAGGCCAAAGTTGAGCCGATTTCAAACCTACCCACTCCTAAGAGTGCTAGAGACATAAGGTCATTCTCTGGTCATGGGCCGGGTTTCTATAAAAGATTTATAAAGATTTTAGTGCTATAGCTCGACCCTTATGTACTTTGCTTGCCAAAGATGTTCCTTTCACATGGTCACAAGCTTGTGACATTGCTTTTACTAAACTCAAGAAACATGTTAGTGTCACCACCCATCATGCGGTCTCCTAATTGGGACCTTCCATTTGAGATCATGTGTGATGCTAGTGATTGCGCTTACAGGGTCGTGTTAGATAAAGGAAACAAAAGGATTTTGTAATCTACTATGCCAGTAAGACACTAGACTCCGCCCAAGCAAACTACACCACCACAGAAAAAGAGTTTCTCGTTGTTGTCTTTGCACTAGAAAAGTTCAGATCATACATCGTAGGCTCTCCTGTGACCATTTTCACAGATCATGCAGCCCTGAAGTACTTGCTCGCTAAGCAGGATACAAAACCCCGGTTGACTAGGTGGATTTTACTTTGCCAAGAATTCAATTTGACTATTAAAGATAAAAAGGGGGTTGAGAATGTGGTCGCTGACCATTTATCTCGATTAGTTCCAGAATCCAACTCCCATGGCATACCCATAGTGATAGTTTTCCCGATGAGCAACTCTCGTCTTGTTCATCGCCTGCTTTTGGTATGTCGACATTGTAAACTACCTAGTAACCGTCGACTTCAAACTTCAAATGGACTTCTTCTAAATTAAAAGAAATTTCGAGTACATATTAAGAAATACTACTTTGATGATCCGTGATCTATTTAAATACTCAGCCCGCATCAAATAATGAGAAGATGTGTACCCAATGATACATATTAGATTTTAACTTTTGGCCATTCAAGCCCGTATGACATTTTCCGCCTCGAAAAACTACAGACAAGATTTTTGGTGTCGATTCACTCTACCACTTTATTTGAAAAGATCGTTTCGATTTTTGCAAAACTTCATACACGCTAACTGGGAGTGGTCACAAAACGAAAACATGATGCCTCTACCCCAATTTTAATTTATTGAAATTTTTGATTGTCAGTATAGACTTTACGGGCCTTTTTCCCCTTCGTGGGTATCTTACATTATCTTATCTCTGATTATGCGTCTGGCTGCTGAGCGATTCCTAACGAGAACCAATGACTACAAGGTTGTTTTGAAATTTATAAAGGAACATATTTTTTCTCGCTAGGGACACCTCGCAATTATTAGTGATGGTGGACTCCACTTTTGCAATCGATCTTTTGATAATCTGTTAAAAAAATATGGAGTCACCCATAAAGTATCAACAGCTTACCACCCACAGACCAATGGTCAAGCTGAGCTAGCTAATAGGGAGATAAAACATATTTTGAAAACGCTGCCCCAAATCGCAAAGATCGGGTCACTCCGCCTTACCGATGCTCTGGGGTCACCGTAGACCGCCTTTAAAATCGTTTCGTATGTCTCCCACAGCCATGGCATGGTGTGCCACTGCTATTTCATCATTGAAAATGGAACACCGCTTCATCGGCTTATTGTAACTTTTAATTCGATTTAACTCAAGCAGTAAGGAACGCTAGTCGCAGCTTAAACGAACTTGAAGAACTGGGAGGAGAGAGTCGTATGAAAAGCCCCGACTTACAAAGAGCTACTGCTGTTCCATGACAAATCTATTGCTAGGAAAATCGCTCGAACCCAACCTCAGAGTACTACCGTGACAACCTTTGCCAGGATTTATTTCGTGAAAAACTCCGTCTCTTCGACCGGCCCATTCATCGTTAAGGTAGTTTATCCACGAGCTACGGAGATTGAAAATCCTGATTAACGAAAATGCCTTCAAAGTGAATGGCCAACGCTCAAACCATTCTCGAGCAATTCAATCCTCAAAGAGCATAGTGAGGACTTGGTAGACCCGCCTACCAGATTCCTTTCCAACCTCTTTCAACTTGTTGTATATAGTTTTGATTTTGTTTTATTCTTCATTCGCTTTCTATTTCTCTTGTTTTCACTTCATTCGCTTTTCACTTCATTTGTTTCTATACCGCTCCACTTCTGTGGGGGTACTTCTTGTTTCTATGCATCGAGGACAATGTTTGTTTCTTTATCTGGTGTGGGGTAGTACACTCAGTTGAACGTAACCATGCGCCGTTATATGTTCAAGGTCAAATTCTTTCAAAATACGCCTGGAGTATTATGTTTTACCCGCAATGTACATACTCCGCATGATTTCATACACTCTACATCACCTTATCAGATGCACATCTTAACGAGCATAAGTACAACAAGCTTTGTGTTCTTCGTGATTGCCCTCGTTGCATTCTACTCACGCTTCACACAAACCACGACTTATGGTCAAATTTTCTCCGATTCATCAGTTTTGTTCCCAATCAGGCATCAATTTCTTGGTTTTTTCCATTTGTGCATCAATTTAGTCAGTCATGTTAACTTATGCATCATAGTCTTTATGGAGCATCTTGCATAATTGGAAAATGATTAGAGGCCATTATTTCTTTGTACACTAAGCACTGCATTGTCTCATCCCTTGCACCCATTTTGAGCTTAAAGTTGTCAAGTCCATTCGAACCCTAGGAACCCTAAGTAGTGTAACAGCAATGGATCCTACGGAGAGATTGAACGTATCCCAAGAATGAATTACAGTGACTAATTCTACGAATACAGTCAGTTGTGGAATCTGAACAAGAGAAAAAGTGAACATGCAATAAGCCCGGATGAAAGGCAATAAAAGGCCAAATTGTACATCAAGACCATCGTTTCCAAAGTGAAATATATATATATATATATATATATATATATATATATATATATATATATATATATATATATATATATATATATATATATATATATATTCAAAAAATAATAATACAAAAAAATCAAAAAAATCAAAAAAAAAATCGTTTGAACAAGTGTACCGCATACCCCTAAACGTGGTAAATTCTGCATAACTTACTCGAAAAGATGCAAGTACAGCCGCGTACCCGCACATCATTTTAAGTGTACCCCAGACACCCTACTCAAAAATCCGGCAAGATGTAGAATGTGTACCCGCACACCATTAAAGTAAAATTCCAGACACCCGGCTTGACTTTGGGCAACGTGGGGCTTTTAATCCAAGAACTTGGCGCTCTTTCACATTCCAACACCTCACTCTGACAAGCCAAGCCCTAGCCGCTTGCTCTCACACAAGCCTTCACAAGCCTCTATTGTTTCGCCAGGTTTTCAACAGACCTGATTCGCTTCGTACTATCAGACGGACTTGTAAGCCACTCTACAACCTCTTACTAGTATCATGTTGGTCTCCTCCTGCTATACATGGATTCCGCTTATCGGGATTTGGGTGGTATTGTTCGTACTTGGTATCGGGAGTTTCAAACGTTAGTAATGGGCGTGAGTGTTGTTCATAAAAACTGGCCAAACAGATCGCTCGAAACAGTTTCTCTGGATTTGATTATATATATTCAGCCATCCGCCATTATTGCCATCTCACATCTCTATGGCACGATCCAAGAATATCGAAAGGGAAGGCATCTACTCTACGGGACAGTCAGAAATAGTGCTGAAACTGATGCCTCCTAACCAAGAAAAGTGGGTGGAAACGGATAGATCTCACTAAAGTGAGGAAATGTCCGATAGTGATGATGACGAAGAACAGAGGCGATGTTTGTCGAGGACTTGAGTCTACAGCACCTAAAAACGGACCCTATTTCGATCGCAGTGCGATTTCGCCGTGAGGGCGAAAGTCGAGACATTTTTAGGCCTCACCCCATCAAAGGGGGTTATTCAAGAGCGTAATATATGGATTTTGGTGTGCACCGAGGTGCATGGATATTTACCTACTACGGTTCTGGAGTTCTATACTGAATCAAGGAAAATCACGGCCGAAACCGTATCGAGACTTTCGATGGGTAAGCAGCCTTCCTGATCACTTCCGATCTGATAGCGCATGCCTACAGCATCCGCCCGATGCTTCGTGACCGACCGCACTCCACTGTGGCTATCACCACTTTGATGCCCGCTTGTTCAATGAGGCTATGTGCACTCACCCTAAGGCCTACAGCGAGGATTTATGAAGAAAGAATTCAGACTGAAAGCTCAAACCAGAATATACCACGAACAATATCATTCACGATCAAATCGGGGGCCTATAATGAAAAATCCCTGTACCGAGAACAACCAGTTTTTGTATGAAGTCATGACCGGGAAACTCATTGATTATGCATTAGTCATATGGTGTGTGATTAGGGATTTTTTGAAATTTTCGCATGAAAGCAGACACATTCCATTCCCTTCACGTGACTAGCATCAGAAGCCAGAATGAGGGAGCAATGTGAGCAAAGTAAGGTGCCGCCTAGGTCGGGGCTCATCAAGAAATAAGACCGAGGCCAAGAGTCGAGCCACTTCTACTAGGCCTCAACCTTCTCAAATCTTCAAGGCCAGCCTCCGGATCACTTCAGTATCCATAGCCCCAAAGACCATTGGAGCACACGCCATCAAGATATGGAATGAGAATAAAGGTTCAAGTGCATTCGGGGAAGCACTGATCGACGTCGAGGCTTGAGAGTCACATTTTTCGTGTGAGAGCCTAAGAATGAAGTGATGCTACTCCAGATCTGGAGGGAGATTCAGAAGAATTAGATGACTATGTAGACGATGACGCATTCTCTTCTGCAGAGGATGAGGATGATGCTGCATAGCTATCTTTAGGCTAGACTAGGGTGGTGTTGGCACCTGGTAGCAGACTTTGTACCATGTTAAGTGCCAACACCCATTTTGATCTTTACCTTTCTTTTCACGCCTCATACTAGTCAAGTACAAACCGTTAAGACCTCTTGATTCCAATTATGTTTCGTTTCTTCCGACACTAGCATAGTGGTTATGTGTTCCATGCTAAATGATTGCTTCCATTTATATCGATCACCAACATCAAGCTGCGATGATTGTCTTACGCTTCAAGTCCATAGTCCTTATTTGAATAACTCCGATTTTGTGTTAGGTCGTTATATGTTCATTGTGTAAAGACTGTGGTTGGTTTAAAACGAGTCATACTGGTGCATACTAAAGTGGGTGAAGTATTTTATTCCATAATTGCTATTGAGATTCTTGCAAAGCTTAACTGCACCGGTTTTGTCGAGATTCATACCTAGTGGGTAGTTCTCGATCTAAATCTTGCTAAGTGATCACAAGACGCAAGGCCAGGTAGTGCTAAGGAATACACATTCGAAAGCACAATAATTATAGTATAATTTAGCACATCCAAATCACAATCTACTCCATATCAAGATAAGGATAGGTACTTTCAATTTCCTTTGCGGTGTTTTAGACTTGTGTCTTTTCTGTGTCTAAAACATAAGTGTACAAGGATTTATGTCCGAGAAGCCAATATGAAGCACTGAGGATGCGGGCGAACAATTGATGAAGTCTCGAATTTCCAAAGAATGCTAGAAAAGCACTGTAGATCAAGTGTACCTAAGACACCATTTATGTACCGCACACCTTTGCTAAAAAAGTGGTGAAGTGGGCAAAGTGTACCCAGACACCCAAAAAGTGTACCTAAGACACCGATCAGAAATCGACAGAAGAGTAAAGTGTACCCTACACCATTAAAGTGTACCGGTACACATGTGTATGAGAATGCTGCGGAATGGAGCAGACTGTGATCCTAACGCAGGGGCATACTTGTCAATCAAATTTTGAAACATTTGATGACATTGAAAAGGAGTATAAAAAGGCAAAGTGGGATAGAGGGGGAGAGCAAAAATTTGACTTAGTATTAGGTTTTCATAGGAGAAGGGTTTTCTCCATTTTTTGAAAGGAAGTTTGTAGATCCGCATTGAAGATTTCTACTTTTTGGAAGTTTTGATTCAAGCATTTGTAATCTTTCAACAGAACAATTTTTCGCTTCAATCATAAGATATCATATCTTTCATTCTCGTGTTTTATGTTGGGTATTCTCGATTTCTTCAAAGTATTGTTTTTATGATTAAACCCTTTAATTATAATTGTTCTTATAAGTTTCATGGAGTTCTAAACCTTACCGGGATGGGAATCATTGGGAAACTCACCCGATCAAGGCATAGTCCTCACCCTCTTGAACTTTAATGGATTTGTGTGATGTTAATCACTTGTGCACCCATTTTGTAAATCCTTAGTCAAGATATTATTGACAACGGTGAACAAGATATCTCGTACACGTCAGGCTTTCTGATCATACAAGGGTTCAGACACTGTGAAGTGCTAGTATCATTAATCATCCTTATTTTCCAAAGAGCATTTAAAGATAAATTCTCTCCATCAAAGACTATATCAATGGTTCCTAGATGAGTTTGTAAAATAAGAGGTGGGACTTACATGATCGTAAGGAGTGGAACCCAAAATCCCAGCAATTGTCTTTCTCGTTTAAACATTCAAACCACACTATCTAATCAAACAACACAACTCACAATTCTCTTTAAATCACACACCTTTGTGGAGAATAGCTCTACCGATCAACAAATTCAGACCACTCCTCGTGGAGATGACTCAGGATTCCTACAAGACATAAATGCTAGACAATCAGAATCTTACGCTTTGGGAATAAAATTCTATGACACGAATAAGGAAGAAGCATTTACCTTTACGAAGAGTAATAGGAAGATCATTATTGGGGATTGGTTTTTATACCAAAGCAGTAGGTGTTGGACTCAAGACTAGTGGGTTTTGGTGCTGAGAGTAAACTTGAGTGATAGGAGGCTTTATTGGGACTAGAACATGAGTTGGAGCTGGGTGAACAAGAGCTAGTGAGGCAATAGTATAAATGAGCAGGTCGTCATCCTCCCCCTGACTAGTGGGGATCGAAGATTGAGAAAAGGGTGCATGCTCAAAATGTGATACCACCAAACTAAGACTGGCGAAGATCAGACAATAACTCTAATAGCCCTTTGAACTCGAGTAATCAAGGAAAGATACATTTCCATCAAGGTTAGGATCGAGTTTAGACACTAGAGGATGAACATCCCGAAAAAAGCAATTACACCCAAATATCCGAGGCTCAATAGGAAATAGAGGTTTATTCAGGAAAAGGATGTGACATGGAGTGTCCCAATCTCTAAGACTAACGATGACGCGAAAGACGACCACTGACGATCTAATGCTTGCAGAAGTTAGGTTATCCGCAGAACTTTGACGGGTTAGAGATAGTCTTTGGTTTCAAAGGTTATGTAATAGTTTAGGGTTTATATATGATTGAATTAACGCTCGTAATGACTAGATTTAGGTTTAGGAAAGGGTCGTTTTGTTTGATGCAAACAACTCATGGAGCTAATTTGAGGTTTTCGGTTTTCTAAGGTGTACTTAGGCTATGGATGAATTCAAGGTTTCCAAGGTTAGGGATGATGGTTTTTATTGTTTCTAGAGTGAAACAAAGTATTTGGAAAGGTTTTAGAACTATGGAACTAGATTTGGAAAGTTTTGGATTGAGGTTAAAAAAATGGGTTATGGAAATGTTAAAGAGAAGATGATGAAATTGGTAGAAGGAGTAGAAGAAGTAGAAGGATAGGAACTTATTTCACCACCCGAGGAATCCACGAAAGGATAAGAAGTCACGAACTCGCCACTCAAGGGAATCCACCCAAGAGATAAGAGAACAAGAGAGAACTCTTAAAAAGATAAACTTGAAAATATTATTAAACTCTGAATGAATCCAAAAAGAGTACTTTAGGGGGTATATAAGCCCCTTACTTTCTAAAACAAATAAAGCAACTCCTACTTTGATTAGGAAAACAAAACTTTTCAAATTGAATAAAGCAACTCCTACTTTGACTAGAATAACAAAACTTTCTAAATTGAATAAAGCAACTCTTAAATTAGAAACATGACTCCAAAACAAACAAATATTTAGAAAATATATAAAAAAAACCAATAATTGACTTATTCAAAATCTTCTTCAAGCCTTGATCACGTCCGTAACTTCTTTATAGTCTTAATTGAAGTCCAAAAATTCCATTTTGATAATCTTACAGCTTTGCAACCTTCTAAATCTGAATCTTCCATAATCAAGGTGAAATTTCCATTGGTTGTTGTAGATGCTCCTACATTAGATGAGGGCAACCGGTTAATCAAGAAGCAAGCTATGGAAACTGTATTGACTCAGAAATGCTTAGGCCCGTGCATTTGAAACAACAGAGCGTTGGCAATTTCAAGGAGGTGTCTATTCTTTCTCTTAGCAACTCCATTATGAGGAGTATCAACACAAAAAGTTTGATGAATGATGCCATTTTGAAGCATGAATGACTGAAATTGTTCTGAAATATATTCTTTACCATTATCATTGCTCAAACTTTGAACAAAGACATGAAATTAAATATGAATCTCAGCATAAAAGGCACGAAAATGAGAAAAATACCGTAGAACAGTTTTTCATTAAATATAACCATGTTACTGGTGAAAAATCGTCGACAAAGGTAATAAAGTATTGAAATCCGGATAGGGGCACAACTGGACATGGACCCTACACATTTGAATGAACTAAGTCAAATGGAGCATTGACTCGTTTATTGACTCTAGGACTAGAACTAAGATGATGATGCTTTGCAAATTGAGAAAGACTCACAATCTAACGATGACAAACTCAAAAACTAGGGACACAATTTCTTCAATGAGGAAAGAGAGGGATGGCCCAATCGTTAATGTGTTTCAAATGGCATGGTAACCTGCATTGCGATATGTCTCGAGCTCAGATCAAGAATGTAGAGATCTCAGACTCATATCCCCTCTACCAATAATCTGCTTCATCACCAGATCTTGAAGAGACAATAATCAGGAAAAAATTAGATACATCAATTAAGTGCTTGAGTTAGTTTACTCAAATAAATTAGATTAAAGGAGAAATTTGGTACACTCAAAATAGATGGAGGAGGCGATCAGCTGACCTAAGGACACATGTCTATGATCCATTTGCCAAAGTGATACTGGAAGTCATGTATTGATCAAAGGCAGAGAATAGGTTGGAATTACTCCTGTCATGTGGTATGTGTCTTAATTAATGACCCATTCGGGAGGACTAAGAGACAAAGGCATGTAGCTCAAGCATTTGATCTCCTAAATAAGAAAGAATCGTAGCAGATGAAGACTTCAATGATTCCTCGAAGCATAGTGGAACTTGGCCAACTCCTCTGTTGAGAATTGAACTAACTTATCTGATGCCTCATTACTGGAGGCCATATGAGCATACGGAAATCTCTGATTTCGGTTCTTCAACTTCCTACAGTCTCGTATCACGTGTTCAGGCTTATGGTAATAATAACAAACAACTCCTCCAGATATTGGCCCTTTAGTGTTATCGTTAAGACCACTATTATTGTATTGTTACTTCCTTCACTCAACAATGTTCCGACCAACAAGGGCACTGCTCATCTGGGTAGATGGAAGAGCAAGGGAGGAGATTTTTGTGGAAGAGATCTCGCAAATGCCCTCAAGCATGATACCTTAGGGCTTGAGCAAAAATCGAGCCTTAGCGAGCTTCATACTAAAAGGAAGGGCGGCTAGAATCCCATCCCCTACATGCTCCCGCTGTTACTGACTTCGACACTGTGACTCATATAGCATTTATCATATGCTACTTCATATCGGGTTTGTATCTTATTAGGATACTGTACTTATAGGGTTGTAACCATTTAGGAAGAGTAGATCATCTTACCTATTGTATAGTCTAACCTTCTTGTATATATATGTATGATGACTCAATGGAAAATACAAGGAATTCATTCCTCCAACTCTTCTTCTTTTAGTTTCTACATGGTATCATAGCCTCCAGTACGATGGAGAGTTTTCGACCGCTTAAGCAATTTTTCAGCACTAAGAGATGCAGGGTGTTTTTTAAACACCCATTTCGAGGGAGAGGATCTTTCGCACGCCTACTCAGAGGTGCTTCACGACCGCGACAAGCTTGTTAGAAAATGCGGCTACGAAACCATGCAAGGCCCCACTTGCTACCACACTGCTGGAAGGATCCACACGCAGACAAGCGATGGGGACACGGGACTGCCCCGCCTGCCTTTCACCTCAGGTCATTTGATGTTGAATAAGATCTCCCGTCTACAGTTTCGTTTCGCACTGATCCGTTGTTTTTATGATTTTAGTCCGCACAAATTTCACCGTGCCTAGGTTTCACGAGATTTTTTGAATCTCTCCTTTCTCAAAATTTTCTGGCCTTGATCTACATTCTGTGGTTTCCTAATGAGCGAGTCAATAGATAAGAAGCTTGTTTTGGCACTTGAAGTGGTCTTGATAATGTCTTAGATCATGAAAGACAAATTGACTAGTCCCAATTACTTGAATTGGAGTAAAACAATCTGCCTCTACTTAAAGAGTATTCGAATAGCCAGTCACCTTACTGAGGACCCTCCTACTGATGATTCGAAGGACTGATGGTTGGAGGATGATGCCTGTCTCTTTCTCCAAATATGTAATTCCATTGATGGTAAATTACTTCTCTCATTAATCATTGTGAGTTTCTTAAGGAGCTAATGGATTATTTGGAATTTATGTATTCTGGAAAGGGAAATATTTCTCGTGAATCCTGTGTGTGTCGAGCCTTATCGCTTCTAAGTAACAAGATCGCTATGGATTTTTTTATTAACTATAAAGACATACGAGAATCAATGTGTTCTACCCTTTACTCCGGGATGTTAAGGTCCAAAGAAGATCGAAAAGATGGCAATGATGGGCTTCCTAGCCGCCCTCCCTTCTAAGTATGATTCTGTTAAGACGCAGATTCTATCGAGTCCTAAAGTTTCTTCTTTCCAAGAAACGTTCAGTTGAATACTTCGCATAGAAGTATCCCTGCCTGCTCTACCATCTACCCAGATGAGCAATGCTCTTGTTGGTTGAAATAGTGGTGAGTCGGGAAAGCCACAATATAGAAATAGTGGCCCAGGAGGTAACACTAAAGGGCCTAATTTTGGATTGGAGGGGTTGTGTGGTTTTTTTTTTTCCAGTAAAAACAGATATTATAGATGAAGGGAAAGTTTCCATGAGTACACAGGACATGGACAAAGGGAGCCAACCAAACAAGAAACAAAAGCCAAAAAACTACCTACTCCCCAGCCAAGTTAGGAATTCCACAACATAATCTTGCTTGATCATTCCTACACACTCATGAATGCTAAGCCCACGTGATTGACATACAAAGCTGGGCTTTGATTTTTGGTCAATATGCCTGTTCTCGAACACCAACCTATTTCTAAATTACCAGAGAAATTCAAAATAAAGACAAAGGTGTAGTTACCAGATTCTTCAGACTTTTTACCCATCACACTCTTTGTTAAGCTTGTGCGCTAAGCACCGAATTGCGAAAACCTAACTACCCCAACGATCGACAAAAAAGATTCCACAACATTTTAAAGACTTTTACAATGGATCAAGAAGTGGTTCATATTCTCCTCATCCTCGCATTACTAAAGCATCTATTTACCATAGTCATTCCAATAACGTTTGAGTCAACCAAGGTGAGCACTTTACCCCAAGTAAATTTCCTAAGCAAAGACTCCTATTGGAGGAACAATCTGATTCCCAAACTCACGATGGGGAAATCAAAGATGGCTACTTAAACCTTTTATACATACTCTTATCAGAACTTTTTCCTTGTCATTCTTCAATAGAGTCATTCTCACCCAAAGGGCGTGAGTTAAACTTAGAAGGGTATGAAGGAATCTTTGTCAGCTTCTCTTTCCACCTCCTTCTAAATCACGAGAGGTCTTAGGAAAGTCGGGGGACCAACACCCAACCCCTATCTCCATCCTGCATGTCTCGCACCGCCTCGTTTAGCGCCAAATTGAAAAGAGAGGGATATCTAGAACATGTCTCCTCTCCATACTCAAACATCTTTCCAAAATTGATCCTCCACCATCCCCTGCGAGTAAGACCATTTTGGAAAACTCGCCACTCTTTCCTAATTCTCCATGTTGTCCATATCCGCCTCTGAGGTCGCAGGTATGCCAGCCATCAGAAGACTCACCAAATTTACTGCAAATAACTTTTCTCCAAAGTGAATTTCTGTCGTTGGCAAACCGCCAATTCCATTTATCTTTGAGAAGCTTTTTATTCCAATGCCCCCCTTTTCTCTTTTCAGTGCACACAGTGGCCCAGCTCACCCAAGAGACTTTCTTATCAAGGTCGCTTCCTCCCTAAAAAAACTATCTTTGAATCCTTTCCAATCTAGCACACACCTTCAGGGGTGCTCGGAAAAGAGAGAGATGATAAATCGGGAGGCTAGACAAGGAACTACAGATGAGTGTGGCCTCTTCCGCCTTTGAAATGTAATTAATCTTCCGCGACGCAATCTCTTCCTGAATTCTTCTCTAACGAATCCCAAACACTTAGTGCTTTATGTTTGGCTCCTAGGAGAAGGCCCATGTAGGTCGTGGGAAGGAAGCCAACTTTACAACCAAGCTCTGAGGCTAACTCCTCCATATTAGCCGCTGGTCCAATGGGGAGGATTTCGCTTTTGTTTAGATTAATTTTCAAACCCGAAACCGCTTCGAACCACATCAGAATCCAGCTTATAAACTTTAATTCATCATTGTTAGCCTTGCAAAAGAGGAGTGTGTCATCAGCATAGAGGAGGTGGGAAATAACCAGCTCTTCCCCTCTCCCATCAGCGATCTTGGTACCAGAGAGATAATTTCCATCAATAGCGCGATTCAACAAATGTTTTAGAGCTTCCATTCGATGAGACGTAAGAGGTAAGGATGGGGATCGTCTGCTCAAACCCCTAGGAGCTAGGAAGCTCAGACATGTTATTATCAAGCCAGAAGCTTTTACATGTGATACAAGACCGTAAGAAACTACAGAACCGAAATCAGAGATTTTCGTCCGCCTATGTAGCTTCCTCTATTGAGGCATTTGATTAGTCGGTCCAATTCTCCGTAGATGAACTCGTTAAGTTCCACTGTGCGAAATCGCGCCCATCTACTCCTGCTATAAATTATCGTCGAACTGCAACCTAAACACATGCCTAGTCTCTCATTCGCCCGAACGGGTCATTGACTGTGGAGCCACAGATCACATGACAATTATTCATTTTCTACCTTTCACACAATCTTCACCTTCCACCGCACTCGGCGTGATTGGTAAAGTCTGTCGTCATATAATTCTGGAAGAGACAATAATTAGGAAAGAATGAGACAACATTTAAGAGCTCAAGTTAGTTTGCTCACATATACCAAATTAAAAGAAAAATTAGGTAAACTCAAGACAGATGATAGGGGAATAGAATGAATGGGAAAATACAGGGAGTCAAAGATAAGCTGAAGGATGCTGGCCACTTTATTGGCTGAAGTACAAATATTTCTAACAATATGTGCACCATTGTCGATAGCCACTTGGCTTCTTAAAGTACAAGTATTTCCTTTCAAAGATATGTTAAAGTATTTCCAAAAGAAAAATTCAAAGATTGACAAAAATATATAATGCCCAACAAATATTGGGGCATTGACGGGATGCGTAACTAGGAATGAAGTAGAAATTTCGCCTATCACATGTTAAATTACACTTTCAAATAGGCCAATGAGGCTAGGGTTGATAATTAAGGGTTGGACGGAGATAGGAAAGTAACCATGCTTAAGCTTATAAATAAATAAATAAATATATATATATATATCCAAAAAAAGAAAAAAAATATGCGTTGACAAAATAAATAAGAATTGGAAATAAGTAGACTTGAAAATGAAGTGATTGTGAAAGGACAACCTGTAAAATTGCATTTCTTGTCTCATCAAAGTAAAGAATTCCATCTCCATGCTCAGAGCGTCTGTTTCCTTGTTTTCTTTCTATTTCACAAGGGCTCGATCAAGACTGAAGGCAACTAAAGAAATTATTTTCCCAACTACTAATCCCTCGCTCACGAATCACTTCCAAAGCTTGTCAAAGAGGACAAGGTTGATAAAGGAAAGTTAATATCAGGGAATACTTCTTCTTCATTAATCTTCTCATTTATTCTCTCTCATGATAAAAGAAAGTTAATAACAAAGACGTTAGGTGTGAATTATGTTAGCATTTTAGCATGCATTTTGTGCATATATTGAGCTTTCAATGCTAAATTCACACCCTAATTGTTCAAATTTATACTAAATCTCCTTCCGACTTGTATTTTGCAAGTAATGAATGAAAAGCAAGGAAAAGGAGTAGAAGCTATAAAAACAAAACAGAGGAAATTTTCTGTTGTAGAGCTCATGTCGCAACATCATGACTCATTGCTGAAGGTTTGTTTGCAATGATGTCGTGACATCAAAACCCTTCTAAAGAACCGAGATTTCTCCCTATAGCCATGTCGCAACATCAAGACCTTTGATGTCGCGACATCATTAGTTCGGGCTGCCCAGAAAAACTTACTATTTTTACGCCATGTTCATGGCCCATTTTCCAAGAGAGCTACTTAAGCTCTCATTTCTAGGTTTTTAGGGTTCAGACTTTGAGAGAGAACACACCTATCTAGGGTTTCTCCTCTCTTCTTCTAGAAACACATTAGGTTTCCATTTTTAGTATTTACATAGGATTTAGGATCATATTTTAGAGATTCAACTCTACCGAGACACATCCTTTGGGAGACCTTGAAGATTTGACGACATCTAAGAAGAAAAACAAAGATTGAAAATCATCAACTTATTAGAGTTTCTTCTCCCATTTTCTTCATGTCTTCAGTTTATCTTGTTTTGTATAAGCTCATAATGATGTTCTAATTCAATAGCCTAGGATTTTGACTATAATTTGGATATGAACCTTATATTAATGTGTTGATTTTTTTTCTCTTTTGTCAATTGGTTGTTAATTGCTCATTGATTCATGTTTGTGCTTATTCGTATTGGTTCTTGATCACCTTCAATATGTTTTGTGACGTATTACAAGATCTGAGAAGTGTAAGAGGTTAGACTAAGTGAATCAATTTAATTTGCTGGATAATAGAGATTTAGTAGGAACCATGAGGCATAATTAAGTTTGCTATTCTTTAATGCATCACTAAGGCCTAGGATTGAGCTAAGAAGCAATATACATTTGAGAGAACCAATTCAACAACCATTGACACCCCCCACCCCAATTCTTGGATTAGTTGCTAAGTCATATTTCACTTTCAAACATATTCGAATCATGTGAACTCATTTCTATTAAAGGTAACTGACAATGGTATTTAAAGATAATTTTGCATGCATTGTAATCAAAGAGGTTATATCAAAGGAAATATAATTAAACACATTTCACTCTAAAAATATGTAATATACATGAACTTTAAAAGTGATAATCTACGGATTTATTCACAAAATCATTGTCAAACTCCACATTCAAGAAGTTGATATACAGGATTGGAATGCATCAATTAAATTATATCGACATGAGGAGTAGTATGCTTATGACATGATTTTAGTATATTGCACTTTTTCATCCCTTCATCCAAGTTTTGTCCCACTGGGTTTTACTAGCAAGGTTTTTAATGAGGCAATCCTGACAAATGAAGAACAATTTGAAGAATTATAAGAATATTGTACTCCAAGCTACACAACTTCAAAATATGCAAGCGTCGGCTAATGCAGTTCAAGTGTGCACTCCCTTATGTGAATTTTGCAACGACCCTCACCTAAGTTCAGAATGTCAAGTGGGCAACCCATTTGGGCAAATGACCATGGAACAAGCTCAATACTTGGGCAAATTTCTACAACTACCCCAATTCAACCCATTCTCCAATACTTATAATCCATGATGGAGGAATCATCCGAATTTTTCATAGAGAAATAATCCGAACAAGATGCATGTGGAGCAAAGTAAACCTCCATTTCCTCAAGAGAAGAAGTCTAGTTTGAGGACATAATGGCAAAATCAAGCAAATGCCAAATGGAAATGCAAAAGTCATGCTTAATGGCAAAAGTCCCAAGCTCAATTTGTAATCAATTCCAAATATGGAAAATAAGATAAAACCATTTTAAGATCGATCTTCTAGGAAATCAAATATGAACGTATTCTCATGGTTTCGAATCGGTAATGGAAACGAGTATCAAAACTGCATTATAAAAACAAATCTAACAGCTTCAATGTCAATTAAACATGGCTTTGATACCAATTGTTAAATTATTTTGTATAATCAAAGGTATTTATTGAGCCCAAAAACAATTGATCAATAATCAAAAGACCCAACAAATACATTACAAAATAATAATTTCATTGAACAAAGAAGTATATCAATTCATAGTGTGTAGAAAAACATACCTGCCATGGATTTTGAATTATTGGTCGCTATTTGTCTCCCAAATCTGCAAGGGATGAGATCAAAGAAAAGTTAGAGTTGAAAAAGATTTCCTTTCTTCCCAAAAGCGCTGCTCTACCAAGCCTGCGAATTTTAATTTATTTATTTATTTATATATATAGCATGCGGAACACTTTGCTTTAATTCATAATTCGCTTATCATAGCAAGGGAGAAGATATAATCACGAGCCCATAGCTAGTTAATATTAAATCATCCCGTAAATTGCTCATAATTAACATGCACAATTATATAATTAAAATTATAATATGATTATACTTAATTCACAATTAATAAATTAATCTAATAGTGCATTTACTGATTCACAATTATTATTTTTCCTGATAACCTGAACCATCTAAATCCAATTTTATACATTGACTAGTTATGATAATATATTCACTTATCCACAATTATTTTTTTCATGATAACCCGAATCATCTAAATCCAATTCTTCATGAACTATGTAAAATAATTTTCAAATTGATAAATTAGAAATCTACTTTTCCTTTGGACGGAATACAAAGAATCGGAAATAAGAACCTAAAATGAAGTGATCGTGGAAAGGACAAATAGAAGAGTATTACTTAAATTTCTTTCAAAGTAAAAGAATTCATTCCATGCTCAGAGCGCCTCGTCTTTGTTTTAATTTCTTTCTTTCACAAGGACTTGACAGTGAAGACTTGAAGCCAACCCGAAGGAAATTTTAGAAAGTGGTTCATCATTAAGGGACTATAATGATGCCCAAACCAGATTTATGAGAATTACCTATGATGGTAGTAAATAATACGAAGACTCCTCTTGCCAAAATTAAAAGCTTTTAAAGAGTTCAAGAAATTTAGGGAAGACCGTACCAAACTAATAACAACTTTTTTTTCTTTCAATTTAATGGCTCATCTAACATGCATGAAGATATTCTTCTTGTTATGATCAATGACATAATAAAAAAATACGAAAATAAAGAAAAATATTAAATTTACGTGGAAACCTCTGCTGGAAAAAACCATGGTGAAAGAACAAAGCCACTACGAATCTAAGAGAAATTACAGCAGCATTTTTATAGACAAAGCCTAACGATTTATATAACAAAATACTTTATATCAAGTGTGGGCTTGCCCCGCCCCTCTACTACCATAACATATAAAAAAAAAGGTGACATTCGTTCCTCGAACTATTCCTACAAAGTATACCACAAGTACCAACCCTCAAACCTATGTGAATCTTTTTTTAAGAGGTAAGTGGTATTTAAGTTTTGAAAAATCTCTTTCATTTTGTCTTTAATGATGTAATTGAAATTTGATTATGCAAAAATGATCTTAGGTAATGTATGCATCAGAATTCCAAAATGGAAACTTACAGTTTGGTTCAAGAGTCAAGTCCACCTTTAGTGCATTATTGTGCCTATCTCTTTTGAAGTGGGTGAAGAAGAGGCCTGCGATAATTAAATTCAGTAATGAACGGTCTGCCATTGATGTACATTGGTTCTCCTTAAAATCAAAGGAAATTATCCTCACAAATAACTCCCACTTGCAGCTGGTTTTGGGTTTATACAGAAAAGACAAGGCATAGTATGGTCCCTGCTTCCATTTTTTTTTTCTCTTTCAGAAGGACTTGAGGGGAAGACTTGAAGTTATATCACCAGCCCTTTCCTCACGAATCACTCCTACTAGTAACTGATGTTATACCACTACTTTTGTCAAAGCCAAGTTGGACCAGTGTTTCAGTTTGGGTGTGAAATAAGTTAACCACTAGGACTTGCAATGAAATTACCATATAAAATATTGTAATAAAATTTTTACATACTAATTATAACACCAGCAATAGCTTATGAACCATTTATGGTTGAAAAAAGTTATTTCCTTCTCCTTAAAACGTGTTCTACCAAATTCTTGTGAAATTTTACAGCTCTATTTACTAATATATAAGCAAAGAGAGAGGCATGGAACACTTTAATTTTTACTCCAAATCTGACTTACCAAAGCAGTTATAAAATATAACTATGAGCCATAAATTTAGCTAATATTAAATCATCTCATAAATTAATTTATACCACATTGCATAATTATATAATTAAAATTATAATATAATTATGTTAATCTATACTAATAAAATTAATCTAATAATGTATTTATTGATCCACACTATTATTTTCCCGGTAACCCAAACCATATAAATCCAATTTTATGCATTCACTAATTATGATAATGCATTCATTGATCCACAATTATTTTTTTTCATGATAACCCAATCATCTAAATCCAATTCTTCGTTAACTATGTAAAATAAATTTAAAATTGATAACTTAGAAATCTACTTTTCCTTTGGACGGAATCCAAAGAATCGGAAATAAGAACTTAAAATGAAAGGACAAGTAAATAAGAACAGAAGAGATATTTAGCCTCTTTTCAAAGTAAGTTAATCTCCATTCCACGCCTAAGAGTACCTCCTTTGTTGTTTTAAATTCTTTCTCTTTCACAAGGACTTGACTGTGAAGACTTGAAGCCAATCCGAAACCCAGTGATCTTCCCGACCACCACCCTTTCCCTCACGAATTACTCCCACTAGCAACTAACTTTATCACTACGTTTGTCAAAACTAAATTGGATTAGGTTTACATTGAGATTGACATATATAATGTTAAAAATTAGGTAATTCGAATTTTGTTTCACTCTATCTGAAAATTTTCATGGTGCAATATTATGGAGTTTTTTGGATTTGTTGTTGTAGCATATAAATATGTTACATTTTTTTAGGGTTTCGTGATTCTATAATCCAGTTTTGTACTCAGTTTTCAGAATAGTGGATTTTTCTTTACCATGGTTTTCCTATCCGGGGTTTTCTACGGTAAATTTTATGTGTTTTTCATTTTTTTTTTCTTTTTAGTTTTCTTGTTACCTATTATTATTTTCTTCATTTTACATAAAATATTTTTATGAAAGTTCCAGTGAATATAGATAAAAAATTGTTATGAAATTTTAATAGAATAGCTTAATTTATCGGGTTTATTCCAATAGTAAAACTAAAAAAGTGAAATTAGCTGACTACCCATCTAATTTAGGAAATTTTAGAAAGTGGTTCATCATTAAGGGACTATAATGATGCCCAAGCCAGATTTATGTGAATTACCTATGATGGTAGTAAATAATACGAAGACTCCTCTTCCCAAAATTAAAAGCTTTTAAAGAGTTCATGAAATTTAGGGAAGATCGACCATACCAAACTAATAATTAACAACTTTTTTTTTTTTCAATTTAATGGCTCATCCAACATGCATGAAGATATTATTCAGTTATGATCAATGACATAATAAAAAAATACAAAAATAAAGAAAAATATCAAATTTACGTGAAAACCATTAAGGGAAAAAACTACCGGCAAAGAAGAAAGTAGCACTATGAATCTGAGAGTGATTATAAAGGTACTTTTATAATAATAAAGCATACGTGTTTATATAACAAAAATACCCGAAAGAAAATGTCCATACCTACGCGACTCGCCTCTAACATCTCTACTACCAATAGATCTTTTTTTTTTTTTTCCAACTTTTCTTCACAAAATTGCACCATACTTCTGGCCGACATAAACCTAAACTAAATTCAAGTCACAAAACAAGACTTCCCGCGGACAGTGCCTATCTCCATATATGTTTCATATCTAAATTCTACCTCTTAAATATGGATCGAATCATTTCAAATATTGAAATATAATGTTTCAAAGGAAAACTAGAAGGCTATGAAATAAATTAATGAACGATGCCGAAGCCTCGGAGGAAAATAAATTAATGGTATTAAAAGATAGATAACACATTTGTACGGATAAACAAGGGTAAGAAGAAATGTTATGAAGGCTAGCTAGCTACTCTTACCAAAATCAAAGGCGTTAATAATTTTCCTTTTTCAGGACGTTAATAGCTCAGTTGATCACCATGCATGAAATTCAATGGTTCATTTAACATGCATGAAGATATCTTTCATATAACAATTCATAAAGAGTAAAAATGTAAGAAAATGACAAATTATCATGTGACTTGAAATGGTATAGATGGAGGGAATATGGAAGGCAAGAACAAATGTTGTGTTTGGTTCACGAAAGTACCAAGAAAAGAAATTATTTTTCTTGTATTTGATTGTTCTATGAGAATCTTTAAAGAAAATAAAATTTAATTGAAATTAGTTAGAAATCTATGCATTTTTAAATTATTTAATCTTTGTTAAAATGAATACAATAAGTTTTAAAGGTGCAAATAAAAATAATCTTTAGACTTTTGATGTTATTTTTATTTTTTCTCAATTTTTTCTTTCTTTATAATTTTCTTCTATATTTTTCTTTCCTTGCACTTTCCTCAAATTTTCTAAGAACCAAATACATAAGCCAAAAGATATAGCAGATAAGGTCAATAATGAAATCATCGAATTGGTTTGTCCGAATAATGGGAACAGGAAAAATTATGTAGAATGTTGAGTTGTTTATGTATATATAAGTGGAACCATTTTTTTTTTTTTTTTTTTTTTTTTATCATCTGTCTAAACGTCAACAAAAATCATATTAAATCTGATTCGTAGTGTTCCCTCGCTTCCGATGAGAATTGGGTTAGCTACGGCTTTATTTCTACCATTGTGCTCAATCTTTTCGGTATCCATGTTGCTTGGTATCCGGGGACTGTCTGCGATGGGAGGGTATGCCTGGAAGATGAGATGATGTTGTTGTTGCAACCAAGAGCACCTCAAATTTAATGATGCTGCATCTAAACTGGTTTCCTGGAACCAAAGCACCCATTGTTGTTCTTGGGGAGGTGTAATCTGGGACCCTACTGGTCATGTTGTCTCTCGATCTCAGTAGCGAATTTATTTCTGAGGGTTCAATGGTTCCAGTAGCCTTTCAATCTACAACATTCCAGAGATTGAATTTGGCTAACAACGATTCTCTTCTCAGATTCCACCTGGATTCGGTAAGCTTGGCAATTTGATTTACCTGAATCTGTCTGAAGCTGAGTTTTATGGGCAGATTCCAATCGAGATTTCAGGGTTGACAAGGTTGGTTACAATTGATTTCTCTAGCGATGGTTTGCTGAAACTTGAGAACCCAAATCTGAGAATGATGGTTCAGAACCTGACTGAGCTTAGAGAACTCTATCTTGATGGTGTAAACATATCGGCACAAGGGAAGGAATGGTGCCAGGCATTATCATCTTCACTGCCTAATCTCCATGTGCTGAGCTTGCAAAGCTAAGCTTACCTTCTGGACCTCTTGATTCTTCTCTGCTGAAGCTTCGGTCTCTCTCAAGCATCCGCCTGGACTATAACAACTTCTCTGCTGCTCCTGTTCCAGACTTCCTAACGAATTTCTCGAATTTGACTCAATTGCAGCTCAGTTATTGTGGATTATATGGAACAGTTCCAGAAAAGATATTTCAGGTACGAACCCTCCAGATTCTTGATTTGTCAAACAACATGTTACTTAAGGGTTCTTTTCCAGAATTCCCTCAAGGTGGATCTCTAGAAACCTTGGTGCTCTCGTATACAAAATTTTCAGGGATAATACCCAACTCCATAGGCAATCTCAAGAGGTTGACTACAATAGAGCTTAGAGATTGTGATTTCAGAGGAGCAATACCAAACTCGATGGCAGACCTTACACAATTGGTTTACTTGGACTTTTATAATAATAAGTTTTCCGGTTCAATCTCGCCTTTGAGTTTGTCCAAAAGCCTCACCGATATCGACCTTTCTCGTAATAATTTAACAGGTCCGATATCTTCCTTTCACTGGGATGGCCTTGTGAATCTAGTGGTTCTTGACTTGCGTAAGAATTCCCTAAATGGAAGTCTCCCCACGCAACTGTTTTCCCTTCCATCATTGCAGATGATAGAACTAAGCAACAACCATTTTTCTGGTCCCTTGAGTGAATTTCCGTTTGTACCTTTTTCTGTATTAAGCATCCTTTCATTGAGTAGCAACGATCTGGAAGGGCCAATGCCTGAATCTGTCTTTCATCTCCAGTCTCTTAACATCCTAGACCTTTCGTACAACAACTTGTCCATCAATGCAGGTCCTGATCTTAGCACCCTGTCAAGATTGACATATTTAGATCTTTCTGATAACCAAATTAGTGGGAGCATACCTAGTTTGAATCTTACTGCATTATTATTATTTCTGCAAGCTCAGAACATTTCCTGATCTTAGCACCCAAATAAGCTGACATATTTAGATCTTCTGATAACCAAATAGTGGAGCATACCTAGTTGGATTTGAAGATTGCGGCTCTCTTGTCCATTTGAATCTCTCCCATACTTACTGAGGATTTGCAGCAACCTTTGTCCAATCCTTCCTCCTCTGAGATCCTTGACCTCGGTTCAACCAGCCTGCGGGCCAATTCCCACTCCCCCGCCATCTTCCATGTATGTGGATTACTCAAACAACAGGTTCACCTCTCTCTTCCATCCCATATGATAATGGTCCCACTTAACACTTTTTTTCTCCCTCTCGAACAATAACCTTACTGGAATCATTCCCAAATCAATATGCCATGCCAGTATCCTGCAAGTTCTTGACCTCTCTGATAATTCTTTTAGCGGCACAATCCCTTCATGTTTGATTCAGAATGAGTACCTTAGAAAAGAACTGGGGAGGAATAGACTTACTGGCAAAGGATACTCTGGGGAATTAGGCATATGTTCTTTACGGACGCTAGATCTCAATGAGAATCTTTTAGACGGAAAAATTCCAAAATCTCTAGCCAATTGCAAAGCATTAGAGGTTTTGAACCTTGGGAACAATGGGATAAATGATACATTTCCTTTCTGGTTGAAGAACATAAGCAGTTTGCGTGTGCTTGTTCTGAGAGGCAACAAATTCCATGGACAAGGTTGGATGCCCAGATAGCAATTCCACCTGGCCAATGCTTCAAATTGTCGACTTAGCTCTGAACAATTTTAATGGTGTGTTGCCAGAAAAATGTTTCTCAAACTGGAGAGCAATGATGGCTGGTGAAGATGACGTCCAATCAAAGTCCAATTACCTGAGTTTTAAGACCATACAATTCCAATTCCTTAAATTGTACTATCAGGATGCAGTAACAGTTACCAGCAAAGGTCAAGAAATGGAGCTTAGGAAGGTCCTGACTATCTTCACTTCCATTGATTTCTCATGCAATAATTTCCAAGGGGAGATACCAAAAGATATAGGAGACTTGAAATTGCTTTATGTTCTCAACTTATCAGGTAACGGTTTCACAGGCCGGATCCCATCATCAATAGGACAGCTCCGACAGCTTGAGTCATTAGACCTCTCACATAACAAGCTGAGCGGGGAGATCCCTTCACAGCTCGCCATCCTTAATTTCCTTTCATTCCTGAATCTCTCATTCAATCAATTGGTGGGAAGAATCCCCACTGGTAATCAATTGCAAACATTTTCAGAAAATTCCTACCTTGGTAACAGAGGATTATGTGGCTTCCCTCTGAATGAAAGTTTCAAAGCCGAAGATGCTACACCATCCACCTCCAGGAAGGAGATTAAGTGGGAATACATAGCTCCTGAAATTGGATTTGTGACAGGGTTGGGAATCGTGATATGGCCTCTAGTGCTGAGCAGGAGATGGAGGAGATGCTACTACAAACATGTTGATAGAATTCTTTCAAGGATTCTCAATCACCAAAACAAACGAAGAGCAAGTGGTGGAAGAAGATCTCACACAATTCGAAGGCGGAGAATGTAGCACTGATGAAGAGTACTGTGTGTGGTTTCTAGTCATGAGTACTGTGTGTGTGGTTTTTGCCCTAAGTTTTACGATGTTCCAAATTTTCATTATGTTCTAAATTCATAAACTAGGGTTTTGGGTTGTATTTTAGACATGAAGCTTATATATAATTGTTAGAATATCTTTTTCTATTGTTTCATGTGATTGAACCTTTATTGATTCATACGTGATTATATTTACATATTGATTTCTAATCAATCTCAATGTGGTGAGTAGTTCTCTGTAAGATTTGAAAAAGAGTAATTGTATGCGAATCAACCCACCAAATTTCAAGGCGTAAATCATCGATAATTATTAGACGTATGAGGTTCTTGGGACTTAAAGCACCTTTAGGGCTAGGAGTTGAGCTGAAAAGCAAGAAACCTAGTATTAGTTGGTAGGTTATTTGACATCGAGATAGACTTGTAATTAAATTAGTCACGAATCGCCTTGGAGAACTTTCTCACAAAACAATAGAATAGGATTCTGGTCCAGATATAAGTGGATTGTCTAATTGCTTCAAAACCCTAGAACTTCATTATCTCTTGGGACCCTTAACATGATCAATTTGCTAGATTAAATTTCAGTAGTTTAAATTAGATTCTGTTTCAGCCCATCATAATTCGATCGCTTGGATATTAGAGAGGTAGCCCAATTTGATATTTCTTAGCATCTGCTCTTCCTTGTAGATCGACTTGTACGCCAAGACACTATATAACTTGACAACGATACTTACAAATAGGCATTAATTACATACTTTTTCACATATTTTAATTGCACATCATGCAAAAAGCCTATCAGTTTTTGGCACTGTCGCCCTGTGGACTAACAATAAGTCTTTTGGTGCTACGCCAAGAACGCTCTATCATGGATGACCATTGACCATTTAATTAATTAATGAATTAAGATGCATGAACCTTCATTAATCATATTTAAGAATGAATAATGGATACCAATTGAAGTTTCATAAAACACACTCCTCTCGCATTATTAGTGATATTCGATGCTCCTATTTCTATTTCTTATTCTCTCTCTCTCTCTCTTTCAGACCACATCTTCGGCCTTCCATGCACCACTAGAGCTCAGAATACGATCCCAACCCACTATCCAGATTCATGCTCTAAAACTTCGATCCAAAACCACAAAACACACCCAAAAATCTAAATCACGTAACAAAAGCTTGCATTAATAGATAGCGAACAAAACAACCAATTCAACTAAGAAGATGAAGAAGATGAAGAAGAAAAATAAGGGAAATTTAGGGGGAGAGAGAGAGAGAGAAATATTGTTGATATTTAATATGGAGATGAAGGATAAGACATTGAGAGAGAGAGAGAAAGAGAGAAATATATTTTTGATATTTATCGACTAGTTTACTTTCGTCATCGCATGTAAGATGCATTAGCAACGACGAAGAAAATGTTTATGGAAAGTCAGTGCGGTCCAAAGCCAGTTTTTTTCATTACCCAAAGAAGAAGACATGGAGAGAGAGAGAATATATTTTTTATATTTACTGATTGAGGGGTTTTCACTTCGATTGCATCAGAAGAAGATGCATTGACATCGATAAAGAAAAAGGTCGACGAGAAGAAATCAAGTGAAACAAAAAAGTTAGATTTTTTTCATTACCCAATAGTTTGTACTTTACTCCTTGCTAATGACTAAACTTGTTGCTACACTCCGACGCCATCATTAGGTGTCTAAGTTTGAAATTAGTCTGAGAGTCCAAGGCTACATTTGCAATTAAATCAAAGTTCTTTTTTTTTTTCTTTTTGTTATTTTCCCTAATTTTTAAGAATTTTGAACTCACATCGATATAACAATTAACTATAGATCAAAGCAAAATATTATAAAAATATTATATTCGTAATTTAGTACTAAATGTATTCATAAATGAAATTTTTACTGCTTATATCTTTAAAAAATTAAACCTTATTCATCATTCATTTAAAATAAACTTAACTAAAATCTACTATTATTCACTTTAATTACAAAATTCATACTGATTTTTACATTTGTATTTTTTTTTCGAGTCAGCAGCAATTAGTATATCCCTTTAAAAAGCAATATATAAGTTATGATTTTTCCCCCGCTTATTATAAGCTATTTATTACTTTATCTATTTATAATTACCAAATTATTTTAGTTTTAAGAATTAAATTTTATTTAAATTATATAAAACGATTTTGAAATATATTATGAAACTAAAGAAATGGTTTTTAAAAACAAGTTATGTCACGCCTAAACTCGAGATCGAGAGTTAACTCATTTTCACAACTCAAGCCTAAAGGTCAGTTACAAATAACACAAACCTTTTTTTCTTGGAACTAGAATTTTTCCAATTACCAAACACTTATTCAAAGTAAATAGGCAACTTTCTAAATTCATAAATTCTTCAAATTCTAAATTTCACGCCAACATCTAAATCTTTAAATCTCAAATAAAGTTGTTCAAAATATAACAATATTTAGAATCTCCCAAATCCAACTTTGAACTAATAAAAAAATGAATGTTATTATCCAAGTGACTTTCTCAATTAACTTCTAAAACCAAACATTCCATATAAACATGAACTTATTAGTTCAACATGGTCTAATATAAAATTTTAATCAAACTTAATGATGACGTATCCCTATCCAATAATCTTTCTCATCGAATTAAATATACCAAGTTACGTCAACGACGTGAGCTGAGCCAGCTCAATGTTAAATACTAATACAATTTCACGATCAAAAATTTTCAATCATATAACAAATAGTGAGATGTTTTCATCACAACTTTCATCTAAAATAAATTGGAACATTCAAAATTTTCTTTCAAACACTCAAATTCATTTCAAATCAATGAGTATCAAATTAATCCAAATTAAATTTCATATCAAATTTCATTCAACGCTTTCTAATATCAAAGTCCAAAATCAAATACATTCTAAATATTTTTCTCCTCAGCCATCAAATATCAAATCGCGCCAAACATACGAACTTAAACGAAATACTAAATTTCACAAACTGTTTTTGGGCTGCGACGAAACCAAACATTACGACACAGAACTCCTACCGTAAACCCTCAGAGCATTTCTGGCTCAAATAAATTACATTCGTCACCAAAATATAAACGTCAACTATTATTCGCTGACAGCGTTATGATAATGTCAATATTATTCTATCGATAAAGTATGAAACTAAGCAGAAGCTTAAATATTTCATTCAAAAATTCAAATCACAAGTCATATATTTTAAATTTTATGGCAAACAAAACAAATTCCTACCGTACTTTCATACAAAATTACTATTTAATCCATGTATAATCAAACAAATAAAACAAACTTTCATAAACCAAAATGATATATATCATCAAAACTTTCCATCATAAAACACGAAACAAATAATTACTTTGTAAAATCAGATAATATTTCTTACCTCAATCGCAAGCTAGTTGAATATTTCGCCTTTAGCATATAATAATATAAACTATCAACATTAATTATTCACCAAATTATAGGTTTGAGAATCCTAAGAATGTCATAGTCGTCAATATTATTAATCCTAATAATATTTTAAATATCATAACTATTAATACCTCTAATTAATAAGTTTCAAAATTTTTATAAAGTCGAATTCCTTTCGCATATGATTCTCAATATTTCTTTATTTATATTCTTAATTAATTCACTCACTTACTAAACACAATTGTTATAGTATAGTTATATCATACTATCTCTCAATATTTATCTTGATCATAATATTAAATAAATTATCAAATCATAGCAAATATCTCTTTGTAAAAAATATATTCTCAATTACTTATCAAATACATATATTTATAAAATTTTACCTTACAAACTTGTCATATTTGTTTATTCAAAGAATTTATCATCAAATTTTTACCTCTTTTGTTTTTTGTCTTTTTTCCCTAAAATAATTAGAATATCTATAAATATATTTTTTTCCCAATATCAATCATTATTGGATTTTAATATAAAATATAAATATATTTTTAATATTAAATGATATTAATCATAAAAGAAATTCTTGGATTTTACTAAATATTCATTTTCTTCTTTAAACTGGAACACCAAAATCATGCCAAGATTCTTTTTTACTTTTCAAGATTCTCTTTAGAGGCTGTTTGATTTGTGTTCTTTAAACTCTTCTGTGTTAGTTTTGGAAACAAAGAGAATATAAAATGCTATTTGAAATAGAGGCTTGAAAAACAGGAGAACAAAAGTAGGGCCTCTTTACACCAAACAAGTTTTTAGGTTTTTCTTTAATTTTCAAAACAAAAAGATATTTTAAATATAATCAAATAACCCCTTTGCTTTTATTCAAAAGTATTTTGAAATTCACTTTTCAAACAATCTTATTTATCGTTTTTTTTAGGAAAACAATCTTATTTATTGAACACTGCAAAATTTTTTATTTTTTTTGTTTGGTCTTAATCTTTGTAACTTAAAAAATAATTTAAACAACCATCAGATAATCTATCGAAGTCCAGAATGGCCAATTAAATTGCTAAATTGAGAAGATAGACAGTGGGGAGTAGGCTGAAAATTTTCAGCCACTGCTTCACTCCTCTGTTATCTTATGAACCCAACAACACCCTAGGTATGTAAATCATTGCCTTTTTAAGTTTCTGAATTTGCTTCTCATTTCTTCTGAATTACCCTAATTTATGGCCTCTCTCAAGTTTTCCGTTTCTGTTGATACCTATGATTCCAATGTTTCATTTCTCTGCAAACCCATCTTTTTCCCATTATCAATCCTTCGCTAGGTTAGTTTCCATCAATCTTTCTCGGTTAGATGCCGAATCTTGGGACATTCCCGATTCTAATCCCGTCGCAGAGGATATAAAAACTTCTTGGAGTAAGGATTCAGGAGGTCTAGAAAGCTCAAATTATCGAAATGACATATGGAGGAGGTTTCAGGGTGTGAAGAGAGTAAATAGAAAAGACCCAAATTCAAAATTGAGGTCTGCAAGGATTGATAATGGACCTGAAGAGAAAATTTATGTGAAGATTTTACAGAATTAGATATGAATGGTATT
This sequence comes from Tetrastigma voinierianum, assembly GCA_016808115.1. Lineage (NCBI taxonomy): Eukaryota > Viridiplantae > Streptophyta > Magnoliopsida > Vitales > Vitaceae > Tetrastigma > Tetrastigma voinierianum. Next base: position 278,626 of record JAEQBH010000508.1, read on the forward strand.
ACAAGAGTTGAGCTGAGCGCTGGAGCGTTGTAATGCCATCTTAAGATTTAGAGAGTGTCTAGTAGCAAGACCATGAGATTTTTTGAGGGATGAGGAAATGGAAAACTGAAAGGGAATGTGCTTATACTTACCTCAGGTGCATAGAGAGGATTTGTATATATATAATAACATTCAGGAGGATGAGTGGCTATCCAAATGTTTCAAGTTTGATTTTTCTAGTTTACAAATTACATGATTTATGCTGTTATAAACAAAAATGCAGAGTTAGTACCAAGTGGCCCAGATTGATGTTAGAGAATGGGGTTCAGTTTAATGTTGCAAACCTTTGGTATGCTCATGAGTCTGTACCAGAAGGGTTGGAATGTCGCGAGGCAGAATTTGCTTTTTCTCAAATGAGGCTTTGAATTACATGTCAGTCTGCATACTCAGCAATGATAACAATTTACACCCGAATGAACTTGTATGATAAAGCAGAGGAGGTTATTGACTTCATACAAGAAGATAAGGTGACTTTGAATTTGGAAAATTGGTTGGTTTTGCTTAATGCTTATAGTCAACAAGGGAAGCTACAGGAGGCTGAGAGTACGTTTCAATGCAGAATTCTGCTTTCACCAAATATAGTCGCATACAATATGTTGATTACCGGTATGGAAGTCATCAATATGGATGCTGCTCAAAGTGATATTCAGAACCTCCTAAAGTGTTGGACTAGAGCCTGATGAAAGTACTATATATCCATGATCGAAGGTTGGGGTCGTATGAAAATTATAAGGAAGCGGAATGGTATTACCATGAACTCAAGGTTGGGATCTGCCTAACTCATCAAACTTGTATACGATGATACACTTGCAAGCCAAATATGCAGACGAAGAGGATGCTGCCAGAACTCTTGATGATATGAAGAAGATGGGCTGCCAGTATTCTTCTGTCCTCGGTACTCTTTTACAAGCGTATGAGAGAGCAGGAAGAATTGACAGAGTGCCTCTTATTTTGAAAGATTCCTTCTATGAGCATGTTCTTGTTAATCAGACTTCGTGCTCAATTCTTGTCATGGCATATGTGAAACACTGTTTGGTGGATGATGCTATAAAAGTCCTACAGGAAAAACACTGGAAGGATATCATCTTTGAGGATAACTTGTACCATTTGGTAATTTCCTTGTTCTGCAAAGAGTTAATATCTTGAAAATGCTGTTAAGATATACAATCAAATGCCCAACAAGAAGCCAAATCCTGCACACATCATGCACATTGATTGACATTTACAGCACTCCTTGGTCGATTCTCTGAGGCAGAGAACTCCTATCTGGAGTTGAAATCTTCAGTTTCGGCACGGTTTTTGAAGATTAGCTGTAAGGATGTATGTAAAATCTGGGTCTTTGAAAGATGCTTGCTCTGTTCTGGAAACAATGGATGAACAGAAGAACATTGTTCCGTGATGATCACTTGTTTCAGCGACATGCTTCGTATCTATCAATGTGGCATGTTGGATGCAAATTACGAGATCTGTAATACAGAATCTTGAAGAGCGGAGTCACTGGGATGCTGAAATGTACAACTGTGTCATAAACCGTTGTTCACAAGCTTTGCCAGTTGATGAACTTTCCAGGCTTTTGATGAGATGCTTTCACGTGGTTTTCTCCTCAATACCATTACCTTCAATGTTGTGCTTGATGTTTGTGAAAATCCAGGCTTTTCACAAAGGCTAGAAGGTGCTTTTTGGCTGGCCAGAAAACGAGGCTTAGTTGATGCAATTTCTTACAATACCATTATAGCTGCCTATGGGCAAAGCAAAGACATAAAGAAAATGTTATCAACTGTTCGAGAAATGCAATTTAATGGTTTTTCAGTTTCCCTAGAAGTCTACAATTGCCAGTTGGATTTTATGAAAGAAGGCCAATTAGAGAGCTTCAGGAAATGTCTTGCGTAAGAATGAAGAACTGCTGCATCTGACCACTACATTGCTACAACATAATGATCAATATTTATGGAGAGTATGATGGATTAAATACGTTAATGTTCTGACTGAATTGAAAGAATCTGGGCTCGGACCATTGTGCAGCTATAACACATTGATAAAGGCATATGGAATTGCAGGAATGGCTAGATGCTGTGGTTTTGCTAAGGAATGAGAGAAAATGGAATCCAACCTGACAGAATAACCTACACGAATCTCATCAATGCGCTACGCAAAAATGATGAGTTTTTAGAGGCTGTTAAGTGGTCCTTGTGGATGAAGCAGATGGGATTGTGACATCTTCAGCCTGTTTGTTTGCCTCCATTGACAAGCAGACTCAACATTTCCTACTCAAACAGCCTTTGAAAATTTTGCTACTCAAGGTATTGTATTTTATCTGTATTTATCTAGAGGAGCTGATTTTTTTCCCCTTCTGCTATCCTTTTCTTTTTCGGGTTGTTGTTGAATGCGTTATTATGTCCATTGTTAACTTGTATAATAACAAGGTTGATAGTGATATAAAAATATTCTTGCTTTTTCTTATAGGCCTTCTATTCTTAAATGCATAATGAATACAATCTTAGATTTGAAATTCTACAACTTGGAACTTATAGCTTGAATTCCTCAATCCTGGCCGAAAATATTTGTAAAAAGAAGAGAGCCTTTTTTTGAGTTCATATGAGACTGGATTTTATTTCCCATTTGAGCTTTAAAGTTCTATGTTGTCATTTCTATTCCTTGTTCATCCTTTTGCAGGTAGAGGAGTTGTAAGCTATTTCATATTAATTAATTTCTAGGTAGAACAATGTCGATACAGCAACAACAGTACATGAAATAAACAATAGCAAGAGCACTGATTTTGTTACCATTATATATGAATAATGCTATAGCTAAAATCAGTGTTCTAAAAATCAAATCGAATTGGCTGGTTGGACCGGTCGGACCGTTGACCGGTAACCTTTTCGATCTTGGTTTAATCCGGTTCAACTGTGGTTTGACCATCGGTTCAGCCCCTAAACCGTGAATCAGTAACTTTTCTGATTCAATCATCACCCAGCTTTAAAACATTGGGCTAAACCCGCTGCAGCTCAATTGGTAAATCTAATCAGCGGGTTATCTAATGGTCACGGCTTCAGCCCTTAATAGGGTCGCGGAGATTTACTTGGTTTTTAAACTTTATGAATTTCGTGGAATTAGTAGAGGTGAACACAAGCTGATTCGAACAGTCATAATTATAAAAAATAATAATAATAAATAAGGCTATGGCCAAATGAGTAGAGCTGCGTCAATATAATTTAAAGGCTTTCAAGTCTGCCTATGCTTCACTTTCATTTTATTATGGTAGTAAACTGCAATTCCACTGAGTGTTGGAAGGCAATAAAAATTCAACCCAATTCTCTTACTGAAGATGTTGCTCACATATTCTTTACTCAGCTCTTTACCCCTTTACTTTTCTTTCTAAAATAATTTCTTTATTTATAGATAATGATGGAACAAGATAGATTGATTGTTGATAGTTTTTATTTAAGTCTATAACTTATAGAGTTATTATAACGTTATAATATACTTTTCAACTCTTTTTCTCTCATCATTTTCTTTGTTAGCCTTTTTTCCTTAAGCAAAGATGGGTGATTTTTTTGGTATTTTGGCCTTAAATCACCCATTTACATCTCTCTTTTATCATTTTCTTCTCAATAAAGTGATTATTTCATATACATTTAAGTTTTTACTTTGTTTTGTTTGTGATTTTGTCACAATCATTAGAAGGGTAGCTTGTCGCTGACTATTAGGACCCTATGATTGTGTCATTTTGATAACAACAAGAGCGATTCAAACAACAAACATATTTTGACGGACAGTAGACATTAAATCACGATCACACATACGTTAACCTAATCATATGATCAATGTTATGGTGATTATCAAATAGAGTAAACTTTCATCCGAATGTATTATTTAATTAATAAAATTATTTCTTTAAAAAAAGTTTTAAAATTTTGTTCTATTTTATTGTAATATATAGGTAGAAGTGTAAAGAGATGCCCATTGTACATCATATTAGTTCATTGTCTATATATATATATATATATATATATATAAAATGTCCCCCCCTTAAGGCTAACATATAATAGTTCAGTGTCCCTTAGCCTTAGGGTTTCCACGGTTAGAATAATAATACACGAACATAATTTTATTTATTATTTTTCATTTTATTACTAGTCATTTTCCTTGCCTTTCATGTCCTCTTTTGTTAGAAATGAAGGGTAATTTTTTTCCCATTCATGATATGAAATCACCTTTTTCATCATTTTTTCTCAGATTTAGGTTTTCTTTTTTAATAATATGGTTTTTTCTATACTGATCTAGATTTTCTTTTATTTTTTATTTGTTGTCGCCTAACTTTGCTATAAATAAGTGGTTCACCAATGACTCGTTATACAGTATATGTTTGTCTCACTGACTGCAAAGGGGCCCACACTGGTGGTGAGAAGGCAATTTGACGAGACACCAAGGAAACTACTGACTCGACTTACTAAAACTCAACTCAAGGGAAATCGACTGAACAAGAATCGAGGTCGAGTCGAGCAACTACAACCGACTGGGGTGCCTCGCAAAGAACTCGAATATTGTAGATATAAAATTTTAAAGGTTTTTTTTTTAATTTTATATCTCTACTTTATGATTTACATAAAATAATATATCTCTATTTTTTATTCTTAAACAATCATACATTTTTATTATTTATTTATTTATAAATATATTTATTTTAAAATAATTAATTTTCTTTAAAGAAAGATGAGAATAGATATTGTCTATAAATTATATGGAATAAGTTAGTATTATAAACGTGATATATATATATATATATATATATATATATATATATATATATATATGTATATATATATATATATATATATATATATTCCATACATCGATTCTCCTAAAGTTGGATATATAATAATTGAAAAAGGCGACCTAAAACACACAACTCGCAGTTTACTCTGACTCGACTGATCAAAACTCGACCTCTAGAGTGTGTTCTCGACTCGAATGTTAACGAGTCGAGTCGAGCTCGGCTCGAGTAAGCTCGACTGAGATCGAAATTAACTGAATGCTAACGACTCGACTGTTCTCAAATAACTCGAACCGACTCAGATCACAAGACCCCTAACATATGGCTTCGCATGATTTTTCTCGCTACGCTTTCTTCAAATTACAAAGTTTCAATCCGACATAGTTCATATTAAATCATGTTCGTTAGTATGCTATAGATCTAGAATCTTACGTATTTTATGTATTTTTTTATTACCAAATGTGTAAGCCTTGACCATTTACTTTTGCTTTAACTTGGATACAACATTATCCTTTAAGGGTTTTAGCATTATTAATTCTATGTTTTTCGAATATATCGATAACCCGAATCCATCTTTAAAGGTTGTTATGTAGGACTTAAAGAACTACATAGCAACTAGTTTAATGAATAAAAGAGGTGAATCAATAGTTTTTTCTTCTTTTTTTTTTTTTTCACTTTTCATGTGAAAATATTTATATAATTCCCCCCAACAAATAGTTAGGATGTACAAATTTTAGTGATGTAATTCTCACATTTTCTTTTTCTTACTTTTGAGGTAAAATTTTTAAATATCAAACAGATTTTTTTTTCATTTCCTTGTATTCCAATATTTGGAATTTATCATTATTTTAATTAGAGAATAACCAAATTCAAATATATTTTTATATATTTAAAAAAATAAAAGAACATTACAATTCCTTTATAATTACAAACTATAAATATAAATATTATTAGTACAGAAAGTATAACTAGAAGATAGGTCAAAAAGTAGTAAATAAATTCACGACAATGAAAACTAAGACAAAATTACATAAACATTAAGGGTGTCTTTGGAACCCGAAAAATGCTAGGAAGAGGAAAAAAACACTAAGTAAAATGATTTTCTCATGTTTGATTTACCAGGAAAATATAAAAAAAATTAAATATAATCAAAATTTCTTAAAATTTTATATATTTTTAAATTTAGCTTCAGATAACACGTAAATAAATAAAATTGAAATTTTTAAATAAATATATATAATTAATTTATTATGTTTAAGTTTTTTTTTTTCCTTTAACTTTTTCTTTATATTTTTCTTTTTATTTTCTTTCCTTAATACTTTTCGAATTCAAAAATGAGTCAAAAATTTTAACAAAAATGGAGGCCCCTTGTATCATGGGCCAAAGGCATGACATGACACGATATGATTAATCCATGGGCTTAAGAACCATATTAAGCGACTTATTGAGTTTCTTGGGCCAACATAGTTTGACAAATCTTTTAAATGGGCCGTGTAGGCTTGACATGTTGGTCCGATTTGGCCACTTAAAATTTGTGTCACCCTGGCCGACCCAATCCATTGAATATCTCTCTATGTATCGGTTTTCTTTATGGCTAAACACTTTAGTTATAATATGGTACATTATTTTTACTGAGACTTGAACCCAAGATCCCTCTTCTTCCTATGCCCTCCATTTTTTTAAAAATTGAAATTTGTGTCACCTTACCGACCCAACCCATTGAATATCTCTCTTTATATATAGATTTTTTTTTTTCAACTATATATTTTAGTTATAATGTAGAAAATTGTTTTCACTGAGACTCGAACTAGGGATCCCTCCCCTTCCTATGCCTTGCATTTTTTGAAACATTGAAATTTGTGTCATCATGGCCGATCCAACCTAGTGAATATATTTTTCTCTATATAGGTTTCTTTTTATAACTAAACATTTTAGTTATGATATAGTAAATTGTTTTCATTAGGACTAAAACTTAAGACCCTTCTCCTCCTTATGCTTTACCTTTTTTGAAACATTGAACGGTTACCATTATAGTTATGTTGATACGAAATTGAATTAACGATTTCTGATTCTTTCTACGCGCGACTCTGGCTTAGAAACGGTAACGGGCCCTATCCAGCAAGCCCAATTTAATCAAGTTTCTTTAAACAATACCATCATTAGTTTTAAATATATAACAAATCCAACATTTCATAATCTATGACACTTATTATCAATTGTCGCCATATGATGTCTATTTCAAAATACGATTTCAGCCAGAAAAGATGTGAAAAATCGCTATTTAAAATACAATTGGTACAGAATTTAAAACGGTGGAAGTCGCTTCAATATACGATTTTAATATGAACATTTGAAATCAGGTTCTAAAGACATGATTTGAATGTAAATTTTAAAATTTAAGTGTTTCAGATTTTAAAAGATATGGAAGATACGATTTCAATGTAAATCAGAAAGTCAGATTTTTAAAAGACACAATCTATCAGGAAAGCACTTCCACCTCATTACTTGCTTGTCAAAAACTATCATATAATTTTAATTATTTTTCAATCTAAAATATTTTATAAATTATTTATTTAATTATCGGTAAATTTATCAAGAGTATATTTTTGTATTTGTATTTGTATTTTTTAGACAGTGGAATGACTTTGAGCCAAGAGTCCAATTGAAGGTTCACCCACTCCAGAGTGGAATGGAACCAAGCTGAGCCAGCATGTCTTCATACCTACTGATTCCTGACCAATTTCTGGTTTTTTGTTTGCTTTCCGAGAAAACTGTGGAAACTGATGGAAATTTTCCTGCAACGGCAATAGTGTTAGGGTTTGTGTACGATCATCAACCTTATTTATCGTTCTAGGCTTATCAACTGCTTAAAGTAGAATGGGAAATGACATGTCCACATTTATGCTCAAGTTTTCATTTTCTTGCTCATTTCCTTGTTTTCATAGCAACAACTGAGAATTTTATCTCTGTAAAGCTTTTCAGAAAAATTGATTTTCTTTACTTTGCACAACCTTATTAATTTTGCTGTTGCTTTCTACATTTAGGGTTTATGAATTGTTTTCATGGAAGGGAAGCTGGGGCGTCTGAAGTTTCCTCTGCTGGTGATTGCTTGCCTTGTGTTCCAGCTCTGTGCCTCAGATACAGTAAGCAAATTGATGGTTTATGCGCAAGTTCATGATTTCCGTTTCTGTTCTGATTTATGTACTGAAATTTGAGTTTGGATTTAGATCTTGCATGAATCACGGCGGTCACTTGAGTCTAGGAAGGAAGGTACGACTTACCTTTGATTCTTTCTTGTTTTAGTATTTCATTTTTCGGTGCATCAGAAAGATATGAACTGTAGTTGGTTATATTTCTTCTAAGAGTAATTCTTGTTTTGGTGTGTGGCGAAGCTGTAAAAGTAAATCCTAGAACTTGGAAAACAATCATTCGTTTGTGCTTGCTTCACAGAATATTGTTATTGTGTTGATTAGTCTTTTTCCTGCTGATGATGGAAAACATTTCGCTTTTTCTATACTAGCTGTCAACCAGACACTGATACAGAAAAGGTGCTTAAATATTTAGGGCTAGCTTATCTGGAACTTTGGAAACAGATTGAATGGATACTATTGTGTGAATTAGCATTGTAAGATGAGGCCCTTGTCCCTATTTAAAATATACTTTACAAGTCTGAAAATAGCAGACCATTGAAAAAAAACAGTGGAAAGCCAAGGTGCCAATGGTCTGTGAACCTTGTGGGATAGCTCAGTTGGTTTGACCTTGGTTTGCTCCCCAAATGGTCACCAATTTGAGTCTCCTTAGGGCCACATAAGGGTTTACCTAATCTTTAACTTCGAGGCCCCACGTGATTACTAGAGATGCACACAAGTTAGCCTGATAGTTATAAAAAAAAAAGGTTCCCGATGGTCTGTGATTTCCCAACTGCTAGAGGTGTGTTTGTTGGTGCCTGACTTGCTGAACAGCTTTAGTGAGAAAGCGAAGGCATAAGTATTGGTATAATCCAAGAATAAGTACTTAGGGTTGTGAATCTTTTTTTTTTTTTTTTTGATAAAGTAAATAAAAAGGGTTGAGAATCTGATGAACCTAGGAACTAGTGGATAACACATGAAGGGAGGAAAATTGTGTTATTATCTGAAGGGCTTTAGTGTGATAATTGTGTTAATCTATTTAATGAATGGGTTCTTCTCAAGTTTTACTCTTCAAGTCATTTGACTTGTTCACTTAATCATGTCAAAATAATCCATTTATAAGTCAACTCGTCACTACAACAAATTGACAATTTACCTACGAAAAATTTCAGAGAATATAAAATTCCGTCTTGCATTAAATTTACTTACTAATACCGACAACTATATTTCGTAGTTGTTGTATGGCAACAAATTATCGACGGAAAATCAATTCCGCTGGTAAATTCACTCACGTAAATTCCCCATCGATAAATCGCTAGTGCCAGAGAGTTTCGGTTAAATCTACAGAAATGGGGACAAAATACCACCAAAATTCCTGCAGTAATCCGGTTTGCAATTTACCTACGAAAGTCCGCTTGCATTTTGTCAGAGTTTGTAGGTAATTCGTCGGTAATTGGCAACCACATTTATAGGCATTCCGTCGTTAGTCTGTCGGTAATTTGCTACGAATATACTTTGTAGGTATTTTGTTGGTGATTTTGTAGGTAATCTGTCAGTGATTGACAACCACTTTTATAGGCATTCCGCTTCAGACATGTGTTTGCATCGGCTACGAATTTTGTTGGTGATTTTGTGTGAATTAGTCGCAATTGATGACCACTTTATAGGTATTCCATTATAAATTGTCGGTAATTTAGCTACTTAAGCCCTTTGTCGGTATCGAAATGATGATTTTGTAGGTAATTCACTCCAGAATTGATAGTTATTATTCACCACTTCTAAGAGGTATTCCATCGTAAACTATAGGTAAATATAAAAATATATTAATATTTCACATTATAATTTGTCTTCTAAACCTAATTAAAACACATTTTATGATTTTCTATAAAAACAAATTTATATATAAATAATCATGCCTAATAATATAACACCGACATATCCTAATAACAAAAAAAGAGTTCTGAATAGGACAAATGTATTAAAAAAAAAGTACCTAAATATTTCGAAAGTATTAAACAAAGTACCTAAATAGTTAAAAGTATTAAAGCTACATAAAATCTACTTAAATAGCCTACTAATGAGATAAATTAGCATCATCAGAGGTGCGATCATCGCGACAGTCTGACGCTTCATTACCATGGTCACGCTGGGCGTACGAATCTTCAGTTTGATACTAGTATTTGTCCACCTTTAGACATTTCATCAAAACGCCTTAACAATAGCTTAAGGGTTGCCTCTCGCAAATCTCTAATCATTAAATCTTGATCATTAATCCTGTGTTGTTGCTGCTGAATTACCTCCGCATTTTGTTGAGAAACATCAAATGCCGATGTGGAAGAAGAGGTAGAACCAAAATTATAATATTGTGTGGCTTGTGAGCCAAGCCCATAAACCCGACCTTTTTGTTGTCCACCCACAACATCTAGAAACATATTATTTTCATCTATTGTTTCATTGTTTGTGTCAATTGTTTCGCTTAGCCTCATTAGCATCCTCGCAAATACAAAAACATATTCAATTATAGCTATATCAACTAAATGAAAGATAAGACATAGCTGTGTCAAGTGATAGAATAATTTACAGATTAACATCATTGACTTTCATTAATGAAACTTAAGCATTGCCATTTTTTGTATGTGTGAACAAACACATATTTTCTACATTTAAACCCTAAAGAGTATGAAACCACTAAGAGACGATAAAAATCCTTTATTTTAAAATATGATCTCCAACGCCTCTTTGTTCTTCATCAATGATCTTTTGATCATGGTCTGTCTATCCATAAATATATTAATAACATGTAAATGTGTTGATAAAATTAAAAATAGAGGGAAAAGGCATAAAATGTTTGATCCCCAAACCACGACTTTTGAATTATAAAGATATATGTAACTTACCCTATCTTGAAATTTGAGTTCTACTAGCCAGCTGCACAACACTAGAAATAGTAAAAATGTCAACATATATCTATATATATATATATATATATATACATCATATAAAAATGTCATACTAAATTTGATACTCATTTAAGTTTAATAGTAAAAATCAAGTCTTAGAATAATGTCAACATATATATATATATATACACACACACACACATAATTCCATACATCTTTGCCAAGTTACTCTCTATTTTCTACATATTAAAAAAATATGATAAAAAACATTCAAATAAGATAATATACAAACTTAAAATTAATAGTCAATGATATCTTTATAAGATGTGGTCTTTCTTTCTTCATTGTCTTCCTTTTGTTGAGTTTCTTGGATACCTAGTAAGATAAATACAACATTAACTAAAAAAAGTAAGCAAAAAAGATTTTTGTAAGAGAATACACATATTGAACTTCAATATCATAAAGATAAATATTCAAGATCACATGTCAATAAAGTTTAGCTATATAGGAATGAGATAAGAATTATCAAGGCGAAATCTAGTCTTCAATGGATAATTAACCGATCACAATGAAAAAAATTTGAAGGAAAAAAGACAATTAATAAAGGAAAACAAAACAATAAAAAAACTATAGAAGGATTTAACAAAACAATAAAAAAACTATAGAAGGATTTAGAGATGCTCAATGCTTACCATGGAAGGATTTGGAGATGCTCTTAAGTTTTCTTCAGGCTAGTTAGCAAGGTAAGATCCCTTTCTATTATGTTCAAAGTTCATGGTTATTCTATCATGAATATTTGTTATGGTAATCAAGAAAGTAAGTAGATTTAACATGGTAAAGAAATAAAAGTAAATAAATAAACTAAAAATTGATAAGAGGCATTGCTAAGAAATGCAAAAATTTGCTTCTAATACAAAATTAACAAGAAACTCAATCTATTTAAACAAAATAATATAGAGTTAATGATATTATTCTAGGTGAAATTAATCATTGGGGTATAAAACTCAAAACTTTGCATTAACAATTGAGTCAAAAGTAGGACACATAGAAGAAAGAAACTTAACCTGTTTAAGTAAAAAAAGATTGACTAACATTATTCTAGGTAACAATTAATCATTAAGGTACACACTAAATCAATTATTAACTAACTTGAAACTTTGTATTGACAATTGAGTTTCACTGTCATGTAACTCATAGGGTATATATTAAACATACGTTAAAAAAGCAAACCATGTTAGCAAAAAGAAAAATCAAATGCAGAAATTTGATATTTAACTATAATTAAACATTTCTAAGAATTAGTTTTAAGTTCAAATTTAGTTTTTTTATATTATGAGCCTAAATAACTATAAAAACATATTCCTTTAAGTTTCTAAAAAGAATTAAGAAAAATAAAAAGATTGAAGAAAAAATTTCAAATATATCTTTCATGGTTATTATGAAACTATCGTGGTTAACACAATCACAACAAGGGGTGGCATGGTGAGATCCTATGTAAAAAAATTTAAAGTATGCCTCATATTTTCAATCCTCACTCACAACATTATACAAAAAGTATCTCAAAACATCTAAAATTTATTCTAAGTGAAGCAGCGAAATAGCCTAACAACGCATAATTAAATTGATACAATAACAATGTAGACACGTCCAACATTCATGGTACTATACCTTTTGTTGTTACTGTGTTGCTTGGGCTTCAGCATGCAATACAAGTTTTGAAATGCAATAATACTTCTACCACTTTCTTATCAAAGCACCACACTCAAAGTCTCTAAAGCCTTGAATGGGTAACTCCAAATCATCTTTTGAAATTTGAATATATCAAAATATGCCCATTTCAAGACAAACATTAAACTCGAACAAAATGCTAAGACATTCAAAGCCCAAAGCCCTAAATTCTACTTCGAAACAAAAATCTTCCCATATCCATGTTGGTCAACAATGATGAGAGATAAAAAAACTAAAAAATAATGTGAATACTAGTTATAAAAATATATAAGGGGTTGCTTGTTTTTTCTCTTTTAATAATAAAGAAATCATCTTATCATTGAAAGTTTTGACTTATATATATATATATATATATATATATATATATATATATATATATATATATATATATATATATATATAACATTATCAAAAAATTTAGCATTTTATTTATCAATCATGACTAATGATGCCACTTTGCATGAAAATATGCAATATGAAGAAAAATATCAAAATGATTAAGAATAATGAGCCCATTATGAATTATTTTTCAACAGAAGATATCCAAACTCCATAAAAACCTATTAAGTTCTAATGAGGACAATCATAGAAAAGTTATTGGAAGACATTATTCTCAATATAGAAGAATGAAACGCTATAAGATGGTGCAACCTTAAAAGTTCAATTTTGATTCTCATTTGGTCATATAGGGGTTTCCTTGTATGTCCCAATTCCTCTCATAGCACATGCAAAATTTTCCATAACAGAGTCTGAAAAATAAAGGATAAATTTTATCCATATTAACACAAAGCAAACATGTTGGAGTATTTATTGTATTATATTTGACAAGTTCTATAAATTAGCATGCAAAAGCCAAATTGGGAAGGAGAAACTACAACTTTAAGAGCTCCTCAAAGCTCATGAACCAAAAATAACATGCTGAGACCAAGCCAAAATCCTCAATCTCAGTTGGTGAAGAAATGTAGCTCAAGCAACAAAAGTAAGATTTTTAGTAAGGCTTGACTCAATTTGTCATCCAAATATACTTTATTTTTATGCTACTGATTTATTTTGGGGGAATTATTCTTATAAATTGTAATGCCCTTGTAAACCAACAAACTTCACACTCCTATCAATATTCATGGAAACCAAATATTTTGAATTCAAGCCCCTTGGGAAGCTAAAGAAGATGCTGATCAAATGAGATAGCCACATGTAATAACACTAATTGAGAACTATAGAAGGAATGAAAAATGGAAGTACTGGTGGCTGCTTGGAGACCCACTCTGGTTCCCCATATTGGGTATGTGACAACATCACTTTGATACGAAAATAGTATAGCTTAATCTTGACTTCTTTACTCCAAGGCCACAATGTTCATTGCATTTGCCTGTCCACACCCCACCACTATCTTCTACCTCCATCCATGCATGGTTCGCTATAAATTACATAAAAGAGAGCATTAATGGCTATTCAATAGATTGAAAATCATTTCTGATATCAATATATCTAGAAGGAGAAAGTTCCATTTGCTGAATCAAAATATTGGATTCTATTTACAAACATAAGATCCATGAGAAATAATATGAGCTCGAGTCCTTATCTTACTTCCTCCATGAGAGTCACCATAGACCACAACCAGGGATGCTTCAAAAGACAGGTTCTGCTTCAGACTCCTTATCAAAACTGAAAAATTTGCTAACACTTGTTGTGAATTCAAGTACCCTGACTTCCTGAAAGACATGTAACACTCATTTTCGGATGGCATTGATTCTCCATAAAATAGATGCAGAAAAAACAAAATCACACAGAAAACTAATTCCAATATTCAATTAGCAAGCTTATTTTAAGCAACACCCAAATAGTGCTCTAATGATTTAAGCAAAATCAAGATGGAGACTTTTTTTTTTTTTAAAAAAAAAGACGATATCGATACCTGGGCGGTAACGATGAGGCGTCTTCACACTACTTGTGTTTGGGGCAAACTTGCGAGCTGACTTGGTAGTGAGTTGCTTCCTAGGAGCCTTTCCTCATATGGACTTACGAGTAGTTTGCTTGGTACGAGCCCCATCTCTCAGGAATTTCTTACTCTCTCTACCAAGACAATATATAAAGTTTCCCTTTGTAAACTTAATCTCCAAATCCATCAAGATGGAACCTAACTGGACTGATCACTAGCACTATAACGTGAATCATTCGCCATTGCCTTTGCCATATTAGACTGCTTTGCCAACTACTGAATCATTGGATGAAATTAAAGGGTTTTCGCATTTGGCTTAGGAAAGTCATTGATGTCGGGGAGGCGATCGCCGCTAACCTACTATAGGCGAGCCAGTAATCGCTGATGATTTGTGTTGAGGCTTTATGGACAGGCAGTAGGATGAAATTCATGGGTTAGGGTTTGGAGAGTGAAAGCCATGGACGAATTGGGGATCGAGTGTGGGTATTGGGTTTTAAATGTGAGGTTTGTGGGGTTCAATCTTGGGAATGTGGGTACTTTTTTCAATAAAAAAGTAAGAGGTTTTTTAACAAACACTATAATTTCTAGACCTTTTTTTATTTAAATCTAATTTTTAGAACTTTAAAAAAAATTAAACAAAATCTTAATATTTTTAAACTATTGTAAATTATCACTCTTATTCTTTTTTTTTTTAAATTTATTTTTAATGTATATATTTAATAATAGAAGAAAGAAAAATAAAATTACATTGTTGAATATAATATTAAATTTTTTTAATTAGATTTGCAACTCGGCTAAAGTCATTTTAGGCATCATCCTTGGTGTTAATTTTTAAAACATCGATGGTGTTGGACCTAATTTTAAAAGTTATATAGTTTGTTTATGAAATTTGAGGTCTAAATACCCCTTAAACATAATTTTCCCCAAAAATTCATATTGATGTAACTTCACAAAAATTTATTATATAAGGATCATTGTTGTCAATTCTATTTACAATAGATAGTAAGTAAATTAGATCTACATATACTAAGCAAATATTATCACTATTACTTTTATTAAGTACCTTGATATATGAGCAAATTAACTATACATTGTTTTATAAATTATTTGTCAACATTTTATCATATAAGTCATGGAAGAGTTCAACAAATTCCCCATATGTCATTTTTGGGTTAAAGAAATTGTATATGTCATAACTAATCATTTAAATAGATGATGTTGACATAAATTACCCTTAAGTCAAGATAATATATGTTGAGAATGCCTTTTCTCAGAGTGTTTATACTAGAATTTACCCACTAAGACCACGCCCAGAATTCCGCCAGAATCCGTATAATCTATAGTAAAATTTACTCTACAAACCTTCGCCGGTAAATCGCGATTTTTATAAAGGTAATTTAATACTTAAGACTATCCGGCTTGCAACCGTGGATTTTTTTATAGTTTAATGTTTTGTGTATTCCATTTAAATCTGGCGACTTGTGTTAAGACGAAAATTACCTACTAAAACACTTCCGTCTGCAGAATTTTCTCGTATGCATTCCGGCTTCAGAAATCTGGCATTTCCAAAATTCGCGCCACACACCGCTCGAAAATTACCTACGGAACACTTCTGTCGGTAATTTTTTTATGCGTGATTCCACAAGAAACCCAGAAGAAAAATTGCAAAATAATACGCCTTGTCTGCCAGATTTTCACATGTAATTACCAACGGAATTTAATCCATCGGTAATTTTTGTCGGTAAACTGTGAATTTCTTGTAGTGCGTCTATGACCCAACCTGTTTATGACCCATTCAACCCATATGAATTTCTTTATTTTATATATTTAAAGTTTATGAATATTAAAAATAGTTTTGTCATTTTAAGTATCATAGATCTAAAAAATTAAATTATTGAGCCAATATTTCATTATTGACAAATATAATTGCAAAATTAAATCAAATAACTAGTAGGTATGAAATAAAATTTTAATTTTAATTTATTTTCTATATTTCTAAATATATTAAAATTTAAATTAATTAATTAAACTAATTAAGATTTAAAATTTAAAGTTAAAAATGGAAGTTAAAACACTTCAGAGGGTTTTAATTAAAGCATAAGTTTAATGAGTTAAAATTAGGTTTGCAGATTTGAACAAATTAGAGTTATATAAAATGTGTTATCCATGTCAATTTATACACAATTTGATCGCACTCATTTATTTTTGATAAATATTGATCTAACTCATTTATTAAATGAATTTTAGGTCAGGCGGCGTTGCATGTGTAGTAAAACCCATGCTCATGTCAAGTCGTTTTGACATGATTATTAAATAGATTGTTTTCAGATTGAGTTAACATTCGAACCTTTTGTATCTCATCATGACACGAATTCAACACAATACAATACATTGTCATTTCTTTTATAGTATGTACCATGTGAGCTATAGGCTTAATGATATGAAACCTGGCAGGGACTGATGTGCCATGTGTCACATTGAGAGCATATTTATACATAAGACATGGGCTGGATGTGGTTCTGTGGGTTGATGTAAGCGTATGAGGACTTTAACTTGTTAAGGTTAGAAAAGGAATTAGATAAGTTGGTGAGAGATATTTATTAAAAACAGGGAATTAGATAAGTTAGTGAGATATTTTTTAGGTTGTAAAACTCAGGAAACAAACTAAATCAACATTATGCGCTATTTGATTATCTGGAACTCTGAAGGTTAGATTTTACATAATTTACTGCATGAGAAAACCTAAAAATTCCACTCAATTGAGCCCAATACAACTTTTAGACTTTGTTTTGGTTTTCCATCCTCTGAGAAATGGAAACACATGGACCACAAGATTTGAAAAGAAAAGATCATGATTTCCTGCAGGAGAAAGCCAAAAAATTTCATCAACTAAGTCTTATTTAACTGTTGGACTGCTTTGGTTCTTTTGTTGACCTAAAATACATAACTCACAAGATTTGAAAGTTTTCCTTTCTTTTCCTCATCCTTGACAACAAACAAATTTTCCTTTCCCTTATCTTTCCCTCATCTTTGCAAGTTTTATTTCTTTCTTTTTTTTAACTAGGAGTATACAATAGGGACCCCCAAGGGGAGCAAAAAGAGGAACAAAAAACTCACCAACCCTTGCCTATACCTTTCAACCCCATCTCGCACTCCCATCCAAAGCTCAAAAATCCACAAGTAGAATCTGCGCCTACCCACAATATACAAATATGTCCCACTCAAAATTATAAAGAAATGAGATTTCATCCTTTCAGACCAAAACTCTTTGTTGTCAAACGCAATGTTTTTCCTTTCCTGCCAAATAGTCCAAAAGATCATGAGGGGAGCTGCCATCCAAGCTTTTTTTACGTTTTTTCCCCCACAAAGGACCCGCTCCAAGAAAGAAGAGTCTCTCTAATTGACAAGAGGAAGAACCATGATGCAGGAGCATTTAACAACCATTGAATTTCGATCTTACTATGGAAAATTCGGATTCAAGCACAGGAAACCCTGCAGGCAATGAGCTCGGAAATTTTATTTCTATTTTTAGCCATTTATTTTAAAGATTTGTTTTTAGTAGTTGCTTTATTTAAATTAGAAAGATTTTCCTAGTCAAAGTAGCAATTGCTTTATTTAAATTAGAAAATCTTGTTTTCCAAGTCAAATTGTGTAATGCATTTGATTTGTAAAGTACAGTTTCATATATACCCCTAATGTAGTCTTTTGAGAATCAGTTCAAGTTTAATAATATTTTCAGATTTATCTTTTAAGAGTTTTCTCGTGTTCTCTTATCTCTTGGGTGGATTCCCTTGAGTGGCGAGTTTGTTGCTTCTTATCCTTAGGTGGATTTCTCAAGCAAGATAGTGTCTTGTTCTCTAATCTCTGCGTATTCCTTTTGAGGCGAGTTCGTTGCTTTCCTATCTCTTGCAGCGATTCTCGAAATGCTAAGCAAGTATCTATCCTTCTATAACCTCTACTCATCTCATCATCTTCTCTTTTTAACTTTCCAAATCCAATTCTCTAACCACAACCCAAAACTTTTCAAATATGGTTCCATACTTCTAAAACCTTTCCATTTACTTTGTTTCACCCTATAAACCATACAAACCATCATCCCTAACCTTAGAGAAACCCCAAATTCGTGCATAGCCCTAACCTACCTTAGAAAAACCCGAAAGCCGCAAACTAGCTCAAAACAAGGTTGTTTTACATCAAATCAAACCTGAACCTTTACAAACCTAAAATCCTTCATTCTAAACCCTAATTCCATCATAACTAAACCTCAAATAAGGCCTATAACCTTTGGAACCAAACATGTCCCTTACCCTTTAAAGTTATATCCTATACCCCTAAACTACGACAAACTCATCCCTAACTTACCTAAATCATTAGATCATCCATCATGGTCCAGTCCTTGCCTCAACCCAATTCACCCCAACAATAGCTAGGAATAGATACCATAACAATCTAGCCTCGGGAAAGGAAAGTAAAGAATAAATGATTAGCCGTCTCCTCCTCATAAAGAAAAACATTTATTAGGCTAAGACTCTTCCCCTGCCTTTTAACAAATCCAAGGTTAAAATTCTACCTCAAGCGGCTTCCCAAGCAAAACATCCACCCTTAAGGGACCCAACACCTTAAATAAATCGATGAGGACCCAACAATTCCAAATAAACCAATGAGGGAAGGCAATAGCTCCTAGACTGTCTAAAACCTTATAGAGAAGTTTAACCGAGCAATTCGCATCACTAGCCTCTTTCAAAAACTGCAAGTTTTCTTTTCTTTTCCTCATAGTTCTAAACAAACAAATGGAGCATTTATGCAATCTTATCTCCTTTTCATTTTGCAATCTCCAGGAAAACCAAATGAATGACTAATAGTAGCAAAATTTACAGGGCAAGTTTATTCTTTGTGTCTCCATATACCATTATGTTTAATGTTTGAATTTGGGCATGCTGTTGAAAGAATTCTCATAATCAAGTATATTGAAATTCCTTCTTGGCATTTGTTAGGGCTTCATATCTTTATAACTTTCAGGCATCAATTAACTAGCTTTTGATGTGAATCTTGGTAATCTTGGTTTCAGGAATTCTTTGCTCCAAAGTTGGATCACTTTTTTATTTTTCATTACCACACCTTACCTAGTTAGCTTACTTCCTTTCTATAGAAACAAAGAAGGAAGAGGAATTTGGAGGAATGAGTTCCTTATGTTTCATTGATTTATCAAGAGTGTATATACGTATGTGAGGTATAACTAGTCCTTCAGAAAGGGTTACAATCCTACAAGTAAAGTTTCCTAACTAGCTGCAATGTATAAGTAAAGTATGATATATACTATAAGACTCCCCCTCAAGTAAGAGCATAGATGTTAATCATGTCCAACTTGTTACAGAGATAACTAACCCTGTCCCCACTTAGAGCCTTTGTGAAGATATCACCTAGTTGCTCTCCAGTCTTCACATATCCTATAGAAATCAAACTGAGTTGTAATTTCTCATGAACGAAATGATAATCTATCTCAATATGCTTACTCGCCATTAATATGATTAGATGCACAATATGGCACTTTGGTTGTCACACCGTGAAAGTTTCAAGGTGACTGGAAGCTTTAATATCAGCTCAACTTCCCCATTAAGAGTTGATGAAGCCACATGATCTCGCACATGGACCGTGCCATTGCTCTATACTCGGACTTTGCACTCGAACGAGAAACAACCACTTGTTTATTACTCTTCCAGGAGACTAGGTTTCCACCAACAAAGACATAGTAACCTGAAGTGGATCTCTTATTTTCCTTTGATCCTGCCTAATCAGCATTTGTGAAGCACTCAATACTATTATGCTCATGATGTCTGTATAAGATACCTTGTCTTGGAGCTCCCTTCAAGTAGCAAAGAATTTGTTCTATAACCGCCACGATCACATGGAGAAGACATTAGACGTACTGATAACATTGCACAGAGCCAGATAATGTCGACGAGTCACTGTAAGGTAGTTTAGTTTCCTAACCAATCTCCTGTATCTCTCAGGATCCCTAAATAATTCTCCTTCTCTAGTAAGTTGCAGACTCGGTGCCAAAGGGGTATTGTGTGGTTTTGCTCCTAGTTTTCTTGTCTCAGAAAAAAGATCCAACACATATTTCCTTTAGGATAAAAGGATTCCACGCTTGCTTGTCATAACTTCAATACCAAGGAAATACTTTAACATCCCTAAATCCTTTGTGTGGAAATGAATTTGCAGAAGAACGGAGTGATGATATGCCCGTTAGGGACACCGCTAGTACAATAATATCATCTACATACAAGACTAACAAGATGATACCTGCTTCATAATTTTTATAGAAGACAGAATGATTAGATTTGCTTTTTTGCATGCCAAAATTCTCAATCGCTGATCGAGTTTCCAACCATGCTCGTAGGCTCGGCCCTACCATATATGACTTGATGATAAACCTTCCACCTCCCCCCGAGCAACAAACCCCGGAGGTCGCTTCCATATACTTCAAGGTCGCCATGGAGAAAAACATTCTAATTTCAAGTCGACGGAGGTCCCAACCATGAGTGGCAACCAGAGATATAAACAGCCGAACAATATAATTCATCTTGGCAACGGGGTAGAAAGTATCTGAATAGTCCTCCTCATAAGTCTGTATACCCCTTTGCAATAAGGCGTGCTTTCAACCTAGCAACTGAACCATCAGGATTAACCTTGACTGTAAAGACCCTGCGGCATCCAATGGCTTTCTTCCCAATAGGTAATTGTACCTAGTCCCAAGTGCCATTGTCTTTCAAAGCATCCATCTCCTCTATTATAGCACTATGCCAAGCAGAGTGAGATAAGGCTTCATGAAAATTGTTAGGTAATAAGATAGAGTACAAGGAAGCAATAAAAGGACAAGAATGAGAAGATAGGTGGTTATAGGAGCAAAATGAGGAAATTGGATGAACACATTGACGTTTACCTTTACGAAGAGTAATAGGAAGATCATTATTGGGGATTGGTTTTTATACCAAAGCAAAGAGGTTGACTCGAGACTGTGGGTTTTGTGCCGAGAGTAAATCCTGGAGCGATAGAGGCTTTATTGGGACTAGAACAGGAGTTAGAGCTGGGTGAACAAGAGCTGGTGAGGCAATAGTATAAATGAGCAGGTCGTCATCCTCCCCCTGACTAGTGGGGATAGGAGATTGAGAAAAGGGTGCATGCTCAGAAAATGTGACATCAGCCGAAACTAAGTACCTGCGAAGACTAGGACAATAACTCTAATATCCCTTTTGAACTCGAAAGTAATCATGAAAGATACATTTTACTGAGTTAGGATCGAGTTTAGACACTAGCGGATGGACATCCCGAACAAAGCAATTACACCCAAATATCCGAGGCTTAATAGGAAATAGAGGTTTATTCAGGAAAAGGATGTGACGTGGAGTGTCCCAATTTAAGACTAACGATGATGTGAGGATGGGACCGTGATGGATGAACAAGGGGTTTAGGTAAGTTAGGGTTATCTGGTAAAACTTTGATGGGTTGGAGATAGGTCTGGTCTCAAAGGTTATAGGGCTACTTTAGGGTTTATATATGATGGAATTAAGGTTTAGAATGACGGATTTTGGGTTTGGAAAGGTTCGGGTTTGGTTTGATGCAAAACAACCTTGTTTTGAGCTAATTTGAGGTTTTCGGGTTTTCTAAGGTAGGCTAGGGCTATGGACGAATTTGGGTTTCTCCAAGGTGGTTAGGGATGATGGTTTTTATTGTTTTTAGAGTGAAACAAAGTATTTGGAAATGTTTTAGAAGTATGGAACTAGATTTGGAAAGTTTTGGATTTAGGTTAAAAAAATGGGTTATGGAAATGTTAAAGAGAAGATGATTAAATTGGTAGGAGTAGAAGAAGTAGAAGGATATGAACTTATTTCACCACCCGAGGAATCCATGAAATGATAAGAAGTCACGAACTCACCACTCAAGGGAATCCACCCAAGAGATAAGAGAACAAGAGAGAACTCTTAAAAAAGAGAAACTTGAAAATATTATTAAACTCTGAATGAATCCAAAAAGAGTACTTTAGGGGGTATATAGGCCCCTTACTTCTAAAACAAATAAAGCAACTCCTACTTTGATTAGGAAAACAAAACTTTCTAAATTGAATAAAGAAACTCCTACTTTGACTAGAATAACAAAACTTTCTAAATTGAATAAAACAACTCCTAAATTAGAAACATGACTCCAAAACAAACCAATATTTAGAAAATATATAAAAAAACCCAATAATTGACTTATTCAAAATCTTCTTCAAGCCTTGATCACGTCCTTAACTTCTTTAAAGTCTTAATTGAAGTTCAAAAATTCCATTTTGATGATTCTACAGCTTTGCAACCTTCTAAATCTGAATCTTCCATAATCAAGGTCAAATTTCCATTGGTTGTTGTAGATGCTCCTACATTAGATGAGGCATCCGGTTAATCAAGAAGCAAGCTATGGAAACTGTATTGACCCAGAAATGCTTAGGCACGTGCATTTGAAACAACAGAGCGTTGGCAATTTCAAGGAGGTGTCTATTCTTTCTCTTAGCAACTCCATTATGAGGAGTATCAACACAAAAAGTTTGATGAATGATGCCATTTTGAAGCATGAATGACTGAAATTGTTCTGAAAGATATTCTTTACTATTATCACTTCTCAAACTTTGAACAAAGACATGAAATTGAGTATGAATCTCAACATAAAAGGCACGAAAATGAGAAAAATACCCTAGAACAATTTTTCATTAAATCTAACCATGTTACTCGTGAAAAATCGTCGACAAAGGTAACAAAGTATTGAAATCCGGATGGGGGAACAACTGGACATGGACCCTACACATTTGAATGAACTAAGTCAAACGGAGCATTGACTCGTTTATTGACTCTAGGACTAGAACTAAGACGATGATGCTTTGCAAATTGAGAAAGACTCACAATCTAACGATGACATGACTCAAGCGGGGACCTGGATTTCTTCCAATAAGGAAGGGAAGGTAAGCTGACCCTAGTTAATGTGTTTCAAATGGCATGGTAACTCCAGAATAAGTGACATGTCTCGGTAGCTCAGGATCAAGAATGTAGAGACCCCTAGACTCATATCCTCTACCAATAATTTGCTTCGTCACCAGATCCTGAAAGAGACAATAATCAAGAAGAAATGAGATACAACAATTAAGTGCTTGAGTTAGTTTACTCACAGAAATCAGATTAAAGGAGAAATTTGGTACACTCAAAATAGATGGAGTGGGAAAGATTGTGCTGGACCTAAGGACACATGTCTATGATCCATTTGCCAAAGTGACATTGGAAGTTGATGTATTGGATTGAAAGGTAGAGAATAGGTTGGAATTACCTGTAATGTGGTATGTGGCTCCAGAATTAATGACCCATTTGGAGGACGAAGAGACAAGGCATGTAGTCGGTTTACTTGACTCAGAAATAGCAGTAATCAGAGTAGATGAAGACTTCAATGATTCCTGATATAGGTGGAACTTAGCGGCTCCTCTGTTGAAGCGGCGACTTATCACGATGCCTCATTGGAAGCCATGAGCATACGGAAATCTTTGATTTCAGTTCTTCAACTTCCTACAGTCTCGTATCACGTGTTCAGGCTTATGGTAATAATAACAAACTGACTCCTCCCGGATATTGGCCCTCCCCAGTGTTGCTCGTGAGACCCTTATTTTTATGCTTGTTACTTCCTTAACTCCATGATATTTCAGGCCAGCAGGGAACGCTTGCTCATCTGGGTAGATGGAAGAGCAAGGGAGGAGATTTTTGTGTGGAGTATCTTGCTAAATGTCTCTTGGAAGGGTGATACCTTAGGGCTTGACAAAATCTGAGCCTTAGTGGAGTCATACTCAAAAGGAAGGGCGGCTAGAAATCCCATCACTGCCATATGTTCCTGTTGAGCTTGTTGGACTTTGACATCTAGACTTGTTATAGTATGTATCATATGTTAACATATTGGTTTGTATCTTATTAGGATACTGTACTTATAGGGTTGTAACCATTTAGGAAGAGTAGATCATCTTACCTATTGTATAGCCTAACCTTTTTGTATATATATGTATGATGACTCAATGGAAAATACAGGGGGTGTTCCTCAACTCTTCTCTTAGTTTCTACATGGTATCATAGCCTAGGGCTCAGATTTGGAGAGTTTTCGGTAGCACCAGAGCAATTTTTCAAAGTACTCGAGAGATGTGAGAGTGCACGAAACACCCATTTCGAGAGTGGGATCTTCATCTTGGCACGAGAAGCTTAGACGAGAGCCAAACATTTAGAAAGAAATGCGTGATTACGGGAAACCCACTTGTGGCGTAAGCTCCACGTCTTGCCACCTTGTTGGAGCCGGATCCGCACGTGCTCGTGTGGGCATGGGGGGCTGATTAGACTCGGGACTTCTCCTCTTGTGTCATTTGGTAGCGAACAGACCTCTAGTCTACTAGGTTTCTCTGTTTGGTACCTGGATCTGTTGTTTTTGGTGATTTTTGTGTCCGACAGCTCACTGTGCCTAGGGTTTCTACGAGATTTTTTGAATCTCTCCTTTTGAAGGTGCTTTCTGGCCTTGATCTACTTTCCGTGGTTTCCTAATGGTAGTCGTGTAGATAAAAGCTTGTTTTGACACTTGAAGTGGTCTTGATAATGTCTTAGATCACAAAGGACAAATTGACTAGTCCCAATTACTTGAATTGGAGTAAAACAATCTGCCTCTACTTAAAGAGTATTTGAATAGCCAGTCACCTTACTGAGGATCCTCCTACTGATAATTCAAAGGACGGATGGCTGGAGGATGATGCCTGTCTCTTTCTCCAAATCCGTAATTCCATTAATGGTAAATTACTTCTCTCATTAATCATTGTGAGTTTCTTAAGGAGCTAATGGATCATTTGGAATTTATGTATTCTGGAAAGGGAAATATTTCTCGCATCTTCAATGTGTGTCGAGCCTTTTATCGCTCTAAGTAACAAGATCAGTCGCTTATGGATTTTTTTATGGACTATAAAAAGACATATGAGGAACTGAATGTGTTCTTACCCTTTACTCCAGATGTTAGGTCGGCGAGATCAGCGGGGAAAGATGGCGATGGTAATTTCCCTACTTCGCCCCTTCCTTAAGTATGATTACATTAGAACTTGGTCTGTCAAGTCTAAAGTTCTTCTTTCAGAAGCGTTTGGATTGAATCTCGCATAGAAGTATCCACGCATACACCATATACTAGGATGAGTAATGCTCTTGTTGATTGAAATAATGGTGAGTCAGGAAAGCCACAATACAGAAATAGTGGCCCAGGAGGTAACAAGGGCCTAATTTTGGATTGGAGGGGTTGTGTGTGTGTTTTTATCGTTAAAAATAAGAAGATATTATAGATGAAGGAAAGTTCGAGTACACGGGACTTGAATAGAGGCCAACCAAACAAAGAAAAGAAGAAGTAAAACTACCTGCCTCCAGGCCAAGTTAGGAATTCCACAACAAAATTCGTTTTATCATTCCTATACACGTTAGCCCAAGCCCACAAATTGGATACAAAGTTAGCTTTGATTTTTTGGTAAGTGGTGCTCTCGTTCTTGAACACCAACCTATTTCTAGCCGTGGGAGAGTCCGAAATAGGCCTGAGGTGTAGCTGCTTGATTCTTTTTCTGCTTTTACCCACGGCCCCTTACCAAGCTAAAGGGTATGAAGCACCAGTGGAAAGACCCAGCTAGTCAGCGATTAATGAAAAAGATTCCACAACATTTTAGCACTTTTCTGATGGATCGTTAAGTGGTCTATATTCTCCTCCCATCCTCCTGCACATAAAACATCTATTTTGAGTCATTCCACGGCCGTTTGAGTTAGTCCCGAGTGAGCACTTTGCCAGTAGCTTCAAACAAAGACTCCTATTTTGGAGGAACAATGGATTCCAAACCCGAACGATAGGGAAATCAAAGCGGGGAAGAATTGAAACCAACTGTACATACTCACTATCGAATCCTTTTTCCTTGTCATTCTTATTAAGACTTGTCCTCACCGAGAGCGTGGTAAACTCGTGAAGGTATGAAGGAAATCTGTGCCTCTTCAATCTCCCAATCATTGAGAGGTCTTAGAAAGTTGAGGGACCAACACCCGACCCCATCTCCATCACAGATGTGTGATCTTGGCCTCTTTTAGCGCCAAATTGAAAGGGATATCTGAACCACAGGCCTCCTCTCCCACCAAACATCTTTCCAAGAATTGATCCTCCTACCATCCCCTAGGAAGACCACATTTTGGAAAAAAGCTGAACCAACTCTTTCTAATTTCCTTCCATAAGCTAGTCAGTAGCATCGCCTCGAGGTGGGTATGCCGGCCGTTAGAAGACTCACCATTCTTCATGAATAACTTTTCTCCAAAGCGAATTTGCATCGTTTGGCAAGCGCGGTCCATTTCTTGAGCAACGCCTTGTTCATCTTTGAGAAACTTTTATCCCCGATGCCTCCCTTTTCCTTTTCGGTGCACACCTGATGTGACTCACGAAAAGAGACTTTCTTATCAAGATTAAACCTCCCCAAAAAAACTGTCTTTGAATCCTTTCCAATCTAGCACACACCTTC
The DNA here is from genome assembly GCA_016808115.1 of Tetrastigma voinierianum. NCBI lineage: Eukaryota > Viridiplantae > Streptophyta > Magnoliopsida > Vitales > Vitaceae > Tetrastigma > Tetrastigma voinierianum. The sequence goes on from JAEQBH010000508.1 coordinate 305,708, forward strand.
GAGGTGCTCGGAAAAGAGAGATGTCATCGGGAGGCTAGACAAGGAACTATGGATGAGTGTGGCCCATCCCGCCATTGAAATGTTCTTGGAATCTTTGGGAGATACCCGATCTCTTGGGAATCTTTCTTCAGGCTGAATCAGAGACATGAGTGCTTTATGTTTTGGCTCCCAGGGGAGAGAACCCAGGTGGGTCGTGGGAAATAACTACAACCAAGCTCACAATTAACTCCTCCATATTGCATGCTTGGTCAATGGGGAGGATTCGCTTTGTTTGGGTGTTCGAAACCAATAAGCTTGAGCCACATCAAATCAAACATAAACTTTAATTCATCATTGTCGGCCTTGCAAAAGAGGAGTGTGTCGTCGGCATAGAGGAGGTGGGAAATAACCAGCTCTTCCCCTCTCCCATCAGCGATCTTGGTACCAGAGAGATAGTTTCCATCAGTAGCGCGATTTAATAGGCGACAGAGTTTCCACGTTCAGATGGCCAGAAGAGGTAGGGGATAGGGAGTTGCCTGTCTCAGTTCCACTAAAAGCAGGAAGCCTAGACATGTGTGCTGCTTGAAGTAAGCCTAGACATGTGATACAAGGCCGTAGAAACTCTGAGACAAAATCGAGAGATTTTCGATGCGCTATGTAACCCCTTCCTCTCTTGGGCATTTGTTGATCAGTCGATTCTCGTAGATGAACTCGTCAAGTTCCACTTGTGCGAGAAATCATTGCAGTCTCCATCTACTCCGGTTACAACTATCGCTGAATCAGGTAACCCAAACACATGCCTAGTCTCTTATTCGTCCTTTGAAGGGGTCACTGATTAGGAAGCCACAGATCACATGACAGGTAATTCTAGTCTATTTTCCACCTTTCAGTCACAATCTTCACCTTCCACTGTCACTTTGGCAAATTGGTAAAGTCTGTCGTCATATGATTCTGGAAGAGACAATAATTAGGAAAGAATGAGACAACATTTAAGAGCTCGAGTTAGTTTACTCACAGATACCAAATTAAAAGAAAAATTAGGTAAACTCAAGGCAGATGATAGGGGAATAGAATGAATGGGAAAATACAGGGAGTCAAAGATAGGCTGAAAGATGCGGGCCACTTTATTGGCTGAATTACAAATATTTCTAACAATATGTGCACCATTGCTGATAGCCACTTATTTCTTAAAGTACAAGTATTTCCTTTCAGTATATGTTAAAGTATTTCCAAAAAGAAAAATTCAGTATTGACGAATACATAATGCCCGACAAATATGCTCCATTATTAATGGGATCTGAACTAGGAATGAAGTAGAATTATGCCTAATACATGTTAACATAATTTTCAAATAGGCCAATGAGGCTAGGGTTGATAATTAAGGGAAAAAAATAATAATAATCTGCGTTTGACAAAATAAATAAGAATTGGAAATAAGTAGAAGTGATTGTGAAAGGACAACCTGTAAAATTGCATTTCCTGTCTCATCAAAGTAAAGAATTCCATTCCATGTCGGTAGGCGTCTTGCTTCCTTGTTTTTCTTTCTATTTTCACAAGGGCTCGACTGGGAAGACTTAAAGCCAAACCAAAGGAAATTATTTTCCCAACTACTAATCCCTCGCTCATGAATCACTCCCACAGCTTGTCAAATAGGACAAGGTTGATAAAGGAAAGTTAATATCAGGGAATACTTCTTCTTCATTAATCTTCTCATTGATTCTCTCTCATGATAAAAGAAAGTTAATAACAGAGATGTTAGGTGTGAATTATGTTAGCATTTTAGCATGTATTTTGTGCATATATTGAGCTTTCAATGCTAAATTCACACCCTAATTGTTCAAATTTATACTAAATCTCCTTCCGACTTGTATTTTGCAAGTAATGAATGAAAAGCAAGGAAAAGGAGTAGAAGCTATAAAAAAAACAGAGGAAATTTTATGTTGTAGAGCTCATGTCGCGACATCATGACTCATTGCTGAAGATTTGTTTGCAGTGATGTCGTGACATCAGAGACCCACTCTCCCCCGGCAGAGCTTTCTCCTATAGCCATGTTGCGACATCAAGACCTCGATGTCGAACATCCTCAGTTCAGTACGCCTAGAAAAACTTACTATATTTACGCCATGTTCATGGCCCATTTTCCAAGAGAGCTACTTAAGCTCTCATTTCTAGGTTTTTAGGGTTCAGACTTTGAGAGAGAACACGCCTATCTAGGGTTTCTCCTCTCTTCTTCTAGAAACACATTAGGGTTTCGATTTTTTAGTATTTTACATAGGATTTAGATCATATTTTGGGGTCAACCTGTGGGGAACCGTCCTTTGGGAGACCTTTGAAGATTTCAAGATTAGACGAAGAAGAAGAGCAAAGATTGAAGATCATCAACTTATTAGAGTTTCTTCTCCTCTTTTCTTTATGTTTTCAGTTTATCTTGTTTTGTATTAGCTCATAATGATGTTCTAATTCACTAGCCTAGGATTTTGACTATAATTTGGATATGAACCTTATATTAATGTGTTGATTTTTTTTCTCTTTTGTCAATTGGTTGTTAATTGCTTATTGATTCATGTTTATGCTTATTCGTATTAATTCTTGATCACCTTCAATATGTTTTGTGACCTATTACAAGATCTGAGAAGTGAGTAAGAGGTTAGACCTAAGTGAATCAATTTAATTTGTTGGATAATAGAGATTTAGCAGGAACCATGAGGCATAATTAAGTTTCCTATTCTTTAATGCATCACTAAGGCCTAGGATTGAGCTAAGAAGCAAAATACATTTGAGAGAACCAATTCAACAACCACACCCCCAATTCTTGGATTTGTTGCTAAGTCACATTTCACGTTCAAAACATATTCGAGAATCATGTGAACTCATTTTTATTAAAAGGTAACCCGACAACGATTATTTAAAGATAATTTTGCATGCATTGTCTGATCAAAGAGGTTATATCAAAGGAAATATAATTAAACACATTTCACTCTAAAAATATGTAATATACATGAACTTTAAAAGTGATAATCTGACGGATTTATTCACAAAATCATTGTCAAACTCCACATTCAAGAAGTTGATATACAAGATTGGAATGCATCAATTAAAGGATGTCGACACGAGGAGTAGTATGCTTATGACATGATTTTTTTCATCCCTTCATCCAAGTTTTGTCCCACTAGGTTTTACTAGCAAGGTTTTTAGTGAGGCAATCCTGACAAATGAAGAACAATTTGAAGAATTATAAGAATATTGTACTCCAAGCTATACAACTTCAAAATATGCAAGCGTCGGCTAATGCAGTTCAAGTGTGCACTCCCTTATGTGAATTTTACAACGACCCTCACCTAAGTTCAGAATGTCAAGTGGGCAACCCATTTGGGCAAATGACCATGGAACGAGCTCAATACTTGGGCAAATTTCTACAACTCCAACCCCAATTCAACCCATTCTCCAATACTTATAATCCAGGATGGAGGAATCATCCAAATTTTTCATAGAGAAATAATCCGAACATGATGCATGTGGAGCAAAGTAAACCTCCATTTCCTTAAGAGAAGAAGTCTAGTTTGGAGGACATAATGGCAAAATTGGCTAAATGCCAAATGGAAATGCAAAAGTCACAAGCGGAATGGCAAAAGTCCCAAGCTCAATTTGTAAATGAAGAAAGAACTTCCTTCAATAATCAATTCGCCTAAATATGAAGAGATAAACCATTTTTTTTAAGACCGATCTTCTAGAAAATCAAATGAGCAATTCTCATGGACTTTGAATCGGTAATGGAAACGATCAAAATCCAGAATATAAAAAAACAAATCTAACAGCTTCAATGTCAATTAAACATGGTTTTGATACCAATTGTTAAATTATTTTGTATAATCAAAGGTATTTATTGAGCCCAAAAACAATTGATCAATAATCAAAAGACCCAACAAATACATTACAAGATAATAATTTCATTGAACAAAGAAGTATATCAATTCTTAGTGTGTAGAAAAACATACCTGCCATGGATTCTGAATTATTGGCCGCTATTTGTCTCCCAAATTTGCAAGGGATGAGATCAAAGAAAAGTTAGAGTTGAAAAAAGTTATTTCCTTCTTCTCAAAGCGTGTTCTACCAAGCTCTTGTGAAATTTTAAGCCTCTATTTACTTATATATATATATATATATATATATATATATATATATATATATATATATATATATATATGGGAACACTTGGGCTTTAATTCACTGGGCTTATCAAAGCAAGGAAGAAGATATAATCATGAGACCATAGCTAGTTAATATTAAATCATCCCATAAATTGTTCATAATTAACATGCACAATTATATAATTAAAATTATAATATGATTATGCTTAATTCACAATTAATAAATTAATCTAATAGTGCATTTACTGATCCACAATTATTATTTTTCCTGGTAACCCGAACCATCTAAATCCAATTTTGTACATTGACTAGTTATGATAGTATATTCATTCATCTACAATTATTTGTTTTCATGATAACCCGAACCATCTAAATCCAATTCTTCGATACCTATGTAAAATATTTTCAAATTAATAACTTAAAATCTACTTTTCCTTTGGACAGAATACAGAGGTATCGGAAATAAGAACTTAAAATGAAGTGATTGTGAAAGGACAGCTTGTAAGAGGACATTTCTAGTCTCTTTCAAAGTAAAAGAATTCCATTCCATGTCGGTAGGCGCCCTGCTTCCTTTGTTTTAATTTCTTTCTCTTTCACAAGGACTTGACTCTTTCTCTTTCACAAGGACTTGACAGTGAAGACTTGAAGCCAACCCGAAGGAAATTTTAGAAAGTGGTTCATCATTAAGGGACTATAATGATGCCCCGAGCGATTTATGAGAATTGCACATGATGGTGTAAATATTACGAGGAACTCCCTCTTCCCCAAAATTAAAAGCTTTTAAAAGAGTTCAAGAAATTTAGGGAAGACCATACCAAACTAATAACAACTTTTTTTTTTCAATTTAATGGCTCATCTAACATGCATGAAGATATTCTTCTTGTTATGATCAATGACATAATAAAAAAATACAAAAATAAAGACAAATATTAAATTTACATGGAAACCCTTATGGGGAAAAACCACGGGTAAAGAATAAAGTTTCACTATGAATCTAAGAGAGATTACAAAATGCGGCTTATAGGGAATAAAGCCTAATGTGTTTATATAACAAAAATACATATACTACGGGGGCTTGCCTCAGCCCCTCTGCTATCATAACATATCAGAAAAAAGGTGACATTCATTCCTCGAACTATTTCTACAAAGTATACCACAAGTACCAACCCTCAAACCTCTATGAATCTTTTTTTAAGAGGTAAGTGGTATTTAAGTTTCATAATTGAAATTTGATTATGCAAAAATGATCGTGGGTACGATGCATCGTAATCTAAAATGAAACTTACAGTTTGGTTGAGAGTTAGAAGTCATGATTGCATTATTGTGCCTCTCTTTGATAAGGTGAAGAAAGAGGCATCACGATAAGGTAAATTCGGTAATGAACGGTCCGCCATTCATGTACATTGGTCCTCCTTAAAATCAAAGGAAATTATCCTCACAAATCACTCCCACTTCTTGGTGGTTTTTAGGTTACCACGGAAAAGACAAGGCATAGTAGGGTCCTTGCTTCCATTTTTTTTTCTCTTTGAAGGACTTGAGGAAGACTTGAAGTTATATCCTGACCCTTTCCCTCGTAGTCCTCCACATGTGCTTGATGTTATACTACTTTTGTCAAAGCCAAGTTGGACCGGTGTTTATGTTTAGTTTGTGAAATAAGTTAACCACTAGGACTTCTGTTAGAGTTACCATATAGTAGTAATAAAATTTTTACATACTAATTATGTGACGTCCCAAAACCCGGGGGTTCGTTGATTACCCGTCAACCCGCGGAATACTCGTGAATGTCGAATTTGACCGACATTTTCACAATCGAGTGAGAAGTCTCCTTTTATGCGGGGAGCTCTACCCCAAATGATACACTGCATGAAACTGTCCCAAACGATCCAAATATATGCAATATATATCTATCACATTACTTGGGCCCATAATACCATACTCATCACAATATATTCAAACTATATCCAATAGTTTCAAGAGTTAATAAACTACTCTTATACAACATATATTAAAATGTAAGGCATTCTAATACATGTATACAATGTGACACCAAAGCCACATCCCGGCTTTCTTCTAAAAGCGGCCTCGAGACAGTCTCCTCAGCTCCACATTACTTTTTGTAAAAAGGGGGATCCCACGGCCGGGGTGAGCTAATGCTTTCGGTGGGAGAATAAGCCACTAAATGAATACTCACCACCTAAGTGCAGTCTGTTCCAAAGTAAACACACATTCAAGCAAATGCATGATCCTACTTGAATGTCTGCATACTGACTCGAGATCCAGGAGTCCTCAGGCTCTCTCACTCGCCTAAGCCTTGTATGAGAAATATTGTTTTATTAGTAGACTGACAGCCGATGTATATATCAATTGGGCGCTCGGTGATATATTAATTGTTATTAATTGTAGATGAATATCGATTGGGCAGCTCGAGCCCAGTTGATATTTTAATTTAATTCTGCTCTAGATAATTAATATTTTAAATCTCTCTGAACCATTTTCTCTAGACTCATCTCATGCACTCACTCCTATAGTCCTAGGATGTTCAGTGCATATGGAATCACATGTGTGCCAATTCCATCCTGATCTAATCACATGCAAATATATAAACACGAATATATATTCACATAAAAATTAAATCACACAAACATGTTATGTAATTATCATTTCAAACATCAAAATTAGCTCACTTGGGCTAATGATCAAACACAAGCAATTCGATTCGAATTACTTAACCAAACACATATTTTCACAAAATATAATTTTAGAACACTGTTTCGGGAATAGTGAAACCCTCGGTTACTATTCCCGAAAAATCACAACTCAACGGTTCACTTTGTGAACCCGCATCTCACGGCCATTCCCGGCCTTTTCCAAACCAATCCATGATTTATCACAAAATGCATCATTCAAACACCCAAATCAGCCCGTGGACAGTCACGGACTGTCCATGTGGGTTTCCAAAATCTAACACTTCGGTTCCAAGATTTGGAGCCAGATCAAGTAACCCCTCGGCCTCATTCAGCTCAAACATTCACAAAACAACCCAAAATAGCGATAAAACTCAAGTAGGAAGAAACCCTGCCTCTTGGAATTTGTCAGCTTCCATGAATCCAGAGATTGCAGCGTGGCTTGCTCGGCGTAGAGCAACATATTTCTCGGCGAAGGCCGTGATTGTCGGATCGCCTGTATTTCTAGAGAGAAGGAAGACCTTCTCTCTCTAAACCCAACTCCATTTTCGTTCTAGCAGCTACTGCATCCCCACCTTCATTCATTTCACGTTTTGGCCTTTGAATTTGTGGGAGATGACAGCATGCTTATTATTTTTAATCTTTTAGTAACCATCGATTTCAAAAATGACCATTTCGTCCCTTTATTTCCCAGATTTGATATTCGGTACTATTTCGGCTGTCCATTTTCATTATTTCTCCTCACTTATATAGATGCATGAGTACTTGTTATGTGTGACTTCGTCGCATCGAAAATCGTTTTCTGGCTGCAGCGTGATGCCTCAGCGATGCCGATATTTGTCTCAGAAAATTGCTAAATTTTACGTCTTCATTAGATTTCGCGAGGCGATTAAGCCAGTGCAATCCGTTTCGTCATCGAGAGATCGAGGAGTACTTCTGATTTTTAACCGAAATTTCTATTTTGTATTAAAATTACGATTTTGCCATATTCGAAATTGAAATTTATCGGGTCTTACATTCTCCCTCCTTAAAAATTCGTCCCCGAAATTGAAGCGATCATAATCACTCACATTCATATGCAACACTTTCTACCATGCATGTAAACTGGCGGAATTTAAATGTATGACCAAACCACATTACCTTCATCCATAAACTAGAAGGGATAAGTGGCGTAGTGTCGCCGGCGTTCCCCACGTTGACTCCTCCACTCCACAATGCCGCCATAGCACTCTCACCAACCTCACGGTCTTGCGTGCAAAACTTGATCCGACTAACAACAATGCACCTTGGTCGCCCCTCGAAGGTCTAATCACGTGTGGCCAACCTCAATCGTCACAATCCACCACATGGCTGGATCGGGTATATTTCAGACATGGAGTGTATATTACCTCGTGGACACGACATCTTTGAGCGGTAAAGAAGCGGCAGTGCATAAAGGTGCCTACCCTCTGAGTATCTCGAAAGGTCCCGATAAACCTCGGCGATGGCTTCAGGTGCTTAAAGAACGACCCTCCTCTCTTAGGCATCACCCTCGGCAGTCACCAACCTCGAAGCTACAGGGGTCGGCGTCGTACATCGGCTGGCTCTTCTCTAGGCTCTGGCCAGGCGACGTTAATGCGTATCAAGCTCACATTCTCAAGATGTCTCTGACAAAATGGGACCGTGATGGATCTCTCCACCACGGTCCATCCCTTGATGACCTACATGGCCTCCCATACAATGCCTCGTATGGTGCCATTCGTACACTACGCGATAAGCGTTGTTGTGGCGATTCCGCCTAGGGTAATCAATCCTCTACCCTTATGATCGGGACACATGTTATGACATGCCCTCTAACACCATTATGTAATCCATACACCGCGTAACCCCTACAACCGCGCAGTGTGTAGCAGCTAACCTCCTCGAGTCACAATCGCGACCAATCCAGTAATTTATCAGCTCAATCCATGCCATGCATGACATCCATTTATCGAGTCCTTGCCGACTCAACCACTCCCAATGCAATTCCCAATGGGTATTCAAACCTCGAGTCACCCCCGACTCCCATCACTCAACTCTAAGTCTGCGTGATAACCATGTCCATGTGTTTTCATTTCGGGCAACCTAATTCTTCGTCACCGCCGAACTGGCCCCACATTCACACGGAAATTCGGGATATCTTCCGGGTCTCTTGCTCGGGATTCTCACTTTGGGGATGCGGCCCCCTCTTTTCTTTCTCTGGCCTACAATTACTCTTCATTTCACGGATCGAACTATAGTCTTCATTGGGCGTGATCTAAAAACCAAACTGACCCACACTCACTAAGAGTGATGAATGACGCCGTGCACCCACCGGCTTCAGCCAACGATGTTACCGTGCACCACGAGCATAATAATGCCATCTTGAAGTGACACACCATCCCCGAGTCCACCACGGCGAATCTCGGAGATCTCTCCTCATAATCCCGACCTATCGAATTGACTCTCACCCTACATCCTGGGAAGAACATCTATACTGGCTTCTCTAAAGGCCTTAACCTCTAAGCCCAAATCAATGCATTATCGAGTAAGCAACTTGGTAGGTTTCAATGCCGACAACCCAGTATTTGTCAACTTATCATGTCAACGGCATCAACAACCAATAGTTCTACTACCTAAAGTCCACCACGCTTTCCTTTGCGCAATTACGATGCACTGAAGCGCTGGCCTATTATTCTTTGGAAGTCGCGCCTTTGCAGCCAGCCCGGTTCCTCCCAACCTCACTAGGGTGTGGAGGAATGGAGCATTACGTATACTCTCTGTCCTACGACTCTTGGTTTGCATTGTCCAGTCTTGGGATCCCACGTCTGCAGGCGTCCCTTCACTCATGCTCAATCTTGGCTCTAGTCTTGAAACTCATGTGAAACAGAAGTCTTCTGCCTCTTCCCCGAACTAGAAGAAGGCTGATCCTCCCTCTTGACACTAACACTCGCATCTCTAGTGCTCCGAGCACCCTCGATCTCTCTCTCTCTAGTCAGGACAGTCCCAACCATGGAGTCCATGTCTGCGTGGAAATTGAAGTCCTATGATCACCTTGAATGGACAACCCGGCCCATTCTGAGTCTCTTGTAATATCCGGTAATCGAAACTACGTATCTCGAAGATTGACATTTGGTCTCTGCCCGACTCATCAACTGCCTCAACCTTCTGGGTGACCGACACTCCTAGTGCGACCTACGTATCCCAAATCTCCCTCGAGTAGCTAAAACTTCGTACTTCTTGAACAGTGTCTGAGTTGATGGTCTCTCGACAAGCTGTAAAATGATCTCAAGTGATGCCATGCTCCCTGGCGGGAGTAGATCCGGATGTCATCCACGAAGACTACGACAAGCCCCGAATAAATAGGGTTGGAATATCCTATGCATGAGATAAAGTGAATCTTTATTTGGCGCATTCATCAATCAAGAGCATCACCGTAAACTCAAAGTGCCCATGCTTGCGTCTAACCGCCGTCTTAGGAATATTTGTCTCCCAACCCTCGATTGATGGTAACCGGTCACGAGTCTATCTTAGTAGACTGCTCCTCTCAAGCCCCGGTCAAACAAATCATCAATCCTCGTCAATGAGTCTCAGGTCACGGATCATAAACGTTCAGCACGTAGTCAGTACCGGTCGAGAGGTCTTGCCTTCTTCTTCATAAATAGAATAGGACGCCTGTGGTGAAGTACTTTCGGTCTAATGAACCCTTGTCCGATAGCTCTGTGGCGGACTCCAGGTTCTGGCGGCTTTCAGCCAAATTACCATCTATGCGGAGTCATAGAGATGGGTGAAGTACGGGAAGTGTGGCTTTCGATACGAAGTCTACTACCCTTCGTGGAGGTAGTCCAGGTAGCTCATATGGAAAAACATCCACATACTACGCTACACTACTGAGGTAGATCTAAGTCTGGTCTCACCTGATCCTCTAAAGATAAGGCTCGCTAGCCAACCGTGCTTGTCCTGACACTTGGACTTGTATCTTGTTGGGGCAAAATGCCATTCTTGTCCCTACGAAATACCATCTGATGCCGATCCTACGTATAGGCGCAACCTCCTGCCCAGCTCACAATCGATATGATCAGTAAGCTATCGGCCGATCCATCCCCTCGGGATGACATCGAGACTACGACATGTCCAAATTCTCAGGTCCATTGTGAGTAGGTCTAGAGATCTCCTAACTAGCAACCTCGACCTATCATTCTTATTCTCGCCTAATCCCACAGGGAGAACTCACATTCACAACGGCTCCTCACAAGGTCTCACAGGGTCCTTGCCCATTCCGCTCTTGGGCCTCATTCTCTAGCTAGAACACAGTTCGTCTAATCTGGTCGGTAGCCAGGGGTAATCTCCATAGCACTAACACTTTCGTCTGCGTAGCCGTGGTCTGCCCATGCATCGGATCTCCTCCCTGTGAATGTCGAGGGATGATCGTCTAAACCTGCGGGGTTACTAGGATCTTCTGTCTACGCTGCTTACCGGCCTGTGCGATAGCATTCATTTTATCAATACCTACGACCTCATCACAAGTCTGGCGATCAAACAACGGTGTGCGACCCGATTGCCCGTGGGCGATCCTCTATGTCCTCGTTCTCGACTAGCCCTCTATACAGTTCAATGACAACAAGAGTCATCTAATTTTCATTTCAGTCTAACTAGTAATCTGGTCGCAGTACTAATAGACTTGACAACCATGAACTGACCCGTTCATTTCCTAAGTGGTGTTAAATTCCAACCACTCAATTCATTTACTTCAGTAAGGTTCTATGCTCTCTTGTTCATTTTAGTATCCAAGTCCTTAAGGTCGTAATCCATAACCTTAGTATTCACCATTTTTCCTATACGCATCACACCATGCATATAACTTCTACGCCTTCTGGCCTTAATCACGATTTCAAATGGTAGTTAAATCGATCTGTCTCTAAGGCATATCCACGGCCAGAGACACTAATCATACACATAACGGTGTATGCGTAATCAATTTCGCGTTTAAAATTTGTTTCAGCAAAATTTTATTTTCCAAAATTTTATTTTTGAATTTTTATTTTAAAATTTTTATCAAATTTTATTTTATTTTATTTTATTTTTAAATTTAAAAAATATATATATTTTTTTCCAAAAAAAAAAATTTTTATTTTACAATGAACAGTGTTCATTTGGTGACTCGGGAAAAATACCGAGTCGAACCAGGCCAAAAGCGGTCGGGTGCACCAGACGCAACTGTGTTTGCTCACACGGTGCGCATAGGCCGCCCAGTATTTCCTTGTAGCGCCACCTGCCTTTGCAGCGCGCCCCATGCGCAAATCCATCGTGTCGCGCCCCTGCTTCGCGCGCCAGCTCCTGGCGCCGCTTCGCCTAACTGCGCTCGCTTTGCCAGCGCGCTGTCGGCGCTGCGCGCTGCCGGCGCTACGTGCGCCTCAGCAAGCTAGCCTGCGTGCCCAGTACGCCCTGGCCAACGCCCACTAGCAGCCGTGTCGTTGCTACGGTGGCCGGAGTGTCGTGGCTTAATTTGGAGCCTTTGTATCACAATATAGTCGACCTTGCCTAGCCCTTCCTCACCTGTCTGATGGCGTATTGTAATACATTCAAAGCGATACACCCATCTTGATACAACCGGCTTGCCTTCTTTTACGCAATACAAATTTACGTATTCTTGTCCTGATCCATTCTCAAAAATACAATTAGGCGTAGCCCATTCAAATCTGCACCATATATATATATATATATATATATATATATATATATATATATATATATATATATATATATATATATATATATATATATATATATATATATATTTTCATTATAATTATTATTAATATTTTCCATTATTTCCCGCAATTGAAAAAAATCATAAAAATCAATAAAATCTTTTTTTTTCCATTCTCTTTAACACTCAAATAAATTTATAAAAATTTATTTTGTCCCATTTTCTTCAATTTCACACCATATAAAACCTTAGAAAATTATTTTCTCACCTCATAACCAAATAAATTTATAAAATTTATTTTTCTTTTCAGATTTTCGAAAAAATTTTCTCAACTCAAATAAATTTATAAAAATTTATTTTCTTCCATTTTCTTCAATTTTACTACTTGTAAAATCTGAGAAAATTATTTTCTCCTCCTTATAACCAAATAAATTTAAAAAAAAAATTTTATTTTCTTTGCTTTAAAATTTCTTTCCATTTTCCAACAATCCAAATAAATTTAGTAAAATTTATTTTATTTAATTTTCTTCAGTTTTACACTGTAAAACCTTAAAAATTAAATTTCTTCACCTCTAAACCAAATAAATTTATCCCAATTTATTTTATTTCTTCTTCTTGTTCTAGTTTTGTACACAGTACACTCCAAATATTTTTCTAAAATATTTCCTTAATTCATCTATGTGCTAATCACCAAGCACACAACATTATAACACTTTGCAAACCATGTTATACACACAATCATCAAATATTCACATAACATTTCATCAATCACACAAAACACATCAACACACGTGCACGTAGTGTCCTAGTTTTGTCCCGTGATTTTCCTAGGTAATCTCATACCTGAACTCAACATCGAACCACACCTAGTGGTGTGTTCTTACTACGTACGACTAGTACGACCCTCCAATCTCTAGGTTTCCATATACCTGTCTCATCAAACCACTAGTGATGGATCTACGACCCAGAAACAAGCCCAGGTATTCGTGTCGCAAGAGCTTTGATCTGGCTGTGTGCAGGCTTCGGGGGTTCGTTGACTCCCGTGACGCGAATACTCGTGAATGTCGGGTGACCGACATTTTCACGAAAATCGGGGCGAGTACTCCTTTATGCGGGGAGCTCTACCCAAATTGATACTGCCTGCGTAGAAACGCGTAAAGCGGAGTCCAATATATGCAATATATATCCAATACGGCCACTTGGGCCCATAATACCATACTCATCACAATATATTCAAACTATAATAATAGTTTGAGGTTAATAAACTCTTTCTTGCTCTAGCGTATATTAAAATGTAAGGCATTAATACATGTATACAATGTGACACAAAGCACATCCGGCTTTCTTAAAAGCGACCTCAAGGGCGACGAGTCTCCTCTACGCTCACATTGCACGTAAAGGGGATCCCACTGACGGGGTGGTAATGCTCGATGGGAGAATGCCACAAATGGGCTACTCACCACCTAAGTGCGGTCTGATGTTGAGTAAACACACATTCAAGCAAATCGCAGTCCTACTTGAATGTCTGCATGACCAACTCGGATCCAGGAGTCCTCAGGCTCTCTGCATTCGCCTAAGCCTTGTATAGAGGAAATATTGTTTTATTAGTGGGCCAATCTCAGTGTATATATATCAATTTAGGTCGCTCCGACGATTGATATATTAATTGTTGTATGGTACCCTCCGATGAATATCAATTGGTAACTCAGACGATTGATATTTTAATTTAATTCTTATAGATAATTAATATTTTAGATTACCCTCAGAACCATTTTCTCTAGACCCGTCTCATGCACTAACTCCTATAGTCCTAGGATGTTCCGGTGCATATGGAATCATGTGTGCCAATTCAATACGGTCTAATCACATGCAAATATATATAAACGAATATATTCACATAAAAGTCATCAGCTATGGCTTGTGTTATGTAATTATCGTTTCAAACATCAAATTAGCTCCACTTAGGCTAATGATCAAACACAAACAATTCGATTCGAATTACTTAACCAAACACATATTTTCCTGAATATAATTTTAGAACCTTTGTTTGAGATTAGTGAAACCCTCGATTACTATTCTCGAAGAATCGCAGCTGACGGTTTGCTGTGAACGCATCTCACAGCCATTCCGGCCTTTCCAAACCAATCCATGATTTATCACAAAATGCATCATTCAAACACCCAATCAGCCGTGGGCAGTCCACGGTGTCACGTGGGTTTCAAATCTAACACTTCGGTTCCAAGATTTGGAACCGATCAAACGGCCCCTCACGGCCTCATTCAGCTCAAACATTCGTAAAACACTTAAAATAGGAATAAAACTCAAGTGGGGCTTTCTCTCTTGGAGTTTGTCGAACTATGAGCTCGGGGTCACCGCAGGCTTTGCTCCGCGTAGAGCCTCTTCTGGCCCAGAAAATGCGGCGCCCGGATCGTCGTATTTCTAGAGAGAAGGAAGACCTTCTCTCTCTAAACCCAACTCCATTTTCGTTCCAGCAGCTACTGCATCCCCCCCTTCCTTCATTTCACGTTTTGGCCTTTGAATTTGTGGGAGATGAGCACTGTAGCACCTTTTTGTCTTTTAGTAACTTAAATCAATTTCAAAAATAGTAATTGATCTTGTTCCAGTTTGATATTATTTATTTTGGTATGGTTTGTTCTACCCTTTCATGCTTGTAGTGCATGAGTACTTTTTTTATGTGTGACTTTACGTCGCATCGAAAAATGGATTTTCTGGCACTCGGCGCGTGCTCGAAAAACATGCCAGAGCCTCATTGTCTCGAGAAAATTATGAAATTTTACGTGCTAGCTAGATTTCGAGGCGATTCCAGCAGTACGATCCGTTTAAGTCATCGAGAGATCTAGAAGAATTAACTTCACAGTTTTAAACCGAAATTTTTATTTTGTAATCAAAATTACGATTTTGCCCTTATTCCAGAAATTGAAATTTCTCGGGTCTTACAAATTATAACACTAGCAATAGCTTATGAACCATTTATGGTTGAAAAAAGTTATTTCCTTCTCCTTAAAACGTGTTCTACCAAATTCTTGTGAAATTTTACGACTTTATTTACTTATATATAAAGAGAGAGAGTATAAGGGAACACTTTAATTTTGATCCAATGGACTTACCAAAGCAAAAAAGAAGATATAACTATGAGCTCATAGCTAGTTAATATTAAATCATCTCATAAATGACTTATAATTAATATGTACAATTATATAATTAAAATTATAATATAATTATGTTTAATTCATAATTAATAAATTAATCTAATAATGTATTTATTGATCCACAATAATTATTTTCCTAACTCCAAACCATATAAACTAATTTATGTATCTACCAATTATGATAATGCATTCATTGATCCACACTACTTTTTCATGATAACCCGAATCACTTAAATCCAATTCTTCATTAACTATGTGTACAATTTTCAAATTGATAACTGAAATCTACTTTTCCTTTGACTTTAATACGTAAGTTAATCGAAATAAGAACTTAAAACGAAGTGATTTAGAAAGGACAATTTAAAGAGGATTAATTTCCTTTCAAAGTAAAAGAATTCCATTCCATGCTCAGAGGCGCCCGTCTTTGTTTTAACTTTTAATTTTCTTTCACAAGGACTCTGACTCAAGACTTGGAAGCCAACCGAAACCTGATTTTCCCGACCACCACCGCTTTCCTCACGAATTGGCATCACTAGCAACTAACGCGTCACTACGCTTGTCAAAGCTAAATTGGATTAGGCTTAAATTGAGATTGACATATATAATGTTTAAAATTAGGTAATTTGAATTTTGTTTCACTCTATCTGAAAATTATCATGGTGCAATATTATGGAGTTCTTGGGATTTGTTGTTGTAGCATATAAATATGTTACATTTTAGGGGCTCGTGGATTCTATAATCCGCCTTGTACTCAGATGTAATAGTGGGATTTTCTTTACTATGGTTTTCCTATCCGGGTTTTCTTACAGTAAATTTTATGTGTTTTTCATTTTTTATTTTTAGTTTTCTTGTTACCTATTATTATTTTATTGATTTTACATAAAATATTTTTATGAAAGTTCTAGAGAATATAGATAAAAATTGTTAAGTGAAATTTTAATAATAGAATAGCTTTTAATTTATCGGGTTTATTCAATAATAGTAAAACTAAAAGTGGAAATTAGCTCATCACTACCCATCTCATACTAATTTAGGAAATTTAGAAAGTGGTCCATCATTAAGGACTATAATGATGCCCAAGCCAGATTTATGTGAATTACCTATATTGATGGTAGTAAATAATACGAAGACTCCTCTTCCCAAAATTAAAAGCTTTTAAAGAGTTCATGAAATTTAGGGAAGACCGTATTCTTCTTGTTATGATCAATGACATAATAAAAAAATATGAAAATAAAGAAAAATATTAAATTTACGTGGAAACCCTTGTGGGGAAATAAAGCCTAATATGTTTATATAACAAAAATTTCTATACTGCCGGGGCTTGCCTTAACCCTTCTGCTACCACAACATATTTCTATTTTTTTTTTCAACTTAATTCTTTTTCATAAAAATCGCACCATGGTTCTTTGGGTCAGACATAAACCAAAAACCAAATTCGGGTCACAACAAACAACACTTCCTGTGACAAAGCTATCTCCATATATGTTTCATATCTAGTTAATTCCTAGTCCCTTAAATAATATGGATCATTTCAAATATTGAAATATAATGTTTCAAAGGAAAACTAGAAGGCTATGAAATAAATTAATGAACGATGCCAAAGCCTTGGAGGAAAATAAATTAATGGTATGAAAAGATAGATCATTTATGCTGATTATCAGTGATAGTAGTAAATAATATGAAGGCTAGCTACTCTTACCAAAATCAAAGGCGTTAAAGGGTTCATGAAATTTAGAGAGCGCAGCAGACTAATAATTAATCGTTAATAGCTCAGTTGATCACCATGCATGAAATTCAATGGTTCATTTAACATGCATGAAGATATCTTTCATATAACAATTCATAAAGAGTAAAAATGTAAGAAAATGACAAATTATCATGTGACTTGAAATGGTATAGATGGAGGGAATATGGAAGGCAAGAACAAATGTTGTGTTTGGTTCACTGAAAGCACCAAGTTAAGAAATTAAAAATAATATCAAGGAAAATTATTATTTTTTGTCGTATTGATTGCTCTAAGGAGAATCTTTAAAGAAAATAAGCTGATTTGAAATTAGTTAGAAATCTATGCATTTTTAAATTATTTAATCTTTGTTAAAATGAATACAATAAGTTTAAAGGTGCATATAAAAATAATCTGTAGACTTTTGATGTTATTTTTATTTTTTCTCAATTTTTTCTTTCTTTTTAATTTTCTTCTATATTTTTCTTTCCTTGCACTTTCCTCAAATTTTCTAAGAACCAAACATGATAAAAATAAAAAAAAGATATAGCAGATAAGGTAAATAATGAAATCATCGAATTGGTTTGTCCGGATAATGGGAACAGGAAAAATTATGTAGAATGTTGAGTTGTCTATGTATATATAAGTGGAACCATTTTTTTTTTTTTTTATCATCTGTTCAAACGTCAACAAAAATCATATTAAATCTGATTCGCTGTGGAAGTGTCTCCCCTTTCGCTTCCGATGAGAATTAAGCTATTTTCATGGCTTTATTTCTTACCATTGTGCTCAATCTTTTTCGGTATCCATGTTGCTTTGGTATCCGGGACTGCCTGGGTGATGGGAGGGTATGCCTGAAGATGAGATGATGTTGTTATGCGTAACTGAAGAGCACCTCAAATTTAATGATGCTGCATCTAATAAACTGGTTTCCTGGAACCAAAGCACCATTGTTGCTCCCGGGGAGGTGTAATCTGGGACGCTACTGTCATGCTTGTTCTCTCGATCTCAGTAGCGAATTTATTTCTGAGTGGTTCATTTGTTCCAGTATTCTTTCAATCTACAACATCTCCAGAGATTGAATTTGGCTAACAACACATTCTCTTTCTCAGATTCCACCTGATTCGGTGGTAAGTCGCAATTACTTACCTGAATCTGTCTAATGCTAATTTTTATGGGCAGATTCCAATCGAGATTTCAGGGTTGACAAGGTTGGTTACAATTGATATCTCTTACTCTTATTTCTTCGACTCTGGTATGCTGAAACTTGAGAACCCAAATCTGAGAATGATGGTTCAGAACCTGACTGAGCTTAGAGAACTCTATCTTGATGGTGTAAAGATATCGGCACAAGGGAAGGAATGGTGCCAGGCATTATCATCTTCAGTGCCTAATCTCCATGTGCTGAGCTTGCAAAGCTGTTACCTTTCTGGACCTCTTGATTCTTCTCTGCTGAAGCTTCGGTCCCTCTCAAGCATCCGCCTGGACTATAACAACTTCTCTGCTGCTCCTGTTCCAGACTTCCTAGCAAATTTCTCGAACTTGACCACCAGGCTCAGTTCTTGTGATTAAATGAACATTTCCAGAAAAGATATTTCAGGTACGAACCCTCCAGATTCTTGATTTGTCAAACAACATGTTACTTAAGGTTTCTTTTCCAGAATTCCCTCAAGGTGGATCTCTAGAAACCTTGGTGCTCTCGAATACAAAATTTTCAGGGATATTACCCAACTCCATAGGCAATCTCAAGAGGTTGACTACAATAGAGCTTAGAGATTGTGATTTCAGAGGAGCAATACCAAACTCAATCTCGCCTTTGAGTTTGTCCAAAAGCCTGACCCATATCGACCTTTCTCGTAATAATTTAACAGGTCCGATATCTTCCTTTCACTGGGATGGCCTTGTGAATCTAGTGGTCCTTGACTTGCGTAACAATTCACTAAATGGAAGTCTCCCCACGCAACTGTTTTCCCTTCTATCATTGCAGAAGATAGAACTAAGCAACAACCAGTTTTCTGGTCCCTTGAGTGAATTTCCGGTTTTGCCTTTTTCTGCATTGAAGACCCTTGATTTGAGTAGTAACAATCTGGAAGGGCCAATACCTGAATCTGTCTTTCATCTCCAGTCTCTTAACATCCTAGACCTTTCTTCCAACAAATTCAATGGCACTGTTGAACTGAGCAGCTTTCAGAAACTTGGAAATCTTGCCATTCTTAGCCTTTCGTACAACAACTTGTCCATCAATGCAGGTCTTGCTACTCCCGCTTTGCCTCCGCCGCTGAATTTCTTCATATTAAAATTGGCTTCTTGCAAGCTCAGAACATTTCCTGATCTTAGCACCCAGTCAAGATTGACATATTTAGATCTTTCTGATAACCAAATTAGTGGGAGCATCCCTAGTTGGATTTGGAAGATTGGTAATGGCTCTCTTGCCCATTTGAATCTCTCCCATAATTTACTGGAGGATTTGCAGCAACCTTTGTCCAATCCTCTTCCTCCTGGATGTCCTTGACCTTCGGTTCAACCAGCTCAGTGGGCCAATTCCCACTCCCCCGCCATTATCCAGCTATGTGGATTACTCAAACAACAGGTTCACCTCTTCCATCCCACATAATATTGGTCTTTACATTTCCTACACTTTTTTTTTCTCCCTCTCAAACAATAACATTACTGGAATCATTCCCAAATCAATATGCAATGCCAGTTTCCTGCAAGTTCTCGACCTCTCTGATAATGCTTTTAGCGGCACAATCCCTTCATGTTTGATTCAGAATGAGGATCTTGCAGTGTTGAATCTTGGGAGGAACAGACTTATTGGCAGTACATCAGAATTTTTAGGGGCACATGTGTCCTTTACAGACGCTAGATCTCAATGAGAATCTTTTAGACGGAAAAATTCCAAAATCTCTAGCCAATTGCGAAGCATTAGAGGTTTTGAACCTTGGGAACAATGGGATGAATGATACATTTCCTTTCTGGTTGAAGAACATAAGCAGTTTGCGTGTGCTTGTTCTGAGAGGCAACAAATTCCATGGACACATTGGATGCCCAGATAGCAATTCCACCTGGCCAATGCTTCAAATTGTCGACTTAGCTCTGAACAATTTTAACGGTGTGTTGCCAGAAAAATGTTTCTCAAACTGGAGAGCAATGATGGCTGGTGAAGATGATGTCCAATCAAAGTCCAATTACCTGAGATTTAACATCCTACAATCGGGTCGATTGTACTATCAGGATGCAGTAACAGTTACCTGCAAAGGTAAAGCAATGAAGTTAGTGAAGGTCAGGACTATCTTCACTTCCATTGATTTCTCATGCAATAATTTCCAAGGGGAGATACCAAAAGATATAGGAGACTTGAAATTGCTTTATGTTCTCAACTTATTCGGTAACGGCTCTACAGGCCATCCATCATCAATAGGACAGCTCCGACAGCTTGAGTCATTAGAACTCTCACAGAACAAGCTGAGCGAGGAGATCCCTGCACAGCTCGCCAGCCTTAATTTCCTTTCAGTCCTGAATCTCTCATTCAATCAATTGGTGGGAAGAATCCCCACTGGTAATCAATTGCAAACATTTTCAGAAAATTCTACCTTGGTAACAGAGGATTATGTGGCTTCCCTCTGAATGCAAGTTTCAAAGCCGAAGATGCTACACCATCCACCTCCGATGGCAGGCACTCAAGTTCCAGGAAGGAGATTAAGTGGGAATACATAGCTCCTGAAATTGGATTTGTGACAGGGTTGGGAATCGTGATATGGCCTCTAGTGCTGAGCAGGAGATGGAGGAGATGCTACTACAAACATGTTGATAGAATTCTTTCAAGGATTCTCAATCACCAAAACAAACGAAGAGAAAGTGGTGGAAGAAGATCTCACACAATTCGAAGGCGGAGAATGTAGCACTGATGAAGATTACTGTATGTGGTTTCTAGTCATGAGTACTGTATGTGGCTCTATGTTGAGCGAATAAAACATAGCGAGGAAGATGACATGTTAACTTTATGAAATTTGAGTTTTCTTCTTCTTATTAGCTATAAAAAAATTTCAGTAAGATTCAGGGAGTCAAAATAGGCTGGAGGATGGGTGAAGATATGCTGACCGGATTCGGGCCACTTCCCAAATATTTATTGGCTGAAGTACAAATATTTCTAAAAATATGTGCACCATTGCTGATAGCCACTTTATTTCTTAAAGAACAAGTATTTCCTTTCGGTATATGTTAAAGCATTTCCCAAAAGAAAAAAAATCAGTATTGACAAAATACGTAATGCCCAACAAATATCAGTATTGACGGGATGCAGAACTAGGAATTAAGTAGAATTCTGCCTAATACATGTTAACATAATTTTCAAATAGGCCAATGAGGCTAAGGTTGATAATTAAGGGTTGGACAAAGATAAGAAATTAACCATGCTTAAGCTTATATATATATATATATATATGTATATATATATATATATATATATATCCAAAAAATCTATAGTGGTCAGATAATTAAGGGTTTGGACAAGATAGGAATAAATTACTTTTAAGCTTTTGTATATATATATATATATATCAAAAAAAAAATCTACATTGACAAAATAAATAAGAATTGGAAATAAGTAGACTTGAAAATGAAGTGATTGTGAAAGGACAACTCGTAAAATGACATTTCTTGTCTCATCAAAGTAAAGAATTTCATTCCATGTCGGTAGGCGTCTTGCTTACTTGTTTTTCTTTCTATTTTCACAAGGGCTCGACAGGGAAGACTTGAAGCCAAACCAAAGGAAATTATTTTCCCAACTACTAATCCCTCGCTCACAAATCACTCCCACTTGCAGCTTGTCAAAGAGGACAAGGTTGATAAAGGAAAATTAATATCAGGGAATACTTTTTCCTCATTAATCTCCTCATTTATTCTCTCTTATGATAAAAGAAAGTTAATAACAAAGATGTTATGTATGAATTATGTTAGCATTTTAGCATGCATTTTGTGCATATATTGAGCTTTCAATGCTAAATTCACACCCTAATTGTTCAAATTTATACTAAATCTCCTCTCGACTTGTATTTTGCAAGTAATGAATGAAAAACAAGGAAAAGGAGCATAAGCTATAAAAAAAAATAGAGGAAATATGCTGTTGTAGAGCTCATGTCGCGACATCATGACTCATTGTCGAAGATTTATGTTTGCAAAGGATGTCGCTGAAGACGTAACTCCTTATGAAGAACTCGAAGCCCCTATAGCCATGTCGCGATGATCAAGACCTCTTAATGTCGCGACATCATGTCTTGGGTCACTTAGAAAACCCATTATTTTTACGCCATGTTCATGGCCTTCCAAGAGAGCTACTTAAGCTCTCATTTCTAGGTTTTTAGGGTTCGGACTTTGAGAGAGAACACACCTATCTAGGGTTTCTCCTCTCTTCTTCTAGAAACACATTAGGGTTTCGATTTTTTAGTATTTTACATAGCATTTAGATCAGATTTTAGAGATTCAACCTACTGGAGACACATCCTTTGGGAGACCTTTGAAGATTTGAAGATTAGACGAAGAAGAAGAGCAAAGATTGAAGATCATCAACTTATTAGAGTTTCTTCTCCTCTTTTCTTTATGTTTTCAGTTTATCTTGTTTTGTATTAGCTCATAATGATGTTCTAATTCGCAGTCTAGATTTGACTACCGTAATTGATATGAACCTTATATTAATGTGTTGATTTTTTTTTCTCTTTTATCAATTGGTTGTTAATTGCTCATTGATTCAAGTTTGTGCTTATTTGTATTGATTATTTTATCACCTTCAATATGTTTTGTGACCTATTACAAGATCTGAGAAGTGAGTAAGAGGTTAGACCTAAGTGAATCAACTTAATTTGGCTGATAGCGAGATTTACAGAACCATGAGGCATAATTAAGTTTCTTATTCTTTAATGCATCACTAAGGCCTAGGATTGAGCTAAAAAGCAATATACATTTGAGAGAACCACTAATCCCCCCACCCCACCTCTACCTCGTGATTAGTTGCTAAGTCACATTTCACTTTCAAAACATATTCGAGAATCATGTGAACTCATTTCTATTAAAGGTAACCCGACAACGGTATTTAAAGTTATATCAAAGGAAATATAATTAAACACATTTCACTCTAAAAATATGTAATATACATGAACTCCAAAAGTGATAATCTGACGGATTTATTCACAAAATCATTGTCAAACTCCACGTTCAAGAAGTTGATATATCGAATTGGAATGTATCAATTAAAGGATATCGACATGAGGAGGAGTATGCTTATAACATGATTTTAGTATATTGCACTTTTTCATCCCCTTCATCCAGGTTTTGTCCCACTGGGTTTTACTAGCAAGGTTTTTAATGGGGCAATCATAACAAATGAAGAACAATTTGAAGAATTATAAGAATATCAGGACTTCTTTTTCCTCCGCTGCATTTTTATCAGAAGGTTTTAATGAAGCATATCTTTATGGTGAACATTTAAAGGAGTGTTAAAATTCTGAAGAATTTCTTTACGTGTGGTGACTGATAAGGTGAATCTTGTTAGCATTTTTAGGGCATTTTTCACATGCCTTATACAACTTTGATGCTAGATTCACACTAATATTACTAAAGAATGCTCTAAGCCCTCATTTAATTGTGTTTTGCAAATTTTGAGTGAAAACCGAGCAAAGCGATGAAGAAATGGCAGAAATCAAGCAAAAAGGAAGTTGATGAGCTATTACAAGTTGCTTCGTTGCGACGAACCATCCCTTCGTCTCGACAAAGCTGCTCGTCGCGACGAAGCAAGAAGATCACATATGCACGAGCTACAGGTACGTCGTGACGAATGATGAAATGATGAAAAGCATACACTACATGTTGGAAATACTTTGCATGGCTACACTGCTTTTTTGTTTTGATAAAAAATCAATAGAACCCAGAAAGCCTTAAATCCATTTATGTGATTCAATACTCAGGCCTAGGTTCGCCTCAAGAAATATATATTATGATATATGGTCAAGGCGGGATATGAAAAAGGTGTAGGGCCTAATTAAAGCGGCTCTGATGAGGGCCCAAAATTATTATTAATGGGCTAGGGTCCCTCCCGTCTCTATATAAGGTGCTCGCCCCATTGGTAACACCACACAAGAAATAGTAAAACCCTAGGGGAAAAGAGGATCAGTAGAGAAGGTCTAGTCGCTGGTCATTTCAACTGCAGATCTCGGATAATGACTTGTAACTTTTAACATGCACAGTATTCAATCTGCATGTATTTTTGATTTCCTGGTGGTTTTGGGAGAAAATTTATATCAACTACGCATCATCTCGGTTAATGTTGTAAATCTAACATGTAAATCTAACAAGTGGTATCAGAGCCTAGCGTAGTTTGATTTTGAACCCTAAAATTAAAATTTATGCGAATTGGAAAATTGGAAGTTAAAAGATCTGGAGGTTTCTTCTATGCTTGTTGTTTCCTTCGTTTTCAGCACGACTAAGAATTTAGCTTTCATGCCACGTATCCGAAAATTTTCTTCGACAGGTTTGCCGAATTGCTTCGATTCATCGCTTATTTAATGTCAGAACGCTTTTTTTTTTAATGAACGCGTTTTTTAATGTCAGAATCCATTTAATGTTGTAACTGCTTCCACGTCGTGAATCCATATTAACGCTTTTTTAATCAAGCATGGTGTTGGGATTGGTCTATTGTCGTTAAAATAAATAATATATTTAATACTATTCACATATCTTCATGGGATAAAAGATAGCATTAAATGATTATGCCAGAATGATTCTATTGTGTTGTGATATAAAATATTTGAATTTGTTCTGAAATGCTCATGATTAAATAAATAACATTTTCAAAGCTGCTATTTGTCAAATTTCGGAAGCCAGAAGGATTCTGAGAGATGTTTTGCTTCTTTGAATAATTGTGGCCACTTACCTGCCCAAAGGAGGTTAGTTGTTTACAAGAATTCTTGATGTGAGGTTTCGCAAGGGTTACTTAATTTTGATTTTGTGAAGGCATATCTCGCCCCAAAGGGGGATGTTCCTTATAGAATCATTTCGCTATGGTGCTTCGGGAAGCCAGACCATATGCTATATGCTCTACCCAAAGGAGAACAAATGGTGATAATGCCTGAAGCTCAATATTCTTATTTACTATTACTTTGCCCATGTATATTAAACAATTATTTTATTGCCGCTAAAGAAGTCAAATTGTCAGAACAACCGCCATTCTCGATTGAAACTCGAATGGCAATAACTGGTATGAGATGGAAGAGTGATGTTACACTCAAAGGCTGGGATTGGGCCGATCTTGATTTAGTCTCTCGTCGAGATTGTTCAAGAGCTCACTAATGATAGCATCACAAGAAAAGGCTTATTACCGTAATTGCAGAGCTAATCTACCAGTGGAACAAGGTGATGAAGAATCACTTCTTCCAAGTTTCAAAGCCACAGTTTGCAGGAGGCCAATGCAAAGAGCTTTTTGCGCCATGTGAGTCAACGATTTCAAGAGTCCTAAAAAGGATGAGACCGAGGAACCGATGCAAAGTCTCGCTCTGGGAGAGGTATGATGGAGTTTTTGATCGCACATACACATGAAAATGCAGGACATCGCTAATCGCTCCAAATTTCAATACTATAGATGAGTCATTCCTTGTCTCACTCAAGCCCTCGAACTCCTTATCTGCACCAAATTTGGGCCAACCGAATCCATATATAATGCCCAAAGTGAGACTTGGAATGTGAAACCAACTGACAGGTGTTCAAGAGGAGGAAAGAATTAAGAGAGAGCATGGTGAGTCTCGTAAATCTAATGCAGCGCTTTCCCATAAAGAAAGGTAAGCTTCGCCAAGCTTCCGCCTAACCACAAGAAAGGACACTGACAAAGGTTCCCAACAACAACAAAACAATAAGTCCTACAACAGAAAGTCCCAACTTGACATTAAGAAACCTAACACCAAGGTTTTGCAAGAAAGAAGGTCATAAGAAGAAGGATTGTTATCGTATAAAGCTAAGAAGCAAAGAATGTGAGAGGTAATAACATAACCTTGTTTGTCTTGATGCTTCTTTGGTGGTTGTACCGCCAAACTCTTGGTGGTTAGATAGTGGTAGTCCTATTCATATAGCTAATTCCTTGTAGGGGTTCATAACCAAGCGCCAGCCAAGTGAAGGAGAGATTAACTTGCATGTGGGGAATGGAGTCAAAGTTGATGTCTTGTTTATCGCACCATGAAGCTTTCAGATTTTAGGTTCGTTTGAGAGATTATCTTAGAGACCGCTTTGTACCCATCCATGTGGTGACTCGAGTTTGGTGTCACTTTCAAAGCTTGATGAGTCTGGATATCATTTTCATTTCGGGAATAAAAGGTCAAGTGTCTTTTGAATTCATCTATTGTTGGTGAATGTTTGTCATGATGGTTTATATCAATTAGATTTAAATTTTCGATACCACATTATGCTCCATGTCGATAATGCGAACTAAAGAACCTTATCGAACGAAAATTCCTATTCTCTATGGCATAAAAGGTTAGGGGTCACACTCTCATGAAAGAATTAGAAGATTTGATCAGTCAAATTTCATCAAATTGGCTTTATGATAATATTGAATCATGTGTGGATCAGATTAAAGGTAAATTGACTAAACCGTAAAGCAACAAGGTGCTATCAGAGAGGAACTTTTAGAACCGATTCATTACTGCATATTGCGGCTCTCAGGGCAAGTTTCTTGTGACCTTTATTGATGACTTTTCTAGATATGGATATGTGTATTTGATTTCTCATAAGTCTGAAGCTTTAGAAAGGTTTAAAATCTTTAAGACTGAGGTTGAGAAGCACTAAAAGTCACAAAATTGTCGTCGTATAGAGAGAACACAGGAAACATGGAGATTTAGGACAATGTTTGGGACCTTTTGCTGAATTTTTACGCCTTGTGGCAGTGGGTCAAGATACAATGCCTGGAACACCTGAGCAAAATGGGGTTGCTGAGTGTCGAAATCGAACCTTAATGGATATGGTAAGAAGTATGATAAGTAGAACCAAATTGCCTCAATCTCTTTCAGTGTGTGGGTGAAGCCCTTCAAACGCCCATGTATATCCTTAATGTAGTGCCCATTAAGTCTCAGGCCTAAACTCTCAACTTCGACCAATAGAAAACCCATTTAAACCACCTAAAGGTATGGGGTGTCCTGGCGAGGGTTTATAATCCTCATGAAAGGAAACTTGATCCTGAACTACATCAGTTTTTTCATCGGCCACCCACCGCCTAAGGGCTTTAGATTTTATTGTTCCGGGGCATCATACGAGATCATCGAGTCCTTGAATGCAAAATTTCTCGAGGATCACATTTATAGCTTCTAGCTCAACAAGTGAATCAACGCTCACAAGACTGTTGATCCGATTATTTCGCCCATAATGCAAGAAAGGATTATAACCATTCCAATGCAAGGTGAAGGACTTGAATCAAGCATCAAGTGCTTCGACCAGCCGTTAATCCAGAATACACCGAGACCGTTGAATTGGCACCTCTTCTCAACCTATGCCTCTAGAGATCTCGTAGAGAAAGGAGACCTCGTGATTGCCCGATGACTATGTGGTTTACTCGGTGAGGTTGATTATGATACTGGGGAGGTCATAGATCCTGGCATTTTTCTTGATGTTGTCCATAGTCCACGCATGATAAATGGAATATTGCCATGAAAGGAAGAGATGTTGTCGATGGCTATTAATGGTGTTTCGATTTGCAGAGATGCTCGAAAATTTTAAAACCCATAGGTTGCAAATGGGTTTCTAAACCAAGAAAGATGCTAAAGGGAAAAATTGAAAGGTTTAAAGCTAGATTAGTTGTAAAGGGGTATACACAAAAGGAAGGGGCTGATTACACAGAGACCTTTCTCCATTCTAAAGACTCCTTTAGAATAATCATGGCATTGACGGCGCATTTTAATCTTGAATTGCATCAGATGGATGTCAAGACAGCTTTTCTGAATGGAGATCTTTATGAGGAAGTGTATATGCAATAGCCGGAGGGTTTTGTAGTTGATGGAAAAGAATATGGTGTGTGTAAGTCTATCTATGGTTTAAAAATGTGCTTCGAGGCAATGGTATTTAAAGTTTCATGATGTTGTCACTTAGATTTTGAAGAGAATATCAGGATTCTCGTACTATTTAAAGATCGCTGGGAGAAAATTTATATTTCATCTTATATGTTGATGACATTCTACTTGCGAGTAATGATTTAGGTTTGCTTATGGATGTTAAAAGAATGTTATCACAAAATTTTGATATGAAGGATCTCGATGAGGCGAATTTTGTTTTGGGTATAGAGATCCATAGAGATAGAGATCACAAGTTTTTGGGGCTTTCGCAGAAAGCCTATGTTGATCGTGTCTTGGAACGTTTTGGGATGGAAAGTTGTAAGCCGAGTGTGTCTCCTATATTCAAAGGAGACAAACTTAATAAAGATCAATGCCCTAAGAATGATGTTGAGAAGGCTGCTATAAAGGATATTCCTTATGAGTGTTTCGGGGTGGAGCTGATGGGCTCCGCAAAGGTGCACTCAGGACCGAATATTGCCTATGCGCAGTTTGCCCTTGGACGTTATCTCGCTAATCCCTGAAATTACATCAAGCACAGTAGCCGCGAAAAAGGTTCTCGCGGTATCCGCAAAACTAAAGACCATATGCCAGATATAGAGAAGTGGATGACTCAAGTGATCGGGTTATGTAGGATGCCGCATTTAGCCTGGGCAGGCCAAATGACGTAAAAAGTCTACCATGTGCTTTATTTTTACACTTCAGTGGGAGCTTTATTTCGAAGAGTTCTAAGCAATCAAGCAGGCTTCTTCTACAATGGAGCTGAAATCGTTGCTTGTTATGAACCGGTGCTCATGCTAAGTGGTCGAGAAATTTTATTTATGGACTCAAGATTGTTATACCTATCTCTGAGACCACTGCTCTTTCTCCTCGATAACCCTAGTGTCGCTTTCTTTTCTGGCCAAGAGTACCAAGAATACTGAGGAGCAAAGTACATAGAGTTGAAATACTCAAGCTTAGAGGTTGGGTAGATACTGGGACACAGAGGTAGTCCATATTACTACACGATAGAATGTCACGATCCACTAACCAAAGGCTTCATGACTGCTGATTTTAATAAGCACAGCCATAGATGTTCCACATTTTTGATGCACTGAAAGCTAGTGGAGCATGTGATGTACTTGCTATTCACAGATGCTTGCATAATACATTCCAGCTTTCGCCTCCCACTTCAGGTTATTTTGTTTATTACCTTTATATTACTTGTGCATGTTTGTGGGAATGTATAACCCTATGAGCTCATGCTATAAAATCTTATATATGACATAAAGTTTATGCTTCCTCCAAGCATACAAAGGATATATAGTCCCATACGTGGTTTCCTATGAAACCATAAAGAGACTAATGCTTGTCAACATGTTTATTTATTTTGAATCACAAGTACGTACATCGCACTACACTTTATCACACTTAGGAATCCATGTCGATGCAATTTTAGTGCTGTAGTCAGTTATCAGGATTAATTGAGATGCTCTCACCGCCCACAGCTTCTAAGATATTTTTGCATTGGACCGGATTCCGAAATGAGATCTTATTTTGTGGCTACTACAAGGTTGTTCGACCGAGTCTTTTTAATCGTCTTAAATTATACAAACTCAATTAGCATCGCTTCAAGTGGGAGAATGCTGGAAATATTTAAGTATGGGCTTCGCTTAATTGATTTTTTTTGTTGGAAAACAGATCGAATGTAGAACCCAGAGCTTCAACCATTTTATGTGATTCAATACGTCAGTCTTGTGGTTCGTTCTCAAATATATTTATATATATAATAAGTGTGATATGAAAAGGTGTGTGGTTTGAATTGTCAAAGTTTGCCTTGACGGGAGGGCCCAAAATTATTATTATTAATGGGCTAGGTCCCCTCTCCCGTCCTATATAAGGTGTGCTCTGCCCCATTGTTGAACACACAAGAAATAATTGTAAAGCCCTAGGGAAAGAGGATCAGGGAGAGGAAGGTCTAGCTGCTGGTCATTTCAACCGCGGATCTGGATAATGACTTCGATAACTTTAACATGGCAACATCAATCTGCATGTATTTTGGATTCGTGTTTTAGATGTGTTCTATATCAACCGCGCACGCATCTGGTTAATGCTGCAAATTCAACACTACTGCCTCGGGCCATGACGAACCATTGTTGATTCGAATCGAAGTCATCCTGCACTCTTTCGCCTATCAATGGCCCTATGTTCCTGGTCTATAAAGAGAGCTTCTGACAAGATTTGAGGTTGGCACTTTGAGGGGTTCGAAGATAGAGAAAATGTGAGAGACTGATGTGAAGATCAACATTTACTCTTGGAAAATTCTATGATCCAAAAGAGGAAGACCGAAGTTTCATCATATTCAAAAAGACAAACCATTTACTTCATTTGATTTTCATGCTTATCTAAGTTTTACGATGTCTTATTTAATATGTTCTAAATTCATAAACTAGGGTTTTGGGTTGTATTTTAGACATGAAGCTTATATAAAATTGCTAGAATATATTTTTCTATTGTTTCATGTGATTGAACCTCTATTGATTCATACTTGATTATATTTACATATTGATTTCTAATCAATCTCAATGTGGTGAGTGGTTCTCTGTAAGATTTGAGAAGGGAGTAGAGAATTAGACACAGGTGAATCAACCTAATTAGCCTAGTGGTGTAGAATCATCAGTAATTGGGAGGCGTGTGAGGTTCTTGGGACTTAAAGCACTCCTAAATGTGGACTACGAGAAGTAAGAAACCTAGTATTAGTTGGTAGGTTATTTGACATCGAGAGAGACTTGCAATTAAATTAGTCAAGAATCACCTTGGAGAACTTTTTCACGAAACAATAGAATAGGATTCTGGTCCAGATATAAGTGGATTGTCTAATTGCTTCAAAACCTTAGAACTTCATTATATCTTAGGACCCTTAACTTGATTGATCAATTTGCTAGATTAAATTTCAGTAGTTTAAATTAGATTTTGTTTCAGCCCATCATAATTGACTGTTTGGATATTAGAGAGTAGCCCAATTTTGATACTCAGCATCTCGTTCTTCCTTGTGGATCGATCTTTGTACGCTTAGTACACTATATTACTTGACAACGTATACTTGCGCGAATAGGCATTAATTACATATTTTTTCACATATTTTAATTGCACATCACATAAAAAGCCTATCGTTTTTTAAGTAATCGATGTTCGGGACTACAAGTCTTT
This sequence comes from Tetrastigma voinierianum, assembly GCA_016808115.1. NCBI lineage: Eukaryota > Viridiplantae > Streptophyta > Magnoliopsida > Vitales > Vitaceae > Tetrastigma > Tetrastigma voinierianum. Next base: position 337,386 of record JAEQBH010000508.1, read on the forward strand.
GGTAATCTCGCTGCTAACGCCTACTATGGATGACTACATTGAAATTCATTTAATTAATTAATGAATTAAGATGCATGAACCTTCATTAATCATATTTAAGAATGAATAATGATGTCAACAAGTCATAAAAGGCACCCTTCACAGCAGTGATGATTCCGATACTTCTATTTCTCCATTTCTTATTCTCTCTCCTCGTTCCTCTTTCTTCTTTCAGTGACCACATTCCTACTTCTTCCACAGCAATTCATTAGAGCTCGTGGTCTATACGGATTCCAACCCACTACCCGCATTCATGCTCTAAAACTGACCAAAAACCACAAAACACACCCAAAATCTAAATCGCGCGTACTAAAGCTTTCAGATCAATAGATAGCTTGTAATGAAAATAAACTAATTCAATTCCAATTCAATCACTTCTAAGAGTTTTGTTAATTTCAAGAATTACATATTCTGATCATATTTTTCCTTATCTAAATATCAAAATTCTCAATTTGACTGGGCCTTATAGTTTCCAAATTTTCCAATTTTAAAATGTTAATCTTTTAATTTTTTTAATTTCTAAAATCTTCAATTTTTCATAAGTTTTCAACTTCTAAAACTTCCCAATTTCTCGAATCTTCTAATTTCCGAAACTTTCACCTGTACTTGATTTTAAAACAGTAAAATAAAAGATTATTTTGTGTTTTAATACTTCATGAAATTTTTAATAATGAAAACTAGAACAAAATTTGAAAATCATAAATATAAAAAATATTCTCTCTGGATATCAAAGAAAACAAACCAAACATATATATATATATATATATATATATATATTTACTATAAGATATTATATTAATTAAAATACATGTTTATTTATTTAAGATGTTGTTAATTATTATAGATGAATATAGTTTTATATTAAAACTTATTTATTTAATAAATTAATTTACACATAAAGCTAAAATAAAATTTAAATAAGAAACACAGACAGTAGTTATTTTCTTTGAATTGAAAATTAGAACTAAAAATGTTGTTTTATACCATGTAGAGCTAATGACAGGTCGGGGTGGATTTTTCTAGGCTCCTATCCTAATTGGCTAAAAATGGACCCCAAAAGGGCACTGTGAGCTCTAACAATATGTGCACCATTGCTGATAGCCACTTTATTTCTTAAAGTACAAATATTTCCTTATATACTCTTCAAATATAATTGTTGTTTGACTTAAAGTACAAAGATATTACGACAAGAACGCAAAGTGATACAGAAATTTATCTACTATCATTATATACTGCAACTATTATCATAACTGTTTTATTTACTACCATAACGGATAGATAGTTTGAGGATTTTTTTGGGGCATCTTTGACTTTTAAACCCAATTATAATTATTTTTGGAAAAAAAATGTATTGATCCCTCCTATTTTTCTTTCTTAATAACTGATGTACAAACATTTTTGTATGCATATAGATAAACCTACTTGTGGACCCCGCATTTTTGGCTATTATACGTTTCTCACTTAAAAAGGCGAGACCGCTTTTATTTTGAAAACCGCTTAGAAACGTTTGGAGTCACCACTTATTTTTGTTTTATTTTAAAAGGAAAACAAAATAAGAAAGAAAACCTTAAATGTGACTGATAAGAAAAGCGTGTCCGGGAAACCGAGTCTGGGGTCCGTGATCAAGTTACTTATCTAGAAGGTACGATGGGGTTTCAGAAGACTCTCTAAGCCCCTAAAGCTCCGATCTCTACTAAACAAACTAAGAAAATACTGCTGACCAATCAACTAACGTAATACCAAAGATAAGCAATAACAAATTAATAGCACAAGACATATATAACAAATAATCAAGCAAAGTCAAACAGAAAACGTGCACTGGACTATGACAAGTAGTTTACTACCAATTGGGAAACAATGTTATTGCAATAACAAAATACAAACTATTCACATTCAATTAAAAATTGATTATAAATCATATGTCAAATTATTTATTAAAATGATACATAGAATGTCGGGCCCCACCCAAACCCATTTATATGTTACACAAATTAACTCTCCAATATTCCATTTTATAGGAATTGTAGAATTAACCGTGTTTGAAATTTTTGAAGACCGGTTTGAAATTGAAGTTTTGAAAATTGGAAGTTTGAAGTTGAAATTTGAAATTTGAGATTTTTGGGGACTTGAATTTTAGAAATTGGGAATTTTCAAAATTTAAGACTAGGACAACTGAATCTTTAAATTGAGATTTGGAAATTTGAATTTTAGAAAATAAGAAATTGAGAATTTGAAGTTTGAAATTTGGACATTTGAATTTTAAAAAATTGAGAAATGAAAATTTAGAATTTTAATTTTTTGAAATTAGGAATTTTATTAAATTATATGTGATAGTTCATATATTATAAAATAATCGAATTATTAAAAAATATTAACAACCAATTTAATTAAATAAACAAAAGGTAATAATATACTTACAAGGAAAATAAAATAATAAGACTATAAATTAAATGACTAATTAAATATAAAATCAACTTAAATATATATACAAGACAATTAATTAAAAAATTACCATATAAAAGCACAATTAAAAAGAAAGTCAAGAAAAAAATACCGTATTGTAGCTCCCTGACCGAGTCGATCTTCGTTTACACTGCTCTCCAGAGCCAGGATCGTCTCCCAAAATTGGCCCCTAGCCAAGATTTTCCTACACACCAAATCCTAACTGAGACCACTTGCACCTCCCACTCAACGCTGCAAGACTCACCAGTCTCCTTAAAATAAACTTAAGGAACTAATACGACCTAAATTATATAAAGCCCATGCCTTAATTTATTCTCCAAAAATATTTAATTAAGGGTCATTAGGGTCTCATATTCTTTTTTTTGGTGGAGAAAGCCAATAGTTTCTTTTTCCTTTAATTAAGGAGAGGCCCTTTAGGAAAGGAGACCTCTCTCCCTTGTCTACTTCCAATGTGGGATTGCCTCCCACAAAGGAAGAAATCCTAAGCCTCCAAATTTGGGGTCTACATGTGACGCCCCTTACCCGACCCGACCCGCTTGGGCGGATCCGAACCGAGTCCGGGATGCCACTAAAATCACTCAAAATTACTCAAAATCATATCTTTGCGGAAGCGATTACGAAATTGGGCAAGCCATAAACATTTACCTTAACAAAAATCCATTTACAATGTGCATCCAAGCCTTTTCAAAATGATTTACAAAATAGATGTTCAAGATTCAAATTGTTTATACAAAATATCCATATCAAAAAGAACACATGAAATGAGGCAATACGTCGGAGCATACCCGAGATTTCTTTCTTATGACTCGACGCCTCGATCTGGTCCGCTTATCGATCACCGTCTATCACTTCTAGCACCGCGCATTGCAAAACAGTTACGCCCAAGCATTTACTGCCAGTGGTTCTATACAACCATTCTCGCCTGTATTTAAATCAATTCATGCAATTTTAATGTAATCTCGTAACTTTCAATCATTCGATGATCGCATAAATACATTACATATATTTTGTTATATATACAATAAATTATAGTTCATTGATCATCCCATAAATACATTTTCTATAATCAATATTTCACAATCTCAAATCAATTCAAATATGCTCACAAATTCAATTTAATTTCGATTATCCAATTCAATCAAAATCAATCTGGGCCCAAAATAAATTCGCTATGCCAATCAATTCCGCTCGCCAATCACTTCAAGTGATGCCAATCAATCAGCTATGTCCATCAATTCGCTTATGCCCTTAACGAATTTAACCTTATGTCTTCGAGCACAGATATCGTCACGCAAGACTGCCTACTGGCCAGCAGCTCTGGCATCACATGGTTTTATAACACGCACGGTCCCTCCGTCGCCGACCGGTTATAAACAATCAACAGTGAACACTACCGATACCTACCCGCCGGGTCGCCGGACGGAGTGACATCAATAGTTCGCAGACGCATTTGACCCTATTGGTATACCAATCTATCCTTAATGCAAATAAACGGTTAACATTTTAATAAGGGCGTTTCAAATTCTTTATAGCAAAATATAGTACAATATGTACGCTTGTATAAACAGTTTATTTTCAATAATCATGCAACTTTTATATGCAAACATTTCACAATCACTTTTCTCAAATCAATTAAATCAATTCAATATGCTTTTAGAACAAACATGAAAAAACTTGAAACGAGGAATAGGAGTTGGTAGAACAAACATTTCAAATTTTGAAACGAGGAATATGAGTAAGTAGAACAAACATTTCAAATTTTGAAACGAGGAATTTTGAAACGAGGAATATGAGTAAGTAGAACAAACCCAAAAATATTTGCACTTTGATTCCAATCTCGGGAATTCAATCACAAGTGATTTCGCTACCCTTTGGCTCCAAAACCATTAAAGAACAAAGGGATATCTATGCGCATTTCAGTAGCTTGGTTAGGATTGATTTTCGGAGGTTAGTTATGAGTTCCAATTTTAAACAAGCTATATAGATGGATTCTTGACTGAAGTGGGCTTTCCATAGAGTCAAAAAGAACACCCGACCGGAGTTCTGACGGCGGAGTTATGACCTTCCAAGTCGAGGTCACACACAAATCCTGAACTCGACGAGCAGACCCGAACTGGACGAGCCTGTCTACCACCTCAAAGTCAAACATCTTCTATACTCCCTTGGTAGGAATATTAATGTATTCTTGGATCTTAATGCTTCATAGAGTCCAAGAACACCCAAATCGAGTTCAAACGAAGGAGATATGACCTTCCGTTGGAGGTCATGTGTAGTCAACTTTTGACGAGCTGACTCTGAACCGGACGAGTCGCGACCAAGTGACGAGCCTAGCCAAACACCTCGGCCTGACATCTAACATCCTCCTCAGGCATATGAATGTATTCTTGACCCATGGGCTTCCATAGAGTCCAAGAACACCCAACCTGGAGTTCAAACGGCTGAGATATGACTTTCCGGGTCGAGGTCATACATAGTCAACTTTGACGAGCTGACTAGAACTGACGAGCACTTTGACGAAAGACCGCTTCGACGCACTTCACCGCCGACGACCACCGCTGACACCAATACGATCGACACTATTTGACTCCACTTCACTATTTGACGACCACCGCTTGACGACCGGCTTGACTCCACTAACGCTTGATCTACTTCGCTTGACGACTTCATCGCTTGACGCCCTCGGGCCGACGACCAACGCTTGATCTACCACCGCTTAACGACACCGCCGACTTTACCCACTGCTTAACGTTTTCAACGCTTGATCCATCATCTTGGTCACCACCATCCACTTGACTGTCATAAAAACACCACAACTGGTCCATAGTGTCCATCAGAAACCGCGCCTAACATCAAGTTCATCGATAGCTACAATTTCACAGAAGGACTACTGCCAAATTCTCTTTATTTCTGATCCAAAAACCCGTTCTAAGGTACAATGGTTATTGCGCACTACCACAATGTGGCAGCTTTCCTATTGTTTAAAAATGCAACCAAACTTTCCTAAGGCCGATAACTACCCAACAATCCTTAGGGTAGAAGAAGACCAAGTAGGAGAAGACTCACCTCATGCGGAGTTTGTCGAAAGTCCCCTGGCTCCTGGGCTCTACTCTTGTAGCCTGGCCACCAGGAAGGACTTCCCTTCGTGCCACGGAGACCTCTGGTTCGATCGTCGAAATCTGCAGAGAAGGTGGAGCCTCTCTAACTTTCCCTTTTCTCTATTTTTCTTTCTTATGGATCACTCTTAATCGTATTTTTTAAAAGGAGTGGCTTCCTCCCTTCTTCCTACATGCCACATGTCATTTCCTTTGAATTTTTTCCTTTACTCATTTATTTCTCCTAATATCACTTAGACATTTAAACTTATTTACAATTGACCCTTGGGTCCCCATTTTACAATTTCTATATTTTCTCTTTTTCACTTGGGTTCATTTTTGGATTCAACAATCATCTAATCCATATTAAAAATTTTTAAAATACCGGTTGGCCTAATTATTCTAATATATAATAATTTTATTATAAAATTTGTGGTATTTTTTGGGTGTTACAACTCTCCCCACTTAATAAAAATTCTCATCCTCAAATTACCTTTAGTCAAACAATATGGATATCGGGCCGTCGCATCGCTTTCCCCTCACTTTCCCAAAGTGGCTTCTTCGGGCCTTATAAGCCCACGCTGATTCCTTGGACTAACTAATCTTCTTATTCGTATCTCCTTCACTCTACGAGCCAAAATCTTTACCGTTCTTCTTCATACAAATCTCGGCTCAACCTCAATTGCCTCCTCGAAGAGACTACATGTGATGTCTGATCGGGTACCTCCGTAGCATGGACACGTGAAACACACTCATGATCTTTTCCAAGTCCTGAGGTAATGCCAACTGGTATGCCACCGGTCTCACTTTCAATCACTTCATAGCAAAGCACAAATCTAGGGCTCAACTCGCCTTTTCCCAAATCTCATCACCTTCCAAGGCGATATTTTCAAACACCTTTTCGCCGATCTCATATCGAATATCTTTTTTTTCATGTCAGCATATGATTGGCCATCGGCGGGCCACCTTCACCTCTCTCTAATCATTTTCACTTTTTCTTCGCTCTCAGACAAGTCTGTGGCAATCTCACTTTCTTTTCACTCAATTCCGGCCCAAACACAATGGTGTTCTTACATTTTCTCCCATATAGTGCCTCTCATAGCGCGCCATTCCAATACTCTTGATTGGGAAATCGTTGTTGTACACAAATTCAACTAAAGCAATGTGTTGATCCAAACTACCCTCAAGGTCGATCACACAACTCCTTAACATATCTTCCGTGATCCGGATCACTTCTTTCGCATTGTCCATCCGTTGCGAACGCCGATCAAATTGCCCAAGGCCTCTTTGCAATTTTCCCCCAAAACTAAGAACCTGATCTCGATCCGGAATAATGGATATAGGGAATCCCATGTAACCTAACTATTTCTCGACATACGCCGCTTAGTCATTGGCGAATAAATCGTCTCAACGGTAGAGCTGAATGACTTAGTTAATCGACCTACTACCAATCTCAACCAGCCATGCCTTCCTGCCAATGGTAACCCAACCACAAAATCCATGGGTGATTCTGGCCCCATTTCCACCCTGACTTAATAGGCCGCGAATAATCCCGAAGGAACTTGATGCTCATTTTTACTTGACACACCAAACACTTCGCTACAAATTTCGGATCTATTTTCATCCCTGACCACTGCATCGACATTTTTAAATTCTGATACATCTTTGTGCTACTGATGGATAGCAAAAGATCTAATTATGTGCCTCTTCAAGTATGGATTTCCTCAAATCATTACGTCGGCACACAAACCCGATCCTTATAATACAACACCCATTTTCGCTCATCGTGAACTCAGCCTCTTACCATTTCCTAATCCGATTTATTATGGCAACAATTTTCTTCTTTCCTTTGTAGCTCTAGCACTTGATTCAACAAACTCGGTCTCGCTATCGCCCGCCACTACGCATTCATCGCCATATAATGGACAGTCGGCATTCAACGCCTAAGCGCTCAGATGACTTTTCACTCAAAGCCGCTTCGCCACTACACTGCCTTTCCGGTGATAATCAATTACAGCCATACCTTATCGCTTCCATCCATCTCCATCGCTTCAAGTTAAGCTCGATGAGGGCAAATACTTAAGACTCTTATGATCTGTAGATGAAACACTTCTCTCCATACAAATAATGTCTCCAAATTTTTAGCCCAAATACACCAAGTACACCCAAATCACGCGCTGGTAGTTCCTTTTACGCGCGGCTCAATCAGCCTCAAGCATAGGCTACCACTTTACCTCTTGCATTAGGACACATCCAAGTCCATTTAGCGCATGCATCACTAAAAATCACATATTTCTCACCGCGATCGGTTGAGTAAGAACCTAGCCTCGCTTAAGAATGCTTTCAACTTATCGAAACTTCTTTGGACATTTTTCACTCCATTCATACTTTACATTTTTCTCGAGCAATTCACTGATCGGGTCAAATTTCATAAAACCCCTTAACAAATCTTTCAGAGTATCCTCATAAATTCTGTGAAAACCACGCACTTCTCGTAACATTTCTAGTGGCTTCCATTCAACAACCACTTCTATTTTCTTTGATCTACTCTGATTCCTTTTCGATACTATATGCCCAAGAAAGGACACTTCATTCTTCCAAAACTCACACTTCTGCTCGCAGATACAAACAGTTTTTCAAAGTCTCTAACACTACTCTAAGGTGTGTGTCATGACTATCCCGATCTTTTTGAATACAATAAGAATGTCGCCTATGAACACTACGACAAACCGATCCACACATACAGGTCGGAAAACACGATTCATTAGGGTCCATGAACGCCGCCGGAGCATTTTAGTCAATCCAAACTGAGAGCTACAAGGAACTCATAATGTCCATATCAGGTCCCAACGCCGTCTACGACATCGACATCTTTTAATTTTCAACCGATGGTACCCGCATCGCAAGTCAATCTTTGAAAAGATACTTGCACCTTTTAATTGGTCAAACAACCACGTAATTCCGTAATCTGATACTTATTCTTTAATGTGTTAACTTGTTCGGGGCTTGTCTCAGACCAATACATAGCCGAAGTGTACCATCTTTCTTTTAACAAAAGCACCTGAGCTCCCCAGCGGTGACACTTGGTCTAATAAACCCTTTTCTAGTAGTTCTGCAACTGCAATTCAATTCCTTTAGCTCTAGGTGGAGCCATTCTCAGACTTGTAATGGACGCTTCTGTGGCACTCGGCACAACGTCAATAGCAACCCACCCCTATGTGGGGGCAACTCGGTAACTCTTCCTAAACACATCCTAAAAAGTCGCTAAACAAGAGGGATATCTGACACTGTAGTTTCTGCCTTCACCATATCAATCGCATAAGCCAAGCAGGCTTCACATCCCTTCTCTGCACTATCATTTCTAAAGAAGGGCGCAGATATCACATTAGATAGATGTGATTTGACCTCTCACCGATTTAAGGTTACTTCATCTTCATTCTGTCTTTAAGGTTACTCTTTCATTCTACAATCGACTATCGCTTGATGTCTGACAACCAGCCCATCCCACACACATCAAACTCCCCGAAGGATAACTCAATCAAATCTCCCAAAAAATTCATACTCGTATTTTGATAGATAATCTCTATGTGACTATGTCACACAACACTATGGCTAAGCTGGAAAGATGTCATACTCAATTTCACTTCTCGGCAATTTACCTAAGTTGGGTATGTCAGTACATATGTAACAGATAGGTCGATCTTTGGATACATCAATGCATGCATAATAGTATCAAAGATAGTAAAATTAAGGCTATCACATACGGGCGTCGGTATCTTCCTTCCTTTCATTGCATATGCTCTAGCTGGAGCATGACCATCTTGCCTACCCAAAGTTTGTGTCCCTTGTCTCGGAACACTCGGTGATGCAACACTCTTATTGCCTTTTTGTAACACTAAAGTTGTACCCCCAGTCTGTGGTGCTGTAAATGAACGAGCTCTAGGACAATCTCTTGCTCTATGCTCTTTGGATCCACAAATCAAACAAGCACCTGTAAGTCTCCAACATTCTCCTTTATGATTTCTCCCACAATGGGGGCAATGAGAACCTTTGTTTGGCCGAAACCTTGTTTGGCGACCACTTGTTGGGCGACCCCTTTGTTGGGCGATACGTTTGACAACCTTGTTTAGCGACCCTTGTTGGCGATACTTGTTTGGCGACCTTGTTGGCCGGCCTTGTTTGGCGACCAACATTTGGCTGACCTTTGTTTGGCGACCCTTTGTTTGGCGTCCTCGGTTTGGCGACGCGTTTGGCGACACTGTTGTGACCAGCATTTGGCGACCTTTGTTTGGCCGACCCGCGTTTGACGACCTCGGTTTGGCATTTTCGGTTTAGCGATGATGACCCCATTTGATGTTTAGAGTAAAGACCATAACTTGATCTATAAAGTTAATTAAATTCAAAAGCCTAACATCAAGTTCATTGATGGGGGTACAATTCACGAAGGACTTGCGCGAATTCTCTTTATCTCTGATCCAAAAACCCGTTCTAAGGTACGGCTAGCTGCGCACTACCACAATGTGGCGGCTTCCCATGGTTTAAAATGCAACCAAACTTTCCCCTAAGGCCAGATAACTACCCAACAATCCTTAGGGTAGAAGAAGACCAAGTAGGAGAAGACCTACCTCATGGAGTTTGTCGAAAGTCCCGATTAGGTCTACTACTTGTAGCTCTTGTCACTAGGAAGGACTTCCCTTCGTGCTTCAGAACCTGCAGTCCGATTGTCGGAAAATCTAGAGAGAAGGTGGAGCCTCTCTCTCTAACTTTCCCTTTTCTCTATTTTTCTTTTCTTATGGATCACTCTTAATCGTATTTTTAAAAAGGAGGAAGCTTCCTCCCTCTTTCCTACATGCCACATGTCATTTCCTTGAATTTTTTCCTTTTACTCATTTATTTCTCCTAATATCACTTAGACATATAAACTTATTTACAATTGACCCTTGGGTCCCCATTTTACAATTTCTATATTTTCTCTTTTTCGCGGGTTCATTTACGGATTCAACGATCATCTAATCCATATTAAAATTTCGAGGAAAAATACCCAAGTTGAGCAAATTATGCAGAATATATGTAATTTTTATTATAAAAATTTTAGGGTATTTTTGGGGTGTTACACTACAAATATGCCCATCTTCGATAGAGTTCATGAGTGTAACGAACACGAACAATGAAGTAAAACGAAGGTGTGAAAAGTGAGTGAAGCGAGATGAACTCTATCGAAGAAAAAAGAGACCCCAAAAGTGTCAAAGAGGGACACTAAAGCAAAGACAAGAGGGACCTTGACACCTTAAGGGTGGACAAAAAAAAAAAAACAAGATAACCTATAGTCCCGCCCATGATATAGATCCAACCTCCATCTAAGAAGGTCCTCTCAAGGTGAAAATGCAATATGAAATGCGGAAGCAGTAGATGGCTCGCCCGTGGGTACTAGAATGGTCATGTGCGTATAGTGATCAACACCACGTCATGGAGAAACTCGCCCAGGCCTAGCAAGCGGAGAGTACGACAACCGAAATAAACCATGTGATCAAAGTGTGCGATGATAACGACCATGAATATTGGTAGCGGTATATATATCTGATAAAGATGAAATATGAGAGTTTGAAATATGGTGAAGGCATCAGAATGTCTGGCCTGAAATGAGGAAACACAAAGGCGAAGCCTAAACACCTTTATTCAGATCTTATAAGGTAATCACAGTCGAGCGTCGATATGCAAAGATGATCCCGAAGAATCTAAGCGCGGTGCTAGAAAATATGATATATAAGAATCCCAGTTGTCGATCCATATAAAGGCGAGTACGGGCAGTACGATATGCGAGAAGAAGAATCGAACATCGATCTGATTATAGCAAATGTGATGCGAGATGAAGTGCGAACATCGATCCATATAAAGGCGAAGTACGGGCACTTTGATGTCTGCAATGAAGTGACGTCGGCAGTCTTTAGAAAAATGTGACGGATGAGTCTAAACATCTTATCCATATAAAAGCAAAGTCACGGGCGCCTAATATCACGAGAAGGAAGTCGAGAAAGTCTAGCGTGGTGCTTCAGCAAATGTGATCTGAATGGAAGTCCCGAACATCGATCCATATAAAGGGGCGAAGTCCCGAGCCTGGTGCGAAGACAAAGTCCCGAACATCTAACTGGTATTAACTGTGAAGATGTGATCACGGATGATCACGAACCTCCCTGAGTCCATATGGCGAGTCAGGCACGATATCTGAGAGGAAGTACGAGCGTCTGATGCGCTATACTGGCGGAAATGTGATGCAAATGAAGTCCCGGACATCGATCCATATGAGAGGCGAAGTCGGAAGCCTTTGATATGCGAGAAGGGAGTGATCGTCGATCACTGTTGTCTTCAGCGAATGTGATGCAGAGATGAAGTCCCGAGACATCGATACATGTAAAGGCGGGGGATCAAGCGCACAATATCTGAAGAGACGAAGTCCTGAGCGTCGGCTAGTGCTAGCAAATGTGATGCAAAGGAAGTCTGAACATTTGATCCATATGAAGCGGTTTGAGCGTCACGATATCACGAAGGCGAAGTACGAGCGTGATCTGGCGATAGTAAAGCGAGATTAGAGGGTATGCCTGATATGACATCAATAGAAAAATAATGAAGTTAAAAAATGTCATAACAATGGCTCATATCCTCGATAAGAAGCATGCAGACAAATCGACCACCTCCAAACGATCCCGAAAGATCAGGGATATGCCCCAGTGTGGCATCTATCAAAACATGATGAAATCCCAAATTTTCATAACAAGACTTATCCTCTTGATAACAATTGTATGCACAAGCAAACAAATTCTTGATGATCCTGGCGGATAAGGGTTGTGCCCAAGTATGACATGTATGTCATCCAATAGAGATGTGATGAAACCCCCAAATATCAAAATATGGCTTGACATCTCGGCCAAATCAATCTACGCAAACGAAACACATCGAATGATCCTAGCGGATAGGGGTATGCCTCGATCACGGCATGTCGAGGAATCAATCTAAATCTCTACATCCCCCAATAACAAAAGGCAAACTCAGGTCATCTAGAACTGCAACTAGAGATGGATCCCAACGCCAGTAAGGCATCTCCTAGAAAAAGCCATATAATAATGTCTAGATATCAACCAAGTCTCTCAAAATGCTATCAAAGTAGATCTTGTCGAAAACATTAAATCCCAAGGTCTCAAAGGTACAGATGTATGACCGGACCATTATGTAAGGCCAGGGTGATAAGGTAAAAATGAAGGAAACTAGGCTCAAATACCCAAAGATCAAACCCACGCTCTCGTGTGTGGAATGCCTCATGCATAAGAAGTCTCGTGAGCCATGGACGCAGAACATCAATGGAAGTGCTAATAATATGATGTAATACACAAAGTGTAACATGTGGTGAGATAGGTAAGAGGAAAAGGATGTAGAGTGACAGCTCAGAAGCTTCGAAATCAATAACATATGAGGGTGATAAATGTGAAAATGAGAAGTATGAAGTCGAGAAGATAAATATGAGTATGGAAAACGGATGATGATATGATGAATCTAGCGAATCAACTGCATACGAGAAGACATGTAAATTAGACAAATTGGATGATGAATATGACACTAACTCGGAGCCCCTAGGAGAGGATCGATCATCTCATATACCACTAATAAAATCTCAAAGTAAGCATATGATACTAGGATCTCAAAAAACCCACATACGAACTCCCACAAGTAATACATACACTAAAGACAATGATCCTCATAAATCCACATACGAACTCAAGGAATACTTATACTGAATACATATACGTGCGCATTTATTTATATTTTTTTTTTCTTTTCTCTTTTTTTTTTCTTTTTTTTTTCTTCCTTTTGTTTTTGTTTTTGTTTTTGTTTTTTTTTTGTTTTTTATGTTTTTTTTTTTTTTTTTTGCTCATAGACTGAATGAAACAATGAGAGCAACCAATATGGCAATAAATGAACATATCTCCAAGCGCGAAGGTACAATAAAACAACTCCAATGAAATGACATAAGCCTCTCAAACTAAAAGTCTTTGAATAAATGTCGATGAAATGAGTGAAGGGATGACATAACAAACCCCCATGCAGTAAAATGAATAGATCACCAATCTAAGTGGGAAAGAATGAGATAGAACGAGAAGTCAGATAGAAAGAAAGTGGTGAAAACATAGAAACTATGAAATGGAGCAGATACAATGAAGTGAATGTGGTAGGCGATATAAAAAACATGTAAAAATGTGTCCATAACTCGGAAAGATCCGCTAAGGCATCCACACGGGCCCTATCCAGTATGAAAAGGTAAGCAGGGCTATAAGAGGTAAAAAATAGGCCAAAATGCTCGTGTGAGGCTCAATGAGCTAGCAACGGTAAAAAAAATGTGAGTAACAAGTGATAAGGTATAAGGCTAACCGAAATGATGGCCACCCATCCTGCGACCAAGGTCTCAAATGTAAAACATTTTCAGTTGATCCACATTGGTTGACTCTGAGAATTGGTTTCCATCTAAGTCCATCAACCATGTAGCTCCCTCTGGGGTCAACTCTATAATAATGTAGGTCTAAAGCTCGATTGGGTCTAAACTTCCCTCTAGGGTCGATGATTAATCCTGCGAGGACTCTCGAACCAATCGCGTAGTGGTGCAGGCTTGGGCTGCTTTTTGAAACCTTGGGCCATCTTCCTTTGTGCTTGAATATGGTCGGCGGCTCTCAATCTCCTCTCATCCTAACAGAGGCTAAGTTGATCAATGGTGGTGGACCCACTCAGCCCTCAAATCCTGGCGCTCTGGGGCTCTTTCTCGAGGATCCATACATCTCGATGGGCAAAGCGCCTCCATGCCATAAACTAGAGAGTAAGGTATGGCTCCTATATAAGTGCGAAAGGAGGTGCGATACGCCCATAATGTGAAAGGAAGCTTCTCAGACCAGTCTCGAGAAGTCTCAATCATCTTGTGCAGAATCCTCTTAATATTCTTGTTCGCGGCCTCTCTTTGCCCATTTGTGCATGGCTATCACAGCGAGACCATCGTAATCTTGGATGCCATACCTCTGTAATAAAGTGACAACCTCACCCCTGGAATGCACACCTCTATCGATATCAACTCATGAGGAACCCCATATCTGCCAGATAATATGCAATCTGATAAAGGTGGCCACCTTGGCGCATTGGCTTTGCATAAGTGACCTCTACCGAGCGTGAAATAATCAATAGCGACTAAAATAGACTCATGACCACTAAGAAGACTTGGCTAAATCTTCAATAATATCTATGCCCCATGCGGCGTAAGGTAGGAGTCAATGCATGCAACTCGATGGTGGAGCGTGTATGAGATCTCCATGCATCGACACTGTACATCTCACGAACAAGCCCGACAACAATCGTCTCCATAGTCCAACCAAAAATAGCCGATCCTCATAATCGTACGAGCCAGCATGTCCACTCCCATGTGGGGCCCGCGACTCAGTATGGACCTCTCTGTTGCCGTCAGGTTGAATCATGATCGCACATGATAACACACCATGGTGCATACTTTATATAGCGTCTCTGCATGTATCACGAAGTGGTGACAGCACGCTCAAAGCTCTTTCTCTTGTCCTTAGTCGTCCACGGCCTCAGGTATGTGTCATATCTAAGCGATAAATATCATGATACCACGGTAGACCATCAGCTATTGCGACTCTTCAATTAAGCAACAATAGCGGGAACACTTCTAGTCTCGGCTAGCGGGGCGAACTACCACGCCGAGAATGTCGATCATGGAAGCCCGGAGTAGCTAGAGCATCGTGACCAAATTGCAGCGCTCTAAGTAGGTGAGTGTAGCTCAAGTCGTCAAATCTCCTACTAGAAACTCTAAATAAGCATGATGTATTTAAGCTTCCACATCTACGGTCTTAATCACCTGGATCTATCTAATCACTAGATTAGAATCAGATATCTCTATCTTTCTAATCCGAGCTCAGGAGTGCGGAGTCTCTAGCAGGATACATGCCTCATATACTCCAATGTGTTTTGTTATTGGCCGGATAACAATTCGCAAGGTCCAAACGAACTGATCTCGGGATATGATCGCCATGCGGAGAATCGATAGAACAACATCCATATCCGGAATGGTTAAATTTTGCACCGTCAAAGTACATCGCCAGCGGACAAACTAGTCACCCTTGCTATCTCCTCATCCAGGAGAAAATCATCAATCACTCTGTCGATAGCAGGAAGTGAGGCGAGTGATGCGCTACTTGCAATCCCTTTTATAGACTTTTGAGTGACATACTGAATATCAAACTCTGTCAAAAGTGTAAGCCATCTCATAAGTCTACTCGTCAAAACTGGCCTGTCAAACAGATATCTCAAAGGATCTAAAAGAGAAACAAGCTGCACGGAATACTCTGTCATGTAATGTCTTAATCTCCGAGTGGCCCAAACCAAAGCTAAGTCAGACGCTCAGGAAATCGTAATATACTCGTCTCATACTCGACACTTCCTCGGATAATAGATAGCTCGCTCCCTGTCGGAATCATCAAGCTAGGCTAGCATGCACCCTAAAGCGACATTTGAGTGACAAATACAACAAGAGAGGTCGTCGGGCATGGGAGAATTGCAAAACAGAGAGGAAAGCAAATGCTCTCTAGGCCACCGAACGCCTGCGGCAGATGTCCCAGACCTTGAAGTACGTTTCTTGTGAAGTCGAAAGATAGGGTCACAAGTATCTGCTTCAGGTCTAACAATGGCACACTTGCCTCTTGCAACCTACCTAGAAACCGGGATCTCGGTCTCGATGCATGGTGGAAGGAGACATGTCAAGGATAACTCGATCTTATCGGGATGCCATAGTACCTCTCACTAATCATGTAGCCCCAGAGCTTTGGAAGTCACTTAAAGTGCACTTCTTGGGATTGATCTCAATCTAAGCATCTCTGATCCTCACGGAAAAAGCGCTCTAGAAAAATTTGCCCGATGTCACGCCCTATCACGGGACTTCTGATCATCATCATAGACCGCGACATCTCTGTGCATCATGTCATGAAAGCAGGTGTAGTAATTTTGCTCTCGATGGGTAACTTTTCGTTCTTGACCATGGCATGACTCTGCCGGTAAAGTGCCCACTTTCGGTGATGAAAGATGTCTTTATCACTGTCACCGAGGAGCCATCATAATTTGATTATAAAGCCAGAGATAATCATAAAGACAACATCTCTCATGCCTGCCCCGGTACTATCAACTAGCATGTCAATATGTGGGAGAGGAAAATCATCCTTGAAATTTATTGTATTGAGATTTCTAAAGTCCACACAAACTTTAACCGTCCTTTTGGGAGCAGGGACAACGTGCTTGACCCTTTCGAGGTATTATACCATTAATATGAAGCCAACACTAAGTTGCTTTTGAATCTCCTCCTTCACCTGTAAACTCCATCGAGGGTGTAATCACCTCAATTTTTGCTTAACCGGTCTAGCATGTGGCACAAGTGGTAGATGATGTTGAACTATAGAAGGGTCGAGGCCTGGCATGTCCTCATATGACCACGCAAAAACATCCAAGTATGATCTGGGTAACCTGAGAAAACTATCCCTCTCATCTGCAGATAAAGTGCTACCGATCCCCTTCTCTCTAGGTTGGTCTGCTGTTGATAGGCCGAAAGCGTGGTGTGTATAAATGTGTACGCCTATGTGCGCAAGTGCACGCGTCGCCTCAAGTAATATAGTGTACCTAGAATGCGGATGTCGATCCACGGAGAAGTGTCTTGAGAGTGCGACTTTGCGCTTTAAATATTATGCGGACCTAAAATCGTAATGAATTAGATTAATAAAAGAAAAACTAATCTATATTATTTGCTAAATCAATTAATTATGGCTTGGGTTTGCCTTCTGTCACACTTGATGAATTTTAGCCTAAATAAGTTATTTATTTAATATTTCTGCTATTTGCCTTCTAGCGGGTTGATCATGCACAAGATATTCTCTCTCGAGATATATGCGCCTATCTCGCCCGATTAGGGTGTATTGCATCTACGCCTTATTTCGACTCGAAAGCGGCTTAAATGTATAAACCCTAATGCCCACGATTGGAACTGAGATATCTACATTCTAGATTGACCAATTGTTGCTTTATTCATGTCCTAAGTCATCATCTCGATCTCGGACTCCTAGCAATGGCATGCCAAAGTTGGCTGACCCTAACATGAATTATTGCGGGAAATAAAGCAAGTCGATAAAATCATACTTATATTGTAAAGGCGAAAATTAAACTAATCCATCTGAAGTCAGGTTAGGTTGACAGGAAACCCTAGAGGCAACCTAGAACATCTGTATACCACTGGAGAGGAAGCAAAATATAGAATCTGGATCTATATCAATAAAGCCCGAAATTTGAAGATATAGATGCACCCGGTGTGGGATGGGTCCCTGTCCGGTAGGATCTAAACCTTCGACCTGAAGGTTAATGGTGGCTCTAAAAAAGACAAGGGTAGGTAGTCTTTTAAAGGGTCCCTAACCAGGCGATTGTGCCCTACAGTGGTACCACCGACCTCCTACACGTCTCAGAACCGGGAATTAGCCTATACAAGGTGGTCATCAACTCCACACATGCGCTTCCTCGACATCGGGTAGCCTGGTAAAGGCTCTCGCTACTCTCAATGCTCAGGATTAAACTAAATTGTACATTGTGCCAGTGTTGGGTGCATCAAAGGCCTAAATGACGTCTAAACCAGAAAAGGCACACCGGTCACAAAAGTATCCTAAAATCTAGATCTGGGCTATACAAGTCTTCGAAGATCGGACTCCTCAGCATCAATATGTCGGCTACCTCCAAAATGCTCACAAACTTGGATATAGCCCATCACTAGACCTTACTCCTAGTCACTAGCTTGGTCGAAGCGGCGAGTAAATAAGTCTCCCAGTGGCAAACACAAAACGAGACACAAAGTCGGCCAGAGACTAGAGGTTTGGAGATAAGGGGATACATGTGCACCCACATAGACATGCGGCAATCATGCGGGAAAGGTAGTCATGCAACAAGCGATCATGCAAAGCGGAGTATATCATCCATATCACACATAATCTAAGTAAGAGTATAAGATGAACATGATGTGTATATAACGAACAATGAGAAGCAGTGACATAACAAGATGAGCAGAAGGAATCGTAGATGAAGTCAACCAATCAATACTAATGATACAACAATTAGACATATGAAAGATACAATCAGCTAGTCAAATTCTCAATGTGTTATACCGCAACCGCAAGAGTATTTATCAATCAACCAATCAAATCCACATTTTCCCTAATTTGTATTCAACAGCCTGATATCGTAGGAAGTCGCCATTTTGGATTGCGTTTTGGCTCTTATCTGTTTCCCACTTAAAGACGAGATTTCGTTTTTTATTTTGAAAAACAGTTTTGGCGGTTTCAGTACTATGTTTGTTTTTCATTTAAAAGGGAAAAAAAAATGAAAGAAAAAACCTAAATGTGACTCTGATAAGAAAGGCGATTATGGAAGCGGGTCTAGATGCGGAGGTGGGACCACTTATCAGATATCAGTGGGCGTAACTTATAAGCCTAATTGGTCTCTCTTAAAATAAGTAGAAAAATATGAACTTGTTAATCAGTTAATGAATCTGAAGATAAGCAATATATGATAAAAGCATGCAGGGCATATAATAATCAAGTCAGTGGGATAGAGAGAAAAATGTGTACCTGGATGGCATGTTAGAAGCGCTACCAATTAGGAAACAATGTTAGTGCAATAACAAAATACAAACTATTCACATTCAATTAAAATTGATTATAAATCATATGTCAAATTATTTATTAAAATGATACATGAAATGTCGGGCCCCATCGAGCCATTTATATGTTACACAAATTAGCTCCCTCAAGTTTCGTTTATAGATTGTAGAATTAACCGTGTGTTTAAGAATTTTTGAAGACCGGTTTGAATTTGAAGTTTTGAAAATTGGAAGTTTGAAGTTTAAATTTGAAATTTGAGATTTTTAGGGACTTGAAATTTATAAATTGGGAATTTTCAAAATTTAAAAGACTAGGATAACCTGAATCTTCATTAAAGTTGAAATTTGAATTTTAGAAAATAAGAAATTGAGAATTTGAAGTTTGAAATTTGGATATTTGAATTTTAAAATTGAGAAATGAAATTTGACTTATTTTTAAAGTTTACAGTTTTATTACATTAAAGATTGGGTGATAGTTCATATATTAAGGAAAAAATAAATTGAATTATTAAAAAAACATTAACAACCAATTTAATTAAATAAACAAAAAGAGCAACAATATACTTAGAAGGAAAATAAAATAATGAATATAGTTCAATATTTGATTAAATGTAACATTGAAATTAAATATATATATAAGATGATTAATTAAAAATTATATAAGAAAGATAAAGAAAATCGAAAAAATGCACGGTAGACGGGTGGCTCCTCGGATAGGAGTCTCCTCTATTTAGAGAATTGCCTCCAAAGCGATTGTCTCCCAATTGCCCTGAGCAGAGATTTTTAAGTATCGACCTTTAAACATTGAGACCACTTAGGACCTCTCACTCAATGTGAGGGGAAGATATGATCGCCGAAAATAAATTTAAGGAGTATGTAACAAATTATAGGCTCATTGTAAGGACACATGCCCAGATAATGAAAGTTTGAAGCGGTTGTTAGATTTGATTAAGTTTGACCCAAAAGTTGTTTAGGTTTGACCAACGCCCAGTGGGTTGACCAAAGTTTACTTTTTCAGAAGGAATAATTTTGGGTTGACTAAGGCGCACGTTCGTGAGCCTCGTCGATCTGATTGTAAACGGGCGAGAACGTCCACGATCCGACTTACGGATAAAAGTTCACGGCTATTAGAAGTTCAACGGTAGCACTTTGTCGGTGTCAAATTTTATGCGGTTTTGCGGAAATCGACCCTAGACCCTAAACATAGTTTGGGATTCCAAATGAAACCACAGCCCCCGAGACACTTTGAGCTCCAAAAAACCTAGGAAGGAGCTCTCGAGCCGGGACAGAGTTGGGTCATTTTGTGATTTGTGCCGTGGAAGATTAGACAAGCAGTTTGTTGCTATTCTTGTACCTCTTCGGCCGTAAATTTAAATAACCCACTTGTAGAGACCGGGATCGGGCGTATGACAGCGCTGTGTCAGTCACCGTAATTTCTTGATTTTTCGGCGATTCGGGCGCCCCATAGCTCGCCTCTGTTGGACCCCCTGAACTCATTTCCGTGGTCCCTTTTTGCAGATTCCGCACCGTTTGGAAGTTACAAGCGAAAGAATGTCGGTAGGAAAGGTTAGATGGGGTTTTTTAGGCGCCCACGGCGGCTGTTGGACCAAAGGTAATGGTACCAATGAATTCCTGGTCTCTTGGGCTTTCCATTGATATGTGGTTTGTAAATTTTGGACGTCGTTTTGTTGTTTTCTATTTTGGTTGTTTAGGAGGTAGTGCAGAAGTCGGAATTTGAAATAGTGTGCCAATTGGTCAAATTGGCAAAGTGAAGTTGTATTAGTGAAATTGGATGTTTTTAGGAATTGAATTTATTCGATTTCGAAATTAGCTCCAGTGCGAAAAGCCCCAATTTTGGTCTCTTAGGGCCTATAGGAACACAACGTGATGGACTGTCGAATCCCGGTCTAGGATGATTTCATAGTTCTAAAGTTATTCTAAGACCTTGGGGCATTCGATGTCGTTGGTTCGATTGTTGGAGCTTTAGTGGTATTTTGTTGTATGGGCACTCACGTAGGAAGTGGGAGAAAACGCGATCTGCGGGGAGCAGGCGGCGTGCATGATCAGTCAGAGTGGTTATATGTTTAAATGATTTGGGTTTTATATTAGGTATATCTAATGTGGTTAATCATCTTTTACGTATCATCTTTGTTTGGTCGATGGTTGGTTACCACAATTAGTGTTAGTTTATATAAACAGTTATCGTTCATGTAAATCTTGTCAACATTTTCACTGTTTGGAAGTTGTACTGGTTTCTTGGATGATTATGTGGTATTTAGATATTTGGGCATGTAGGTTGGGTTTTAAACCCCCTTGAGAAATTATTGCTGTATGAAATGGATTTTGAAATATATGTATTTAGTAAATGGTTAAGGAATATGGTCATTGGGGTATTGTTCAAATTTAGAGCATGAATTGAGCCAAGTCTTCAATGTAGTTGATTGAGTTGTGGAAGTAAGTTCATAAGTTCTTAACCTAAGATACGGTGGCTGTTTGGGAAAAAGGTGCACGTGGTAAGAACATTGAGTTAGAGGTTATAAGGTGATGTACCAGTTATTACCGGAGATTGGGTTCAGTAATTATATTGTAGTGCCTTTGTAGGTTTTACCACGGTGCCGTGAGACCGGTTTGATCAAACTACGGTTGGGTGATACGGGTTTTTACCCGCGGTCTTAGTGAGGTCGGTTTGATCCGTGGTTTGGGTATTACGGTTTTTACCACGTTGCGTGAGGTCGGTTGACCAGACGGATGATTTTGGAGTGATACAGGTTTTACCACGTTGGCGTGAATTCGGTTGGGCCCCGACGGTTGGGTATTCTGGGTTTTTCCACGTTGACGTGAGGTCGGTTTGACCCCGACGGTTGTGTATTCTGGGTTTTTACCATGGTGTCGTGAGGTCGGTTTGACTCCGACGGTTTGGTATTCTGGATTTTTGCCGCGGTGACGTGAGGTTGGGTTCATCCAACGGTTATATGATATTCCACGGTCGTGAGGTGGTTTTTCACCAGAAACTTGTTAGGATGGTTACATGGTATGGTGCGATGTTGATTAAATGCCACCAGTGTTGTGAAATTAAGACTTCGCAAGCGGGTTTCGAGATCAGTATAGCCTTAGTATTGGACCACCGATAAATATATGTTGTTAATAGAATCCCGGATTGTGTGTTCCGTAGTTGTTGTTGCCAAACGGATTATTCACCTGTTTTATGCATCAAATTTTTATGTGGTGAATAAATTCGGGTTATAGGTTCTTGACAATGAAGTGGAGTTAGCAGTGAGCATGACTTTCATATTGTTGGGGTTTTAGTAAAGGTTGGGTTTGTGAAATGTTTGTTGCTAAACGGGAACATTACAAAGGAGTGGAAGTGAAGTCTTGAGAGAAGAAATTTTTCGAAAAATAAAAACGTTATTTTCCGTATAAGTGTGTCACTCAGCGAGATTTACATTTTCTCCGTTTATTGTTTTAAATATGTTCCCCTAGGTCGGGCGGGTTTGTGGGGCCTACCTAGCGGATTCAACATCGCTGGATTACCCGGCATTTGTAGTACTCTACCCCATCCACATGCATGCAGCTTGTTGGACCTATTTATTTATTTTTTTATTTTGTAACCATAAGTGTCGTAAATACTCTTAGAATGCTCGACATTAGTATTAAACTCATATGGATCTAGCCAGCCAGCATGTTGTGGTTATGACCTACATTTGGATAGGTGTGGATTTCTATATAATTGAGGTATTGTGTAGTCTTTGCGTGTCTGCATCTCTTTTAGGTGGGGTCAGGTTATTGCATTCTAGGATTGTACCGGTGGGACTTCACACTAGGCGGGACCACCGAGGGAACCACGGAGGGTATCGGGTCGAGATCTTGTCGACAGTATCGAGCTCTAGGTTTCCTAAATTCCTTGGGGTTGTACATTTGTTGTCTGACTCATCCGATTGTTTGTATACCTTCCTAACCTTATCCATGAAATTGAATCTGTTTCATTTATTCTTGGAATATAAGTTCTTCTTCGATGGCACTTTAGGGTTTGTGTATGAACTACGAACCCGGTTGAATAAGGTCACCATTAAGTAACCCGATATCCTTTGCCTCGGGTTGATGACTGTTGATCGGCTCCCGAGGGTGCGAGAGTGTTCTCCCGAGGTGGCTTGCAGTCGGGGTACCATCAATTAAGGATTAGGGAATCGAACGCATTAAGGCGGGATTCAAAGGGCGAGATATGGGCGTTATGAGTTTCTAGTGATGTCTTTCGGACTCACCAATGCCCCAGCAGCGTTCATGGATTTAATGAACCGGGTCTTCCGTCCACACTTAGATCGGTTTGTCATTGTTTTCATCGACGATGTCTTTGTGTACTCGAAAAGCGAGTTAGAACATGAGAGACATTGGGTTTGGTGTTACAGACTTTAAAGCAATACCAGTTGTATGCCAAGTTCAGAAAATGTGAATTTTGGTTGGACCGAGTGGGGTTTCTCAGACATATAGTTTGGCGATGTTAAATTGGATCCTCATAAAGTGAAGCCGGTGGCAAATTGGGAGCAACCGACTCGGTGGCGAGAAGTGCGGAGTTTCCTGGGATTGTGAGGTATTGCAGTAGGTTTCATAGAAAGGGTTCTCAAAATAACGAGGACCACTTCATTGTTTTGACTAGGAAGGAGATTGAGCAGGTAAAGGTTGTTGGTTTTGATTCTTGTAAAATGGTTCTTTTAAGGTTTGGTTGGGGGAATTTCTCCTGGCTAGATTTGAAGGATATGGGGAGGGTAAAGCTAATCCTTGGTTATTTGTGTAAGGATTTGAGGGGATTTTGTATAGAGGGATATGATCCATGGATTACTCTCTTTTTGGAAGTTAGGATTTCATCCTAACCTTAGATTGGTTGAGTGATGAGTTGGCAAAACCCTAGATTCTTGTTTAAGATGTATTTTGGAAGATGTTTCGGGTTGAATAGAGTGGCTTTGATGTGTGTTTGAGTATTGGGATTGATTTGGTTGAAACTTATGGAAAAAGTGGGAAAATCATAGAATTCTAGGCATTTGCGCATTAAATTTGAATTTTCCTAATATGGCCCGGTGTTAGTATTTTGGTCATAACTTGATCATTACGCTCGAATTGGGTAACTCAGGTTGGAAAGAACCCTTAGCACTTATCTTCAAATGAGTAATATAGAATAGGAATACAAAGTGTTTTGTGTTGGGTGCGTGTTTGTAACCACAATAATGAGTGTTAGATGTTGATCTGGCGAGTGTAGAGAGAGCGCACTTGGGGGATCGAGGTTTATGTTGGAAGGTATAAGGATATATGTGAGTCGAGTGATGGTAAAAGTAATGAACCACTTGAGTAATTTTATGACCTGCGGATTGTTGAGAGGATAGGTCCGGTGGCCTATAGATTAGACTTGCGGGAGGGTTCTCGAGTCCATAATGTTTACCATCTCCATGCTACGCATGTATATCTCGAACCCCCTCATGTCTTGGGCACCGGAGATTGGTGGGTGAGCTTATCCTATGAAGAATAGCGGTCACGGTCTGGCGTGAGAAGAGAAGGAGCTTACGCAACAAGACAATATCCTTAGTGAAGAAAGTCCTTTGGAGGAAACCACCCCAGTCGAAGCGACTTGGGGCCAGGCGGGGACCAAATGCGAACCCGGTATCCTCATCTCTTCCATGACACGGAGTATGGTGTGAATGAAATTTTTATTTAAGGGGGGTAGGTGTAATGACCCGTACCAAATAATACAAGTTGAAAGTAGTTTGACCAAGTTTGATTAGTTTGACCGAAGTTGACTAGGTTTGACCAACACTTAGTGGGTTGACCAAAGTTGACTTTCAAGAAGGAATAATTTTTGGTTGACTAAGGCACCATTTCGTAAGGCCTGGTCGATGCGAGTTCATAGACGGAGGCGGAGCGTCTGTCCGACTTACGGATAAAGTTACGCTATTTGAAGTTCAGCAGTAGCACTTTATCGATGTGTTACGTATATTTGCCCAGGCGTTTTGTCTGGGTTTTTACGAAATGCGACCCTAGACCCTATGTAAACATGGTTTGAGTTCAAATGAGCTAGCCCACGAGACACTTTTTGAGCTCCAAACCTAGGAAGGAGCTCACGAGCAGGCCGAGTTGGGTTATTTTGACCATTTGCGCGGGTGGAAGATTGAACAGCAGGCTGCAGGCCTTATTCTTGTCCTGCCACGCGCCGGCCGTAAATTTCACGGCCAACTTGGCCGCGGGAGCATTTAAATCTTGCAGGGACTCGAGGAGCCCGTGACGCGGCGGCATGCAGAGTGGGTCCGCCGTAATTTCTTATCTTGAATTTTTAAACCATTTTCGGCCGGGTTCAAGCCACCCGTAGCTCCTTTCCACCGCATTTTTTGGACCCCCGAACTCATTTCGTGGTCCTTTTTACGATTCGCACGTTTGGAAGTTACAGCGGCAATCCAGCCCGAAGGTTAGATCAGGTTTTCCGGCCACCACGGCGTTGGACCAAGGTAATGGTACCCGATAATTCTGGTCTCTTGGGCTTTCCAGCATTGATATATATGGTTTTGTAGCATGAAATTTTTTGAATCGTTTGTTAGTTTCCATTTTTTGAGTTGTTTCGAGTAATTAGAAGTCGGGGCCCGAAATAGTGTACCAATTGATTAAATTTAGCTTGCAGGAAATTGAAGTTATAGCATTAGTGAAATTGGATGTTTTTAGGGTCATTGGACCGGGTTTCAATTTTTGAGAAATTGACTCCGGGTGAAAAGCCCCAATTTTAGATCTGCAGGGCCTATGGGCCTGTATTGTGGTGGACTGTCGGTCAATTAGGATGTTTCATAGTTAAAGTTATTCACAGACCTTAGGGACATTCCAATGTCGTTGGTTAGGATTGTTGAACCTAAGTGTGATTTTGTTATTTATTTGTGTGTGTGTGTGACGGGGGCACTCAGCCCAGGGCGGAGAGCGATCTGCGGGGGAATAGAGGCGGCGTCTATAGTCGGGTGAGTGGTTTATATGTTTAAAATGATTTGGGTTACATATTGAAGGTATATCTATTGTGATTAAATATTTTACATATAGTGGTGATCAAGCCATGGTTGGTTGCATACAAATTTGATTATTGGTTACATATAAAAACGAGTTATCATTTCCTTGAATCTTGTCAACATTTTCCTTTGTTTGGAAGTTGTCTTTGGTTTAGCCGGATGGTGATTATGTGGTATTTAGATATTTGGGCATGTAGGTTGGGTTTTAATCCCCCTTGAGAAATTATTGCTGTATGAAATGGATTTTGAAATATATGTGTTTAGTAAATGGTTAAGGAATATGGTCATTGGGGTATTGTTCAAATTTTGACATGAATTGAGGAACTAAGAGTCTTGATGTAGTTTGATTGAGTTGTGGAAAGTAAGTTCATAAGTTCTTAACTAAGATACGGTGTATTTGGAAAAAGGTGCACGTGAGTAAGAACATTGAGTTAGAGGTTATAAGGTGATGTACCAGATTGTACCGGAGATTGGGTTCAGTAATTATATTGTAGTGCACGGGTTTTACCACGGTGCCGTGAGGTCGGTTTGATCCCGACGGTTGGGTATTCTGGGTTTTTACCACGGTGCCGTGAGGTCGGTTTGATCCCGACGGTTGGGTATTCTGGGTTTTTACCACGTTGACGTGAGGTCGGTTTGATCCCGACGGTTGGGTATTCTGGGTTTTTACCATGTTGGCGGTAAATTAGGTTTGACCCCGACGGTTGGGTGATACGGGTTTTACCACGTTGGCGTGGTCGGACGACCGACGGTTGGGTGATACGGGTTTTTCACACGTTGGCGTGGTCGGTTTGACCCGGCGGTTTGGCGGTGTACGGGTTTTTACCCGTTGGCGTGGTCGGTTTGACCGACGGTTGGGATACGGGTTTTTACCATGAACATCGTGGTCGGTTTGACTTTCGTGGTTTTGTGATATTACGGATTTTGCGCGCGGTGACGTGAGGTTGGGTTCATCCAACGGTTATATGATTCCGCGGTCGTGGTCGGTTTCTGAGCGGTTTCGAATCAGACACATGGTATGTGCGATGTTGATTAAATGCCACGGTGTTGTGGTCGGGAAGCGCTACCAAACCTTGGTTTAGGATAATTTTATAGTATGGTACATTGTTGGTTCATGAAAATGAGGAACATGCCTTTTTGTAGTTCACGATTATTGTATTTTCCATGATTAATTATGCGACATGATGTTCCGCGCATATGTTTTATGCATCAAATTGTTATGTGGTGAATAAATTCAGGTTATAAGGTTCTTGACAATGAAGTGGGTTAACTTATTGAGCATGACTTTCATATTGTTGGGTTTTGGTAAAGTTGGGTTTTGTGAAATGTTTGCTAAACGGGGAACATTACAAAGGAGTGGAAGTGAAGTCTTGAGAGAAGAAATTTTCGAAAAATAAAAGCATTACTTTCCTTATAAATTATGTCACTCACTGAGATTTATTTCTCACGTTTATTGTTTTAAATCTGTTCCCTAGGTTCGGGCAGTTCGTAGGGCCTACCTAGCGCTGGATTCAACATCGCTCGTTCTGCGACAGTTGTAGTACTCTACCCCATCCATCTGTCTTGGCTTGTTGGACCTATTTATTTATTTTTATTTTGTAACCATAAATTCGCAAATACTCTTAGAATGCTTTGACATTAGTATTAAACTCATATGGGTCCTATTGTACATGTTGTGGTTATGACCTACATTTGGATGATCGGTCGTGGATTTTTCTAGTGAGGTATTGTGGTACTTTGCATGTGTCTACATCTCTTTTAGGTGGGGTCAGTTGTGCATTCCACAGGGATTTCAAGTGGGACTTATTGGCGAATTCTGGGGAACTGGAGGGCATAGGGTCGAATCTTGTCCTCATGCCTTAATGTTTTGATTCTCCAAAAAAAATATTTAATTAAGGGTCATTAGGGTCTCACATTTTTTTTGGTGGAGAAAGCCCATAGTTTCCCTTTTTTTCCTTTTTTAAATCAAGGGGGAGAGGCCCCCTTTTATAGGGAAAGGGAGACCTCTCTCCCTTGTCTACTTCCAATGTGGGATTGCCTCCCACAAAGGAAGAAATCTGAAAGCCTCAAAAAGTTCACCACTACTATTCAAAAGCAAGTCACGAAAGGGAAGAAGTAGGTTTCAAGTTATCAATATGAAAATTATTGTGGCAAATGGTTCATATGAAGAATTAGATTTAGGTCGGGTTGCAAAAGCCAGCAATTGTAGTATTAGATGTGCTATCATAATTATTAAATGTAATAATACCATAACTAGCAAATGTAATACCATAGTGAATATACTAGTACATTCACTAGTTATGGTAGTACATCTTTAAATTATTTTAGTATAATCAAGATTATTTATTGAACTAAAAAACAATTGATCAATAATCAAATGTCCTTGAAATACATTACAAAATAATAACTTTTTTATTGAACAAAGAAGCATAATCAAATTAATTGAATTATTAATACAGAAAAGGCATATACACAAACGTGGATAAGTTATTGGCGCCATTTGTATCCCAAATCTGCAAGGGATGAGATGAAAGAAAAGTTAGGGTTGAAGATTGTTCTTTCCTTCTTCCCAAAGCGTGTTCCACCAAACCCTTGCGAAATTCTAAGACTCTATTTACTTATATATATACAACACAAGGGAACAATTGGGCTTTGGTCTAACGGGCTTACCAAAGCAAGGGAGAAGATAGAATCATAGGTCCATAGCTAGTTAATATTAAATTATCTCATAACTGACCCATAATTAACACACTTACCGCAGTGAAACGATTAAAATTGTAAAATGATTATACTTAGTCCATAATTAATAAATTAATCTAACATTCTCTCCCACTTGAGCATAGGAGTATAGCTCCCAGTAGTGCTTATCGATATATTTACCTTAAGCCGCCACAGCCCGATCATATGGTGCATAGGAGGATGCATAAATGGTACATAGTGGGCTTCCACTAATCAAATCATAACTCGATCTTTACAACGAAACTTTATAACCATACTTAAGCAATCATATACAATTAATACATAGAGTGATGCATAAATACGTTGCGTTAATCAGCTACTAATCTAGAAGCATTTAATGACAGGAAATATTGGTCACGATAGAAAGAAAAACATTATTACGTCATTCGTCTTATTAAAAAATGACTCAAAAAATCATAAGATAATGATGACGTCAAAATGTTGCATGTAATAGCGAGAAAAAAAAATTGCGGGTTTTCCATACAGGAAATACATGAAAAGGCAAAACTCCACACTTTAAAAAAAAAATTTCTGGGTTCCTAACGAATTATATGCGGGTGATGTGTTCTTGAAACATACAAATAGGTAAGTCTTTAGTTAGGGGGTCTACCGACATGCTAGTCGTAGGCATGCTCAAGCGAAATTGAGACTCTTGCGGCTTTCCTCCTTTCACAAAAGAACTTCCATCAATGTGCTTGGGTGAAGTGCTCTAGTGTTCCCCAGAGAAATATCTGTGTAGGAGTATCACGGACATTGTGATCTGAAATGGAGCCTCCAATTTGAAATGAGTTCATAAACCTGTGTGACCAATCAGCCTCATAATATGCCACATACTCTGCCTCCATAGTAGAAGAAGTTGTAAGTGTTTGTTTGACACTTTTCCACAAAACAGCTCCTTCAACCATCATAAAGATATAACCATAAGTGGACTTTTTATTATCCACACAGCCTGTATAATCAGAATCACTAAAACCAACCACCTCAAGAGTGTCGGTACGCCGATATGTCAACATGAGATCCTTGGTACCTTGAAAATACGCACTCAAGCGCCTTGAGTAACTTTTCCAAAATCTTTGGCCAGGATCGCTCAAATACTGCCTTTGCAAACAGCCAACGATGGTAGGGAGTATGCATACTTGAGCATACATCAGGTTACACATGTGAAGAATGAGGGTGCTTAATCTTGTTTCCTGTAATATCATTTATGAGAACGGCCTTTGGAAAATCTATCACCCTTTACAATTGAGGAATTGTCTTATAGAGAACATGATTGCATATTGAATCTTTTAGAATGTGTTGATATAAATCTGTTGAGGGCGGTCTCGAGAATGCCATTAGATGCATCGTGAAATATCGTATGCACGGGGAACATGGTGCTTTGAATCCTTCATATCAAATGGCTAAACAATAAACGACATATAACTAACATGTCGATATCATTGGATGTGAGCAAAATGTCATCAGCATCATAAACAAGAATATGTATTTGCTCTTACGACCTTCGCCTGTATGTAGCCATCAATGATGTTCATATGAAACCATTGGCGTGACAACACAAGTAAACTTGAGATACCCGCTTTAAGTCGATTTAACTCATAAATGAGTTTTACGGGAGGTTTCAATAATATTGTTCCTTACCCCAGCTTCCTCAAAGCTGATAGGTTGAGACATATAAACATCCTCGATTAAGTCTCATTGAAAGATGTCACCATCCAACCGCATGCAGCTCCCGAATCAAAATGAGCCCGCTATAGCCATAATAAATATAAGAATCTTTAGTGGACACTAGAGAGAATGTTTCCTAAAAATCAATACCTTCTCATTGACTGTAACCCTTAGCCACTAATATTGCTTTATATCTCTCTACGTGTCCCTTGGCATCGCGCTCGGTCTTGAACACCGCGCAATGGAGTCTGCGACCATCGTAATCGACTAAACTCCACACTTTATTCACTTGACATGGAAGTCATATAAGTCTTTTCATTGCATCGATCAGAAGTTTGGATTAGGGGACTGGCAATGGCTTCTTTGTAGGTAGTCAGATCTTATACATCACCCACATCATACTCATGCTCATGCAAGTAGACAATGTAGTGATATGAAATTGCGGGCCTACGTGTACTCTCTGACCTCCTCAAGGGTATATCCATGACTACATCTAAGGCTAATATGTCTACATTTGGGGATATTGGATCTACATTCTCAATTGGTTCATCATCGGTAGTGGCTATTGAATGCTAGTCAACAATAGGGCTAGAGAAATGTCGGGCTTGAGAAGCAGTGTGACTGAGAGGCAAAAATTTGATTCTTCTTTGACACAATTTCTCTTGACCCTTAGCTTATACGGTATCAAATGCATAAGAAATAAATAGCTGGGTCGACCAATCTCTCTGTAGTGGTGTGCGACGAACAAAACATGAAACCTCTTGATCCCACACAAATAGCCCATTGTAAATACGCACTAATGGTTTTGGATCGAGTTCGCCCGATTGGGGTTGTATGATCTCGATTCCACGCTTCCCGGCCCCAACATGAAAGTGACGAAGACTAGGTTTCTTCTATGACCAAAGCTAATATGGAGTCTTAGGAACAAACTTACAAGGCACTTGGTTCAAAATATAAGTTGCGGTTTTCAAATATTCACCCCCACAAGAATTCAAGTAATTGAGAATTAACAAAACCATACATCTTTCCTCAAAAATTGATGGCGTTTATATAAATGCAAATCATTCACATTGAATACTAGGCAATGTATCTCTTGAGCATCAATGCCACATTCACGAGAGGTACTTCGCAAATGGTCAAGTATTAAGTTTCATTCATGTACCCTTAATACTCACCACCTCTGTTAGAATGAACCACTTTGATCTTCTTCCCTTGTTGGAGCTCAATAGTGAAATCTCGGTATAATTTAACTTTCAGGTTAAGAAAAAGCCTGTCAAGTCTTTCCAAAATAGATGCGATATCAAATTTCTCGATTGAAAATTATGTACTCCACATCTGCAATTCAAAAAAATTTGTGTACTAGCTACAATCTAACAACTCCGGCTTATTGGACTTTTATGCGAATCAAAATGTACGTACTACTCAATGGTTGAACTTCTTACGCTATCCTTTGCTTGCATAGAATTGCAAGCGTGAATGGTAGCACTGATTGGAATACTCTCAATTCTCATAGAAATTTTGTGACGCCCCAAATTTCGGGGGTCATTTTTTTTTTCATACAAGAGTTTAATGTACAACTCTTTTACATACCAAAATATATGAAACAATATTGTTCTAATATATTTTACAAAAATGTTTCTCAGAAATTTTTGCCGACCTTCTTTACGCCACGACCTCGAAGGAGCGCCGTCTTCTCGTGTACCTGAAAGGGGGTCCCACAGAGGATTTGAGCAAGGCCCGAGTGACTGTGGCTCTCTGGGGTTACATTCTCGACCTAAGTGTTCATGTAATGGTGCGCTGTGGCACGACAAGAGTAAAAATGTCTGCGAATGTCATATGTCATGCATGAAATGTCATCATGCCCATATCCCAAGTCACTCACCGACTCCCTCACATATGCTAATGCGAAGTGTGAAAAACCAACGATAAATTTTGTTTCAATATTTGACCATTTTCAAAACAGGTTTTGTTTCAAAAACTTGTAACCCATTTGAGATGACTGTGTTCACTTGATTTGATCAAATTTTGTGTGTTTACCATTTGTGGGCCACGGGGTGCTAGGGATTATACCGCGGATGCCGCACACCTTTCCAACTTACTTTTGAGTGGGCACCGAGAGTGGTGATCGTGTGCTCGTAATTTTGGTCTTTGCTGCGCCCAGAAGTCTAGCCATCTCACGCCCGACACACGTATATTTATTTTCATTTCTTTCAAAGCGTGCGACTCATTTTGGGCGTTTGTCCCATGTTACCAAGCCCACCATCGGACACCGAGCATAGCGTGATCAACCATGTACTACACAACCTTCATGAACTTTGGCATAGTGTTGATCTACCATGCACTCACACCCATGTCATGTGATGTCTTAGTGCATATGCATTAAATAATGCCCATTTGCCTATCCATAACTTTTATGCTATACATATAATAGAGGTGCTGTGCATTTCGCATGCATAATACATCCATCATTAAAAATTTATATCGAGTCTGAAATTGAATATTATTTTTACTCATGTCAACATACCATGCAGGCATATATCACAAGCATATAAATTCCATATACTTCATGCCAATATATATATACATCATATCAAACATATTAGCATTCATCAATCCATGACTAAACCATAATGTCATACAGCCTTCCTTAGGCTAGCTCATGGTAATTTCTACCCATTACAACGGCGCAACATGCCATGCGATGTTGGGTCATGTTAAAACCCAGGCTTATTCACTTTGACGGACCAAGCAGCTTGCATACTGGAACACAAAACATAAATTTGGTAAGGTTATGATCACCTCGCCCTTCAGGCATATCATTTGGAATCTTGACTACAGTGCTCATGATTCAAGAACACCGAGAAACGGAGTTAGGACGAAGAAGTTATGACCTTCGAGTTGAGGTCACCGCACAGTAGTCAAGCCATTGGTGACGACAGCGAGGTGTCCTGACTTATCCGAGCTGAGCTGACCTAGATGAGCTCACCTACTGCCCTCCACAGGCATATTAATGGACTCTTGACTCAATAGGCTTTCCATAGAGTCCAAGAACACCCGAAACGGAGTTCGGACGAAGGAGGTATGACCTTCCGAAGTTGGAGGTCACACGTAGTCAAACCCAGGCGAGCTGACCTAACTAGGCCGGGCTGTCCTGACCCGGCTGAGCTCGGCCTGACAGCCCTCCATAGGCATACGAATGGAATCTTGACTCAATGGGCTTTCCATAGAGTCTAAGAACACCCAAAATGGAGTTCGGACGAAGTGGTTATGACGTTCCGAAGTTGGAGGTCTGCGTGGTCAAACCCGGTGACGACTGACTTGGTGGGGTGTCACGACTTATCGAGCTGATCGACCTTGCGAGCTCACCTAATGCCCTCCACAAGCATATTAATGGACTCTTGACTCAATGGGCTTTCCGCCAGAGTTCAAGAACACGGCGGAGTTAGGAACCCGAGAGGTTATGACCTTAGTTGGAGGTCTGCGTAGTCAAACCGGGGCGGAGAGCGACCGCGGTACGTCGACTGTTGAACTCTGAAACACCTTTATAACACCCCAAATTATACCCTAACGGTTTTATAACATGTTTAGGGGTATAATAAAAACAAAATATATTTCGAATAAAATAAAGATAAAAACAAAAGTAGGAATATCACGTAAAAGTTAAATTAAAAATAATAAGAAGATTTAGAGAGCTATTGTAAAAATACTAAATTAATTTAAATATTAGAAGAGTTGGAGGACCAAAGTGCTTGTAAAGAAAGATATTAGAATAAAATAAGGGGAAGAATTATGAAAGAGACAAGTGGCTTAAAGGAAAGGAAGTTTCCTCCTTTGACTAGAAAGTGAAATAAAAAGGGATAAGACCAAAATATATATCTCATTTTTGGTCTTAGAGAAAGGGAGAGCAAATACGAACAAGAGAGAAGAGAGAAGAAAAGAAGAAGAAGAAGAAGAAGATTACAGGTATGGAATTTGAGTATGGATACATGTCTTGGGTTGTATGGGATTTGTGAAATTCCGTATGGAAAGGTGTCGATTTTTGTAAAATAGTATGGATTTGTGTATGGTTTTGGTTTGGAAACTCCCAATCTCATTCCTTGTTAGGATTAAGTTGAGAAGAGCTCTAAGGATCCTAGATGTGTGTTTTAGGAAGGGTCTAGTTGCAAGTTGAACCAAGAAAATTCCCTATTTTTGATCATATGAGGTAGCCAGACCTTAGAACGAGTTTTTGGGACAGAAATAAAGGGAATCTGGAAGTAAGTCCTTCTGATAAATTGTAGCCACATCAATGATATTGATGTTAGGATTTTGAATTTCTCAATTCGGACTTCTATAGACTAAGTTATGGTCTTTTTACTCTTACGAGCAGTCAAGGGTGAGGAGGGTCGAGCGGTAAGTCGTCCGATAGGGTCGTGATGCTCGTATAACAAGCGAGTCGACACACTTTCGTCGTGGTCGACACACTCATGCCGGCGGAGGTCGGCGCTCATGCGGGGGTGAAGCGGACCTCATCTGTAGAGGTCGACGGACCTCGTCTGTAGAGGCCGAGAGGCTCGTCACTTCGGTTCGGCTAGTTGGTTGGTCGGCCCGGAGTCGAGGTTGGTATGTATGACCTCCCGACTTTGGAAGGTCGCCTTGCGATGCGAACTCAGTTCGGTGTTCTTGGACTCTATGGAAGCCCATTGAGGAGTCAGAATCCGTGATATTCTTGAGGAAGATGAAGGTGTCAGACTGGTGTTAGGCCGAGCTCGTCACCGATTCGGCAGCTCGTCGATTCGAATTGACCCGTCGAGTTTGACTATGTATGACCTCGACTTTGGAAGGTCATAGCACAGCCCTAAATACGAACTCGATTGGTGTTCTTGGACTCTATGGAAAGCCATTGAATCAGAATCTATTGATATGACTGAGGAAGATAGAAGGTGTCAGACCGAGGTGTTATCTTGACTCATAATCACTTCAGTTCGGCTCGTCGGTTCGGAGGGTGACCCGTCGGGATTTGACTATGTATGACCTCCCAACTTTGGAGAGGTTACCAACTTCTTCGATCGCGAACTCGATTCAGTGTTCTTGGACTCTATGGAAGCGCATTAGTCAGAGATCAAGTATACTGGGAAGATAGAAGGTGTCAGACCGAGGTGTTAGACTGAGCTCGTCACTTCAGTTCAGCTCGTCAGTTCAGGTCAGCCCGTCAGGATTTGACTATATATGACCTCCAACTTTGGAAGGTCATAACTTCTTCGTCTGAACTCTGATTCAAGTGTTCTTGGACTCTATGGAAAGCCCATCGAGTCAAGAATTCATCAATAGATAGCTTGATAAGATTGGAACTCATATTAGTTCTAGAAAATACGAAAAACAGTAGGCACTACAGGTAACCATAGTTATTTATGCATATAATGAGATATGGAAAATGCAAAGATATGAATAAATAAGTGCATATATATGATTATATATATATATATATATATATATATATATATATATATATACTATATATATATATATACTGCTGCTATACTATATATATATATAACATATATATCACATATGATTCTTAGAATGATAACTAATTATTCGGGGAATATGAGATATCTTGTGAACATAAAATACACATTGATTGTCTTGCAGAACACAGTGAGAGGATAGATGGAAGGGCGCTGCCTATTAGGAAAACCAAGTGCAGCGACATACAAGTTACGAAATCGGGGAACCCAGTTTGGGTCGAGTAGGCATGATCCGTTTGGATCACGGTGGCCCGAGGGTCACCGCAGCGCCTCGGAGCCCTCATGGATAAGTCCTTTGGCGCAAATGCGGTGATGATACGCCAGTATAATATATCCGCGGCGCCTTCGGGCCCTCATGGACCCTTTGTTTGGAATGCAGTGAGTATAGCGTCTTTGGGCCCTCATGGACCACTGTTTCATACAGTGAATATAGCACCTTCGGGCCCTCATGGATTATAGTTTCACAGTATCCACTTTAGGTTTATGCGAGACATGAAACATAAAATAAATGGCAGTATATCTGAAAGGAAATGTAGAGAATATATGACATGATATGAGAAGCATGCTTAACGCTTTATGCGATGATAGTATCTGACTACAAGAATAAGTAAAGTACAAGATGACATGAAAGGTATATGGAAGATGATAAGAAATGAAACTGGTTATGAAAAGTATATATATATAAGAATGATAAGAATCTGTAATGTTATATGTGATATATGCATTTTGTATAGAAGTGTGGTGACTCTTAATAGAGGTCATATTCCCACTAAGTGTAACAGGCGGGTGTTCAATCGGAGTGTAGGTATGAAAGAGGAAACCGAGGAGGGCTAGGGCAATCCATGTCGGCCGGGTTAAAGGTCACGCATCCATAGGTGCCCATTGGAAGACCTTTAGGTCTATTTTGTATATGAAATTTTGTAAACAAATGTAAATATTGTAAATGTTGAACACTTCCATATATGGAGCTTGTATATATATATTTTGTAATCATTTACCTTTCTGAATATAATACAAGTTAGCGTTTAACATTATATGAAGATGAACTAGCTTAAAGTTTATACGTGAAGAAAAAAAAAAAAAAATGACCCTCACTTGACACCCCTATCTTGTAGAGGTTGGGGGCGTCACCTTGCCCTCCACACGGGCACACAAATGGACTCTTGACTGTGGGCTTTCCATGGGTTCAAGAACACCCGAAAGCGAGTTCGTATGAAGAGAGTTGACCGCTTAGAAGTTGGAGGTCACACGTAGTCAAACCAGTAGAGCTGACGACTTGGCCGGGTGTCTGACTATCCAGCTGAGATAGGCTGTTTGAGCTCACTACGCTCCACCTGTGAGGAATATGAATGGACTCTTGACTCAATGGGCTTTCCATAGAGTCGATAACACCGAAGCAGTTCGGATGAAGGAGTTATGACCTTAAGAGTTGGGGGTCCTGCCGAAGTAGTCAAACGGTAGGGCGACGACTTGGCAGTGTGCGACTGTCGGCGAGCTGACACAGGCAGGAGCTCACCCTCCAGGGCTCATGGCTGGAAATCTTGACTCAATAGGCTTTTCATAGAGTCCAGAACACCGAAGCAGTTTGAACGAAAAAGTTATGACCTTCGAAGTTGGGAGGTCTGCGTGGTCAAACCCGGCCGAGTGGCCCGACTTGGCCGGCCCGGCTGGGCGGGCGGCGGCCGACACAAGGTGAGGCCGGCCTCTGGCCGGCTGAGCCTCTGCGGCTGACCTCTGGGGCCCCAACCTCTGCAGGCTGACCTCTGTGGTGACCTCAGCAATTGACCTCTAGCGGGCTTTCACTTGAAGCTGTTTGGGTGGAAATGGACCATAACTTGGGCTACGGGACGATCGGAGTGAGAAATTCAAAAGCCTAACATCAAGTTCAGCGATGTGGCTACAATTTACCAGAGGGGCCTTGCTGCCAAATTTCCATATTTCCCATCCAAAAACCGGTTCTAAAGTCCGGTTAATGTGTCTTGCGCAATGTGGCGTTTCATATGGTTGTCTATTGAAACGTCTCATGAGGCGAACTGTGCATGCATAGCCATAGGGTAGAAAATAACCAAAGTAGGAGAAGACCTACCTCCTGGAGTTTTTCGAAACTCCCTAACTTCGGTCTCTATGCAAAGCCCTTGTAGTGAGGATGAACTCTTCTTCTTGTAGCTTGGCAGGTGGTCAGATCAGAGAGATTTGGAGAAGGTGGAGTTTCTCTGCAAAACTCTCTCTTTTGAATCCTGGTTTTGTCTTTCCCTCTCCTCTCTCCCAATAGGTTGGGAGAAGATAGAAAGGTCAGAGTGAGGTGTCATCTCACTTATACTTGTCAGCATCACTTTAGTGGCCCTTAGGATTATACCTTATCTTGTATCAGATTCTAATGGGATTTCCCTCAATGACATGATGCCACATGTCACCTATAATACATGGTACCGTTATTTGACTTGCTGCCAGCCCGACATGTACCGTCGCGAAGCGAAACTCAAATCACGTCAAGTGTCGCGCTACATGGTGTGCCGGCGTGAAATTGATACCGGTGGCGAAGAACTGACATGGTAGTTAGATTTCGCGAGAGGCGATTCGAGCGGTGAAGTCAGTTTCATCATCCGGTCTAGAAAAATTTCGGTTTTGACGAAAGTACCATTTACCATTTTGAAAATTAAATTTTAGGTTTACTGAAATTTTTCTCATTTGCGAGAACTTCGGCGGTGGGTTTTGGAGGAGGCAACGCTGCTTTGGTAGAAGCTCGGTTTCATAATTGTCAAATTTATCATGAAATTTAACTCATTGCTTGTAATTAGTCCCATTAAAGTTTCATGATGGCGAGATAGCGAGGAAGCTCAAAGCTAAAGAATAAGCAAAGGAAGCGATGGTAAAATACATGTAAAACAAAGACATGTAAATTGTTTTATTCTTCTGTTTACCAAATGACCCACAAAAGTAGGCATCAAATCCTAGAGTCTATTGAATATTAAGGCACATACACCAAATGAGCAGATTACCAACTGTATGTGGATGCTTCACCAAACTAAAAGCATCTAACAAATAATCAAGTCATCGATAGGATAAGCTTCACTATCAGGTAATGGATCTAGTGAAATTGATATGCAAGATAGGAAAAATAACAGTGCAACATCAATTCGAGAATATCGAGACATGCTCAAACTCACTAAAGACAAATTCATAATGCATTTTGATATTTATTAATTTTACAGTGCAAAATAAGCATTCAATCTTTTATAATATAGTGCTATAAATAATCATAAATATAACGACATAAGTTGTTAAAGCAATAAATAAAAATTAGTGAAAATTTTATAAAATTGGGTAAAAGGAAAACATGAAATTAATGACAATTAGAATCGGAGAAAAATATGAATAATACGATCAACCTTTTATTTATTTATTGTTTTAAATAAGAAAAAAAAAGGATCTGAATGTGAATGAATGGGTGGACCTTATGCTTCTCCAACCACCATTTTTCAATAAAATATTCATTCCACCGGTCTTGTTATTTAATAATTGAAGAATTGATTACAGAAGAAATGTCCACATAGTAATGAATTAAAAAATTCCATGTTG
Source organism: Tetrastigma voinierianum (assembly GCA_016808115.1). Classification (NCBI taxonomy): domain Eukaryota; kingdom Viridiplantae; phylum Streptophyta; class Magnoliopsida; order Vitales; family Vitaceae; genus Tetrastigma; species Tetrastigma voinierianum. Next base: position 377,224 of record JAEQBH010000508.1, read on the forward strand.
AAAAACTGGCATCTCTTTGGTTATCGGGAATATGAAAAAGACTTTGTTAAATAAACCATTTTTTTTAAGACTGATCTTCTAGAAAATCAAATATGAATCAATAATAGAAACGGACAAAATCCAGAATATAGAAAAACAAATTTGACAGCTTTAATATCAATTAAATATGGCTCTAATACCAATTGTTAAATTATTTTATATAATCAAATGTATTTATTAAGCCTAAAAATAATTGATCAATAATTAAGAGACCTAACAAATACATTACAATATAATAACCTCATTGAACAAAGAAGCATATCAATTCGTAGTGTGTAAAAAAATATACCTGGCATTGATATTGAATTATTGGCCTCTATTTGTCTCCTAAATCTGCAAGTGATGAGATCCAAGAAAAGTTATGGTTGAAAAAAATTATTTCCTTCTCCTCAAAGCTTGTTCTATCAAACCCTTGTGAAATTTTAAGGCTCTATTTAACCAAGGGAACATTTGAGTTTTGATCCAATGAGCTTATCAAAATAAGGGAGTAGATATAACCAAGAGCCTATTACCAATTAATAATAAATCATCTCATAATTAACATATATAATTATACAATTAAAATTATAATATAATTATACTTAATTCATAATTAATAAAGAACTCCGTTCCATTCCATGTCGGTAGGCGCCAACCAGAAGGAAATTATCTTCCCAACTGCCTGGTTTTGGGTTTATATGTGAAAGAGGATGAAGCATGGTAGGGGCCTACGCTTGGCACTGTTTAATTTTAACTCTCTTTCACAAGGACTTGGTAGCGAAGACTTGAAGCCAATCGAGAAACAGCGAAATCTTCCGACCACCACTTTACTTTTCCCTCACAAATTACTCCCACTAGCAACTATGGTATCACTAAGTTTGTCAAAGCCAAATTGGATAAGGCTTAAATTGAGATTATGCGCTAAATATTTTATTGATAAGCATTTGTATTTGGATGTATATTTAAAAAATGCTTATATATTAGTTTAAGATGTTTGGATGTATTATTACATAAGAAACACTTATAACTTGTTTGAAATTACTTGAAAAGACTATCACAAACACTTATAAAATTTAAGTGTTTGAATAAATAAACACTTGTCATAATTTTTAAAAATTAAAAAAACTAAATAACTAAAAATTAATATTATATATATATATATAGAGAGAGAGAGAGAGAGATAAAGTAAAGATTCATTATATACTGAAAATATTTATCATTCAAATTTAATCTCTAGTATAAAAATTAGCTAAAGAACCATTATCATCTTGGCTTTTGTTTCCATATCGTCAAGAGATAATAAAAACTAAATATTCTAGATTTTTTTCTTCATTAAAATCTTTGGGACGCTTTCTATAAATTTGAATATGATGTACCATGAATTCATAGTTATTTAAAGCGTAAAAGCCTCTTTGGGCCTTGAGGCGCGAGCTTTTTTAAGTAATGCACACCCTACCTAATATAAATAAATATTATATATTTCACTAAATATTGTTTATACTTTTATCAATAATAAAATACAATAAGTAATAATATCAAAACGTCACTAGTGATTCTCATCATCCCTGAAATTCTAAGTTTTTAAAACAAAATAAGCGTTTATGAATCTGCATCAAATTCTAAATTAAAAAAATAATCATCAAAATCATTATTTCCATCATCAATATGAATTTTTTTCTATTTTTTAATTAAATTTCAGATTTTTTTTTTCCTATTTTTTACATATTTAAAAAAAAAATTACTTATTTTTTACATAATTTTTTGGAATTTTTTTTCTATTTTTTTTTATTGTTCATAATTTTTTCCTATTTTTTACATAAAATTTTCAAAAAATTTACCTATTTTTTACATAGTTTTGGAATTTATTTTCTAATTTTCAGATTTTTTTTTCCTATTTTTTTCATAATTTGTCAAAATGACAGTTTTGTCATTAAAATGATCAATTTTTAGGCTTTGTTTAAGCTTTTTTAAGCTTATTTTGATAAACTTCTTCATAGGCTTATTGGAAATAAGATAAAAAATTGGGTTAGGAGTCATAAGTTATTTTTATAGTTTTTAAAATACCATAATTTTTATTAAAGAGAATCTTTGTTTAAGAAGATAAGCGCAAATAAACTGTAAATAAACTCTCTCAAATGCACCCTTACTGGCTCATCTAACACATACATGAAGATATTCTTTTGCGTCAAAGTTATCTCATATATGTTCATATATAGTTCCTAGTCTCTTAAATAATATAGGATCATTTCAAATATTAAAATATAATGTTTCAAAGGAAAACTAGAAGGCTATGAAATAAATTAATGAACGATGCCGAAGCCTTGGAGGAAAATAAATTAATGGTATTAAAAGATAGATAACTCATTTGTACGGATTATCAGTGATAGTAGTAAATAATATGAAGGCTAGCTACTCTTACCAAAATCAAAGGCGTTAAAGAGTTCATGAAATTTAGAGAGCGCAGCAGACTAATAATTAAGACGTTAATAGCTCAGTTGATCACCATGCATGAAATTCAATGGTTCATTTAACATGCATGAAGATGTCTTTCATATAACAATTCTTAAAGAGTAAAAATGTAAGAGGAATTAAAAAATAATATCAAGAAGGTATTTTCTTGTATTTGATTGTTCTATGAGAATCTTTAAAGAAAATAAATTTTAATTTAGAGTAGTTAGAAATCAATACATTTTTAAATTATTTAATATTTGTTAAAATGAATAAAATAAACTAAAGGTGCAAATAAAAATATCTGTAGACTTTTGATGTTATTTTTATTTTTTTTCTCAATTTTTTCTTTCTTTTTAATTTTCTTCTATATTTTTCTTTCCTTGCACTTTCCTCAAATTTTCTAAAAACCAAACATGATATAAATAAAATCATTAGTGGAACAGGAAAATTATGTAGAATGTTGAGCTGTTTATGTATATATTAGTGGAACCTTGTTTTTTTAATCATCTGTTCAAACGTCAACAAAAATCATATTAAATCTGATTCGCTGTGGAAGTGTCTCCCCTTTTGCTTCCGATGAGAATTAAGCTATTTTCATGGCTTTATTTCTTACCATTGTGCTCAATCTTTTTCGGTATCCATGTTGCTTTGGTATCCGGGGACTGTCTGGGTGATGGGAGGGTATGCCTGGAAGATGAGATGATGTTGTTGCTGCAACTGAAGAGCACCCTCAATTTTAATGATGCTGCATCTAATGAACTGGTTTCCTGGAACCAAAGCACCCATTGTTGTTCTTGGGAGATTTAGTAATCTGGGACGCTACTGGTCATGTTGTCTCTCTCGATCTCAGTAGCGAATTTATTTCTGGAGGGTTCAATGGTTCCAGTAGCCTTTTCAATCTACAACATCTCCAGAGATTGAATTTGGCTAACAACGCATTCTCTTCTCAGATTCCACCTGGATTCGGTAAGCTTGGCAATTTGATTTACCTGAATCTGTCTAATGCTAATTTTTATGGGCAGATTCCAATCGAGATTTCAGGGTTGACAAGGTTGGTTACAATTGATTTCTCTATCCTTTACTTCCCTGGATATCCTCTGCTGAAACTTGAGAACCCAAATCTGAGAATGATGGTTCAGAACCTGACTGAGCTTAGAGAACTCTATCTTAATGGTGTAAACATATCGGCACAAGGGAAGGAATGGTGCCAGGCATTATCATCTTCACTGCCTAATCTCCATGTGCTGAGCTTGCAAAGCTGTTACCTTTCTGGACCTCTTGATTCTTCTCTGCTCAAGCTTCGGTCTCTCTCAAGCATCCGCCTGGATAATAACAACTTCTCTGCTGCTCCTGTTCCAGACTTCCTAGCGAATTTCTCGAACTTGACTCAATTGCGGCTCAGTTCTTGTGGATTAAATGGAACATTTCCAGAAAAGATATTTCAGGTACGAACCCTCCAGATTCTTGATTTGTCAAACAAGAAGTTACTTAAGGGTTCTTTGTAAATTCCTCAAGGAACACTAGAGAGCCTTGGTGCTCTCAGGTACAAAATTTTCAGGGATATTACCCAACTCCATAGGCAATCTCAAGAGGTTGACTACAATAGAGCTTGCAGAATGTGATTTCAGAGGAGCAATACCAAACTCGATGGCAGACCTTACACAATTGGCTTACTTGGACTTTTCTAATGTGATTTTCCAGTTTCAATCGCCTTTGAGTTTGTCCAAAGCCTCTTCCATATGGAAACCTTCTCGTAATAATTTAACCGGACCGATATCCTCCTTTCACTGGGATGGCCTTGTGAATCTAGTGGTTCTTGACTTGCGTAACAATTCACTAAATGGAAGTCTCCCCACGCAACTGTTTTCCCTTCCATCATTGCAGATGATACAACTAAGCAACAACCAGTTTTCTGGTCCCTTGAGTGAATTTCCGGTAGTGCCTTTTTCTGCATTGAACACCCTTGATTTGAGTAGTAACAATCTGGAAGGGCCAATACCTGAATCTGTCTTTCATCTCCTGTCTCTTAACATCCTAGACCTTTCTTCCAACAAATTCAATGGCACTGTTGAACCGAGCAGCTTTCAGAAACTTGGAAATCTTACCGCTCTTAGCCTTTCGTACAACAACTTGTCCATCAATGCAGGTCTTGCTACTCCAGCTTTGCCTCTGCCGTTGAATCTTACCGCATTAAAAATTTATTTTCTTGCAAGCTCAAGGAACATTTCCTGATCATACGCTTGATCAAGATTGAGCATGTTTAGATCTTTCTGATAACCAAATTAGTGGGAGCATACCTAGTTGGATTTGGAACATTGGTAATGGCTCTCTTACCTATTTGAATCTCTCCCATAATTTACTGGAGGATTTGCAGCAACCTTTGTCCAATCTTCCTCCTCTTCTGACTACCCTTGACCTTCGGTTCAACCAGCTCCGTGGGCCAATTCCCACTCCCCCACTATATTCCGGCTATGTGGATTACTCAAATAACAGGTTCACCTCTTCCATCCCACATGATATTGGTCTTTACATTTCCTACACTATTTTTTTCTCCCTTTCAAACAATAACATTACTTCAGAATCCATTTAAATCAGCCTTTAATACCATTTACAGAAAGTTCTTGACCTCTCTGATAATGCTTTTAGCGGCTTTGTCCCTTCATGTTTGATTCCAGAATGAGGATCTTTGAAGTGAGCTGAATCTGGGAGGAACAGACTTGTGGCAATATACCTGGGAATTAGGGCACATGTGTTCTTTAGAGACTAGATCTCGTGAGAATCTTTTAGACGGAAAAATTCCAAATATCTAGCCAATTGCAGAAACATTAGAGGTTTTGAACACCTTAGAACAATGGGATGAATGATGATACATTTTCTTTCTGGTTGAAGGAGCCTCTTAGCAGTTTGCGTGTGCTTGTTCACAAAGGGGCAACAAATTCCATGGACACATTGGATGCCCAGATAGCAATTCCACCTGGCCCAGTAACAAATTGTCGACTTAGCTCTGAACAATTTTAGTGTTGCCAGAAAAATGTTTCTCAAACTGGAGAGCAATGATGGCTGGTGAAGATGTTGACGTCAATCAAAGTCCAATTACCTGGAATTTGAGATCCTACAATTCAGTCATTAGCCTTCATCAGGATTATTAACAGTTACCAGCAAAGGTAAAAAAATGAAGTTAGTGAAGGTCCACCATTCTTCACTTCCATTGATTTCTCAATGCAATAATTTCCAAGGGGAGATACCAAAAGATATAGGAGACTTGAAATTGCTTTATGTTCTCAACTTATCTGGTAACGGTTTCACAGGCCGGATCCCATCATCAATAGGACAGCTCCGACAGCTTGAGTCATTAGACCTCTCACAGAACAAGCTGAGCGGGAGATCCCTGCACAGCTCGCCAGCCTTAATTTCCTTTCAGTCCTAAATCTCTCATTCAATCAATTGGGTGGGAAGGGCTCCCACTGGTAATGTCGTTGCAAACATTTTCAGAAAATTCCTACCTTGGTAACAGAGGATTATATGGCTTCCCTCTGAATGAAAGTTTCAAAGCCGAAGATGCTACACCATCCACCTCCGATGGCAGGAACTCAAGTTCCAAGAAGGAGATTAAGTGGGAATACATAGCTCCTGAAATTGGATTTGTGACAGGGTTGGGAATCGTGATATGGCCTCTAGTGCTGAGCAGGAGATGGAGGAGATGCTACTACAAACATGTTGATAGAATTCTTTCAAGGACTCTCAATCACCAAAACAAACGAAGAGCAAGTGGTGGAAGAAGATCTCACACAATTCGAAGGCGGAGAATGTAGCACTGATGAAGAGTACTGTGTGTGGTTTCTAGTCATGAGTACTGTGTGTGTGGTTTTTGCCCTAAGTTTTACAATGTTCCAGATTTTCATTATGTTCTAAATTCATAAACTAGGGTTTTGGGTTGTATTTTAGACATGAAGCTTATATATAATTGCTAGAATATCTTTTTCTATTGTTTCATGTGATTGAACCTTTATTGATTCATACGTGATTATATTTACATATTGATTTCTAATCAATCTCAATGTGGTGAGTGGTTCTCTGTAAGATTTGAGAAGAGAGTAGCGAATTAGACATAAGTGAATCAACCTAATTAAGCGCAATTGGTGTATAAATCATCCCTACGATAATTATGAGGCGTGTGAGGTTCTTGGGACTTAAAGCACCTTTAGGGCTTGGAGTTGAGCTGAAAAGCAAGAAACCTAGTATTAGTTGGTAGGTTATTTGACATCGAGAGACTTGTAATTAAATTAGGCACGAATCGCCTTGGAGAACTTTCTCACGAAAAAATAGAATAGGATTCTGGTCCAGATATAAGTGGATTGTCTAATTGTTTCAAAACCCTAGAACTTCATTATCTCTTGGGACCCTTAACTTGCATGATCAATTTGCTAGATTAAATTTCAGTAGTTTAAATTGGAGTGCATTTGACCCATCATAATTGACTTTTTGGATATTAGAGGTAGTGATTTTGATACTTAATACCAGTTAACTTGTAGGTCGATCTTTGTATGCACGCTCGGTACACTATATTCTTGACAACGTATACTTGCATAAATAGGCATTAATTACATACTGCATATTTAATTGCATCATGCAAAAAAGCCTATCAAGTTTTTGGCACCGATGTAGAGCTAACAAGTCTTCCCAGTGCTACGCGAACGCCTATCATGGATGACCACATTGAAATTCATTTTAATTAATTAATGAATTAAGATGCATGAACCTTCATTAATCATATTTGGGAATGAATAATGGAAGGTCAATTGAAACCTATAAAAGACACCCTCTTCTGTCTGTGTGATATCCTAATACTCTATTTCTCCATTTCTTATTCTCTCTCTCTCCTTTCTAGGACCCATCTTCGACCTTCCATGCACCACTAGGCTCGTAGTCGGCATGGATCCCAGACCCTTCTGATTCATGCTCTAAAACTTGATCAGAAACCACAAAACTTCACCCAATCACAAATCACGTAACAAAAGCTTGCATTAATGAATGGCGAACAAAACAGCCAATTCAACTAAGAAGATGAAAGAGAAGAAGAAAGAAAGAAAAATAAGGAAATTTAGGAGGAGAGAGAGAGAAATATTATTTGATATTTAATATGGAGATGAAGGATAAGACATTGAGAAAGAGAAATATATTTTTGATATTCTTGGCGGCGATTTTAAACCGATTGCATAGGAAGAAGATGTATTAGCAACGACGAAGAAAAAGGTTGATGGAAAGTTGGGGGCAAGGGAAACCAAAGGTAGGGTTTTTTTTTCATTACCCAAAGAAGAAGACATGGAGAGAAAGATAGAATATATTTTTTATATTTACTGGTTGAGGGGCTTTCGCTTCGATTGCATCAGAAGAAGACGCATTGACATTGATAAAGAAAAAGGTCGACGGGAAGTTAGGGACCAAGGGAAATCAAAGTTAGATTTTTTTTCATTACCCGAAGAAGTTTGGATTAAATTTGCTAATGACCAAACTTAAGTTGCCACAACGGATGCCATATCATTAGGTGTCTAAGTTTGAAATTGGGTTCAGGGAGTCCAAGGCTACATCTGCAATTAAAATCAAAGTTTTTTTTTTTTGTTATTTTCCCTAATTTTTAAGAATAATTTTGAATTTAAAATATCGATATAACAATTAACTATATATCAAAGAAAAATATTATAAAATATTATATTCGTAATTTATTACTAAATGTATTCAAAAAATGAAATTTTTGACTCTGTTTATATCTTTAAAAATTTAAACCTCATTCATTATTCATTTTAAAATAAAACTTCACTAAATCTACTATTGTTCACTTTAATTACAAAGAATTCATTGATTTTACATTTGTATATATATATATATATATTTTAACAAATAACTTAATTAGTATATCCTTTAAAAGAAAGATATAAGTTATGATTTTCCGTTTTTATTATAAACTGTTGTTACTTTATCTATTTATAATTACCAAATTATTTTTATTTTAAGAAATTAAATTTTTATTTAAATTATATAAAATGATTTGAAATGTTATTACAAAACCAAGAAATTATTTTTAAAAACAAGTTAGGTCACGCCCGAAACTCGGTCCAGAAGCATAACTCTCATTTCACACCTCAAGCCCAAATACTCGAAGTGCGAAACAACACAAACCTTTCTTTCTTGGGACTAGATTTTTTCCAATTACCAAACACTTATTCAGAGCAAATGCGCAACTTTCTAAATCCATAAATTCTTCAAATTCTAAATTTCATGCCGATAAAAAATTATTTCTAAATCTTTAAATCTCAAATAAAGTTGTTCAAAATATAACAATATTTAGAATCTCTCAAATCCAACTTTGAACTAATAAAAAAACGAATGCTATTATCCAGGCGACTTTCTCAATTAACTTCCAAAACCAAACATTCCATATAAACATGAACTTATTAGTTCAACACGGTCCAATATAAAATTTTAATCAAATCCCAATGATGACGTATCCACAGCTGGTAATCTCTCTCATCGAATTAAATATACTAAAAAGATGTCGACGAATGGGAGTGAGAACTTAAGTTTGATAAGAAATACTAATATAATTTCATGGATCAAAAATTTCAATTATATAACAAATAGGAGATGTTTTTCATCACAACTTTCGGTTCGAAAATAAGGCCAGGAACATTTCAAAAAATTTTCTTTCAAAAAACATTCTCAAATGGTTCGTATCAAATGTAGTCAACGATTTATATCAAATTTCAATTCAAGCGCACTCATATCAAAGTCTAAAATCAAAATACATTTCAAATATATTTTTACTGCAATTAAGTATGTCAGATAGTACTTGGGGCGTGGGGACTTTCAAATGAGTGGCTAGCCCGCAGATGGTTCCTTTTGATGACGAGCGAACATTACTGATACTTAGTAACCTAGCAAAAACCTAAAATTTGAGGTTCCAAGTAAATATATTTGTCACCAAAGAATGTAAATGTTAACTATTATTCCCGTTGACAAAGACCGAATAGTGTCAACTATTATTCCCATTTATAGGGTTGAACTAACCAGAGTTAAATATTTCATTCAAAAATTCAAATCACAAGTCATATATTTCTAAATTTTATGTCATAAACAAAACAAATCTCAAATATACTTTCATACAAAATTAATGTTTAATCCATGTATAATCAAATAAATAAAAAACAAAACTTTTCATAAACCAAAATGATATATAATTTAGTTTAAAACTTTTCATCATAAAAATGCATAAAAACAATATTATCTTTAGAAAATGCAGAGTAATATCTTACCTCAAATGATTACTTTATAATCTTGAAAAACTAATGGAAAAGTCTTGGAGGAATATTTACTAGCATAATAGGGAGGAGCTATCAGCATTAATTATTTAAAACTATGGTTTGAGAATCCTAGAATATCATAATGTCAATATTATTAATCCTAATAATATTTTAAATATCATAACTATTAATAATTTAATTAATAGTTCAAAACTTTTATAAAAAAGTTGAATTCCTTTCGCATATGATTTCAAATATTTATTTATTTATATTCTTAATTAATTCACCTACTCTACTAAAAATAATTATTATAGTTGATGATGCTTTCAATCGGAGCGGGAGTGGAGCGTGTTAAATTCTTTGGGTCGGTCCGGCAGCTTGATATTATTGTGTGTTTTTGTTATTTAACAAAAACAAGAAACAAAGGATTGGCGGGGCTCGTCAGTTGCGAAGCTCAGTCCACCTGCATCCCGATTCTTTACAGTGGAAGAGAAGATCATTCCTTAGGGAATGAATTTTCATGCATATGTCACTAGCATTGCCTTTCCTGCGTGGGGTAGCACGATATTTATAGTGGATGATGCATGACAATTTTTCTTGGTTGATGATGACGAATAGTATCTTTCCTTATTGGAGGATGATCGATATTCCTCTGCTAGGTGGAGATTTCTTTTATTATTGTTACTTGGAGTTAATAGGGATAATTGATGACTTTCCTAGTTGGATGATGATACAATATTCCTCCAATTGGGTGAGAGATTTTCTTTCCTTATTGTTAACCGATTAATAAGGGATAATTGATGGGCAATAATTAGGAAATATTATGTTTTCCTAATTGGTGGAGATTGGGTATTTTCCTTTAATACGAATTCTTTGATTACATTACCGGCCTTTTGAAGGGTGAATTGGGCCCTTGTTTTGGCGCATGTTGGGGATGTCATCAAGGGCGACAGTACTGCCTGCTTTCTTAATCCCTTCTTAAGCCTGACATTTGGGTTCGTGTTCTAGGCCTACGCGCCCATTATTTTAAACCCCATCAATTGCCCCCCGAGCCTCGCTGTGCCACAGGTGCAAGTACGACGCTTCGACATCGACTCGATATACCCGGATTTGTCGGGACATTGTTTCGCAAATCGAGATGCTCGTTCCCCCGGTATGTCCGAAATGCTAAGCCCCAAATCCATCACGGCTCCGTATTATCAGGCTTGAAAGCAATTAGGCTTCAAAACCGAGCCATCGGGCTCTCGGGCGATAAGCGTCGCCCCCGAGCCGCAGCTCGCAACCGAGCCATGTGGCCTGGGCGCTTAAGGCCTTCCCGGCCGTTAAGTCGAAACCGAGGTTCAGGCTCCTGGCGCCCGAGGCCTTCTGAGCCGGGCAAGCTCGCGAACCGAGTTGTCGGGCTTCTAGACGCGGCACTTTCCCGTTCGCGTTCCGCAACCGGCCATGTGGCTTCCGGGCGCCGAGGCCTTCCCGAAAGCATTAAGCCTGCAACCGAGCTACCGCCTCGGGCGCTAAGGCCTTCCTGACCGTTGAGCTCGCAAACCGAGCCACCGGGCCCCGGGCACCAAGGCTTCCTAAGTTGTTGGCTTGTAAACTCGAGCTACGGGGCTCAGGGCGCTAAGGCCTTCCTGAGCTGCAAGCTCAAAACCGGAGCTACTAGGTTCCAAGCTACATGGCTCCGTGGCTACTTCGGCCTTGAGTCGCGAAGCCCCACAAACCGAGCCAGCCGCCTGAGCCATGCATCCGCGGCAACCCTGGCCTTGAAACGCCGAGCTCAAGCACCGGCTTACCGGGCCCGAGCCATATGGATCCGTGGCTACTGGGCCTTTTGAACCGTTAAGCCTCGCAACCGAACTGGGCTCCCGAAGCTACATGGCCTGGGTGGCTACTTGGCCTTTTTGAGCTATTATGCTCTGCGAATTGAGTTACACGGCTCCTGAGCTACATGGCTCCATGGCTACTTGGCCTTTTTGAGCTATTGAACTCTGCAAACTGAGCTATATGGCTCTTGGGCTTCATGGCTCCATGGCTACTTGGCCTGCCGCAAGCCTCGCAAAGTGAGCTACTGGGGCCTCGAGCCATGGCCCGTGGCATTTCGGGCCTTTGAGTCAGTGTCTTGCGAACCGAGCCACTGGCCCCGAGCCATGGCCCGTGGCTACTCGCCTGAGTCAGCTATGCTCGCCTCCCGAGCTACCGGGCTCCTCGACCATGGCTCCGTGGCTACTCGCCTTTTGAGTTGTTGTTGGCCCCTGAGCCGCGAGCCCCGAACATACTACCCATACATTGCCTTTGAAAGCGCTACGCCTCTACGAACTGAGCTTACTGCCTGCGGGCTATACGGCCTATCTTAAACCGAGTCATTGGCCCCCGAGCTACTTGGCTCCGTACATGGCCTGCTCGAATCGAAGCACTGGGCTCCCGGAAGCTCGAGTTACTGCTCGTGCGGGCTACATAGCCTATATGAGCCGCTACGCGGCGCGAATCCAAGCTTACTGGGCTCCGTGGCTACATGGCCTGCTGGAGCGGTTACGCTCGCGTAACTAAGCCATTGGCCCGTGGCTACATGGCCCGTTCAACCGAGTCATTGGCTCCCGAGCTACGGCTCGTGGCGCATGGGCCTCGTTTGAACTGAGCTACATGGCCCGCAATACTTAGCCTTTTGAGCCAAGCATGCCCGCGAACCGGAGCTACTTGTCTCCGTACTATACTACTGCTCAAACTGAACACTGGGCCCCGAGCTACTTGGCTCCGTGGCTACATGGCATGTTTGAGCGGTTACGCTCTGCGAACTGAGCTACTTGGCTCCGTGGCTACATGACCTCGCTCGAATCGAAATGTACCCTTAGCTACTCATTCGCCATACTTCGCCCGTCTAAACTGAAATTGGGCCATTCCTGTTCAAGCCTCCCACGACCTCCTCGTCGCGATCCTCTCCGGGGGGTCAGGAGGATCATGCTCCCCGGTGGCTAGTTTTTCTATCCACTTCTCGACGAGGGTCGAGGTGCCGTTCTCCTCCCAGAATGTGGCTTCAGTCATTTCGGGCATGCATGTCTCCTACATGCAAAGGCGCATGGGCGTTTGTATTTACCCAAGTGAGTCAGTTCCAACTTTACAGGTGTCGGGTCGGCGAAGCGCAGCGCTCCACCTCGTCCGTGCCGCTCGCACGCTTTCTTTCTAACGCTACCCGAGGCTCACTGCCCACGCCAGCCTGGCCGGGTCTTCAGATCTCGAGGATTAGCGTTAAGCCCGCCAGGTTCGAGTCGATACCATCACGCGCCAAGATGCGTCACTTTATTCAGAAGGAACCGTTGCTCCTACGCATCTACGCCAAACTAATGATGCTTTTCAATCGAACCTGGCCGGAGCGCGTTAAATTGTCGGCCTGGCCCGCTGCCTTGCCATTGACTCCTCCGCCAGAAACAAGAAACAAAAAGGATCGTCAGCTCGCCCGTTGCTCTTCCGATGCCTAAGCCGCCTTTCCGGCTAAGTAAGAGAAGCATCAACTCCGCAGTGAATGAATTCAGGCATATGTCTCGTACCTTTCAATCACTGGGTATTCTCGCATTTATACGCATGATCATGGCAACTTTCCTAATGGATGATTTATTAATCGAATAAGATCTTTCCTTATCGAGATGATACGATATTCCTCCCACTAGGTGAGAGATTTTCTTTCCTTATCTTAAACCGATTAATGCTGATAATTGATGACTTTCCTAAATGGGATAATGATACGATATTCTATCAGCGAGATTTTCTTCCTTATCGTTAATCGATTAATAAAGCGATAATTCTGATTTACTTTCCTAGCTTGGATGATGATACGATATTCCTCCCATCGGGTGAGATTTTCTTTCTTATTATTAACCGACATAAGCATAATTGATACAATAATTAGAAATATTATGTTTTCCCTATCGAGAGATCGTAGATTTCCTTAATACAAATTGAATACATTACCACCTCTTTGAAGGAATTTGGGCCCTTGTTTCGTGGGGCTCTATTCAGGATCACTGGCGGCCCAAAGATTTGCATTGCACTCCGCTCTTAATCCCTTCTTGCTTCTGACATTCAAGCCGTGCTCTCGCCTACGTCCCTGTTATTTTAAACCCCATCAATAGTATAGTTTATATCATATTATCCCTCAATAGTTATCTTGATCACAATATTAAATAAATTATCAAATCATAGCAAATATCTCTTTGTAAAAAATATATCTTCAATTACTTATCAAATACATATATTTATAAAATTTTACCTTCCAAACTTTTCCTCTCTCAATCTCTTCAAACAGTCCAAAGGTAATCACCACCACCATATACTTATTAAAATACAGAATATATATTATGTTTGTATTGTTTATTCTAAGAATTTATCATCAAATCTTTACCTCTTTTGTTTTTTTTTTCTAAAATAATTGGAATATCTATAAATATTTTTTTTCCAATATCAATGATTACCTAGACTTTAAGTTTTCTAGGCTTTTTTTATGAAAGACTTTAGACCTGATTTCTTTTAATATTAAATTATATTAATCATAAAAATATATCTCTTTCGCTTTCTTTTACTAAATGTTCATTTTTATCTTTTAAATTGAAAAAATCAAAATCATGTCAAGATTCTCTTTTTACTTTTCAACCCTATTTGCCACACATATTCATTTCTTAATGAGGTCCCCCTACTTCGTCTTTTTTTTGTACAATAGTCATCTACTACCTTTATTTCTTCGCATTTTATTTTATTTTTAAGTAAAAAGAGAATAAATTCTAAATCTTACTTTTTGTGACGATCTAAACTTACTTAAAATTGCACCACACTAGTTAAATCTAGAAAAATTAATAATGAAAATCTTATCTTTCAGCCTCGCTTCTTAAACAAGTATGATTATATAGTTAAAAAAGAGATTTATTACCATTTACAATATTATTTTATTTTTTCATTAAATTCGAATTCTTAAGCAGAATCTCACTAAAACTTTTTTCAAACTCTAGTTCTTGAATTGCTATTAGGGAGAGTGCTATGCAAGTATATAAACCGATGACCAAGGAATAATTATATATACTGGTATTTTCTATTTATAAATTCTAAAGTTCCCTGATGAATTACCAACATACCTTTATTAAAAATTATTATTTGCCCTCTTCAAAATTCAAAAAGGTATCAGTTATTTAAAGAAATATTTTGGGTTAGTTCGATTAACGCTTAAAACGCTTTGTTTTTTAAAAAATAAATGAACAAGGAAAACATAATTTGGCTTACTTCTTTTTAGCTTCAAACACAAAAAAATGCAAAAAAAAAAAACTAAATTAAGAAAATATTCTCTATATTATCAAAAACTGTTTTAAAGAACAGTTTTTAAAAACAAGAACTGAACATGACCGTAGGTTGGAAAATGCTTAGAGGCTGTTTGATTTGTGTTCTTTTAAAAAATAGTTTTTGGAAACAAGAGAACATAAAAAAAAGTGTTATCTGAAAATAGAGGTTCTGAAAATGAAAACAGGAGAACAAAAAGCAGGGGCCCTTATTACACCAAACAAGTTTTTAAGTTTTTTTTTTTTTAAATTTTCAAAACAAAAATATGTTCTTGAAAATAGTAACCAAACAACCCCTTTGCTTTTTATCTTTCAAAAGTATTTTGAAATTCACTTTTCAAACAATCTTATTTATTTGTTTTTAGGAAACAATCTTATTTATTGACCACTGCAAATTTTTTATTTTTTTTGTTTGGTTCTTAACTTCTTGTAACTTAAAAATAATTTAAACAACCATCAGATAATCTATCGAAGTCCAGAATGGCCAATTAAATTGCTAAATTGAGAAGATAGACACTGGGGAGTAGGCTGAAAATTTTCAGCCACTGCTTCACTCCTCTGTTATCTTCTGAACCCAACAACACCCTAGGTATGTAAATCATTGCCTTTTTAAGTTTCTGAATTTGCTTCTCATTTCTTCTGAATTACCCTAATTTATGGCCTCTCTCAAGTTTTCTTTCTGCTTCTGTTGATAATTTATGACTTCCAACAGTTTCATTTTCTGCAACCCATCTTTTCCCATTATCAATTCTTTCGCTAGGGTTATGCCCATCAATCTTTCTCGGTTAGATGCCGAATCTTGGGACATTCCCGATTCTAATCCCGTCGCAGAGAATATAAAAACTTCTTGGAGTAAGGATTCAGGTGGTCTAGAAAGCTCAAATTATCGAAATGACATATGGAGGAGGTTTCAGGGTGTGAAGAGAGAATAGAAAAAGACCCACCAAAATTGAGGTCTGCAAGGATTGATAATGGACCTGAAGAGAAAATTTATGTGAAACATTTTGATGGTGAATTAGATATGAATGAATATGGTATGGTGTCGGAGTTGAGCGTTGAGCGCTGTAATGCTATCTTGAAGGATTTAGAGAGGTCTAGTGATAGCAAGACCATGAGATTTTTTGAGTGGATGAGGGAAAATGGAAAACTGAAAGGGAATGTGGGTGCTTATAATTTGGCTCTCAGGGTGTTGGGTAGAGAGGATTGATGCAGAGACAATGATTCAGGAGATGAGTGGCGATTCAAATTGTCAAGTCGATTTTCGAGTTTACAACACGCTTATTTATGCTTGTTATAAACAGGGGCATGTAGAGTTAGGTACCAAGTGGCTCAGATTGATGTTAGAGAATGGGGTTCAGCCTAATGTTGCAACCTTTGGTATGCTCATGAGTCTGTACCAGAAGGGTTGGAATGTCGAGGAGGCAGAATTTGCTTTTTCTCAAATGAGAAGCTTTGGAATTACATGTCAGTCTGCATACTCAGCAATGATAACGATTTACACCCGAATGAGCTTGTATGATAAAGCAGAGGAGGTTATTGACTTCATACAAGAAGATAAGGTGACTTTGAATTCAGAAAATTGGTTGGTTTTGCTTAATGCTTATAGTCAACAAGGGAAGTTACAGAGGCTACAGAGTACTGCTCTCAATGCAAAATTCTGGTTTTACCAAATATAGCTCGATACAACATGTTGATTACCGGGTATGGGAAGTCATCTAATATGGATGCTGCTCAAAGTATATTCAGGAACCTCAAAGGTTGGACTAGGAGCCTGATGAAAGTAATTTACAGGTCCAGCGATCATGCTGTATCGCATTGAAAATTATATGAAGCGGAATGTATTACCATGAACTCAAGGGGTTGGGATTCAAGCCTAACTCATCAAACTTGTATACAATGATACACTTGCAAGCCAACATGAAGATGAGAGGATGCCACAGAACTCTTGATGATATGAAGAAGATGGGCTGCCAGTATTTTCTCTGTCCTCGGTACTTTTTACAGGCATATGAGAGAGCTAAAGAATTGGATAGAGCGCTCTTATTTTGAAAGGCCCTTCTATGAGCATGTTCTTGTTAATCAGACTTCGTGCTCAATTCTTGTCATGGCATATGTGAAACACTGTTTGGTGGATGATGCTATAAAAGTCCTACAGGAAAAACACTGGAAGGATATCATCTTTGAGGATAACTTGTACCATTTGGTAATTTGCTCCTGCAAGGAGTTGGGTCATCTTGAAAATGCTGTTAAGATATACAATCAAATGCCCAACAAGAAGCCAAACTTGCACATCATGTGCACAATGATTGACATTTATTAGCACTTCTGGGTCGATTCTCTGAGGCAGAGAACCTCTATCTGGAGTTGAAATCTTCAGAAATTTCTTGGATATGATTGCCTTTAGCATTGTTGTAAGGATGTATGTAAAATCTGGGTCTTTGAAAGATGCTTGCTCTGTTCTGGAAACAATGGATGAACAGAACAACATTGTTCCGGACATCTACCTGTTTCGTGATATGCTTCGTATCTATCAACAATGTGGCATGTTGGATAAATTACGAGGATCTGCATTTACAGAATCTTGAAGAGCGGAGTCACTTGGGATGCTGAAATGTACAACTGTGTTTGGCAAAACTGCTGTTCACGTGGGTTTTGCCAGTTGATGAACTTTCCAGCTTTTGATGAGATGCTTTCACGTGGGTTTTCTCCTAATACCATTACCTTCAATGTTATGCTTGATGTTTATGGAAAATCCAGGCTTTTCACAAAGGCTAGGAAGGTGCTTTGGCAATAGAAAACGAGTTTGGTTGATGCAATTTCTTACAATACCATTATATTGTCATGGGCAAAGCAAAGACATAAAGAAAATGTTATCAACTGTCTGAGAAATGCAATTTAATGGTTTTTCAGCTCTTGAAGTCTACAATTGCCCGTTGGATTCCTATGGAAAGAAGGCCAATTAGAGAGCTTCAGAAATGTCTTGCGAAGAATGAAGGAATCAAGTTGTGCATCTGACCACTATACTTACAACATAATGATCAATATTTATGGAGAGCAAGGATGGATTGAAGAAGTTGCTAATGTTCTGACTGAATTGAAAGAATTTGGCTGGACCTGATTTGTGCAGCTATAAACATTGATAAAGGCATATGGAATTGCAGGAATGGCTGAAGATGCTGTGGTTTTGGTTAAGGAAATGAGAGAAAATGGAATCCAACTCACAGAATAACTCTACACCACTGAATAATGCGCTACGCAAAATGATGAGTTTTAGAGGCTGTTATGGTCCTTGTGGATACAGATGGATTAGACATCTTCAGCCCCTGTTTGTTTGCCTCCATTGACAAGCAGACTAAACATTTCCTACTCAAACAGTCTTTGAAAATTTTGCTACTAAGGTATTGTATTTTATCTAGATTTACTTCAGAGGAGCCTGATTTTTTCCCCTTCTGCTATCCTTTTCAGGTTGTTGCTGAATGCGTTATTATGTCCATTGTTAAATTTGTATAATAACAAGGTTGATAGTGATATAAAAATATTCTTTGCTTTTCTTATAGGCTTCTATTCTTAAATGCATAATGAATACAATCTTAGATTTGAAATTCTACAACTTGGAACTTATAGCTTGAATTCCTCAATCCTGGCCGAAAAAATTTGTAAAAAGAAGAGAGCCTTTTTTGAGTTCATATGAGACTGGATTTTGTTTCCCATTTGAGCTTATTGTCATTTCTATTCCTTGTTCATCCTTTTGCAGGTAGAGGAGTTGTAAGCTATTTCATGTTAATTGCTTTCTAGTTAGAACAATGTCGATAAAGCAACAAGTACATGAAATAAACAATAGCAAGAGCACTGATTTGGTACCATTATATATGAATAAGGCTATAGCTAAAACTAGTAGTTCTAAAACCAATCAATCTACTGGGTTGGACAGTCTGACCGTCGACCGGCAATCTTCATCTTGGTTTAATATGGTTCGATCGCGGATCCAACCACGGTTCGGCCCTAAACCATCAACCTGGGTGAACTTTCCTGCCTACCACTGATCCGATTTAAAACATTGCTAAACCTTGAAGGGTAAATTTCAATCTCGGAGGTAAACGAATCGGGGCCGGGGCCAGCCAGCTCGAGTCCTTTTAGGTCATTAGGACCTTGAAATTACCGAGGCTACATGTCTGACTCAATACTACAATTATAAAAAAATAATAATAAATAAGGCTATGGCTAAATGAGTAGAGCTGAATTCTGCCTATGCTTCACTTTCATTTTAAGGCTATTCCACTGAGTGTTGGAAGGCAATAAAAATTCAACCCAATTCTCTTAATGAAGATGTTGCCTGCCATTCTTTACCAAATCTCTACCTCTTTACTTTTCTTTCTAAAATAATTTCTTTATTTATAAATAATGATGGAACAAGATAGATTGATCGTTGATAGTTTTTATTTAAGTCTATAACTTATAGAGTTATTATAACGTTATAATATACTTTTCAACTCTTTTTCTCTCATCATTTTCTTTGTTAGCCTTTTTTTTCCTTAAGCAAAGAAAGGTGATTTTTTGGCCATTTTGGCCTTAAATCTCCTCTTTACATCTTTCTTTTATCATTTTCTTCTCAATAAAGTGATTATTTCGCATAGATTTAAGTTTTTACTTTGTTTTGTTTATGATTCATCACCAACTTTGTCAGAATAAGGTAGCTATTGCCAACTTGTCAGTAAATTTTGTGATTTTGTCATTTTGGTACAACAGTAGGCGATTCAAACAACAAAATATATTTGATTTGTTAGAGGCATCAAATCATGATCGTTAATATACTGCAGAACTGGAATTATAGGTATTTTAGTCGTTATAGGATTATCAAATATATAGACTTTGATCCGATTATTTATGTTATTAACTTGAATACTACGTCATCCTCTAAATCTTTGCAGTTTAATTCGATTATATGCTTCTATCGAACGTGACAGTTTGAATTAATAAATTATTTCTCTTTAAAAAAAGTTTTAAAATTTTGTTCTATTTTTATTGTAATATATGTGTAGGTGTAAAGAGATGCCCATAGTACATCATATTAGTTCATTGTATATATATATATATATATATATATATATATATATATATATATATATATATATATATATATATATATATATATATAAATGTCCCGCCTTAAGGCTAACATATAATAGTTCAAGATCCCTAGCCTTGGGTGGTTTCCAGGTTTTACCAATAATAATTTAAATATAATTTTATTTATTACTTTTCTATTTTTTTGCCAGTCATTTCTCCTTTGTTATCTCTCTTTTCTATGTCCTTTTTGTTAGAGTTCAAGGTAATTTTTTGCCCATTCATGACATAAAATCACCTCTTTCATCATTTTTCCTCATATCTAGGTTTTTTTTTTCAATAATATGGTTTTTTCTATACCGATCTGGATTTTCTTTTGTTTTTTCGTGTTGTTATCGTCGATTTGTTGTAGTGTGTTCTGTCTTTGACTTACTATAGTGTATTTTGTCTTCGACTAATTGTGGTGTGCAGTTCTGTCGTTGAGGGTGGCTTTTACATGATTTTTCTCGCTAGCGTTTCAAATTACAAAGTTTCGATCCGACATAGTTCATATTAAATCATGTTCGTTAGTATGCTATAGATCTAGAATCTTACGTATTTTATGTATTTTTTTATTACCAAATGTGTAAGTCTTGACCCGTTTATTTTTACTTTAACTTGGATACTGCATCATCCTTTTAAGGGTTTTAGCATTATTAATTCTATATTCTTCAAATATATTGTTAACATGAACTATTTTAAAGGTTGTTATGGTGACTTAAAGAACTAGTATAATAAATCTAGTTTAATGAATAAAAGAAGTGAATCAATAGTTTTTTTTTTTTTTTTTCACTTTTCATGTGAAAATATTTATATAATTCCTCCCAACAAATAGTTAGGATGTACAAATTTTAGTGATGTAATTCTCACATTTTCTTTTTCTTACTTTTGAGGTAAATTTTTTAAATACCAAACAAAATATATATTTTGTTCATTTCCTTGTATTCCAATATTTCGAATTTACCATTATTTTAATTAGAGAATAACCAAATTCAAATATATTTTTATATATTTAAAAAAAAAGAACATTGCTACCCTTTATAATTACAAACCATAAATATAAATATAAAAAATAGAAAGTATAACTAGAAGATAGGTCAAAAGTAGTAATAAATTCATTTAATAATGAAAAAACTAAGACAAAATTACATAAACATTAAGGGTGTCTTTGAAACCCGGAAAATACTAGGGAGAGGAAAAAAACATTAAGTAAAATGATTTTCTCATGTTTGATTTACCATAAAAAAAATATAAAAGAAAATCAAATTTAATATAAATTTCTTAAAATTTTATATATTTTAAAATTTTTTAGTGCGTGTATAACACAGAGAAACAAATAAAATGAGTTTAAATAAATATATATAATTAATTTATTATGTTTAAGTTTTTTGCTTTTCTTCAATTTTTTCTTTTTATTTTTTTTTCTTAATATTTTTTGAGTTTAAAACGAAGTTTAAAATTTTAACTAAAATGAAGGCCCCTTGGATCATGGTCACTAAGATGGACATGACACGATACGATTAATCCATGGGCTTAGCATCATGTTAGTTTACTCTATTTGAGTTTCTAGCCAACATACACAAATCTTTAACAGCCAGAGCCTCTGACATGCTTTCTATCCGATTCGCTGCTAAAATTCACACACCCCTACCGAATCTATAATCTCATTGAATATCTTTTTATGTATCGGTTTTTTTTATGGCTAAACAGTTTAGTTATAATATGATACATTATTTTTACTGAGACTTTAACTTAAGGCCCCTCTTCTTCCTATGTCCTCCATTTTTTTTAAATTGAAATTTGTGTCACCTTACCGACCCAACCCATTGAATATCTCTCTTTATATATAGGTATTTTTTTTACAACTAAATATTTTAGTTATAATATAATAAATGATTTCATCGAGACTCCTAACTAGCATCTCTCCTCCCTATGCTCGTGATTTTCAAACGTTGAAATTTGTGTCATCATGGCCGATCCAACCCAGTATATCTCTTTCTCTATATAAGTTTCTTTTTATAACTAAACATTTAGTTATAATATAATAAATTGTTCAACACCCCTCATTCTTATTTGCCTTTAAACGCCGAATCCGCCACCATTATAAAGATGCTGATGCTCAAACTCAATTTATTGATTTCGGACTCTTTTTGGCTGCTCCTACTGTATTTTTAGAAATGGTAATGGGCCCATTCACTCAAATTTAAATTTAATTGAAGCGCTTTTTTAAAACAATACTATTATTAGTTTTTTTTTAAATATATAACAAAAGTAAATACTTCATAATCTATGACACTTATTGTCAATTAAGCGTCATATAGATGTCGTATCTTCAAAATACGATTTCAGTGTAAAAAATGTAAAATCCCGTTTTGAAAATACAATTTCGGCAGAATCAGAATCAGAAAGTCATTTTTAAAGATATTTGATTTATTTAAACATTTGAAATCGGGTTTTAAAGACATGATTTGAATGTAAAATTTAAAAATTATGAAGTTGTATTTTAAAGACACGATTTTAGTGTAAAATTATGAAATCATATTTTGAAAACATAATTTTCAGTGTAAGATTATGAAGTATTATTTTAAATACACGATTTCAATATAAAATTATAAAACTATATTTTAAAGATACGATTCCATTGTAAAAGAATTTCAACCTCATTACTTGTGTGTCAAAAACTATCATATAATTTTAATTATTTTATAATCTAAAATGTTTTGACAATTATTTATTTACTTATCGGTAAATTTATCAAGAGTATATATTTGTATTTGTATTTGTATTTTTTGTGGGACAGTGGGAATGACTTCCTGAGTCAAGAGTCCAATTGAAGGTTCACCTAATTCCAGAGTGGAATGGAACCAAGCTGAGCCATTACGTCTTCACACTACTGATTCCCGACCAATTTCTGGTTTTCTGTTTGCTTTCCGAGAAAACTGTGGAGACTGATGGAAGTTTTCCTGCAACGGCAATAGTGCTAGGGTTTGTGTACGATCATCAACCTTATTTATCGTTCTAGGTTTATCAACTGCTTAAAGTAGAATGGGGAATGACATGTCCACATTTATGCTCAAGTTTTCAATTTCTTGCTCATTTCCTTGTTTTCATAGCAACAACTGAGAATTTGATCTCTGTAAAGCTTTTCAGAAAAATTGATTTTCTTTTCTGTGCACAACCTTATTAATTTTGCTGTTGCTTTCTACATTTAGGGTTTATGAATTGTTTTCATGGAAGGGAAGCTGGGGCGTCTGAAGTTTCCTCTGCTGGTGATTGCTTGCCTTGTGTTCCAGCTCTGTGCCTCAGATACAGTAAGCAAATTGGATGTGGTTTGCGCGCAAGTTCATGATTTCCGTTTCTTGTTCTGATTTATGTACTGAAATTTGAGTTTGGATTTTAGATCTTGCATGAATCACGGCGGTCACTTGAGTCTAGGAAGGAATGTACGACTTACCTTTGATTCTTTCTTGTTTTAGTATTTCATTTTTCGGTGCATCAGAAAGATATGAACTGTAGTTGGTTATATTTATTCCAAGAGTAATTCTTGTTTTGGTGTGTGGCGAAGCTGTAAAAGTAAATCCTAGAACTTGGAAAACCATCATTCGTTTGTGCTTGCTTCACAGAATATTGTTATTGTGTTGATTAGTCTTTTTCATGCTGATGATGGAAAACTTTTCGATTTTTTCACTAGCTGTCAACCAGACACTGACACAGAAAAAGGTGTTTAAATATTTAGCTAGCTTATCTGAACTTTGGAAACAGATTGAATGGATACTATTGTGTGAATTAGCATTGTAGGATGAGGCCCTTGTCCCTATTTAAAATATACTTTACAAGTCTGAAAATAGCAGACCATTGAAAAAAAACTGTGGAAAGCCAAGGTGCCAATGGTTCAGGAACCTTGTGGATAAATTTCAGCGTATTTGACCTCGTCTGCCCCCGACTGGCCACCACCTGGTTTCCCAGCACACAGGCTGGGCTATCTGTCTTTAACTGCGCCTCTACGCTGACAAGTAGACAGACACAAAGCAATTTCAAAACTCAGCAATTATAAAAAAATACGCCTAATGGTATGTGATTTCCCAACTGCTAGAGGTGTGTTTGTTGGTGCCTGACTTGCTGAACAGTTTTAGTGAGAATGCGAAGGCATAAGTATCGGTATAATCCAAGAACAAGTACTCAGGGTTGTGAATCTTTTTTTTTTTTTTTTGATAAAGTAAATAAAAAGGGTTGAGAATCTGATGAACCTAGGAACTAGTGGATAACACATGAGGGGAGGAAAATTGTGTTATAATCTGAAGGCCTTTAGTGTCATAATTGTGTTAATCTATTTAATGAATGGGTTCTGCTCAAGGTTTATTCTTCAAGTCGTTTGACTTGTTCACTTAATCATGTCAAAGTAATCCATTTATAATTCAACTCGTCTATGACCCATTCAACCCATATGAATTTCTTTATTTTATATATTTAAAGTTTATGAATACTAAAAATAGTTTTGTCGTTTTAAGTATCATAGATCTAAAAAATTGAATTATTGAGCCAATATTTCATTATAGACAAATATAATTGCAAAATTAAATCAAATAACTAATAGGTATAAAATAAAATTTTATTTTTAATTTATTTTCATATTTCTAAATATATTATACTTAAATTAATTACTAAACTAATTAAGATTTAAAAATTTTAAAAGTTAAAATGGAAGTTAAAACACTTCAGAGGGTTTGACTGTGCTATTAAGTTTAATGAGTTAAAATTGTGTTTGCAGATTTAACAAATTAGAGTTATATAAAATGGTTATCCATGTCAATTTATACACAATTTGATCTAACCCATTTATTTTTGATAAATATTGATCTAACTCATTTATTAAATGAATTTTAGGTTGTATGGCGTTGTACGTGTAATAAACCCATGCTCATGTCACTCACTTCCTTCCGTCCGTCTCCCCTGCCGTTTGAATTTTATTCCTTTTTTATTTTTATTTTTTTCTTCTTCTTTAATTATTATTATTATTATTATTTGGATAAATGTTTATGTCTTATCTCAGTCCGTTTCTGTGTGGCTCAGAACGAGCCAAGCCACTCTGCCCTGGGCTTCTACGCAAACGGCCCTACGAAAAAAGCTCTACGGCTCACCATGAGCTAAACGAGCCGAGCTTGAGCCTTAATTTAGGCTTGATAAATCCTGCCCGGGCCTCGGGCCTCGCTTGAAAGCCTCGCCGTCGCCGACCCATCCGTCGAACGAGGCCTTCCGCCACGGTCTCCCCACCCAGATCCGGTTCACCGGCGATCCACTCAGCGCCGCCGGAAATTAAACGCCTGCGCTTACGTGTCCCGACATCGGCGTAATGGATCCTCGCCTCTGCGATCCAATCGATACGATGGCAAATGTGTGAATCACGGTCGTTAAGGAGGCACTGACGACGAAGACGGCCGGAGCTCGAGCGAATCCCACACCGTCGGCCTGGGACCGTGCACCTAGATCTCCGTGATACGCCGGGTGGGCCGAAATGGTACCCACGATAGCGTGAAGCGTGTTTGGGCGACGATATGTTCCAAAGGTGGATAGCGTAAAGAAGGTGCCAAGTAAAGGGGACGCCGAGGAAGGATATGCATGTCGGTGATGACTAATTAAGACGATCGGGTCGATCTTGCGTACAAGAACTGATTACAAATACGAGAGACGCCTCCCGCGAAATCCATAGAGGTCAAAGGCCATGAGCTTAGACAAGGTTTGCCGATCTCGAGTAGAGCATCGAGGGCAAATGCACTGACCCACCGATACGATCAATTTAGCCTCGATGAACAAGGATCCACCTCAAACTGGGGTATCGGGGGCCCCTTGATACCGGTATCGACTTAACCCAAATATGATCTAGGCGTGGTATGGGTAAAGGCATCAAGTGCAGATCGCGTGCGGGGTTTCATAGAGTCAAGGAGCCGACATATGGGACTCCAAATGCATTCCGTGTAACGTCGGGAGCACCGTCACCGATGTGGTATGAAAATTCGGGTCGACCGGGTTCGACATGGTATGTATTCTCGATCAAATCGGGCAAAGCAGAAGCTACTGGTCTTGAAATTAATCATGCGCATTGGGTAGTCGTGAGGGTGTGGTGGCCAACTTAACTATGTGCAAAAGCAAAGATATTGCCAAATAGTTTCGTTGTTACTAATGAGTTTGTTTGGCATCTTGTTGATATATTATTTCTTTATTTGTATAATTGATTAAACCAATCATGTTTCTTATTCAATGATTTCGCGATCTTATTTCTTCACTGCAATTTCTACTGGTTTTAATTTATATTTCATAATTTTTCAATGCAGTTTTTTCAAAGAAATAATCATGTAATCCGCGGCTAAACAAACGCTGGCAGAGGTGGCTTTAATAGCTTTAGCATCAATCAAGCAAATCAACTACAGAAACAACCTACAGAAAGTATTTCTTAATTGATGTATTTGTTATCGATTTGACAAAAAGCTAAAAAGATATTGACCGGGAAATATGATTAATTACAATACAAACTTGTATAGGCTCTGATCGGGCTTGAGCTCGAAGTCAAGCCCGAGCTCTGCTCATATGGAAATCCAGCCTAATGAGCTCAAACCAAGCTTCTGCCTAAAAATCGCTGCTTGAGCCTGATTTGCTCTGCTCAGCTCGCCTGCAAGCTCAAACTCGCCTCATAAAATTAACAAGCCTAGCTCGAATGTTCAGCTCTACTTCGACTCACCAAGACAATTCTATCCGTTTCTACCTGAACAATTTATTTCTTTTCGCTCAATTTATTTTAAATGAACTTAGACGTTTCATTTCCCGACTTTTCGATATTTTTGTAAAAATCTCGTCCCTAAAGCTATCGACAACTTATCACCCGTGTAAATTCAGAAAATACTCGACCGTCTCGTAATTCAACGAAATCCGGGTCACTAGATTTCATGACGAATTTAACGGCACAACCGCTTCGGCCATCCGGCATCTGCAGGTTTTCTGAGCTCGAACCATTTTGACAATTTATTATTATTATCTAAATTCCATAATTCAGATTTCACTCCATCCACTTTCCTTAATTGCAAAAGTGTCACAATTCTTTGAAAACTTTATAATTTCACCCTTAAAAACAACTTTCAAAAATTCTATTATGGCACTAAAATAATTAAGGAGGCTTGCACATATGCGACCCTACGGTTACACATACCATACACCCTCTCGGGACGGGACGTTACAAATCCTCCATCCCTTAGAACATTTCATCCTTGAAATGAACAAAACTAACATAAAGAGGATACCTTAATCTGAAAACAACTGAGGATATTGACTACGCATCTGAGCCTCTAACTCCCATGTAGCCTCCTTAATCTCATGATTCCCCCATAAAACTTTGACTAAAGGAATGACCTTATTCCACAAAATCAGCCTTCACGATCTAATATCTCGCATCGGGTCGCCCTTATAGGTCAAATTATCCTTAGCTTCACTACTGATCTCAGCATACTGAGTGATCTGAATCGTGACTGGCAGAAAGATGGATACATGAAACACATTATGAACCTTAGACATCTCCGAGGAAGGTCTAATCTATATGCTACCGGGGTCCCACTCCTCGCAATAATCTCATGGCCCCATGTATCCGCCCTCGCCTTTCGCCTTCCAAATCCGAGGACACCTCAGAAGGGAAAACTTTGAGGGAAGATCCTATCGCCCACCTTAACCGTAGGATCCTACTAAAGGCTTGTCCGCATAACTTTTCTCTGCCTCTGGTCCCCGCTATCTTGAGTCCTGCCCTCGGATAACTGATCTTATTTATGGTAATCGTACTCAACTCCTCTGGGCCTATCGCCTCCTCTCCATCATCCCAACATACTGTAGCAACACTTCCGACCACAATGCTTCAAATGGAGCCATGCCTATGCCGGATTAATAACCGTCAAGTAGGCGAACTCCATCGTAGATAAATGTGTATCCCAGCCTTCCTTAAATCCTATCACACATGCTCGAAAGATATCCTAAATGGGCCCGAATAGTTCTCTCCGACTCCACCATCAATCTGGTGGATGGAAAGTCGGTGCAGCAAAAGTGCAATTGAGTCCCATGGCATCCGTGAGACTCCATCAAAACCGGATGTGAATCCGGGGTCTCGATCTAAGACTATCGATATGGGAACACCATGTAATCTAACCATCTCTTCCACATATAATCAAGCCAACTTGTCCAACAAGTCATCATCGCTAACCTTAAAATGCCGATTTCGTTAGTCTATCCACTATCACCCATATGGCATCGTGTTGTCTCCGAGTTCTCGGAAGCTCGATAACAAAATCCATAGTAATCTTTGTAAGATTTTCATAAAGTGGGCTTTATTAATTGGAATTAACTGAATTAATTTGGTCTAATTAATTGAGATATATGGATTCTAAACAGTTTACTACTGGGCCGGGTCATAATGAGCACGCCCGCCTCGTAATGAGGGCCCTGGTCGAATCCTATAAATAAAAAGCTCAAGTCCTCCTAAACCCTAAGGATATCGTTATTTCATACTCACATGCATTCGTAGAGAAATACTTTCTCTAATACGTGAGAGTATCTCATTAAGCCGTTGTCATTAACTGGGATAAGGAGAAGATCTTGAGATCGTACTTTGCGCATCTCATTCATTCCGCATCAAGCAACCATGGATCTAAATCGTATGAAATTTTTCATAATCTTTATTATTATGTTTTGTATTCTAACATGGTGATCTAGGAAGAATTAATCGTGTCCTACAGTTGGTATCAGAGCCAACCATGGATTAGAATCAAAACATATGGAATAGGAATATTTTATTTTTAGGGTTTTATTCAAATAAGGTTTCATTCGCTCTAAACTTTCTTCAAATCAAACTCGAATTTTATCAGGTGATATTTTTGAATCTACTGTCAAGACTGAGAAGATCTGGCAAGTGGCACTGCCGCCGGAGGAGGCCGCACGCATTCCTCGCCGCCACGCGGCACGGGGAAAGCACTCCACGACGCGAAGGACACGCGCCAGACCTGCCCCAACCCGGTTTGTCGACGCCAACACCCAAATACATGACTAACCCGGGCCGACCCGATCCGCTTTCGACTGGCTAAACCGGAGGTTGATGTCATTCGACCGGCCCGAGCCCGACCGGACACCGACCGGCCAACGGCCGACTGATTTTTCGACCACCCGGTCAACGCGATGACCCGGATTTTCGACCGATCCGGCCAACCCCCGACTAATTTTGACTCGCCCGATGACGCCATAAGCCGACAGCTATCCAACTCCGGATCCCGACTCGACTCGATGACGCCATGTCGACGTCATCCGTCCGATCCGACTCGACCCGACTCGGGACCGGCCTCGTGACCTCCACGCCTTCCGACACCTCGTATGGCGCGTCCGACAGTCCGCTTTTGACGATTCGTACCGACGCCAGCCAGACGTAGATGCCTCTACAATGTGGTATATTTATTTTACATGTTTGAAGTCACAGATTCGAAAATACATAAAGAACTCTATGTAATGCCGTATTGGGGGTATTTTTTGTGTGTTTTCTGTATTTCTCTTATGGTTTTTGGAAATATGTATGATAGCTCACATGTATATCACCACATAAGGATTATGTAGAGTGTAATTCCTATAGATTATTAATGAATTGAATAAAGATAATTAGCATTACATGTAATGTAAAAGACATACTGCTTTTTACGCCTAGCATTACATATATATACAAGTGAATGATATAAAGTTTATCCCCTGTATGCAGAGATTTTCTGGCTGATTCAATGGGCCATAATCGCTGGGTTTCGCACACTCTGACCTGCCTGAGAAAATCATTCCCATATCATAATGGATGTCTCCCGTTTTATCAAGGGTGATCATACTCCTAAAGGAGGTGATCCCGTGTTAGTTCACGGAGGGATACATGGCAAGATGTGCTTCAGAAATGACGGACATCTTAGTGGTTCATACACTCCAAAGGTGGTGATATCAACAAAGATTAGAATATGCCCTCATGGTCACGTCATGTGGAGAGTGTACAATCGCATGTCATATTTTCGCCCCAAAGGTGATTATGTGACGATGTATGTAATTTTCAGATAAGTATTCACATGATGCCGAATATATTGCTTGCTTTGTTTTTCACTAATTTTTCAGAATCAATTCCATTTTATCGAGGTCCCATCGATTGAACTTTAAGAAATGGAAAGAGGATTTTCTATTCGAATGGAGTCATGGATGTTCACATCGCTTACAATGGATAAGCCGGCGATATCACAGCCCACCAAGATATTGAAGCCGAAAAACTGGCCTATGCCACTGAAAGGAGCAATCGATTTGCTTATCGACAAATGGCAAATCTATTCAAGAACACTTAAAAAGTGGTTTACCAATTGACTGTACTGCTAAGGAAATGATGGTAGCCATAGAGGCTAGAAATCGAATTTCATCTAATGCTGAGGTTGGAACACTTCTTCAAAAGCTCTTCAACATGAAGTATGATGGTACTGGCCGAGGTTGTAGATTACGTCCCAGGATTGCACGAAAAGACGAAGCTTCAAGCTCTTAGTGTTACCATTCCCCGATGCTTGCATCAGGCATCGCTTCTCCTAAACACCCTTCCACCTAATTTTGGGATTATAAAGACAAATTACAATTCTAAGATGAGACTTGTCACTAATGACTTGATAGCAAAGTGGTGGTGGCGTATAAAGAGAAACTTAAAAAGGAGAAAGAGCATCCGCCCATATGCTTCTAGTTCCCATGTTAAAAATAAAAGCCTGCGTACCGTACTCATAAAGGTACTCAAGAAACCACGCACATCCGACAATATGGGTCCAAAGAAGACATTCTTGAAAAGGATGGTGATCTCTCGCTCTTTCAGAAGAAGAAAAGCGTCACAATGTAAGAATGAGTCACAGAAAACGAAAAGCCTCACGTCCAAATGCGCTTACGTACGATTTTTAACACTTGTTTGTGAATCCAACCTATCCAAGCACCATCCAAGCTTCGTGGCTCGACAGCGGAGCAACTAATCATGTTATGCTTACTCATACAGGATTTATAAACTGAGGAAGCTAAATAAGGATGAATCAAACTCACTGTGGGAAACAAACGAAAGCCGATGTCATGTTCGTGGGAGATGTAATCTTAATTCTAGATTCGATTTTAAATTGATGTTGAAAGACACTTTATGTACCTTCCTTTCGAATTTAGTTTCCGTGTCACGTGTTTGGATTTATATGATTACTCTTTTGAAATCAAAAGCAATGTTATTTCTATATTTCTTAATTCAAATAAGGTTGGGTAATGTCATATGTCCAACGGATTATACAGATTGAGTTTATCTCCCAATGACATATACATCGCTTATACGGCTGAAAAGGTTGTTTCTAAGAGACCATTACCTAAGGAAGAGTGGCATGCGAATTTTATTAGCGTAAATGACTTTGGACGTAACTCTCTAAGGATAAGAGTAGAAATGCGATAAGTAGCATCACTGCGCGTCTTAAAAATGACTTAGAAATATCGTGAAACATTTGTAGAGGTAAAATAACCAAGATAAGAAAGAAAGCGCGGTCGTAGTTTGACTTGTTCAGATATCATTCATGATATAAGTGGATATATCACGTGACCATGAAATTTTGTTTTAAATACATTTATTGATGACTATTTGTACCAAATATAGTTATTTGTACTTGATTAAAGAAAATGTTGAGTCTCTTGACAAGTTGAATTTTTTGAGATTTGAAGTCGAAAGCTTGAGTTGGGAAAAGTCATAAAGGTTGTTAGATCAAGTAGGAGTGAGAGAATATTGTAGCAAGCATGGCGTCAGGGCGGCTTAAGGGCCGTTGCCAAATACTTAGGGTGCGGGATGGTAGCCGATTTACTATGCACAGGAGTCTGACGAAATGAGATTGTAGCGAAATGGTAAGGAGTATGATTAGAGCCAATTTTTGGTTTTTGTGGGGTGAAGCTTTGAAAGCTTGACTTTGTACATTACGGGTCGTGTACCTAAAGCGTTCCATTGGCTCCTTTGGTTATGGGCGGAAAAACAAACCTAGCTTAAACCATCTTAAGTTTTGGGATGTCTGCTTGAGTGAAGTTGTATATTCAACATTAAGTAAGTTGGACTCCAGCGAGGAACCACTGTTGTTGTTTTGTATCTTACGAACATTGAAGGGATATGGGGTTCTCGTCTGATGAGCCGCAAGAATTGTGGAATCCTGAACTGACCAGTTTTTGGAGTTTGATGTGGCTAGAAGAAAATAGAGCGCTCCGCAATTGTTAGGGATGATAGTACGATTGGGTAATGTGGTAGCATCTTTATCTCTCCACTCTACGAGATAATTTGTAGAGACTCCACACACCATATTGAACCTGTTGAGACTAGGGATCCTGTTGTTGAGACAGCTCCTAATGAAGTTCATCAAGGCTCTCAGGTGCAGGATGTGGTTATTACTACTCCAGTGGGAGATCCACTGGGAGGAGACGTCGGCTATACCACCGGACTATTAGTCTATATAGGAAGTAGGACTACGATATCGGTTGTGGTGATCGATAACTTATCACGAAATTTGTTTCTTGTCTCGTCGAAGCTTGTGGTTGGATGCAATGAGAGATGAAATTCAATCTATGAAGGGCATAATGGGTTTGAGAATATTGAACTACTGAGTCATAGTCCCATTAGTACGCAAATGGGTGTATAGGGCTAAAGGGACCATAAAGGAAAGATTGAGAAGTTTAAAGCCCGGTGGTAGCCAAAGTTTCACTTTCGGAGAGAAGGAGTAGACTATGAAGCAACCTTTTCTCAGGTCTCTTCTAAAGATTCTTCCAGGTGATCATGGCATTGGTTGCTCATTTCGATGTAGATTTACACGAGATGGATGTTGTCTTTCTCAATGGAGACACCAATGAAGAAATTACATATGATGCAACCCGAAGGTTTTGTGGCAAATGATTCGGGTACACTTGTAGGCGAAAAGATCTATTTATGGTCTCAGAAGCAAGCTTCTAGACAATGGTACTTAAAGTTTCGTAGTGACATTCATATGGTTTGTTGAGAACAAAGTAGATCCAGTAACTTATATCTTCTTGAGGTCGATTAGGAGGAAATTCATTTTCACAATACTCTATATGGATGATATCGCCATGCGGCGGTGACCTTGGTTTCTTGCATGAGGCCAGCGAATGTTGGCCAGAGAACTTTGATATGAAGGACCTTGGTGGCGTCTTTTGTCACGGGCATTGAGATTCATAGGAATCGTTCTCGCGGTTTATTGGGTTTATCTCGAGAGGGCATGTGTTGATCGTATTTTAGAAAGATTCAACATCTGACAATGTAAACGGGGTGCTCCTGTGCGTAAATGTGAAATAAGTTGAGTCTGTCACAATGTCCTCCCATTCGGATATTAGAAAACCCGAATGAAGAATGTCTTATTATCTTTAGTGCGGCAGGGTGTTATGTATGCTCAAGTATGCACTAGGCGGATATTTGCAGGACTTCTAAGCGGAATATCGGTCAAATCAGAGGACATGATCATTAGGTTCTTTACGCGAAGGTTATGAGACACTTAAAGAGGACAAAAAGCTATATCTTGATTTACAAACATGTTCGGGACCTACGGTAGTTGGGTATTCGGATTCATACTTTCTTTGTTTGTCGGGATGAAGAAGTCGACACGGGTTACGTCTTTAAGTTAGCGGGAGGTGCGGGTATCATGGAAGAGTGAAAGCAATCAATAGCATCCTACCATGCAAGCGGAGTTTGTAGCATGCTTTTCAGCCACTACTCAGGCAATTTGGCTCCGAAACCTCATTAAGGAGTTAACCGTATTTGATTTTGTGGATAGAGGCCATCTGATTTGTATTGTGACTATAAGAAAAGTTCAAAGCGGTGACATTCTGATGGTACATATCAAGCCAGATGATATGATTGCGGATCCACGTAACTAAAGGCCTTCGCCCTTGTGTATTTGATCGACATGTCATTAACATGGGCTTAGGAGTATCATGGAATACTGTAAATTAGTGGGAGCTGTTAAGTTTTATATTGCTCTTATGAAGGATGAATCCGATTTCATTACATTTTTGTAATAATTGAATTTGTATCAACTCTTTTGCATTCAATAAGGTATTTGTGAATGTAGATTTATCAAGTTAATTACAAATAATTTATTTGAAAATTTAATGACATTGTGTAAACCTTGAGTACGGGCTATGGGGCATTCTTGGCATTAGCCTTATGATATGTCTTGTTACACATAAAGTAAAGTTACCTATCGAGAATTATATCTGAGGTTCGTTAGACCATGATGAATATTCTCACGGTGACACCTTAGGTTTTGTGACACTTAAGGAAGAGAGAATTTGGACTAACGAAATGGATAACACATGAAGTATCACTCATTATGAGGTATTGTCCATTTAACACACTCTGTATTGAATCCATATCGGTAAAGTTGAAAGCTTTCGTGACCGTGGAAGGGCTGTGAATAGTACAATCCGCCATGATTCGGTGTCGAGACTTTATGGGATGAGATTGGTAATAGAATAATCTACAGACCAATATAAAGGTGCGCGCACGAGTTTTGTTTCAATTAATATCGCCCAGTGGGAGAATGTAAGATTTTTCGTAAAGTGGGCTTTATTAATTTGGAATTAGCCCAGATAATTTAGTCATACAATTAATTCAGGAATATATGGATTCTTAAATAGTTTTTAATATGGAAATTTGGTGGGTGAATGAAATTTGGTACGACCAGGCCGTGTGAGAGGGCCGTGGTGGGAACTCTATAAATAAAAAGCTCAAGTCCCTCCCAGACCACAAGGATCGTTATTTCATACTCACATCTGATTCGAGAGAGAAATACTTCTCCTAATCGTGAGAGGCATTCTCGTGTAAGCCCAGTGTCGTTAATACGGGGATAAGGAGAAGATCTTGAGATCGTCTTTCTTGAGGATCTTCATTCATTCGCATCAAAGCAACCATGGTTCATCCCGGTGTGTCCATTTTTCATATTCTCTTTATTATTATGTTTTGTATTCTAACATGGTGATCTAGGAAGAATTAATCGTGTCCTACAATCTTATCCCACTTCCATACAGGAATCGGAAGGGGTTGTATCTTTCCTGCGGGCTTCTGGTGCTCTGCCTTCTCCTACTGACAGGTTAGGCATCTGGATACGAAATCTGCAATTTCCTTCTTCATGCCCTTCCACCAATAATGCTCCCTCAGAGTATGGTACATCTTAGTGCTACCAGGGTGCATGGCGTATGCTGAAGAGTGAGCCTCTTCCATGATTTCCTTTTTAGTTCACCTATTTCAGGTACACACATTCGACTCCCTCTAACTATTACACCATCATCTTAGATCTGGAACTCTGGTTTCCTACCACCCTCGAATCTACGCCTCTATGTCGTCTACGAAACACCGCCGACCGCCAGTCGATCCATTAGAAGAGGACGAGCGCTAAAATGATCTCTGACAGTGCCATGTATCAGCTACCTGCAACTGAACTCCTAAAGATCTCAACTCTATCAACAATGGGAGATATACCGTCTGCAGATAAGCATAGGAACCCTCTGGTTTCCGGCTTACATATTCCTCATGCTTTTTCCTTATCTAAATACTCAAAATTCCCAATTTATCAAATTTCATAATTTTCCAATTTCTAAAATTTCTTAACTTTTAGAATTTTTTTAATTTCTAAAATCTTCAATTTTTCATAAGTTTTCAATTTCTAAAACTTCCCAATTTCTCGAATTTTCTAATTTCCGAAACTTTCAATTCCTAGAATTTCTCAATTTTTAAAAACATAAAATAAAGCATTTATTTTAGGTTTAATATTCTATGAAATTTTTAATAATGAAAACTAGATCAAAGTTTGAAAATCATAAATATAAAATTATAAATATAAAATTAGTATGGATATCAAAGAAAACAAACCAAACAATTTTTTTTTTTTTGAATTAGATTTAATATTCTATGAAATTTTTAATAATGAAAACTAGAACAAAGTTTGAAAATCATAAATATAAAAATATTATGGATATCAAAGAAAACAAACCAAACATTTTCTTTTTTTTTTGAATTAATACATATTATATTAATTAAAATGTTAATGTTTATTTATTTAAGATGTTGTTAATTATTATAGATGAATATAGTTTTATATTAAAAACTTATTTATTTAATAAATTGATTACACATAAAGCTAAAATAAAATTTAAATAAGAATTAATGAGCAGTAGTTATTTTCAGGTGAATTAGAATTAAAATGTTGTTTATACCATGTAGAGCTAATGACAGGTCGGGGTGGATTTTTCTAGGCTCCTATCCTAATTGGCTAAAAATGGACCCCAAAAGGGCACTTTGAGCTCTAACAATATGTCCACCATTGCTAATAGCCACTTTATTTCTTAAAGTACAAATATTTCCTTTCAGTTAAAGTAATTTTTTTTAAAATAAAAAATAAACAGTATTGACAGAATCCATAGTGCGCCCACAACAGTATTGACAGAATCCATAGTGCGCCTAACCCCAAAAAAAAAAAAATCTGTGTTGGTTAAAATTTAGAATTAAGTAAATTCCGCTAATACCTGTTAACATAATTTTCAAATAGGAAAAAGAAAAAAAAAAGGGAAAAGTAGGATTCCCTACATCAATATAAAAATATTTATATACTAGTGATTAAGAAAGAATAAAGAGAGTTAGTCGTAACAACAAGTAATTGTTGTTTGATTTAAAAATCGAATAGCGCAAAAAAATCCTTAAGTTATGGCTGACAAATATGTGGGCATGGTAATAGATTCACAGTATATTATGATAGTAAATACAATATGTTATGGTAATAATTTATCTGCTATCATTATATGTTGGAGCCCAATGTCATAAACTTATTTTATCCCTACTTACCATAACATATAGATAGTTTGAGGATTTTTTTTTTTGGTATCTTTGACTTTTAAACCCAATTATAGATAAACCTACTATTCCAAAAAATAAATCACGAAAGGGAAAAGTAGGTTTCAAGTTATCAATATGAAAATTATTGTACATGGTTCATGAAGAATTAGATTTAGGTCAGGTTACCAAAAAAATAATAATTGTAAATTAATGAATGTACTATCATAATTAAGCGAATGTCTATAACTAGCAAATGTAATACTATAAGCTAGTGAATATACTAGTACATTCCTTTAGTTATGGTAGTGCATCTTAGAATTATTTTAATATGTCGAGGGTATTTATTGAGCTCAAAAACAATTGATCAATAATCCAAATAATCAACAAATACATTACAAAATAATAAACTTTGTGAAACGAAGAAGCATGCTCCGGTCGTGGTAGAAATACATACTTGGTATGGATACTGGATAATTGGCCGCCATTTGTATCCCAAATCTGCAAGGGATGAGATCAAAGAAAAGATAGGGTTGAAGATAATTCTTTGGTTCTCCCCATAGCGTGTTCCACCAAACCCTTGTGAAATTCTAGGACTCTATTTACTTATATATATACAACACAAAGGAACAATTAGGCTTTGGTCCAACGGACTTACCAAAGCAAGAGAGAAGATAGAACCATAGGTTCATAGCTAGTTAATATTAAATTATCTCATAAATGACCCATAATTAACATGCATAATTATACAATTAAAATTGTAAAATGATTATACTTAGTCCATAATTAATAAGTGTCCCAACGCATTCTCTCTTGAGCGACGTAATTATAACTTTCGAAATGTTTCTCAATAGATTTACATAATTATAACCAATCATATACAATTAATGCACCGAGAGGATGCATAAATCGTACATAATCAGACACTACTAATCAAAATCATAACTCAAATGGTTCAACAAGAGACTTACATAGCCATAATCAATCATATACAATTAATATATCGAGAGGATGCATAAATCGTACATAATCGGCCGTTACTAATCAAGAAGCATTTCAATGACAACAGTATTGATTCAATAGAAAGTAAAAACATCATTCTGTCATTCATCTGGTCAAAATGACACAAAATAATAAGATAATGACGAACGTCAAAATGTGCATGTAATAACGAAAAAAAATGAGTTTTCCTTACAAAATACATGAAAAGGCAAAACTCCCACTAAAACAAATATTTTAGGTTCCTAACAATCTCATGCGGGTGACGTGTTCTTGAAACATACAAATAGGTAAGTCTTTAGTTAGGGGGTTTACCAACTTGGCATACTTTAGTCGTGAGCATGTGCTCAAGCGGGAAATGAAGTATTCTTGTAACTTTTCTGCTTTTTGACAAAAGAACTTCACACCAATGTTCTTAGAGTGAGAAGTGTTCCTAGTATTCCTAGAGAAAGATACAATTGCGGAATTATCACAGACAATTTCAACGGTCTAAAAATGGAGTGAACAACCTCCGAAGCTGAAATGAAGTTTTGCAACCATATTGCATGACAAGTAGCCTCATAATATGCCACAAACTCTACTTCCATAGTAGAAGAAGTTGTAAGTGTATGTTTGACATTTTTCCACAAAACAGCTCCTTCAACCATCATAAAGATATAACCATAAGTGGACTTTTTATTATCCGCAGCGACCTATATGTCGAAATCACTAAAACCAACCACCTCAAGAGTGTCGGTACGCCGATATGTCAACATGAGATCCTTGGTACCTTGAAGATACCTCAAAACTTTCTTAGCCGCTTTCCAATGGCTTTGACCGGGATTACTCAAATACCTACCTAACACACCGACAACAAAAACAATAGTAGGGCGTATCCATACTTAAGCATACATCAGGTTGTCCATAACTAAAGAATAAGGGACTGCTTTCATCTGATTTCTCTCAATATCATTATGAGAACATTGGCCTTTGGAAAATCTATCACCCTTTACAATTGGTACCTTATCGGAAGAACATGATTGCATATTGAACCTTTTTAAAATGTGTTTCAATATCGTTTATTAAAGACAATCTCGAGAATGCCAGTCTAGGTATCATCATGAAGTATCACAGTAATGCCTAAGTATAAGGCTCGTTTACCTTTAAAGACCTATTCATTTAAAAACACATTTCATATACCCATTTCTAATATGAATAATTAATGTTTCATTTTAAAAACCTGAAGAGAATTATTTGCTTAAATTTGGGTAGTATCATAACCTAAATACATTTCTTTTGACATAAAGATTATATATATATTCCTTAAAATTCAAATAGGGCTCTTAGCTGTTTATTTGAATACTGCATATAAATTGACATTCCATGCCCCTTTTCAAATACATTTTACAAAATGATATTCTCCCAGAGTTTACCTCTCTTTAAACACATTCCATAAATATCCAAACAAAATGGGTCAAACTATATTCTTCTCACTTGAAGACTTTTACATCATTTAGATTTAATGCAAAAATAATTTATAAAATATCATGAATGGAATAATATGCACTTAAGATACGACATTTACTTATACTTAAGCTCTGTTTGATGGTGACTCCACAGAATGATCTTTGAGTCACGCTACTTTCCTACTTGATGCACACGCGATGGCCAAAACAAACGCTAAGAGTCATGATTAGTGGTTTCCTATATAATTCTCTCTTCATTTGAGTTTAAATCTAATCCTTGCAATGTTTATAAAACAATGCTTTAGTACATTTTCAACTGACCAATGCGATGCAATACATACATATATTAATTTCATTTACTGACCTGATACAGTGCATTTGAATTAAGGCTCAAGTTATACAATTTCATATGCATTAAAATTATTCCAAATCACAAATCATACTTTTCAATCTCATCACAAATCATGCACTTTTCTAATCTCATTATCATTTTACTCTTACCATTTAACCTATGCTTTCTTGGTAAGTAATGTGATAACGAATCACCTATTAATTCTGCCTGCGGTTTGAAGTTTCAGATATATATATATATATATATATATATATATATATATATATATATATATATATATATATATATATATATATATATATATATATATATATATATATATAGAAATTTAAATATACCCTAGTTGTTATTAATATGTTTAGGGTATTTTGTGGTAAGTATAAATTTAAAATTTATGTAAATTAACTGCTTAAAATATAGAAACTTAAACCCTAGTCAGATAAATTATATGGGCAAAAGTGTGATTTACAAAAGGGGCATAAAACTATAAAGTTATAAGACCATAGGTCAAAGTAGAAATAACTAAAATTAAAATACAAATAAAAGAAGATGGAGGACTAAAAAGGTAAATAAATGAATAATTAATTATTAAAGAAATGTGTGGAGACCAAAAATGCATTTTTTGGTCTCCAAACAAGAAGCTTACAGGGAGGAGGAGGAAAAAGGAAATATAA
Source organism: Tetrastigma voinierianum (assembly GCA_016808115.1). Lineage (NCBI taxonomy): Eukaryota > Viridiplantae > Streptophyta > Magnoliopsida > Vitales > Vitaceae > Tetrastigma > Tetrastigma voinierianum. The sequence goes on from JAEQBH010000508.1 coordinate 417,785, forward strand.
GGCATAAAGAAGAAGAGGAAGGAGAGAGCAAAAAGGTATAATGAACCTTGCTATTGGATGCTTGACTTTTGGTATAGATTTTGTATGAAATTCCTGAGTTTGTGAAGGTCCATGCACTTGTATGGCTGAGCTGCCCTAAACTCATATTAAAAGTGTGATTACATCCTAACCAAAGTTTTCTTGAAAGGTGGTTGCTAAAATTCTAAAAGGGTACAAGATTTATATGAAATCCCTGTTTGAGGGGAGGGATTCATGGTAATTGTGTTAGGGTTTTACCAAATAAAACTTAAGTAACCTTTATAATTGGTTTATGTATGGGTTATAACCCATAATATAGTTGTTTTGGGAGGAATTCATGATAGGTTTTTGATCTATGGATGAAAGTGCATGAAAAAAATGAGGAAATGCACATTCTTGGAAATTTCGGATGAAGTGTATCGGTACACTTTGAGCTTGTACCCCACACTTCTAAGCCTGTCATTTTGGCCAAGTGTAACTATGATAGTTTTGGGTGGGTGTAACTTAAGACACCCCTGCCTCGGTTTTCCTATTCTCCGACCGGCCAGATTGGCCACAACTCGTTTATTTTCTATCCGATTTGAGTGATTCAAGTAGCCAATTAAAATAGACTTCAAGGAGAACCAAACATAATCTTATAGGTATCTCCAAATTCTGACTCTAAATAGCCCAAAAATTCACTCAAAGTGGGGCTATGTGCAAGCCCATTTCCTGCATCAGTTGATCATAGAGTAGTCCGAGTTGTTTCGGACGTAACTTGAGTTTCTGTTCGACCAAGATTCCAGTTGGAATAAAACCCTTAGCACCTTAACTTTAAAAGAGTACAAAGATATAATGCCAAATATGAATTTAAGACCCCGGAAAAGTGAGTATTTCAATCTTTCCCTCGGGTAAAATCGGTAAAATGACTAGTTGGCATGAAAATGCCCTAACTTTAGCTCGATTTGATCCGACGGACGATTCCAATTTTTGCAAAGTAGATTCATAGAAGAATAAGAATACATACAAATAAGTGTGATTACATGATCACACCCACAAGATATGAAATACGATCCACGACCACAGTATTAAGAATGTTCTATTATAAGATAGTACCATCGAACTCATAATTATAAAAACACCCGAGGACCGCTTATTAAACGAGACGCACACTCCTGTTTTGATTAGCAATGATCCCCCGTTGCTACTCCCACTCCGCCTGACAAGGTTTTAGATTCCCATTGCTGTCTCAAGACTCCGTTCCGATTAGCACTTCCTAAGACTGCTAAGGCCACTAAGACTCATGTCCTGCTATGCTGCCAGACTACCCGGGATTAGTGCTACTCAAGACCTCTATTCAAGAATCCGCAATCTCTACTCTGTGCTACCTAGCATTCGCACGATACAGTATCTTCGATACTTATTATATAAAGGTCTTACACTTTTATTAGCACCGGTCTAGGTATTCCCATAATTATATGATAATAACTCAATAATGAAATAAGAGGAAACCAAGTATATCGTTCTAATCCGTAATACCTATGGGTATTATTTAATAAGTTCGTAATCTACTTCACATGATATAAATCATGATAAGCATAAGTTCGGTATAAGTATAATTACTTATATGTTCATTATCTCGAATGCATGGAATTTGATATATCCTATTGTTATATTTATTATAACTGTATGATGCATATTATATATAGTTTCCACTTTGCCGTAAAGCTTAGCATCTAAGCTTTAATCCGTAGGTACAGAGGAAGACTTCCGTGAACTTCCGCATTCTTCAGTGGCCAACACACGAAAGAGGCTCATCACTGCAGTTCGCGACCTAATCGTAAGAATTGTAATTGTATAGTTTTTGAATATGTAAACGGGACTCGCATCGTGATATTCGACATCGTGAACACCACTATGGTGGTGGTTTTACTTTGGACTTTTGTATATGATTTCGATATATTATGCTAATTTGGATAACCAATGTCTAATCAAGGTGAAAGAGTCCCAAGAGATGGTCTCGTCCCGAACTCTGCCTGCATCCGCCACCGGGTCGTGGGTCGAAACGGGCGTGACATTCCTCCTCGTCAGCCCCTATTCAAATACCATGACAATCACATATTAGTCTGTTATTTTAGGAGTTCTATTTTCTGTAGGAATTGAAATCATCTCATTTGGATAACCCAAACTCAAGTTACGGCATTTCAATGTCAAACTAGTCTATATGCCCCGAAATTTAATCGATCACCCACTATTTTTCGATTCGGGGTCTTAATCTACAAATTGGTAATGGTGCTCTTCATTTATTTGGAAGCTATGGTTCTAAGGTTTCTTCTCCAATCGAATAATCCAATTTGGATCACCCAAACTCAAGTTACGGCATTTTAATGTCAAACTAGTCGATATGCCTAGCTCACTGGATCACCCACTGTTTTTATTTTATTTTTGGGGTCTTAACTCCATAAATTGGTAATGGTGTCGTCACGCATTTGAAGCTATGGTTCGAAGGTTTCTTCTTCAATTGGAATCATCCAATTTGGATCACCAAAACTCAAGTTATTGCATTTTACTTCTAGACTACTCTAATTTGCAAAGTAGAATTAGATTGCTCTTACACATAGCTCCACTTTAACAGATTTCTAGGCACTTTGGGTTAACAATTTACATACACTTCCTTCAATTAACTTATTCCCCTAGAAGTCTAGTTTACCCAAAATTTTGAATCACTCAAATTGGACGAGCGAAACTCATTTTATGGCCAAAACACCACAACTACTCCCAAAATAGGGCATACCCATTGAAACTAAATTTAAACTCACCTTGTGCTCATTTTTGGGAGCCTTAGTGTTGTAATTTGCTCCTAGTCCCTCCTATACATTTGTAGCTCTATCTCTTATGGTTCTTTACCAATTGTAATCACTTCATTTGGTTGATTATAACTTAATCTATAACCAAAACAAGAACAGGGGTTTTAACAAATTTTTACAAAATACTTTTTGAAACCAAACATTTCCTTTCTTTTACAAACACTTCCAAACAAATCCAAACCAATATCAAAAAACCCATTTACAACCAATAAAACACCTTTTATCCACATTCAGTTTTCCTAACCCAAACACAATGAGAAAAGTGGGGTTAGGGATTTAGTTTCACTTGAATCTCTTTGATTCTTCAACAATTGCCTCCTTCCTTCTTCTTGATCACCTAGGAAACTATAAATGGGAAGATCTCCCACCAAAACCTGGTCTTCTCTCTCAATCCTAGCCTTCTCTTTCTCTCCCTTTTCTCTCCAAGAATGGAAAATGCACAAATAAAATCGATCTTAGGACCACATTTGGTCTTAATCTCATTTAATGGTTAAGGCCTTGTTTGGCTTCCTATTCTTTGGCTTTCAAAATAAGTCCTGTCACGCCCCCGATCCCGGTCCGACCCGATTGGCGGATCCGAACCGAAGTCCGGGACGCGATACTATCTATACTATCTATATACTGTCTATATCCTTTACTCGCACCGACTCATTGACCTCGTTTCTTCGTAGTTGTACTGCATTCAGGTATACAAACAATTTCTCGTAATAACAAAATCTCTATTTTACATATACAAAGAACTTACTCTTCACCGGAGGGTCCATCACAATCTATACACATAAGAGTCCTCATTGTACTCATTACAATTTTACTATATTACAAAACTTCGTGAGATCATGAAGCAAATACCATGAGCACCTATCTCCTCGAGCCTACCGCTTTTGTCGATGTGGAATGCCCGCCCTCTATCCTTTCGTCTTCGGGTACCTACACGGATCAACACCGCGGCGTTTTACGCTTAGTGGGAACATAAGCATGGACAACCACCAATGACATCACACATGTGTTTCTTATACATATGCATTATATATATCTAAACATATTTCTATAACTTTAATTCCCTTATCATCTTATATTCTATTGCATGTCAAACTTTTCATTACATATTCTATATCTTTGCATATCCTTTACTTATACTTTTTTTTGTAATTCCTATTTCGAGTACTTACATATTCCTAAGGTTTCTATCATGTCTTTAGTCTAGTGTCTTTTTTATCTTTCGGTTCTATGTCTTTATTGCATTCTTTGTACTATTACGTATATCATATCATTCCTATCTATCACAAATACTTGCCTATTTCTCGTCCTCGTTTATATTATACTCTGATCTATTTCATCTTATTTCTTGTATCATGTTCTTGCAAGTTTCCTATGCTTTCATGTCTCGTACACTTTCATATAACCTATCTTATACTATCCTCAGACGCTTATCTACATTCTTATACTTTTCATATACGTTTCTTTCATATGTCTTTTGATTTGTCTCTAGTCTTTTCTATGTTGTAAGTCATGCCCTATTCTATGTTCTTTTGGCATATGTTATATCTATACTTTCATACATACATATTCATACTTGTACTATCGCGCACATTCATATTCTATCTATCATCTACTTCTACAGGCTTTCATATACTTTCATTACTTTTCAGGTTCATACTTATTTTCATATCAAGTTATACTCCGTATTTCTGCTTCAGAATCGTTTATATTATCGCATAACAATAAGTATGTCACATATCATGTCATATATTCTATACATGTCATTTCCTTTTAGGTTTCATGTCTGCAAATACCTTAGAAGCGGATACGGGAACTATGTGTACCCGAAGGTACTATCACCGCATTTGAGGCGTTGATCTCTGCCTCAATACCCGAAGGTATCATCACCGCACGCAGATGCTGACCTATGATATATGCTATCAAGACTGGCGGTACTATCACCGTATTTCAGATGCTGATTTCGCCCATTGCGGTGACTACGGCCACCTCGATCCAAACGGGATCCATGTCATCGACCCAAACGGCCTCGAGTATCTCGTCTATGAATATGCTACAACAATCAGATCTTCCCTATAGGCATGCTCTATCTATCCCTCTCTACCATGTCCTAAGCATAATCACTTTTATTACATTTTCGTACATATCTCATAAGCATGAACAATTATTGTTATCATATTTCCGCTTATGCATATATACTATCGCTACTTTACTCCGTATTCGGCTCTCATATCCGTAGAGTTCTTACATTACTGCTCTCATATATCTCTATATTACATATAGTCATATCTTTTCTATCAATTTGTTTTGTCTATCATATATCATGAATGCATCTTATGCACTCTGTATTCATATATTCATATATAGCTTTCTATATTCATATCTCTTTTATATCATTTACTTATTCCTATCATGTCTTCATATCTATTCATACTTTCTATATTTCTATCATGTATGCTCTTACTTATTCATATTCATATCGTATACGCTATATTCATATATTCTTTCCATATTACTTTACTTTGTCAGTGTCTTTACTATGCCTATCATTCATGTATATATACTTATTCTTATGCTTTGTCATCTTACTTATCTCTACTGCTCTAGCATTTACGCATTTCTATCATGTGTTCCTAAAGTATGTTCCTCTTATTCATTTCTCGGGTATGTAACTATCATATATCATATCATTTACTCTTATATTCATATGTGCCTATCATTTGTGTATTCTTTTAGACTATCATATCTTATGACATGTTCTATCATATCTCATCATATCTTATGACTTATACCTATCATATCTTATCATATAATCCTATATTCATATCATATTCATGTTTCATGGCTATTACATATAGCACTTCACATTCTTATATAGTATGATGTGTATGAAATCACACCTCATTCATATATTCTTATTCCTCTATGAATCTATTTTACTTAGGAATTGGAATCAATCCAATCAGATCATCCAAATTCCAGCGTGGCATTTTCATGCCAACTAGTCATTTTACCGATTTTTCTAGTGACAGTTTGTATTACTCATTTTTCCGGGGTCTTAATCTCATATTCACTACGCCCTTATACTCATTTAAAGCTAAGGTGCTAAGGGTTCTATTCCAACTGAATCACTCCACCCGAGCACCGAACCAAGATACGTCCGAAACAACTCGGACTACTCTATGTTCAAACGAATGCAGGAATTGGCTTGCACATGGTCCCACTTTGAGTGAATTTTTGGACCACCTAGAGCCAGAATTTGATGATTCCTATTTCTTTAGGTTTGGTTCTCCTTGAAGTCTATTTTAATTGGCCACTTGAATCACTCAATTCGGATAAGAAATGAGCAAGTTATGGCCAAAATACAAAAACTGGTCAAAACTAGAAAACAGAACAGGGGTGTACCGGTACACTTCTAATGTGTACCCGTACACTTTGGCCAAAAATGACCAGAACCGAAAGTGTACCGGTACAAGTTCAAAGTGTACCGGTACATGTCACCCGAAATGCCCAAATTGTGTGTTTTTCTCCCATTTTTCCATATGTTTCAACCTCAATCAACTTTATACCTCATAAACACTTCAAGACCACTTCAAATTCATCTTATGATCTCTTTTCTACTCAATTTATCATTCAATCATTCTCTTATTTCAAAGACCTATCATGAATTACTTCAAAAACCATTCTAATATGGGTTATGACCCATACACAAACCAAACATGATGTTTAGTTAGGGTTTATTCTAAACCCTAACTCAAAGACTCACCACCATGAATCCATCCTAAAAGAGAGGGACTTATGATTATCTTGTACCATACTGGGTTTTATCAACCCTATTTTCAAGAATCCAAGGTTTGATACAATTTATCAAAACCTAGCTTGAGAGATAAGTTATTAACCATAACAAGCCTTAAAATTCCATGTGATCCATACAAAATCCAAAGTTCCATACCTCTTGATCTTGGCTTGCTTGATCTCCTTCCTTCCTCTTCCTCTTCCTCTTCTTCTTCTTCTCTCCTTCTCTTCCTCTTCTTCTCCTTTTTGGCCTTCACGTTTTTCTTCCTCTCTTTGGAGACCAAATTTGGTCTTAAATCCAACTTTTTAGTTAAGGCCATGTTTGGCCAAGACAAGGAAAAACCCATTTTTGTTTAAGTCTTCATAATTGCATTTAGGTCCTTAGACTCCTTTCTTTTTGCAAGGCAACTTATGACATATTCTAATTTTGCCCCTCATCTTTTCTCAAATCCCATAATTACATATAATCTTATTGATTTATGCCTCTCATATCCTCAAGTGGTAAATTACATATTTACCCTTGGCTCTATTATTAATTCCGGGTCTCTCGTTTTATTTTCCGAAAATTCATATTTAGCTTTTAATATACCCTAAACAAGTCCGAAAACTGCTAGGGTATATTTCGGGATGTTACAAGTCCCATTTCTCATTTTTTGACATTTAAGTCTTTTATTTCACTTCATTTAACTCACATTAGCATTTAAGCTTATTCTATTTTTGGCCCTTAGGTCCTCATTTTACAAATTCCAAATTTGCCCTTTACTTTATTTTATACCTTAAACACATAATAATAATAATAATAATAATAATATATATATATATAGCATATATATATATATATATATATATATATATATATATATATATCATAAAAATATTAGGGTATTTTTGGGGCACATAAATCCTCCCCACTTAAGAAAATTTGCTCTCGAATGACCTTCAAAGTGAACAAGCTATGGAGCATTATTGCCGCATCGTATCTTCACTTTCCTATGTGGCCTCCTGTCTTGTAGTTTCTCCACAGCACTTTGACCAATGGATTCGCTCACTCCACAAATTCTTCACTTCCTCGAGCCAAAATCTCCACTGCCTTCCTCAGGTCAAATCTAGTTTAAGCTTAATTGTTCCAAAGAGACTATGTGTGATGGGTCCTGACGGTGACTCTTCTCAACATCAAAACATGAAAACATTATATCTTTTCCAGTCCGCTTTAAGGCTAAACAGTATGCTACTAGACCCACTTTCTCTATTACTTCATATGGACCAATAAATCTAGGGCTCAACTTGCCATTTTTCCCAAATCTCATCACCTTCTTCCAAGGTGATACCTTCAAAAACACTTTTTTGTCGACCTCATATCGAATATCTTTTCTTTTCATGTTAAAATATGATTTCTGTCTATCGGTGGCCACTTTCAATCTTTTTCTAATCATTTTCACTTTTTCTTCAGTCTCTTGTATCAAGTCGGGGCCAATCACTTTCTTTTCTTTCAATTTCATTCCAACACAACTAAGAAATTTACATTTTCTTCCATATAAAGCCTCAAGGCGCCATTCCAAGACTCGATTGAAATCGTTGTTGTACACAAATTCAACTAAAGGGATGTCTATCCGAACTACCCCTATAGTCGATCACACAACTCCCAAGATGTCTTCCGTAATTTGAATTACTATTTCGAATGGCCCATCCATCCAAGGTGGAATGCTGGTGTCGAAATCTCGCCTGAGTGCCCAAAGCCTCAGTACTTTTCCCCAAAATCTCAAGGTGAACCTCGGATCTCTATCTGAAATGATGGATATTGGATTCCCATGTAACCGAACTATTTCACTTATATAGAGCTCTGCCAGCTTGTCAAGTGAATAGTCGGTTCTTACTGGTAGGAAGTGAGCTGACTTGGTCAATCGGTCTACTACGACCCAAATTGAATCATGCTTCCTCCTTATTAATGGTGACCCAACCACAAAATCCATGGTGATTCGGTCCCATTTCCACTCCTAGCATTTTAATAGGCTGCAATGTCCCGGCGAACTTGATGTCTGCTTTCACTTTTTGACACACTAAACACTTAGTCACGAATTCTGAAACATCTCTTTTCATTCAAGACCACCAGTACGAAACCTTTAAATCTTGATATATTTTTGTGCTACCTGGATGCATAGCAAAAGATCCATTGTGTGCCTCTTATAGAATGACTTTCTTCAATTCACTATCATTGGGTACACAAACCCGATCTTTATAATATAAAACCCCATCTTCATTCTCTGTAAACTCGGTTTCTTACCATTTTAATCCGACTATTACAAAGAATTTTCTCTATCTTTCTTTTATGCCCCTAGCACTCAATTCCACAAATTCGGTCTCGCTTATCAATTTCGCTACTCATCGTACTCATCACTACCAACAACGAGTATCTAACGTCAAGCATTTGCATCGGTTTTCTACTCCAAAGCATCTGCTACTACATTAGCCTTTCCCAGGGTGATAATCAATGATACAAGCATAATCCTTGATCAATTCCATCCATCTACGTTGTCTCAAGTGAAGCTCTCGTTGTGAGGGCAGATACTTAAGACTCTTATGATCAATGTAGATGAAGCATTTTTCCCCATAAAGGTAATGTCTCCATATTTTCAACACAAACACAATTGCGGCCAATTCGAAATCATGCGTAGGGTAGTTCTTTTCATGCGAATTCAACTGTCTTGAAGCATAAGCTACCACCCTCTTGCATAAAGACACATCCGAGTCCATTTAACGACGCATCGCTAAATATCACATATTCTTTAATGTAGGTCGATTGAGTAAGAACCGATGCTTCGGTTAAGAATGCTTTCAACTTTTCAAAGTTGGCTTGACATTTTTCACTCCATTCAAATTTCACATTCTTTTAGAGCAATCTCATCATCGGGGCGCAGTCATCGAAAACCCCTTAACAAACCTTCTGTAGTAACCTGCCAATCCCAGGAAACTACGCACTTCCGTGACATTTCTCGGTGGTTTCCATTCAATGATCACCTCTATCTTCCTTGGATCCACTTGAATTCCTTCTTCTGATACAAGATGTCCAAGAAAGGACACTTCATTCAACCAAAACTCACACTTGCCTGGCCAAGATACAACTATACTCTTTCTCAAAGTTTTTAACACTACCCGAAGGTGTGTGTCGTGATTTTCCCGATCTTTTGAATACACAAGGATGTTGTCTATGAACAACTATGATAAACTGATCCACATACGGTCGGAAAACACGATTCATTAGGTCTATGAAAGCCGTTGGAGCATTTGTCAACCCAAACGGCATTACAAGGAACTCATAATGTCCATACCGCGTTCTGAGCATTGTCTTATGCACATCCATATCCTTAATCCTCAATTAATGATACCCAAATCGCAAGTCAATCTTCGAAAAGACACTTACACCTTCAACCGGTCGGAATGCCAAGTCATCAACTTGGGTAACAGACATTTGCTCATCACATCTTATTCAATTGCCTATAATCAACACACAACCGAAGCGTACCATCTTTCTTCTTGACAAAGAGCACTGGAGCTCCCCATGGTGATACATTCGGACGAATAAATCCTTTCTCTAACAATTCTTGCTACTGAAGATTTAATTCTTTTAACTCCAATGGAGCCATTCTATATGGTGTAATGGACGAGTAGCACTCCTCGAACAACGCCGACACGAACTCAATCTCTCCGCGGAGGAAACTTATAACTCCTCCTAAATACGTCCGATAACTACTAATTGTAGGGATGTCCGATAAACCAGCTCCTCCTTTTTTGCATCTATCACATACGCCTAAGTAAGTTTCACACCCTTTCGAATCCATCGTCTAGCAAAAGAGGTGGCGGATATCACATTAGAGAGGTGGTTCGACCTCTAGCCGATAAAAGTCACTTCCTCGCCACTCAGTGTCCTTAAGGTTACTCTCTTCATTCTACAATCAACTATCACTTGGTGCCGGGACAACCAATCCATCCCAAATATCACATCAAACTCTCTAAATGACAACTCGATCAAATCTCCCGGAAACTCATACTCTCGTATTCTAATGTCATAATAATGCATAGAGAATCTTTAGTGGACACTAGAGATAATGTTTCCTAAAAATCAATACCTTCTCGTTGACTGTAACCCTTAGCCACTAATCTTGCTTTATATCTCTCTACATGTCTCTTGGCATCAAGGCTGTCTCAACACCACTTGCACCTAATAGGTCTGCAGCCATTTGGAAAATCTACCAAACTCCACACTTTATTCTATGACATGGAAGTCATCTCATCGTTCATTGCATCGATCTAGAAGTTGGATTGAGGACTAACAATTGCTTCTTTGTAGGTAGTCGGATCCGATACATCACCCACATCATACTTATGCTCCTGCAAGTAGACAATGTAGTGATATGAAATTGTGGGCCTACACACACTCTCTGACCTCCTCAAGTGTATATCCATGACTACATCTAAGGCTACTATGTCTACATTTGGGGCTATTGGATCTACATTCTTAATTGGTTCATCATTCGTAGTGGTTACTGGATGCTAGTTAACAACAGGGCTAGAGATCGGAGCGGAAGCAATAGACATAGGAATAAAAATTGGGTGTTCTTTAACACAACTTCAATTCTTGGCTTGTACCGGTATCATCCTCAAAATAAATAGCTCTATCTGACTCAATCACTCTAGTGGAGTGCGATGAACAATAAAACATGAAACCTCTTGATCCCACACAAATAACTAATGAAATACGCACTAATGGTTTTTGGATCAGTTTCTTGGGCTGGTTGTTGTCAGACGATCTCAATTCCACCTTCCAGCCCCAAACATGAAAGTGACGAAGACTAGGTTTCTTCTATGACCATAGCTAATATGGAGTCTTAGGAACAAACTTACAAGGCACTTGGTTCAAAATATAAGTTGTGGTTTTCAAAGCTTCACCCCCACAAGAATTCAGGTAGTGAGGAATTAACAAGCATACATCGCACCATATCAAGAAGTGTGTGATTCCTCTTCTCTGCAATCCCATTATGTTAAGGAATACCAGACAATGTATACTGAGCATCAATGCCACATTCCTGAAGGTACTTCGCAAATGGTTTGCTTCCCGTTTCATCATAACTACCATAATACTCACCACCTCTATCAGAATGAACCACTTTGATCTTCTTCCCTTATTGGAGCTCAATTTTTGCTTTAAAAGCTTTGAAAGCCTCCAAAGAGTCGACTTCCTACCTAATGAGCTCAACAAACCAAAACGAGAATAATCAACACGAACGCAATTTAAATATTTGTACCACCCATAAGACGAAAGTGAATGGCCCACAAATATCTATATGAATAACCCCAAGCAACTAAGTGCATCTATCAGTATTGGCATTCCTAACTTTGGCGGTCAGTTTACCTTTGATGCAATCTACACAGGTATCAAAATCTGAGAAATCAAGATCTAAAAGAATCTCATCCTTAATTAATCTCTCCATTCTCTGTCTTGATTATTCCAAAGAGTAAAAGACTTTTAATTCAATCCCAAACGTTCGAAGCTACTAGCAGTATTAATAGTAAGCATAGTAGAAACATAAGGCAAAGCAAACAACTCTAATTTGTAAAGACTCCCACAAAGTACGTAAGTGTCAATCAATAGTGAATCTCAGTATAATTTAACTTTTCCAGTTCCGAAAAGAAAACTATATCTAAGTTTATCCAAAATAGAACCGGAGACAAGTTTCCTCCCGATTGAGGGTATGTATGCCGTTTACATCCCCAATTCAAAAAATTTCGTACTAAGCTACAATCTAATAACTCCCGTGAACCAACTCGACTCAGATCTGCCTCCAATGTACACGTACTACTCCAAACTGGTTGAACTTCTTCTGCTTATCACCGCTTGCATATAATTGCAAGCGTGAATGGTAGCACCGCTGGAATACTTAACCTAGAATTTTTTCATTTGCGTAACCCAAGAAGGTTTTGAGAAGCTTCACTTTCAAGGCCAAGCTTCGCCATAATTGTCAAATTTATCATGAGATATTTAACCCATTGCTTGTAATTAGTCCCATTTCCATGATGGCGTATAATCGAGGGTAAAGTTCTCAAAAACTAAGTTAATAAACAAAGAAAAGCAATGTTAAAATACATGTAAAACAGCATACGTAAATTGCTCTATTCTTCGGTTTACCAAATGACCCACAAAAAGTAGTCATCAAACTTGTGAGTCTATTGAATATTAAAAGACTCATACAAGTAGGAGCAATTCACCAACCGGCTATAAATCTGTAACGAGTCAATTCTACGATAGGCAGAATAAAATTATGCAGCTTACTATTACACTTAGCCAAATCTCTTCATCAAACTAAACATCCTACCAAATAATCGTTCATCGATGTGATAAATTTCACTATCCGTATGTGATCTTAGTGAAATTGGTGTGTAAGATAGGAAAAATAACAGTTGCAACATCAATTCTAAGAATATCGGACATGCTCAAACTCATGAAAGAAATTCATAATGCATTTGATATTTATTAATTTTACCAAAGTGCAAAATAAACTTTCAATCTTTTTTATAATATGATGTTATAAATAATCATAAATAGCACTGACATAAGTTGTTAAAGCAATAAATAAAAATTAGTGAAAAAATTACAAATTTGGGTAAAAGGAAAACATGAAATTAATGACAATTAGAATCGGAGAAAAATATGAATAATACCATCAACCTTTTATTTTATTTTATTTTTAAATAAATAAAAAAAGGAACTGAATGTGAATAAATGGGTGGACCTTGTGCTTCTCCAACCACCATTTTTGAATAAAATATTCATTCCACTGTTCTTGTTATTTAATAATTGAAGAATTGATTAGAGGAAAAATGGCCACATAGTAATGAAATAAAAAATTCCATGTTGAAAAAGTGGCATCTCTTTGGTTATCGGGAATATGAAAAAGACTTTGTTTTTCTTTGTTCTCGTGAATTTAATGAAAAGAAAGGAAAGACGTCTTTCTCTTTTTTTTCTTACATCGTGATTTCCATTGATGTAGGTCAAATAAACCTTTTTTTTTTAAGACCGATCTTCTAGAAATCAAATATGAACTGATTCTCAAAGGTTTCGAAATCAGTAATAGAAACGAACAAAATCTAGAATATAGAAAAACAAATTTGATAGTTTCAATATCAATTAAATATGGCTCTCAAACTAATTATTAAATTATTTTATATAATCAAATGTATTTATTGAGCCTAAAAATAATTGATCAATAATTAAAAAACTTAATAAATACATTATAAAATAATAACTTCAATAATGTTAAAACATATCAATTCAGATATATGTAAAAACATATATATGACAAGATCTTGAATTATTGTACCGTTATTCGGTTTCTCAAATCAGCAAATGCAGATCAAAGAAAAAGTTGTACTGAAGCTTATTTCCTTTTCTTAACAAAGGTTTCTATCAAACTCTTATTTAAATTTTTAAGACTTAATTACTTTTATATATATCATATAGTTATAACACGCGATATTACTTCAATTTTTGGTCCAACTGACTTTACCAAAAAAGCAGTTATAAAAATATAATTATTAAGCCATAACTAGTTAATATTAAATCATTTCATAAATCACTCATAATTAACATGTACGATTATATAATTAAAATTATAATATAATTATGCTTAATTTATAATTAATAAATTAATCTAATAATGCATTTACTAATCCACAATTATTATTTTTCCTGATAACTCAAACCATCTAAATCCAATTTTATGTATTCATTAATTATGATAATATATTCACTGATCCACAATTATTTTTTTTCATGATATCCCGAATCATTTAAATCCAATTTTTCATGAACTATGTAAAATAATTTTCAAATTGATAAATTAGAAATCTACTTTTCCTTTGGACGGAATACAAAGAATCGGAAATAAGAACCTAAAATGAAGTGACTGTGAAAGGACAGCTTGTAAGAGGACATTTCTAGTCTCTTTCAAAGTAAAAGAATTTCATTCCATGTGGGTAGGCGCCCTGCTTCCTTTGTTTTAATTTCTCTCTTTCACAAGGACTTGACTGTGAAGACTTGAAGCCAATCCGAAACCCATTGATCTTCCCTGCCACGACCCTTTCCCTCATGAATTACTCCCACGAGCAATTATTGTTTAAGGCGCAAAATGAGACGTGACTTTTTTTAAGTGGTGTATACTTTATCTAATATAAATAAAAATTATATATCTCATTAAATATTATTTATATTTTTTTATTTAATAATAAAATACAATAAAATAAATAATATCAAACATTACAAATGATTCCTATAATTACAAAAATTTAAGCTTAAAACATATATATATTTATTGATTCAGACAATTCTAAATCGTTAAAATACCTACCACATCATTATTTCCATCATCAATATAAATTTTTTTTCATTTTTTAATTATATTTCAGATTTTTTCTATTTTTTTCATTATTTTTCAGAATTTTTTTCTATTTTTACATAAGTTTTCAAAAAAATTTACCTATTTTTACATAATTTTTTGGAATTTGTTTTCTATTTTTTATTAAAAAAATTTACCTATTTTTTACATATCTTTGGAATTTCTTTTCTATTTTTCAGATATATTTTTTTCCTATTTTTTGTATAATTTGTCAAAAGGACACTTTTGTCAAAATTTACATAATATGATGCTATAAATAATCACAAAGAGCACTGACATAAGTTATTAAAGTAATAAATAAAAATTAGTGAAAAAATTACAAAATTGGGTAAAAGGAAAACATGAAATTAATGACAATTAGAATTGGAGAAAAATATGAATAATACCATCAACCTTTTATTTATTTATTTTAAAAAAAAAAAGAAAAAAAGAACTGAATGTGAATGAATGGGTGGACCTTGTGCTTCTCCAACCACCATTTTTGAATAAAATATTCATTCCACTGTTCTTGTTATTTAATAATTGAAGAATCGATTACAGAAAAAATGGCCACATAGTAATGAATTAAAAAATTCCATGTTGAAAGACTTTGTTTTTTCTTTTGTTCTCGTGAATCCTGAAAAGAAAAAGGTTATATCTTTTTTTTGCTTGTTTTTCTCCTGAACTCCAAAGAAAGGACGTTAAAGAGTACATGAAATTTAGAGAGCGCAGCAGACTGGATAATTAATTTTCCTTTTCAGGACGTTAATAGCTCAGTTGATCACCATGCATGAAATTCAATGGTTCATTTTAACATGCATGAAGATGTCTTTCATCAATTCTAAAGAGTAAAATGTAAGAAACGACAAATTATCATGTAACTCAATTAAGATGTATTTTATGAATAATGGCGCAAGAACAAATGTCGCTTGCTTCGTTCACCGAAAGTACTACAAAGAAATTAAAATTAATATCAAGGAAAATTACTTTTCTTGTATTTGATGGTTCTATGAGAATCTTTAAAGAAAATAAAATATAATTGAAATTAGTTAGAAATCTATGCATTTTTAAATTATTTAATCTTTGTTAAAATGAATACAATAAGTTTAAAGGTGCAAATAAAAATAATCTGTAGACTTTTTGATGTTATTTTTATTTTTCCTCAATTTTTTCTTTCTTTTTAATTTTCTTCTATATTTTTCTTTCCTTGCACTTTCCTCAAATTTTCTAAGAACCAAACATTATAAAAATAAAAAAAGATATAGCAGATAAATCTGATTGAGTTGTTGAGTTGTAGAATGTTGAGTTGTTTATGTATATATAAGTGGAACCATTTTTTTTTTTATCATCTGTTCAAACGTCAACAAAAATCATATTGCTGTGGAAGTGTCTCCCCTTTCGCTTCCGATGAGAATTAAGCTATTTTCATGGCTTTATTTCTTACCATTGTGCTCAATCTTTTTTCGGTATCCATGTTGCTTTGGTATCTGGGACTGTCTGGGTGATGGAGGGTATGCCTGAAGATGAGATGATGTTGTTGCTGTGAACTGAAGAGCACCTCATATTTAATGATGCTGCATCTAATAAACTGTTTCCTGGAACCAAAGCACCCATTGTTGTTCTTGGGAGAGGTGTAATCTGGGACGCTAATGGTCATGTTGTCTCTCTCGATCTCAGTAGCAAATTTATTTCTGGAGGGTTCAATGGTTCCAGTAGCCTTTTCAATCTACAACATCTCCAGAGATTAATTGGCCAATAAACGCATCTTTCTGTGATTCCACCTGATTCGCAAGTTTGGCAATTTGATTTACCTGAATCTTTCTAACGCTGAGTTTTCTGGGCAGATTCCAATCGAGATTTCAGGGTTGACAAGGTTGGTTCCAATTGATTTCTCTAACTCTGGTATTCTGAAACTTGAGAACCCAAATCTGAGAATGATGGTTCAGAACCTGACTGAGCTTAGAGAACTCTATCTTGATGGTGTAAACATATCAGCACAAGGGAAGGAATGGTGCCAGGCATTATCATCTTCAGTGCCTAATCTCCATGTGCTGAGCTTGCAAAGCTGTTACCTTTCTGGACTCCTCTTTGATTCTTCTCTGCTCAAGCTGGTCCTCTCAAGCATCCGCCTGACTATAACAATTTCTGCTGCTCCTGTTCCAGACTTCCTAGCGAATTTCGAACTTGACCAATTGCGGCTCAGTTCTTGTGATTGTTCTGAAACATTTCCAGAAAGATATTTCAGGTACGAACCTCCAGATTCTTGATTTGTCAAACAACATGTTACTTCAGGGTTCTTGCCAGAATTCCTCAAGGTGTGGATCTCTAGAACGTTGGTGCCTCGAATACAAAATTTTCAGGAAATTAATTAACTCATAGGCACCGAGGTTGACTAGAATAGAGCTTAGAGAATGTGATTTCAGCGGTCCAATCCGGCCTTTGAGTTTGTCCAAAAGCCTGACCCATATCGACCTTTCTCATAATAATTTAACAGGTCCGATATCTTCCTTTCACTGGGATGGCCTTGTGAATCTAGTGGTTCTTGACTTGAGTAACAATGCACTAAAATGGAAGTCTCCCACGCAACTGTTTTCCCCTTCCATCATTGCAGAAGATAAAACTAAGCAACAAACTGTTTTCTGGTCCCTTGAGGAATTTCGGTAGAAGTGCTTTTCTGCATTGAACACCCTGATTTGAGAAAACAATCTGTGCGCCAATACCTGAACTTATCTTTCACTTCCAGCCCTTAACATCCTAGACCTTTCTTCCAACAAATTCAATGGCACTGCTGAACTGGAGCAGCTTGAAACTTGGAAATCTTACTCTCTTAGCCTCGTACAACAATCTGTCCATCTAACGTATCTAAGCATTCCCAGCTTGCCTGCCGCTGAATTTCACCACATTAAAATTGGCTTCTAGCAAGCTCAGAACATTTCCTGATCTTAGCACCCAGTCAAGATTGACATATTTAGATCTTTCTGATAACCAAATTAGTGGGAGCATACCTAGTTGGATTTGGAAGATTGGTAATGGCTCTCTTGCCCATTTGAATCTCTCCCATAATTTACTGGAGGATTTGCAGCAACCTTTGTCCAATCTTCCTCCTTTTCTGTTTACCCTTGACCTTCGGTTCAACCAGCTCCGTGGGCCAATTCCCACTCCCCCACTATATTCCGGCTATGTGGATTACTCAAACAACAGGTTCACCTCTTCCATCCCACATGATATTGGTCTTTACATTTCCTTTACTATTTTTTTTCTCCTCCTCTCGAAGACATTGAATCATTCCCAAATCAATATGCACTGCCAGTTACCTGAAAGTTCTTGACCTCTCTGATAATGCTTTTAGAAGCACAATCCCTTCATGTTTGATTCAGAATAAGGATCTTGCAGTGTTGAATCTGGGGAGGAACAGACTTATTGGCAGTATACCTGGAGAATTTGGGCACATGTGTTCTTTAGAGACGCTAGATCTCAATGAGAATCTTTTTAATGAAAATTCAAAATTCTATGCCAATTTTATGAAGCATTAGGAGGTTTTGAACCTTGGGAACAATGGGAGAATTGACACATTTCCTTTCTGGTTGAAGAACATAAGCAGTTTGCGTGTGCTTGTTCTGAGAGGCAACAAATTCCATGGACACATTGATGCCCAGATAGCACCCCACTCTGGCCAATGCTTCAAATTGTCGACTTAGCTCTGAACAATTTTAATGGTGTGTTGCCAGAAAAATGTTTCTCAAACTGGAGAGCAATGATGGCTGGTGAAGATGACGTCCAATCAAAGTCCAATTACCTGAGATTTAACATCCTACATTTCAGTCAAGTGTACTATCAGGATGCAGTAACAGTTACCAGCAAAGGTATAGAAACGGAGTTTGTGAAGGTCCTGACTATCTTCACTTCCATTGATTTCTCATGCAATAATTTCAAGGACCAAAGATATAGAGACTGAAACGTTTTTATGTTCTCAACTTATCTGGTAACGGTTTGGCTATACGGATCCTATCATCATTGTGACAGTCTGACAGCTTGAGTCATTAGAACTCTCACAGAACAAGCTGAGCGAGGAGATCCCTGCACAGCTCGCCAGCCTTAATTTCCTTTCAGTCCTGAATCTCTCATTCAATCAATTGGTGGGAAGAATCCCCACTGGTAATCAATTGCAAACATTTTCAGAAAATTCTTACCTTGGTAACAGAGGATTGCGCTCTATGAATGGTAAAGTTGCGAAGCCGAAGATGCTACACCATCCACCTCCGATGGCAGGCACTAAGTTCCAGGAAGGAGATTAAGTGGGAATACATAGCTTCTTGGAAATTGGATTTGTGACAGGGTTGGGAATCGATGGCCTCTAGTGCTGAGCAGGAGATGGAGGAGATGCTACTTACAAACATGTTGATAGAATTCTTTCTGCTGATCTCAATCACCAAACAAACGAAGAGCAAGTGGTGGGAAGAAGATTCATACACAATTCGAAGGCGGAGAATGTAGCACTGATGAAGAGTACTGTGTGTGGTTTCTAGTCATGAGTACTGTGTGTGGTTTTGCCTCTAAGTTTACGATGTTCCAGATTTTCATTATGTTCTAAATTCATAAACTAGGGTTTTGGGTTGTATTTTAGACATGAAGCTTATATATAATTGCTAGAATATCTTTTTCTATTGTTTCATGTGATCGAACTTTATCGATTCATACGCTGATATATTTACATATCGATTTCTAATCAATCTCAATGCATGAGTGGTTCTCTGTAAGATTTGGAGAAGAGAGTAAATGACTGTACATAAAGACCAACCTAATTGCACTTGGGCTGCCAGTAAATCATCGGGAGTAATTATGAGGCGTGCGAGGTTCTTGGACTTAGCACCTTTAGGCTTCTGGAGAGTTGTGCGTAAAAGAAACCTAAGATGTTGGCAGGGATATCCGACATCAGAGAGACTTGTAATAAATTAGTCACGACCGCCTTTATAACTTTCTCTCACGAAATAATAGAACAGATTCTCGGGTCCGTATATAAGTGGGATTGTCTAATCGTTTCAAACCCTGTAACTTCATTATCTCGACTTTAATTTGCATGATCAATTTGCTAGATTAAATTTCAAGAGTTTAAAATTGGGACATGCTTCACCCCATCATAATCGATCGTGGATATTGTGGTAGGTAGCCCAATTTTGATACTTAGCATCTCGTTCTTTCTTGTGGATCGATCGTTGTACGCTCGGTACACTACATTACTCGACAACGTAAACTTGCGCAAATAGGCATTAATTACATACTTTTTCACATATTTTAATTGCACATCATGCAAAAAGCCTATCAAGTTTTTTGGCACCGATGTTGGGGACTAACAAGTCTTTGGTGCTACGCCAAGAACGCCTATCATGGATGACCACATTGAAATTCATTTAATTAATTAATGAATTAAGATGCATGAACCTTCATTAATCATATTTAAGAATCTTAATACCTAAGGCCAATTAGAAGCCTATAAAAGACACCCTCTCTTCTCGTGATATTAATATATCCTAATAATTCCTATTTCTCCCATTTCTTATTCTCTCTTTCCCTTTATGTGACCACATCTTCACCTCTTCCATGCACCACTAGAGCTCGTAGTCGACATGGATCCCGACCCGCTACCCAGATCCATGCTCTAAAACTTCGATCCAAAACCACAAAACACACCCAAAAATCTAAATCGCGTAGCAAATGCGTAACTTTCTAAATCCATAAATTCTCCAAATTCTAAATTTCATGCCGACAAAAAATTATTTCTAAATCTTTAAATCTCAAATAAAGTTGTTCAAAATATAACAATAATATTTAGATCTTCCAACCAACTCGAACTAATAAAAACGAATGTTATTATCCAAGCGACTTTCTCAATTAACTTCCAAAACCAAACATTCCATATAAACATGAACTTATTAGTTCAACACGGTCCAATATAAAATTTTAATCAAATCCTAATGATGACGTATCCCTATCCTAGTCAATCTCTCCTCATTGAATTAAATATACCTAAAAATATGTCAACAAATGGGAGTGAGCTTAAAGCTCAATAAGAAATACTAATACAATTTCATGGATCAAAAAAATTTCAATTATATAACAAATAGGAGATGTTTTTCATCACAACTTTCGGTTCAAAAATAAACTGGAACATTCAAAATTTTCTTTTAAAACATTCTCAAATCAGTTTCATATCAAATGTGATCCAAACAATTTCATATCAAATTTCGATTCAAGAGCTTTCATATCAAAGTCTAAAATCAAATACATTTCAAATATATTTTTCTCTAGTCATCAAATATCAAATGGTACCTGATAATGCTTTTTTCAACCTGAATCGCATTAGAGCTGTGGGTCGTCATACTTCGACTGTGACTACCGGTGGGCTAGGGTTGTAGGATGCCGATCGTCTCTACTAAGTGAGATTTGGCCAGAATGCCGGGTTTACATCGGGTCCTCAAGGTGTCACTCCTCCGCAAAATAAGAAAAAAAGGGTCGATGAGGGCTTCGCCATGCGCGTCCGACGCCAAGCCGCTTTTGAGTATAGCAGAGCATCATAGATCGCTTAGGATCGCTTAGTATTACGCATCTTTCACCGACGCCATTTCTGTATTTATAAGATGCTCAACCACTTGGACAAGGACAGATTTGTTCCCATCGATGGGATATTTTTATTTATCGGATTTTAGAAAGGATATTAAAGAGCGCTTTATTTGGAATAATCTTCCTTTCTTATCGGGGAACTTTTTGGGATCCGATTTGATGATGACCTATTATTGTCTTTTCTTCCTTATCAAAGTAGATTCGCTGGATTCAAGGGAATAATATATTATTAGGGACTATTCTATTTTCTGTACCTATGGGAGACTTCCCATAATCGGTCTTTGGGCCAATCGGGTTGGGCCCTCATTCTGGGCTGGCACCAAAGGCTTGAATGTTGGCGCAAAAATGCCTAAATGCTCCATTGGGCATGTCTCCTTCGGGGTTTAATGATGGGCTCAAAGGTTGGCATTGCAATGACCTTTTCTGTGGCTCCCGCAGTCGCCTGACAGCCTTATTTTTCTCGAATCCCCACGCTTGCCCCCTAGCCTTTGTGTACGGGCAAGACGGCAGTGGGCTATAACGTGTCTCACTTCGTGCATCATCGTGCCGTCGGCCGGGATTAGTTAGGCCGGTCGCCATTTGTCTTATGATAATGATGACTCTTCTCGGTTTTCGCAAGGCTAAATTCTCCCACTCCTTTCGCCTCTCTTTGTTTCTTTCTCAGACATCCGTCTTTGTGTGCCTCCGCTCCAGACCTTTCGCTTTTAGCGAGTTCGAATCTTCCTTCCTCTCTTAGGTCTTCGTCTCAGCCTTTTTTGCGGTATCTCTCCCGTGTCTTTCGGGGATAGTCTTTTCGTCAGATTCGGGTCCACGCATCTTTGTCTTCTGGTCTCGGCGATACGATACATGCTAGGCTTGGTCGCAAATTTTATTTTCATTATTTACTTTCATCATGGGTCCGGGTCACTCTTCTTTTCTGTGTATCAATGGTGACTCTTCTACTATTGTCAGTTTTGTACGACCGATGTGTCTCCAAATTGCTCGGGCCTGAGTTGAACTTCGAGATGCCCCGTAGGTGCCTCTTCCTTTGACAAGGGTAAGGGAAAGAACCTCGATTAAATACCCTAGGGGGTCGAATATCTAAGATCCGCTGCTCAAGATGTTTTAACTGGGCGGAACTCAGCAAGGTCGGTCCTTCATAATGGGCCATCTTCGCACGCTATCGCCTCCCTTCGCGCTCGGGTGTGGTCCCCTAACGCTTTGACGCTCTATGTGGTCTCTGCATTTCAAGACAGGCTCGTTGCCTTCATAACGAAACGCCAGCTCTCCGCATCCCTTCATAAAGGGTTTTCAGAAGACTTCAATGTATGTCCTTCTTAACTCGCGCCTCAATGGTCAGTATTTGGTTAGCCTCACGTTTTCTTTTAGGGATGGGGGCTCTATGGTCCTAACATAGCCTTGCTTTACCTTTTATTCCGAAGGAGACATCCGAGGCTTTCTTTACTTTCTAGTGTTCCGCGCCCTCCGGGTGATTTCCGATCTTCCTCCTCCTAATAAGTCGTGGAAGGGACGCTACTTCTTCAAGAAGGCCGTAATTGGGAGTATGACCCTTCGACAAGGATCTACACCCCATGCCCGGTGGTCGATCACTCCCCGAGAATCTTCGCGGAGTGTTCGCTCGCTTTTTGCTATAACTCGCGGTGTGGTCACTGGCATCTCTGATTCAGATCGCCTACATGCTTCTCGTGTGCTCGAATTGATCTTAGCGTTTGGAAGACAGCTTCATAGTGTCGGGCGCTTGGCTAAGGTCCTTCTCGGCCCCACGCCAGAAATGATCAAGCCTGATAGTTCCCTACCCATCGGTGCCCGAGGTCTACTGACCGGGCCGTCTGAGGCCTCTACCTCCTTCCACTAAGAGTCCCTCCTGGCTGGGCCCTCCGCTGAACCCACTAGGGGAACTGGGCCTGGGGCTTGGAGATGGTGTCTCTGGCTTCCCCCGAGCGGGGAAATGAAACCTCGAACTCCGTCGAAAGATCGGTCGCTTTTGGTCAAAGTTCCAAGTTTGGGGCATCGCTATCTTCCCCGTCTCTCATATCCATAAACTTAACCCGTTACTGGGCCCTATAGTTTGAGTTCGCGGGTCCCATTCTCGGGTCTCACGCGGAGGAGGTCCTCTGTGGCCAAGTATACTGCTAAGGTCACGCCCATTACCATTTGGAACCCGCCAACAAAGAGGGTTAGGTCACCTTCTTGAAGGGCGGAAGAGGCGAGGAGGAAAGATCCGGAATCCCAAATTGGAGGAGACGGGGACTCTTTACTTCACAATGCCGAACTCGCGACAGGCGCAGTCTCATCCATTCTTGGGTGATTCGCTCAAGAGGCCTACTGCGCCGCCATTGATGAGGCTTTCGCCCTATCTCTCCAGGGGTCGCCCGTAAGTTCCCTTCTCTGCCTGTCATTTGATTCCATTTCAGATGAGTTTCAACTTGCATTAGTCGATTCTATGGCCGGGTGTGGCAACCATTTGAAGGGCCTGGGCCGTAAAAGGCCAAAATAAACGAAGGTCACGCCAAACGGCCCGCTATAAGGCGAGGGTGGCTTCCCTTACATCCGAGCGGGCTGAGCTGCGTGAGGTGCAACGTATGACCGAGGAAGCAGTGAAGCTCAAAACTGGATGAAACATACCACGAGCCCGTGCCTCGGGCCGAGGTAGGGAAGACAAGGCCGTAAACAAGAGAGCCGGGTCAAGGCGAGCCGGAGGTTCGGGATTACCTTGAGGGTCGTGGCAACGACTTGATGGGAGGTTAGACGGCCGCAGCCCGCCCTGGAAGAGCAACTTCAGATGGTTAGGACGAAGCTTCACATCCCAAGGCGAGCTTCGGAGTCTAAGGAAGAGCCGTTGTGGCACTAAAGACGACCGCGTGATAAGACGACGCTTGCCGGGACGAGAAGGCTCGGCCGCGAGGCTAACGAGGCGCCAACTCTAAGTGGAACGCCGAATGAGGAGGTCGCTGGTCAAAGGCGGATCTTCATCGCAAATAACTTCGTGGCTCACGACGTGCTATCGGGAAGACCGAGCCGAGAGGCTTCTACTCAACGGGTTTCTCGGGTGGCCTTCGCCTCGTGGGCATAAGAAGCACGCCTATTTCCTACTTAGATTTAACTTGACCTTCCCAAATGACGAGGAGGATGAGGTCCTTCTCTCACGATATCCCGAGAACTGCACCCCCACAGGCCCACTCCCTCTCTTCACCGGTCAAGCCCCTTCTAAAGGCCTGATCTCCCCGTGCACGCCTTTCACTCTACCCGATGTAAGCTTTTATACTTTTCTTTTTTTTCTTTTTTTTTTTTTTGTTGGGCCTAGGTCCCAAGACATATGTAGCCTTGTCCTTGATGAATACTCATTTTTGCACCTCACTTCTTTCGTCTCTACTTGTGCTCTTCTTGATGTTCTTCTTAATTTGAATCGACTATTCGCATGGTCCGACCGCTTCTCGAGTTGAGATGCTGAAGCCGTCAAACCGGGTCCGCGAGGCTTTCGGGCCTGAGGCCTTATGGGCTGGAATAGCCTAAGTCGAACCGACCTTCGGGTTACATGGCTCGAGGTGAATCACGATTCGCTAATGCGGAGCTACCGGGCTCCGCGGGCCGACACGTCTCGAGCCGAATCCACTCCTGCCGCGTGGCTCAGGCAGTAACGACAGCTCATCAATGTGAGCTTACCGGGCCCGGCCTACCGATTATTCCGAACCGAATCGATTCCTAGGCCGCATGGCCCGTAGACGGCTGAAATGGCCACCGAGCCGCCGGGACTCCGTCGCCGGACGGCTCGAGTCGAATCGACTCCTAGGCCGCGTGGGCTCGCGCAGGTAATGGCCGGAAGCCTGGCCAATGAGCTACCGTCTGGCTGGGCCGATTTTCCCGAGTTGAATCGACCGGGCTAGGCCGTACGGGCCCGCGGGAAGAGTGGTTGAGCCTGGCACGCGAGCCGGCCGTCTACTTACCGATGGCTCCGAGTCAATCGATCGCTAGGTCGCATGGCCCGCAGAGTGGTCGAGCTCGGCCAATGCGAGCCGGGCTCCGGCTGGGCTGATTCGTCGCTTGAACTCGACTCCTAGGCCGCATAGCCCGCTGCAATCTGGCCGGCTCGCCACGCGAGCCATTAGCCCGCTTACCGATTCACCGAGTTTGTTGGATTCACTCCCGCGAAGCGTGACTCAGGCCGAGCAGACGAACCCGGCTGCGCTGAGCTCGCGGCCTCCGGCGCTATAGCCGAGTGGCGAGCAGCTCGAAATGATCCGACTCCTCGTGCAAGATGACTGCGGCAGAGTGCACGAACTCACAAAGTGAGTCACGGGGCCGCGCCTCGTGGGCCGAGCGGCGATGTGTACTCGAGCCGACCCGACTGTGCAATGCGGATTCGTGGCAGAGTAGACGAACTCGCCAGCGAGCCGCTAGATCCGGCGCCGTGGCCGAGTGGCGATGTAGCCCGAAATGATTCGACTCGTAGCGTGACTGCAAGTGCAGTAGACGAATCTCGCCAAAGTGAGTCACTGGCCCAGCGCCGTGGCGAGTGGCGACAGAAATTTCGAGTCATCCGACTCCCCTCGTAAACAGATCTTCGCGGCAGAGTAGACGAACTCACAGTTCGAAATTGGCCCGCGCCGTGGGCCGAGTGGCGATGTAGCCCGAAATGATCCGACTCCTCGTAGCATGACCTCAGGCAGCAGACGAACTCGCCAAAGCGAAATACCGAGCTCGGGCGCCCGTGGGCCGAGCGGCGATGCAGCTCTGCCGATCTCACTCCCCGAGGTATCGCGGATTCGGCGCGCAGTAGACGTAATCCCGCCAAAGTGAGCCGTCATTCGCACTCAGGGCCGAAAGTGGCGATGTGTAGCCGAGCTAACTGACTCCTCGGGCAATGCGGACTCCGCGCAGTGTGACGACCTCACAAAGTTGAGCTACTAGCTCCGGGCGCCGTGGCCGAGCGGGCGATGTAGCCCGAGCCGATTCGACTCCCAGGTAGCATGACGCGGTGCGTAGAAGAACTCGCCAAGGTGAGTCGCCGGGCTTTGGGCGCCGAGGCCGAAAGTGGCGAAGTGTAGCCTTGAGCCGACCCGACTTCTCGTGAAGCGTGACTTGTGCGCAGTAGACGAACTCGCTAAAATGAGCCGGGCTTCGAGCTGCGGGCCGAAAGTGGCGATGTGTACCTGAGCCGATCCGACTCCTTTAGGTAGCATGACCTCGTGCGCAGTAGACGAACTCACAAAGCGAGCCGATTGGCCCGGCGCCGAGGCCGAGTGCGGCGATGTACTCGAGCCGATCCGACTCCTCGTGGCAGCACAGACCTCGTGCGAGCAGACAACTCGCAAAGTAAGTCGGGCTCCGGCCAGGCCGAGCGGCGATGTAGCCTGCTTCAATCTGACTCCTCGTAGCGTGGATCTGCGGCAAGAGTAGACGAACTTGTCAAGGTGAGTCACATGTGGCCATTCGACTCGATTTTGGGAAAGGCGCGAGCGGCCTTTAACTATTTATGGAGAAATTGAAGCCGCCTGGCGACTTTTTGGAGTGCTTTGGCCTTCTTATAAATGGTGGCGGTTTCATTGATATGGAGTTTATACTTGAACATTCCGTCTTCCGTGTGCGTAACCGAAACTGGCGAGATGAAGCGTCGGTCTGTCTTCGTCGGATCCACACCTCAAGACTCTGCCCGCCCGCTGACTTCCGCTATGGGAGTTGTGTTTTCCTCAGTCTCCCTTTACGGGAGTCATGTTATTCTCTAGCTCCGTGCTAGAATGTGTTCAAGAGGGCGTGTGCATTTCTCAGACGCTCCATTTTCTATTCTTCTTCTTTCCTTTCTCCTTTCTCCTTCTCCTCTTTTCATCTTTTCTTCCACATCTCATTCTCCCCTTTTGTTTCTTCCAAGACTAATTATTTTCCATCCCTTTTTTTGTTTTTCCTCTTCTTCCACATATGTTTCTCCCTCTTTCGCACAAACTCTTTCCATCCCTTTTTTCTTCTTCTCCTTTCTGGTCTTCTTTCATTTATTCCCATCTCGTTTTTTTTTTTCCTTTTTTCTTCCTGAAGTTTTTTTTTTTTTTTGTGGAACTCAAGCCAGACCGAGTTCTTCCAAGATGTAATCGATGACACCACTGATTGTAACTGAATGTAATCTGACTGGAATAAAGAGAGACTTTTCCTTTTATGTCTATGAGCTTTCTCATTCTATTGCATGTAATTTTTTCAAGCATTATATGTTTGAGTTGCTTGTGACGTCTTAACAAAATAACTAAGAATGGTCGACCGTAACCCGAAAATCGATAAATCATTTAAGATTACAAAACCAAGGTCTACCGATAAAACGCTTAAGATGTTCCGCATTCCGTGCATGTCAGAAATTTTCCCTCCTCTATTTAGAGCTCAGACTGTCTCTATTCGACGACCTCAAGATATGATGTAGGGGCCTTCCTACTGGGGGCCTAATTTCCCATGTGTCGATTCTTCCTTGTCGGGCAGAGTTTTTAAGACCAAATCACTCCTGCATGTAGCTCCTCTCGGGTTTGACTTTGTCAGAGTGCACCTACCGTCTTCCTTGGTAGCTCCTCCGTGCGCCCTTAGAACTTGCTCGTTTCATCTAAGAGATCCAAGCTTGCACTCCGAGAGCCTCTGGCCATCATGGCTCCACCGCCGCTAACTCCGATCCTGGGACTTTAATCCATCTCGACAGGGCTACCGCCCGTGTCGAAGGCTAGTGGGCGAATCTGGGCTCTCGCAAATGGGACTGTGTTGTCATGTAGGCCCATAGCACCTCGGGGAGGTATTCTACCCACTTTCCTTTGAGATCTTCCAATTTGGTCTTCAAAGCGGCCTTAAGGGTTCTGATGGTGACTTCTACCGACCAAGGATCGCGGATGCCTGAGACGAGTAGTAATTCTTAATTCGAGCTCAGCACGTAAATCTCCGAATTTGAGTTTTCGACCACTCGTTGTCCCACACCAAAGTGTCCGACACCAGTGGCTCTGGGATACTAAACCCGCATATGATAGCTCGCCACACAAAATTGCGTATCTTCTGTGCTGTGATTGTGGCTAAAGGCTCCTGGCCTCAAATTCCCATTTGGTGAAGTAGCTCCATCATGACGACGATGAATTTACACGGCCCTTCCTAAGGGGCGTAGGTCCCAGCATGTCCACCCTTACTGGCTGAAGCGGTCAAAGGACTTGATCGACGTCAAGGGCCTGATAGAGGCGTGAGATCTGGCGTGCTCCCGCGCATCTTGCATTTCTTGACTAGGTCGGTTGCATCTTGAGTATTGTAGGCCGCAGCATCCTTGTCTCAAGACCTTTCCCCGCTAACGCTTCGAGTCTGGCAGGATTTCCGTGATATACCCCTCGCGCATTCTCTTAACACTATTAATGTTTTTTCCAAATATGCACTTGAGGATTGGTGAAGAAACCTCGCTTGTATAGGCTTCCTTATGATTAGTGAACCCCGGCGCACTGGCCCTATTTTAACTCGCTCTCGTCGCCGCAGACGTCCGTCTATTATATAGCCCCAACGGGGTCCATCCAAATACGGATCCGACCGGGCAACCTCCACGCCGTAGAGATCGACAGAGTGGCCTCGCCTGCATTCGACAGTGTTGACCGGCCGAGGTCTTCCCCGTAAGGTCAAGCCGCTAACTTTGCCAAGGCCTCTGCTCGGGAGTTCTCTGCTCTAGGGACATGTCTGACCTGAACCTGTACGAATTTTTTTAATAAATCTCGTACCTTTTTTAGATATAGGATCATCCTTCCACTTTTAGCCTCATAGGTGTCTTCTATTTGTCTTACTACCACCGAGTCGCCGTTGCACTTAGCCGGTCAATCCCAATGAATGGGCGAGGTCGAGGCCCCGCTATGACTACCATACTCGACCTCGCTTGTCGAGGCTTGAACCGAATCCGAGGGCGTACTCTATGTCTATTCCTTCCGAGGTCAAGATTAGACCCTCGGCTCCGCCTCCCTTGTGCGCTGAGGCTCCATCTACGCAGAGTTTCCGTGACGGGAGGTCATTCGTTGCTTGAGCGTTCTAAGCAGGTTCCACTAGGGTGAACTCCATGATGAAGTCGGCTAAGACCTGCCCTTTTATCGCAGTTTTTGTCTTGTATCTGATGTCGAACTCACTTAGCTCTATGGCCCACTTCATCAACCTTCCGGAGACTTCTGGTTTATGTAACACTTGCTTCATCGGGTATTCCGGCTGAACTTCTATTATGTGAGCCCTAAGTATATGAGCTCCAGCTGCGCATTCAAGGCCAAAATTAGTTTCTCCATCCTTGGGTACCTCTCCTCCGCTCCTCTCAAAGCCTGTACAATAGTAAATCGGATGTTGTACTCCGTTTTGGTCTCCGACGAGACAAAGATCGGGCCGAGAAGTCTCGATACTACAGAGATAGGCGAGGAGCTCCCTTCAATAGACTTTACTAGAATGGGGAGCTCAAATATGTTTTCAAAGCCGAAAATGCTTCCTCGCACTGCATCCCATTGGAAAGGCCTTCTTCGTGACTTGGAAGAAAGGTCAGCATTTATCACTTGCCCTAGATACGACCTACTTTAAGGCAAGAATCCTTCCCGTCAGTAATCGAACTTCCTTTATACTCGATGGCGGGCTACGTCGAGTACAACCTTTATCTGTCCCTGATTGGCTTCCACCTCTAAGTGGTTGACTATGAAACCCAGTGGAATTTTCCTACTGATACTCCAAAGGCAAATCCTCATTTGATTCAAGCCATGTTGTGTTTCTCAAGATCTCGGAACGCCTGACAGATTTAGCTGGCTGGAGCCCAAATTGCAGACGCACAATGTCATCTATGTACACCTCCAGTTGTGCCTATCTCGCCTCGAACATCCGATTCACCAACCTTTGATATGTAGCCCCGCGCTTTGAGCCCGAATCTGCATCACACGATAACAATAGTTCCCTGTCGTGGACGAACGAGGTCTTTCGTCACCCCGTCCATACTAACTGCTGTACCAAGAAGGCATCCATAAACTCGAGGAGTTCATGGCCCGCAGTGGCATCTACGATGAGGTCGATTCGCGATAGAGGGAAACTGTCCTTTGGGCATGATTTGTTGATGTCGCTGAAGCCGACGCAGTTCCATTCATTGCCTCGACGAGTACGACGCTATTAGCCATTCAGCAGGTATTTTACCTCCCGATCGCTCCCGCCCTCGTAGGGAGTTTGGTCGACTCCTCATTGATGGCTTTTTGTTTTCCGGCGTGAAGCTCCTCCTTTGTTTGATCGCTTATAAAGGACGAGCCGACGCTCAAATTCTATGGGTGATTACCGTGAGGATCAATTTCCTCCCATGTCTCGTCTCGTCTTTCCATCCCCAAGACGCCTGTTTCGCCTTAAAAAATGAATAAGGAGGTTTTTGAGGTCTTCCGCAACTTGAGAGCCGATATAGGCGAGATGTCTGTGGTCGCCATCCAACAAGACTTGCCCAGCTCTTCCGAAAGGGCTCAGCGTCGAGCGAGTACCTCATTACGCATGTCGAGCCTGGCCCACGTATATGTTGTCGAATCGCTTTTGTTTCCATGGATGCCGAGTAGCATTCCCCTAGCCACTCACGATCTCCTCGAACCATTCCTACCCCGCTTACTTGAGGGAATTTGATCATCATGTGATATGGAAGGGATGGCTTTTACAGACGAGAGAGGTCCGCCCCAACAACATGTTATAAGCAGACGGGGCGTCTACGACGAGGAATCTTGCCGTAGTCATCGCTTGGCATGGGGGATCTCCCAAGGTGAGTACCAATTGTATTGAGCCTAGAGGTAATACCTTTTCCCCTGAGAACCCCCGTAGAGGGGTGTTGACGGGTTCTAGTTTTTCCCTTCCGATGCCCATTTTATCAAAGGCCGACGCGAAGATGATATCGGCTGAACTCCCGTTATCAATTAGGACCCGATGAACTGTTTTGTTGGCCACAACTGCGCGAACTACCAAGTGGTCGGGCCATGAGGGTGCTGCATCCCTCTAGATCCGATTCGCAGAACGCGGCGGATGTGTCGAGCCGCGGGTAGTTTAGACACCGCTTGAATTTTCGCGGCCTCTCGACTTCGATGTTACGACGGGCCTTCCGAGCCGAAATCGGATTCCCCTCCTCCCGCGAATCCTCCCGAGATTACCCGATCTCACCTAGGGGTTGTCGCGCCGAGTCGCCGCTCGCCGAGGCGATGGTTGGTCGAGGCGCCTGCTCAGCTTGATTCGACTCCGATTGCCAAGGGATATAAAGCTACTGAGATAATTCCGATCGTGACAAGTAATTCTATTTGTCTCGAGCCAGATGCGCCGTCCAGGCGTGTTCGTGAGTCCCTATGGAACTCACAGCATTTTGGAGTTGTCTCTATTGCGTGGTCTAACTTCATTTGAGTCGCCACCTCAGAACCGTTCGTTTTCAGATTTCGCTAACCTCGTGATACCGAGGTCAGCAGGGTGGAAACGCTTAAGGCGATTAACGCTGCCGTTTTTCGGATTGCATGACCTAGACGATCTCCGAGGTTCCCACGCCTGGGATCAAGCCCATTTCTGGAGATCCTTCCCGGCTCGCTTGTCTCTTGGGGCTTCGCCCCGTCGCTTGTCCGCCCCGCCTTCGTGGAGCCGGACGAGCCTCTTTCGATATGAGGGCCTCTTCACAAGCACATACTGGCTATGAGCACCTCTCGCCATGCTTGTTTGGGGATTTTTGGAGATGGAAACATTAAGTCTTTCGACGAATCCCTAGTTTTTCAAAGAATGAACACAAAGGATCTATAATTTCTCGCTCTGTATATCTACCTTTAAAGACCTTATCAATCGCTGACATAAGACCTCAGGCTTTCTTGCGAGCCCTACTTAATGGTCAGCAGATGATAACTTTACTTTCTATACGTCCTGGCCCCAGTGAAGTGAGAGACGAACGCAATGGATAACTCCCTAAATGAGGAGATTGATGACGGTGGAAGTCTATTGAACCATGCCAAGGTCGGGCCTTGCAGGATAGCGAAGCTCTACATCGCACCTGGACCGATACCCATGCAGCTCCATTTGGTTTTTGTAAGTGTTGAGATGATCGACGTGGTCTCTAGTAATCGGGCGAACGCTTCCACCGTGGTATTCAACTTGGTCGAAGGGGGAAGTGGAGTACCTCACGTGTGCGACCTGGGCCTTTGTCGTACTGCCGTCCATGTCAGGAGCACGTCCTCTCACCACTTCCTTCACACGGCCGAGCTCTTGGTCGGAGGCCTCAACCCTCCTGCTCCCATGACTGCCTCCCGTCCCGGGTCGAGGGTGGCGCAATCACCCCCCGACGTGCCTCCAAGCTGCCGTCGCTGCCTTCCCTCTAGTGGCCTAGATGTGGTCCACATGCCCTCACCTACTGACCCGTCTCTCGCTTCTACTCTGGGAGTGCCACATTGCGTTGTCCTTCATGGGGAATGTCATGGCCTTCCCCGAGTTTGTCGCTACTCCTGCGGGTCGCTGGATCTGGCTCGTGAGTTTTTCTAACTCTTCCGCTCAGACGCTGGATTAGTGAGGTATGGCGCCCCACCCGTCCATGTCGGGTCTCGCATTGCTTCTAACGATCCGGAGGGCTCGCTTATCCGCATTGCTTGGTTGGTCCCGCATCCTGAGGATTAGCGTTGCTCCCGCTTAGGTTCCGAGTCATACCATCAAGAATCGGAAATCACCTATATTTGTAAAGGAATTATCGCTCCTTACGCACGGCTTAACCGACGATGTTCTTTTTCAACGGAACCGTCTGAGCGTAGATCGCCGTTTGGGCCGACCAGACTACTGCTGGTCGATGTAGGATGTCGGATTGTCTAGGCTGAAGTAGGATCGGGCCGCAATGCTATTAGTTTGCTACCGGGTTTCAAGGTGTCACCCCCGCAAAACAAGAAAATGGGGTCGGCGAGGGCTTCGCCTGCGGGCCGCCCGATGCCTGGCGTCATTCTCGAGAAAAGAGAGATCGCATACGCTGACTGCTTAGTATTGGCGTACCTTTCACCGATGGGGTGGCCTTGTATTTATAGTAGATGTTCAACCGCTGATGGTGATTAGATTTGTCTTCATTGGATGGGATATTTTTTATTGGTATCGGATTTGGTAAAGGATATAGAAAGAGCAGTTTATTTGAAATAATCTTCCTTCCTTATTGGGGAATCCTTTAGGGGATACGATTTGATGATGACCTATTATTGTCTTTCTTTCCTTATTGGTGAGATTTGGCTGGATTTGCGGAATAATATATTATTAGGAACTATTCTATTTTCTGTACCTATGGGAGACTTTCCATAATCGGTTCCTCGGGCTAATCAAGTCAGTCTCTTTATTCCTGCCGGCACCAAAGGCTTCTGAATGTTACAGAAGGCTAAATGCTCCATTGGGCATGTCTCTCCTTTGGGGTTTAGCGGATGAGCCTCAGTGTTTCGTTGGGCTGACCTTTTTCTTGGGCCTGGTAAGTGGGCCTATGAGCCTTATTTTATGCTTTTTTCAACCGGAACTGGGCTGGAGCGTGTGGGCGTCGTTGGGCCGGACCAGGACTACTGGTGGGCTGGGCTGTAGGATGCTGGATCGTCTGGGCTGAAGTAGGATCGCTGCAATGCTGGTTTGCTACTGGTTTTGAAGGTGTCACTCCTCTACAAAAACAAGAAAAAAGGGGGGTCGGCGAGGGCTTCGCCCGTGGCCGCTCCGATGCCTAAGTTAGTTTCTTTCTGAGAGAAAAGAGACCGCTGATCTTGAACTTTTCTTGTAACACACCTTCACCGTTTTTGCCAGATTTATAAAGTAGACGCTCAACTAAATGGGAGCGGGCGCCAGATTTGTCTCTACTGACGGGATATTTTATCGTATCGGATTAAAAGGATATAGAAAGAGCGCCTTATTTGAAATAAATCTTCCTTCCTTATTGGGAATCCTTTAAAGGGGATCCTATTCGATGATGACCTATTATTGTCTTTTCTTTCCTTATCGTGAGATTTGGCCGGATTTGCTAATAATATATTATTAGGGACTATTCTATTTTCCGACCTATGGGAGACTTCCCATAATCTGGCTCGGGGCCAATCGGGTCAAGCCCCCCATTCGGGCTGGCACCAAAGGCTTGAATGTTGCAGAAAGGCCTAAATGCTCCATTGGGCATGTCTCTCCTTTGGGGTTTAGCGGATGGCCCCGTGTTTCGCTAATGACCTTTTCTCGGGCCTCGTGCCGCCTTATGAGCCTTATTTTCGAACCCTATCCGTACTCAAAGCAGTAATGGGACTTTCAAATGAGTGGCTAGCCACAAATTGTTCCTTTTAAGGTAGATGAAACCAAACATTACTAGTACTAGTAACCTCTAACCGAAACCCCTAAAGGCTGAGGTTCAAATAAATTATATTTGTCACCAAAGAATGTAAATGTCAACTATTATTCCCGTTGACAAAGACCGAATAGTGTCAACTATTATTCCCGATAAAATGAACTAACCGTAGCTTAAATATTTCATTCAAAATTCAAATCATGTGCTCATATTTTTAAATTTTTATGTCATAAACAAAACAAATCTGTACTTTCATACAAAAATAATGTTTAATCCATGTATAATCAAATAAATAAAAAACAAAACTTTTCTTAAACCAAAATGATATATAATTTAGTTTAAAACTTTTCATCATAAAAATGACATAAAAACAAATAATTATCTTTTAGAAAATCTGCATTAATATCTCTTACCTCAAATGAGTACTTTAGAATCTCGAAGAAGCTAATCAGAAGAATCTTGAAGGAATATTTCGCCCCTAGCATAATAGGGAGGAACTATCAACATTAATTATTCACCTAAAACTATAGGTATGAGAATCCTAAGAATGTCATAATGTCAATATTATTAATCCTAATAATATTTTAAATATCATAACTATTAATAATTTAATTAATAAGTTTCAAAACTTTTATAAAAGTTGAATTCCTTTCGCATATGATTTCAAATATTTATTTATTTTATATTCTTAATTAATTCACCTACTCTACTAAAAATAATTATTATAGTTGATGATGCTTTTCAACTGAACCGGCTGGAGCATACCACTGGCCTGTCATTGGCTCGGGGCATTGGACTCCTCTCAAAACAAGAAACAAAATGATGGATTCGGGCCCACCCATGGCCCGATGCCTAAGTCAGTTCTTTCCGGTGGAAGAGAAGATCAACTACTTAGGGAATGAATTTTCGTGTATATGTCTGCGTACCTTTCACCGATGGGGTGGCCTGGTATTTATAGTGGATGATCATGACAACTTTCCTAGTTGGATGATGACACTGAATAATATCTTTCTTTATTGGAGGATGATACAATATTCCTCCCACTAGGTGGGAGATTTTCTTTCCTTATCGTAAACCGATTAATAAGGGATAATTGATGACTTTCCTAGTTGGATGATGATATGATATTCCTCCCATTGGATGAGAGATTTTCTTTCCTTATTGTTAACCGATTAAGAAGGGATAATTGATGCCTTTTCTAGTTGGATGATGATACGATATTCCTCCCATTGGGTGAAATATTTTCTTTCCTTATTGTTAACCGATTAATAAGGGATAATTGATGAGTAATAATTATGAAATATTATGTTTTCCTAATTGGTGGAGATTGGATATTTTCCTTTAATACGAATTCCCATTACATTACCACAACGGTGAATCAGCCTCATAGCTCATATTCGGGGGATGTCATCAAGGGCCCAAAGACTCGCACTAGGCCCGCCTAATCCTTCTAAGCCCGACATTTGAGCTCGTGTTCTGGGCTTGGGCGCCTATTATTTTAAACCCCATCGCCTCGAGCCTCTAAAGTATGATGGCTGATGCTTCTAACATTGACTTTTTGCTGATATACCGGGATTTGTTGATTAATATTGTTTCGCTAAATTGAGATGCTTGGTTCCTGGTCTGTTTGAGCTGTTTAGCCCCAAACCGAGCTACGGCCCGTGGCTATTGTACCTTTTAGGAGCAATTAGGGCTTCAAAACCGAGCTATCGCCCCGCTTGGCTGTTGTCATTCCGAATTGTTAAGGTTCGCAACCGGCTACAAGGCCCATGGATCGCTAAGGCCTTCCCCGATCGCTTAAGCTCCAAAATCTGAGGGCAGATGTAGGCTCCCAGGCCGAGGCCTTCTTGAGCTGTTGCTCGCAAACCGAGCCGGGCCTCGGACGCCAAGGCCTTCCCCTGAAATGTTGTTTCTATAACCGAGCCACAGGCTTCGGGCGCTAAGGCCTTCCCCGAGCCATTAAGCTCGCAAACCGAGCTACGCCAGGCTCCCGGGGCGCTAAGGCCTTCCCGATCTCGTTGCTCGCAACCGAGCCACCGGGCCTTGGGTGCCAAGGCCTCCTGCTGCTAAGCTCGCAAACCGAGCTACGGCTCGCGCTAAGGCCTTCCCGAAATGTTAAGCTCAAAATCGAGCTACTTCGCTCCCGAGCCATGGCCCGTGGCTACTTCTGGCCTTGAGCCGTTGCTCTACAACCGAGCCATCGACTCGTGAGCTACATGGCTCCGTAGCTACTTGGCCTTTGAGTTGAGTTAAGCTCGCGACCAGATACTGTGCTCCCCGAGCCACATGGCTCCACACTACTGGGCCTTGAGTCAAGTGCTCTCCCCGTAAACTAAACCACTGGGCTCCCCGAGCCATGGCCCGTGGCTTGGCCTTTTAAGTTGTTATGCTCTACGAACCGAGTTACACTACCTCGAGCTACATGGCTCGGCTACTTAGCCTTTTTTCAGCTATCAACTCAGAACCGAGCTACATGGCCTCGGGGTTTATGGCTCCATGGCTACTTAGCCTTTTTTGAGTCATGCTTCCGCAAAGTGAGCTATCGGGTTCCTGAGCTACATGGCCCGTGGCTACGGCATTTTTTGAAGTTATTGGGTTTTGCGAATCGGTTACCGGGCTCCCGAGCTACATGGCCCGTACACTTCGCCTTTGAAATGCGCTTTGGCGAATCGAGTTACTAGGCTCCCCGAGCTACGCGGGCTCCCGAGCCATGGCCCGTGGCTACTTGGCCTTTTTAGTCAAGCACTCGCGAATCGAGCTACTCGGGCTCGAGCTATATGGCTCCATGGCTACTGCCTGAAGCCGTTATGCTCTACTCCTCGAGCTACTCGGCCCCCGAGCCATGGCTCCGTGGCTACTTGGCCTTTGAGTTGTTGCTTTGTGAACCGGAAATGTCGGGCCCCGAGCCATGGCCCGCGGGCTGCCTGGCCTTTTGAGCAAGCACGCCCGCGAACCGGAGCCACTCGGGCTCCCGAGCTACTGGGCCCGTGGCCACATGGCCCGCTCGAACTAACATCGGCCCGGAGCTTGGCTCCGTGGTTACATGGCCGCTGCTTGAATTAGCTACATGGCCTCGAGCCATACCCGCGGGCTACTTGGCCTTTTTGAGCGCTACGCCCGGCAAACCGAGCTACTGGGCTCAGGGCTACATGGCATGTCTGAATCGAGCCGCAGTTTCGAAAGCTACTCGCCCGTGGCTACATGGCATGTTTGAGCGGTTACGCTCTGCGAACTGAGCTACTTCGCCCGCGGGGGCTACATGGCATTTTTTGACCGGGAAAGCCGCTAGGCCCCCGAGCTACTCGCCCGCGGGCTACATGGCCTCGCTTCGGAGCTGCTACGCCTACCCCGAGCCATTCGCCCGTGGCTACATGGCCTGCTTAAGCGATTACGCCGCAACTGAAGCATTGCCTGGCAGGCTACATGGTCCGTTCCGAACCGAGCCGCTAGGCTCCGAGCCACGGCCCGTGGCTACATGGCCCGGCTTCGAGCTGGCTACACTCTACTAACAGCCACGGTTCCCGTGGCTACACGGCCCGGCTCGAATCGAGCCGGGCTGGCTCCCGAGCTACCACTCCATGGTTACACTACCGCTCGAATCGAGTCAGCCGGGCTCCTGTTACTTGGTCTGCGGCTACATGGCTCGCTTGAGCTGCTACGCCAACCGGAGCTACTTCGCTCCGTGGCTACATACCGCTTCAACTGAAATGGGCCGGGCCTCTGAGCCTCGCTCCCACGACCTCTCCTCAAGCGATCCTCTCCAGCCGCGAGGATCACGCCCCTGCGGTGGGCTAGCTCCCTTCTCTATCCGCTTCTCGACGAGGGTCGAGGTGTCGTTCTCCTCCGATAACAGGGTTTTTTGGCTCATCAGTCTGGCCGTGTCTCCGGGCGCGAGATTACCCGCTGAGTTATTCTAACTCTTTCAACAGTGTCGTTGCAGCCGGTTACCCACCTCGTATGTGTCGGCTCTCGCACAGCTTTCTAACTCGCTCCGGAGGCTCATTGCTCACGTCGGCCGGTTCAGATCCGTGAGGATTGCCGTCTTACCAGGTTCCGAAGCCGATACCATCAGCTTGTCGAGATGTCATCTTTATTTGTAAAGCGAACCGGCTGCTCTACGCATCGCGCCAAACTAATGATGCTTTTCAATCGGAATCCCGCCAGCTGCGGCAAATCAGCCGGGCCTGGCCACGCTCTAGCGCTGACTCCTCCGTAAAAACAAGAAACAAAAAGAATCACGGGCTTGCCTGCCGCCGCCTGATGCCTAAGTCAGCTTCTTTCCAGCCGGGAAGAGAAGCATTTAATCGGCTAGGAACGAATTTCAGGCATATGTTCTACCTTCACCGACGTATTCTAAGATTTATAATGGATGATCATAACAACTTTCCTACGGATGATTTATTGACCGACAAGATCTTTCCTTATCGAGGATGATACACATTCCTTCCCACTGTGAGATTTTTCTTTCCTTATCTTAAACCGATTATCAGCGATAATTGATGACTTTCCCTAGTTGGGATGATTTATACGATATTCCTCCCATTGGGCGAGATTTTTCTTCTCAAGAAAGAACTGGACACAAGTGGATAATCGATGACTTTCCTACGGATGACGATACGTATATTCCTCCTCATTCGTGGAGATTTTCTTTCCTTATATTTGTTAACTCGATTAATATGATAATTGACGAAAGCAATAATTACGAAATATTATGTTTTCCCCATTGGTGTAGACTGGGTATTTTCCTCACTACTCTCCTAATTCCTGATTACATTATCACTCACGACCGCCCTTGTTTCGCCCATATTCGTGGATGTCATCGCGCCAAAGATTTGCACAGCCCGGCTTCTTAATCCCTTCTGCCCTCGACATCTGTACGTGTTCCTGCGCCCGCACCCTCATTATTTTAAACCCCATCAATAAGATAGTTTATATCATATTATCCCTCACGCTTATCTTGATCACAATATTAAATAAATTATCAAATCATAGCAAATATCTCTTTGTAAAAAATATATCTTCAATTACTTATCAAATACATATATTTATAAAATTTTACTTTCCAAACTTGTCATATTTGTTTATTCTAAGAATTTATCATCAAATCTTTACTCCTTTGCTTTTTTTTCTAAAATAATCGGAATATCTATAAATTTTTTTTCCAATATCAATCAATACTCAGACTTTAAGTTTTCTAGCTATTTTAATGAAAGACTTTAGACCCGATTTTTAATATTAAATGATATTAATCATAAAAAATATACCCTTTCGGCTTTTACTAAATGTTCCTTTTTATCTTTTTAAATTTAAAAAATCACAAGATTCTCTTTTACTCTTCAACCCTATTTGCCACACATATTCATTTCTTAATGTGGTCCCCCTACTTCGTCTTTTTTTGTGTACAATAGTCCTCTACTACATTTATTTCTTCGCATTTTATTTTATTTTTAAAAGAAAGAGAGTGAAATATAAATCTTACTTCTTTAGGATTGATCTAAACTTAAGGAAAATTAGAGAATCTACACTAAATAAATCTAGAAAAATGAATAATGAAAATCTTACCTTTCGAGTTGCTTCTTAAACAAGAGGATTATATAGAAAAGAAAAAGATATTTATTACC
Organism: Tetrastigma voinierianum; assembly: GCA_016808115.1. NCBI lineage: Eukaryota > Viridiplantae > Streptophyta > Magnoliopsida > Vitales > Vitaceae > Tetrastigma > Tetrastigma voinierianum. The sequence goes on from JAEQBH010000508.1 coordinate 458,373, forward strand.
ATTAACAATATTTTTTTTTTTTTTCTACAAATGAATTTAAGAGAAATCTCACATTGAAAACTTTTTTCAAACTCTAGTTCTTGAATTGCTATGGTTAGGAGAGGCTATACAGAGAGAAACGGATGACCCCAAGGAATAATAATATATATTTTATTATTTTCCTTTCTATTTATACCTAAAGTTCCCCTGATGAATTACCAATATACCTTTTATTAAAAAAAATTACTTATTTGCCCTTTTCAAAATTCAGGGTATCACAAGTTATTTAAAGAAATATTTTGGGTTAGTTTGATTAACGTTTTTAAAAACAGTTTTTTGTTTTTAAAAAATAAGAGGAACAAGGAAACATAATTGGTTTTATTTCTTTTTTATTTCAAAAAACACAAAAAATGCACAAAAAAAAAAACTAAATTAAGATAATATTCTCTATGATGATGCTTTTTTAATGGAGCGAAATTGGAGCGTGTGAAATTAGTTGAAATTTAGGCCGGATTGTTTGTGGGGAGTACGGGATCTTGTGTCTGGATAAATGCAGGCTGAAGTATGTACAACTGCAATCTGCGTCACACGCAAACCTTGGTCGTAGCACTCCTATGTAAAAACAAGGAAAAAGGGAGGTCGGCGGGCGTACCGAGTGGCGCTCAGATGCAAGTCGGTTTCTTTACGAGAAAGAAAGAGGCTGCCGAATTGTTTAATCTTGGCGTCTCTCGGAGTGTGTGTTTTTCACAGATGGGGTGATGCGTGTATTTATAGTAGATGCTCGGCTTGATTGGATTGCGGTCAGGACTCGCTCCCATTGGTTGGGATTTTCTTGTTGCAGTATCGGTTGGTAATGTATTTGGAAAGAACAGTTTATCTGGGATAATCTTCCTTCCTTATTAAATTTGGTTATTTGGCGATGATCTTTATTATTTTCTTTCCTTATTGATAAGATTTATTGGATCGGTAGGATGACGTCTTGTTAGAGGTTGTCCCCATTTTTGCATTGGCAAAACAAATCGACTTACTCGGTATGGACCTTAATTTATCGAAGATCGTATTTTAGGCTGTGAATTGGTCTTAGTTTTAATTTGATCAGAAGTAGGGGTGTTACGATAGACGCCGCTTCTTGGAGAAGCGGCGGTGGGCTTCTTGGATCCTTATTTTTCAACCTGTCGGTTGCTGACCCTTGCGATGCGGTGTACGTGGGGCGAAGTACATATCGCTTCTTGCGCCAGGGTGCGGTTCCGTGTCTGCTGGTACAGGTTAGTTGAGCTTGTTCGTAGTCATATGTTTTATGATAATGATGACTCTTTGGTTTTGCGCTCGTTTCTCCCGCCTTTAGTTTAACTCCGAGTTTCTTTACGTGGCACTCCTCAGATCTGTGCTTTTGGTTTCTCGATCTTCTTTAGATGTTTTCATATGCTTTCGAGTTCTGTTTGACCTCTTGTGCGTAGAGTTTTTGGCCCCTTTTCGGAGATTGTTTCTTTTGTCTTTTCCTTAGGGTTCTTTGCATCTCTTTGGCCTTTTTAGTTAGTCTTTGACAGAGCCTTAGGGGTTAAATTGGTGGATTCTTTCCCCCTCTTTTTCTTTGTTTTGTTTTGCTATGGGATGAGGTAGTTCTTCTTTGCATATCGTTGATGGCTCTTTTGTTTACATTCCCTGATCCTACGGACTAGAGGTGCTTCGGCCATCCCGATCGCGTTGTCCTTGGGACGCTCTGAGGTCTTCCACTTCCTTTGAATAAAAAGTAAAGGGATAATAAAACTAATCAAATATCCTAAGGGGTCGGATTATCTCCGATCTGCTGTCCGGCATGTTGTAAATGTGGGTCCTAGCAGGGTCGGCCCTTCGTATGGGGTTACCTTCGTTGAGCGTTCACCAGGCCTCCCCTGACGTCGAGATATATGGATCCACGGCGTTTTGACCCTTTATGTGGTTAGATTGCCCGAGATGGGTAATGTTTCTTTGAGGTTGCCTTGAGAATGGTCTTCGTTTTCCATTGCATCCTTTTGCAAAGGGTGTCTTGCAACCTTGTGTCTGTCGCTGACTTGCACCCAACGGATGGGGGTATTTTTGGTGGGCTATTGGCGCTTTGGAGCCAGGGGTTCGGCGTCCACAGTGTGGCTCTGCTCCTGCATCTTTTAAGTCGAAGAAGGAGACCCTGAGGAGCTTCTTCTAGCCCTCTCCAGGGCAGTTAAACAGGAGCTCTACGTGATCTGATCTTCCTTCTTCGCGTAGGTCATGGAAGGCCAGTATTTCTTCGTCGATGGTTTCGATTGGGAATCTGATCAGCCGGACGGGGAAGACACTGGGTGTTCAGACGGCTTGGGCGCCCTGATAATCTTCATAGTATTGCAGCATTTCGACGCGAGAGAAGCATCTAAAGGTGATCGAATGTTTCTGATTTTATATTGTCTTCATATTTCCCAAGTGCTCGTCTTGACCTTAGCGCCGAAGATAATGTCATAGCTCTGGCGTTGGCGGAGTGTCCTGCTCGTCCTTGCAGCGGAGTTGATAAAATTCGGACACATTCACGGCCCATCTAATTTGAAATTACGCCAGATTCCTGCCTTGAGGCCTTGGCCTCCTTCCACCTGAGAGTCTCCTCCGTTGAGCTTCTGCTTGCCACTCTGCGATATTTTGGTTCATTTAGACGATGTCTGAAGCCCGAGTGTGGAAAAAATCAAGCTCATTGAGAAGGGCCGTAGTTCTGAGTTCGAAGTTGGGGCGTCTCCGGAGGCTTCTCTGAGACAGGCTTGGTAGCCGTCGCGGCATGGCCAAGAAGCTCGAGTGGTTTAGGCTCCCTTCCTCCTTCCATGCCTGTCGTAGAGGCAAAAAGTCTCTTAGGTGCGGCCGTCGACCGTAGTTGGCCAGTATGCACCTCTTAGTTTGGAATCCGCCTTCGGAGAATGTCAAGTCACCTCCTCGAAGGAATGTGAGAGTTGAAGAAGAAAAAATCGAAACCAAAGTGAAAACATGGACTCTTTGCTCTCTGTCTGAGGCGCTCGCGGCGATCTTAGTTTAAATCCCGTCCTCGAGATTCGACCTTGGGAGGTCGAAGCGTTGCTGTTGTGAGGCTACGGCTTTATCTCTTGGAGGGTTGCATCGGTAAGGTTTCCAATCGTGCTTACTCCCGTCTTGATTCAAGTTGAACATTAACTTCATGTTCGATATGCAGGTAGCCACTCATTTGAAGGGCTGTGAAAAGACGAGCTAAATGTACGTGAGAATTAACCGGTTTATAAGGCGAGGCGTGGCTCTCACGTCGAGCGGCCATTTGCGGGGTGGCCTTCGGGACATGAATGAAAAGAGTGGGAGGCGACAAATCGATCTAAAACATACCACGTCATTTCGGCTCGGGCGAAAGTAGGAAGATGAGGGTTCAGTAGCACATCGTGCGGCGAGCCGGGAGGTTCGAGATGCTCTCCAGGCCGCGCAAAATGATTTGATTGAGACTCGAGAAGGGCTAAAGTGCGCGAGTGTGAGCTTAATTGGTTAGGGAGCTCATCACATCCGAGAGCGAGCTCACGGGATCTTGAGTGGAGAAGCCACGTGCGTGATAGTGATACGGCGATAAAGGAAACCTGACTCGAAGCTGACGTCGTGGAAACCAGGGTCGAATCTTCTTGGAAGCGCCGTCGTGAGTCCTCGAGCCATGAGCAGGCGGAGCAATTTGAGCAGTGTCGCGAGATTCTGCCGAATCTTTATCCAGTGGGTTCAGTTTGGTTGCTCGAGAGATGGGGTTATTAAACCGATTGAGGACCAGTAGGTGCTTTCAGTGGGCCTCTTGGTGGCTCGCTTTTCAACAAAAAGCTATTCGCGATGCTCGAGATCTGGACTTGACCGACCTCGAGGCAGCGAAGAGCGGAGAATCTCTTTCTACGAACTATTCTCAAGATCCTGGTACTCCTGTTGAGGCCCATTCCCCATCTTCGTCGTCCGCTCCTCCTACTGACGCCTGAACTCCTGTGCTCACCTCTGTTTGCTTGATGTCGACTTATATATATATATATATATATATATATATATATATTGTTTTTTTTTTTTTTTTTTTTTTTGTCGGGCTGGGAGCTGAGACACAATGTAGCCCTCCTTTTAATAAAAACTCATTTTTAAAGATTTGTCTGTTCTCAACAGGATATTTTTTACTTTTCTCCTTAGGCCCATATAGCTCGAATTGTAGGTATGGCAATCAGACTCGTCAATGATCATTGAGACCTCGTTTGCTAATGCCTGCTCTGCTGGCCGGTTCTGGGTTGTGCCAGGTGGTGCAGGTGGAACTCGTCAGGTGGCCCATTAGTGGTATGCGGCATGAGTTGACTGGTTCCTTGGGTTGCACGTCACGTTTGTGGCGAGTCGTCGATGCGAGTTCTTAAGGCTTCCATCCCGGCTAACGGTGGTCGGCCCGATTTCTTGGGTTGCGACTGTCTTGTGAGTCAAGTCATCTGATGGAGTGGGTGGGGCTCATCGATGTGAATGGTTGGCGGGGCTAGATCAGTGAGCTAGATGGGAAGAGCTCGTCGATGTTGGTGTTAGGCGGAGTCAGTGAGCTAGGAGGAAGGCTGGATTAGGTGAGCGTTTAGTGGGGCTGGGTCGGAGATCGATGGGAAGGCTCGTCGGATGAATGGTTGAGTGGAGGCTCGTCAGTGAGGCGATGGAGAGCTCGGCTCGATGTGAATTCTTTGGCGGGAGCTCGTCATGTAATTTGAGAGGAAGAGTCGTCAGTGAATAGTTAGTAGAGCTCGTCTAAGTGAGCTGATGGGAAGAACGTCGGGTGAATAGTTGAGTAGAACCGTCAGAGTGGCGATGGGAAGAGCTTCGTCGTGTGAGTGCTGGCGGAGCTCGCGTCCATGTGGGGCGGGGGGGAAGAGCTCGTCGGAGTGAGCGGTTGAGTGAAGGCCGTCCAGGTGAGCTTGATGGGAAGAGCTCGTCGAGTGAATAGTAGGCTCGTCGAGTGAGCGATGGGAAGAGCTCGTCGGGTGAATGGTTGAGTAGAGCTCGTCCCGAGTGAGGCGATGGGAAGAGCTCGTCGATGTGAATTCTTTGGCGAGGGCTTCGTCCATGTGAACTAAGAGGAAGAGCTCGTCAGTGAAGCTTGTTGAAGTAAAGGCTCGTCAGTAAAGCGTGGGAAGAGCTGTCGAAGTGAATAGTTGAGTGAAGCTCGTCAGAGTGGCGATGGGAAGAGCTTCGTCGGGAGTGAATGGTTGAGTAAAGCTGCGTCCAGTGAGCGATGGGAAGAGCTTGTCGATGAATTCTTTGGCCGGGAGCTCGTCGAAAGTATGGCTGAGGGAAGAGCTCGTTAGAGTGAACAGTTGAGTAGAGCTCGTCCAAGTGAACTGATGGGAAGAGCTCGTCGGAGTGAATAGTTGGGTAGAGCTCGTCTGAGTGAACTGATGGGAAGAGCTCGTCGAGTGTTAAGTGAAACTCGTCAAAATTAAGCGATGGGAAGCTCGTCAATGTGAATGGTTGAGTAGAGCTCATCGAGTAAATGATGGGAAGAGCTCGTCGGAGTGAATAGTTGGCGGGCTCATCCGTGGCTGGCCCGAGAGGAAGAGCTCGTCGGTCACGAGCTACTCGGAGTCATAAATGGCATTTGTGGCCTTAAGCGTAATCTTAACTTTGAGTTGATCGACTGTTGAAGCGGCGTGGCTGTCTTTGAGTGGATCACCTCGTCGGATTGAAGCGGCGTGGCTCGGGCGTTGTGGCCTTAGCGCGATGTAGCTGGATTGATCGACTCGTTTAGAGCGTGGCGCATCTTGGTGGATCACCTCGTCCAGTTGAAGCGGCTGGCTCGGTATTTGTGGCGCCGGCGGCAATGCTTTGTGGGTTGATGCGACTTCGTTTGGCGTGGCTGTCTTCCGGTGGATCACCTCGTCGAGTTGAGCGGCCGTGGCTCGTGGCCCGTGGCCTTAAGCGGCGATGTAACTGAGTTGATCCTGCTTCGTTCCCGCCAGCGTGGCGTATCTTTGAGTGAATCACCTCGTCGGTCGCCGGCGTGGCTCGGGCGTTGTGGCCTTGGTGGCGGTGCTGAATTGTCCAGACTTGTTTAGGCGGCGTAGCTGTGTTGAGTGGATCACCTCGTCGGATTGAGCGTGGCTCGGTATTGTGGCGCGGGACGATGTGGCACGAGGTTGATCAGGCTTCGTTTGAAGCGGCGTGGCACGGTAGCGAGTGGATCACCTCGTCGGATTGACGATGATGGCTCACGAGGCGTGTGGCTAACGTGGCAATGTGGCTTTGAGTTGATCCAACTTGTTTAGGCAGCGTGGCCTGTGTTGAGTGGATCACCTCGTCAGATTGAGCAGCATGGCTCCGGGCGTTGTGGCCTTGGTGGCAATGTAGCCTGAGTTGATCCGACTCGTTTAGGCAGCGTGGCCTGTGTTGAGTGGATCACCTCGTCAGAATGAAGCGGCTCGTGGTACATGCGTCTGTTTGGGTTGAATCTGCTGCGTCTGTCGTCGACTTACGATTTCCTTGGAAGGTGCGAGCGTCTTTAATGCGGTCGGAGAATTGGAGCGTTCGAGGTGACCTTCACAAGTGCTTTGGCCTTCTTATAAATGGTAGGTCCGTTGGTAATGAGTTTACGTTTTGAATACTTTGGCTTTTGGCAGTGCGTGGCTAGTGCAGTAATGAGATGGGTATCGAAGTACGAGTCGTCTTCTTTGGGCATCCACATGGAGATTATGGAGCGGTCCTGTCGGCTTTCTTCATGTGGGAGTTGTGTTTTTCCCTAGTCTCCCACCTTTATGGAGTCATGTTATTCCACAACTTCATCTTCAGGGAATGCGTCAGAGAAGGTGGTGCGTCTCTTCTTGGCTGCTCTCTCTGTTTTTATTCTTCTTCTCCTCCTCTTTTCTTCCTCTCTCCTCTTTTCTCCCTCTCACTCTTCTCTTTTCTCCCTTCTCTTCTCCTTCTTTCATCTTTTTTTTTCCACATCTCATTCTCCCTTTTTGTTTTCTTACATAAACTCCTTGTCCTTTTCTTGCTTCTCCTCTTTTCCACCTCTTTCCTTTCCTTCTCCTTCTTTTCATTCTGTCTTTCTCCTTTGCCGTTTTTTTTTTTTGAGAAGCTGTTTGTATACTTTGATCCTTTCAAGATATGTCGATGACACCATGATTAACTGGCCCAGATAACCAGGTTCAATTGAAATAAAGAAGCTTTCCTTTTATGCTATGAACTTCTCATTGTGCCTTTTACGATTTTCGTATCTCCCGAGGCGTATGAGATGTCGTGACGTAATCAACAAATGCTCGACTCATGTCTAATAATTGTGGTATATTACAAGCAGGCCTTATTGGTAAAAACGCTTAGGTGTTCAGCATTCCATGTATCTTTATGAGATTTCCCTCTTACATTTGAAGTTCGCAATTACTTGATTAAATGACTCGGGATATATGATGTAAGGACCTTCCCGAGTTGGGGCTAGTTTTCCATCTTATTTGGATTCTTCCTTCTTGTTTGGGAGCTTCTTTAAGACTAAGTGCATCTTGCATGTAGCTCTGGGGCTTGACTCTTTGATTATAGTACCTTCTTTGTTTTTTCCTTTGATGACTCCTCAGATGCCTTTGAACCTGTCGCGCTTTTCATCCCCAGAGTTACAGTTTAGACGAAGGGCCTGCGTCATTTATGCTCCTCTACGATCTTAACTACGATCTGGGAGACTTTGGCTGACCTCCCACGAAATTTCTTTGCCTGAGTGCGAAAATTGAAACTTAAACTGGGGTTTCGAGTTGCTGACAATGTTGTCTGTGAGCGTAGTATCGGGAGGTATTCTGCAATTTCCATAGGTCTTCCAACTTGGTCTTGAGGCGGCTTTAAGGAGTTACGATAGTAACTGACACACATCCATTTGATTGCGGGTGTCTTTGAGGACGAGTAATAATTTTAGTCGAGCTCGCGAAAATCTACAATTGCGTTGTCATTGTTTCATGTGACCCAAATTAGGCAGGCAGGTCAGGTGAGTCGAGGCAAAACACAGGGGCCTTCGTTTTATTTCTTTAAAGTCGTTAATCAAATCTCTTTAATTCTGGTTTATTAAATTTTCATTTCAAAGTGTCGCGACCGAAACCGACTTGACCGATTTGATCAATGGAGCAGTTCTCAGAGCATTTTCAATTATCTTATCAAAACATTTGGCTTGTCTTATTCATTTTTACTAGATTTTGTAAATTCGCGGAAGCATGTCATTTTAGGGCAAGCCTTAAACATTCCTGATTAACAAAGATTAATAATATTTACATTTAACAAAATGCCTTTACAAAAATAAGGATCCAGTTCAATTTGTTTTACAAAATGTCGATGTTTGAAAAATAGATAATGCATATGTGGAGCATACTCAGTAATTCCTTACAGCTATGACTGGAAACTCTCGATCTTGAGTCTTGCTTGATGTCATCACTCGATTACTGCGCATTGATAAAAACAATCGCTAAGCATTTTCATGCTTAGTGGTTACATCTGATTCTATGTTCCAATTTAGGATATAAATCATGCATTAATCAAAATAATGCCTTTGTCTGATATCGATTGTAATGTAAAAATACTTATCTGAATACACTTTTCAATACCATCATTTCATTGTTGGTTTGTGATTCCTTATAACTGCAAGTCGGCATCACGACAGTTCGGTTGGTGAATCACACTTTTGTTTGTCATTGATAGTAATGTGGTTTCACATTCAATAATACCGTCTCACATATGTTGCCAGGTCGACATTCCACGGCTTGATTCGGTTGGTGAATCACAATGGCATTTGTCATTGATGGTAATGTGATTTAGCGTTAAATATTGCAGTCTCATATGATATAAAAGTCGGCATTCACGGCAATTCGGTTGGTGAATCATCATATAAATCGTCATTAGCAATGTGATTTCGCGTGAAGCAATCTGGTTACCTTCATGGCGAATTGATTGAATCGAAGTCATGTTGAGTAAATATCGTTTAAAAATCGATTTACTTTTATCACGATAAAAATTACTTGATTGAATACTACGCCGCCCATGCATATATTTGGCAAATGATTCGAATAACAATGATTCAAATCAATACTAATCATTCAAATCACGATATATATGCATATTTTTAAATAAGAGCTTAATATCGAGAATAAGAGCGTGTAGTGAACAAGCTAGAATAAAGAACAAGTATAGAACGAATAAAGAATAGAGAAGCAGGTATAGAGCGGAGACGAAGAATAAAGCAGTATAGAGCAGGACAAAGAATAAAAGCGGGTATAGAAACGACAATTATGAGTTAGTTTGCTCTCGATGTCAATCCTGGTCAAGGTTATAAATCTTCACACTTTTTAGTCAAATCATTTATTCACTCTTAGTGATTATGCAAATAGTGTACTAAATGGATTCGCTTTGCCCTCGCGACTGGTATGAATGCGCTTTTTGACTTAGACTCATTCTTATTCTCTATGAGTCTACTTTACTTAGGAGTGGAATCATTCAATCGGATTATCGAACCAAAGTTATGGCATTTCATGCCAGTAATAAATTCTGGAATTACACTGGGAACAGTTTGTATTACTAAATTTTCCAGGGTCTTAACTCCATATTTGACACTATCTCTTTGTACTCTTTTAAAGCTAAGGTGCTAAGGGTTCTATTCCAACTGGAATCACCCAATTCGGAGCACCGAAACTCAAGTTACGTCTGAAACAACCGGACTACTCTATGTCCAAAGCTGATGCAGGAATTTTTCTTGCACATGGCTCCACTTTGAGTGAATTTTTAGGCCACTTAGGATCAGAATTAGACGATACCTTCTCTTTAAGTTTGGTTCTCCTTGAAGTCTATTTTACTTAGCCACTTGAATCACTCAAATCGGATAAGTAGAGCAAGTTCACGGCCAAAATACGAAAACTAATTCAAACGGAAGAACCAGACAGTTCACCGGTAGAACTTAACTTCTACTGGTAGAACTTGGCCAAAAATGACCAGAATCAAAGTTGTACCAGTGAACCAACCTGCAGGTAGAACTCTCGAAAGAAGATGCAGGAATGTGTGTTTTCTCGCATTTTATATGTTTCAGCTCGATCAACTCTATACCTCATAAATACTTCAAGACCCTTCAAATTCATCTTATGATCTCTTTTCTACTCAATTATCATTCAATCCTTCTCTTATTTCAAAGACCTATTATGAATTTCCTTTTAAAAACAAAATTCCCAAATATGGATCTGCTTATACACATACCAAATACACAAATTTATTAGGGTTTGTTCTAACACGTACTTTTTCTTTGCAATTAAGCCAGTAAATCCAACCTCGAAAGGAGGATTCCATGTTTTTCTTGTACATTTGGGGTTTACCCGCAAACACCTCAACAAGTTAAGGTTTGTGTGATCTCTTCCACAAAACCCTAGACAAAGGAGGACCATTCTCCAAGAAACAAAGCCTTGAAATCAAAACACACACTTGAACCTAAGATGAATACATACTTGGTTTTGATCTTCTCTCCTTCTCCCCTTCATGCTTACCTCTTCTTCCTCTTGTTCTCTCCCTTCTTCTCCTCTCCTGCGGTTTTGCTGAGGCAAAATTGGAGACCAAATGCATTTAGCTTTGGTTTTCATTTTAATATTTTCAACTTTCATAAATTGCAACTGGCCACAAACTCTTTAATTTTAATTCAACTTGTTTAATTCTATTGTGGCCATCTCCTCCCACTTTTTTGATATTTATATCCCTTATTAAATTTCAATTTTATCCACAGTGCTCAAATTTCAGGGTTCATAAATTGCTATTTCATAATTTGTGATTTATCAATTTTCACGGAAAAACCTGAGTTGTCGGTCGTAAAATATATAATAAAATTATAAAAATTCTAGGAGTATTTTTAGCGTTACATTCCGTTATCGATACGGGGCTCTTGGGATGCAAACACGCATATGATGGCTCGCCACACGAAATTACGTATCTTTTGCTCTGTAATTGTGGCTAAAGGCTCGGCTTCCGCCCACTTGGTGAAGTAATCCTCAGCGATTATGAATTTGCATTGACCTTTACCGGCGGACGAGGTCCCAATATGTCGAACCCCATTGTTGGAAAGGCGGCTGGTGTCGATATTTGAGGCTTGTGGGAGCGTGAGATCTTGGCGTGCTCTGGCGGATCATTTCTTGACCAAATCGATTGCATCCTTAGTATAGTTGGCGATGGTATCTGCCTTAAGACTTTTCACGCTAATGCAGAGCTAGATATGATTCGCATATACCTCGTGTACCTCTCGTACGTACTTGGTGTCCTCTCATGATGCATTTAGGAAGGATCTGAAAAATCCTCGCTTGTGAGGCTTCCTTTATGATTAAGTGGTTGGGCGACCTCGCCGCATTTTGGCGGCTTCTTCCGAGTCGATGCGGTAGGCTTAGTCTGTTATAATTCCATATGGGGTCCATCTGGCTCGGCAGAGACTCTACAGGCGACCACCATCTTATAAGGATCGATAGAGGGTTAAGCGAGTATTGACAAGTGTCGACACAAGTGTTCTGTGGCTGTGGTAACTTTGCCCGAGGCGTGCAACAAATTCTGCTCACGGGACGTGTTTGTTTGAACCAACACAAATTTCTTTAATAAATCGCGAACCTTTTGGAGGTATAAGATCATCCTTTCACTTTTAGCCTCGTAGGTGTCCTCTATCTTGTCGACTACGGTTGAAGTCCTTTAGCCAGACTCTCTAATTGTCGACCTCTAATGAATGGGCGGTTAAGGCTATTATGTGACCTCATGCACACCGGCCGTTGTTAGATGTATGGGAATCCAAATCTAAGTCTGAACTCAATATCTATTCATACGGGAGGTTAGGATAAGTCTGCTCACTCCTTGCGCATTCGAGGCTCATACGGCCGACTTCCAAATTGGAGAGGTGGTCGCGCGAGCTTGGGCATCCACTGTCGAGGGTTCCAGGATTGATGTAAACTCCATGGCCAGTCGGCAGAGACACTGCCATTTATTGCGGTTTTTGCTTTGTGTCTGACTCATCGAACTCGCTCGGCTCACATGGCCCACTTCATCGGTCTGTAGGAGGTCTCCGGTTTATGTAATACTTGCTTCATTGGGTACTCTGTTGGGACTTATAGTATGAGCTTGGAAATCTGAGTGGAGCTTAGATTTGCGGTCACTAGGGCGAATTAATTTTCCATTCTTGGGTACCTCTCCTCTCACTCCTCTTAGAGGCTGGTAACGAGTAATAAAGCTGGATCTTGAACTCGCTCTTTATCTCGACGAGGGCGGCTGGTTGAGAAAAGAGTCAGGCACGGTAAGTATAGAGTGAGGAGCTCCCCTTCGACAGGGCTTACTAGAATAGGAGGGGAACTCAAGTATGTCTTCAACGACGAGAATGCCTCTTCGCACTTTGGGTCCCATTGAAAGGCTTTCTTCAGAACTTGGAAGAAAGGCTGGCATTTATCACTGCCACAGACCTGGCAAACCCAAGGCTGCGATCCTTCTGTCGGAGTCCTGGACCTCAGCACATTCCACGATGGTGATGGCATCGCCAGAACTTGCGCGCTTTATTTTGTCTGGGTATGAATTCCTTGTGGTTGACTATGAAACCGGGGGAATTTTCGGTGAAACCACATGAGAGCCCCATTTAAATTTGGGATTCGATTTCATATTGTACTTCGCCAGGATGCGGAGCGCCTCGGAGAGATGAAGCGATGTGGAATCGGTTGTGGTGGATTTTACCCGGTATGTCGCTGCGTATACCTCCGTAGTTGCGCTATGCAGCACGGAACATCGGTTACTAACCTCTGGTAGGTCGCTCTGCGATTCTTGAGTCAACAGCGTAATGGAAGTTCCCGCAATCTTTTGTAATGACAGAGTCTTTTCTTAGTCATAAAGTCCATCTTGTCGGTTTATGCTTAGGAAAATGCATCCATAAAGCGAGAAGTTCGTGGCGCGGTGGCGTCCGATGGTCGATTCTTGGCGAAGGGAAGGCGTCAGCCGGGCGTAAGCACGTTTATGTCGATGAAGTCGTCTGGTCGATCCTTGCCATTTTCTTTTTGGCGAGTCTGACATTTGCGACCGCTCGGGATATTCTGCCTCTCTGATCACTCCACGCGGAGGAGCTTAGCGATCTCCTCGTTGATGGCTTTGCCTTTACGGTCTGAAGCTCTGCGCTTTGCTTGGCCCAGGTTTGAAGGATGGGTTGGTGTTCGATCTATGAGTGATTCTTGTAGGGTCGATTCATTTCATATCTGCTTGCTTCCATGCAACGTCTCTGTCTGTCTTAAAAGCGGGTGAGGAGGCTTTTGAGGTCTTATTGGTTGGGTAGATGTAAGCCAGATGTTAGGTCGTCACCAGTGATCTGGGTTCTAGTTCCTCAGGGGCTTGAGTGCAGTGAGCACCTCGTCGCGCATGTCGAGCTCGTCATTCACGTTGTCATTGCTCTTTGTTTCATGGAAGTTTGTGTAGCATTCCACTGGCCACTAGTTGATCTCTCGGACCATCCTACTCAGTGGCAATGGTCGGAATTTGATTATCATGTGATGCGTGGGGGGATGGCTTTTATTGCATTGAGAGAGGTGCGGCAACATGTTATAAGGTGGCTAGCGGGCGTACGATGAAAGGAACCTTCTTCATTGTCGTCTCTGGCAGAGCCTACGTAGTGAGCACGATTGAATCGAGCCCGATGGTAATACCTTTTCTCCCCAAAAACCACCGCCAGGGTGTGTTGCGGGTTCCGGCTTTTCTCGATGCCCGTTTGTTAAAGGGTGGCGAAAATGATGTCGTAGAACTCAGTTATCAATTAAAACAGATGAAGCGTGTGTTGGCCGCGTGCGCGAACTACGAGGGGTCGTCATGCGAGTCAGCATCCTTGAAATGCGAGTGAGAAGCATGTGTTAGTGTGGAGTCGCGGTAGTTTAGATCTTTGCTTGTATTTCCCCACTTCTGGCGATCGATGCTCTGTGAGTGGCAACCCGTAGAACTAGATTCTCCTCCTCTGATCCTCCGAGATCACGTGGATTTCTCCGAGGAGTTCTTGGTGTTGAGTTGGATTTCTTAGGCGGCTGTTGTTAGTCGGGGCACGAGTTGATTGGGCACGACTTTGGGCACCCCAGATGCGGGCTTTGTGCAGGCTTAGTTCCACGGAGATATGAAAGCGTCGGAATTATCCGCGTTGTAATGGAGTATTCTATTTCTCTTTTGATTGTATCATGATTGTCAGTGCGATGCCCTGAAATCCACATGGAACTTCACTTGATATTTGAGTGTTGTCTTGTGGGCGGGATCGGTTCATCGGGTTGGCCATCTCGAGAGCCTTCCGTTTAGTACTTCATCGCGGGACCTGCGACATGAAAACATTAGGGGAGTGAAGCGTTGGGGCGAGGAAATAACGTTGTCGTCTTCCAGTTGTGGGTGAGCAGGGCGGCTCAAAGATTCCCAGCCTTTTAGGGATCGTTCTCGATCTTTACTTGGGGATTTTCACAGTCGTCTTGTCTTTTGGGGGCTTAGTCACCATTTGTTTGTCACGCCAGTACTTCTCTCTTTGCGGGTGGAAGAGCTCTCCCTCTTGGATATGAGGGCTTCCTCGTGGTTATATATTTCTGCCTTTGGCGGTAAGCCCATTATGCTTGTAGGGGTTCTTTGAGATGGAAAACATGGATCCTTTGTTTAACGCTCCCAACCTGCTGATGAATCTTGCTGATGGCGAATTTTTAGAGTCGGGTATGTGTCTATCTTCGGGGGACTCGGCGTTGAATCTTTACCGCGTATGACGAGGCTTTCTGCTAGCCACAGCAACGGTCAGCGAGATGGTAGCTTCGGCTACGTACGTCGGCTCAGATGAAGTGGGAGGCGAGCCTTGATGGATGACTCACGAATGAAGAGATTGATGAAGGATTACATTAAGCAGGCCGTAGGGCCTTTTAGTGTAGTGGCCAATACTGCGCCGTCACGAAGTCTTGATACCGGTACAACTCCATTTGATTCTTGTAAGTATTGAGATGGTCGACGGGATCTTTGGTTATCGAAAGTTTCCACTAATGGCATTACGAATTTTCTTTGGGGCGGATAAGCGTAACACCTCCTTGTGAAGGGTGATTCGAGTTTGTTGTACGAGTATCCACCAGTGTCAGGGCGCGTCACGCCGCCACCTCTTCCTGCAGTAGAGCTCTGTTTGAAGACTCCCAAACGCCTCGTGCTCATTGATTGCTCTTAGTCGGGTGGGGATGATGTGGTTCTTCGTTCCACGAGCCTGTCCTCGGGCATTGCTTCTTTTTCTTCCTCATGGGGAATAAGCGTAGTCCATGCCTTCCTAGCCGGACTGGACTGTACAGCCGTCACCTCGGGGGATGCCATGGTACATTAATGGATCCTTCGTGGGGGAATCTTGTGTTTTCTGGAGTGCAGCCGTGCTCTCCAGTGGATGCATTCGTGCGTAAGTTGTTCCCAACTCTTCATCGGGGCGTTGGTTGTGGTAGTGCTTCCACTCGTTCGTGGCTGCATTGCCTCTTGTCCCGGGAGGCTACGTCCCACATGCTTTGGTGGATCTGCATCCTTGGTGGATTGATGTTATACCTTGTGTTCAGTTGATACCATCGATGGCGAAATCAGTTATATTTGTACGAGGAATTGTCGTTCCCACGAGAGCGAGCCGTGATGATCTTTTTCCAGCGGGCCCGGGTGCAGGCGATGTGGGAATGCGTTAAAAATTTGGGCCGGATTGTTTGTGAAATTTGGGATCACGGCGTTTGGATCGTGCGAGGTGAAGTATGTCTGGCTGCGTCTGCGTCTATGAGCAATTACGTAGCCTCCTCTGCGAAGCAAGGAAGAAGGGAGGTTGAGAGTGTGCCATGGCGCTCCGTCACCCTCGTCCCGGTTTCTTTACGAAAGAAAGAGGCTGCAGATTGTTTAATGCGGCGTCTCGAGTGTGTTTTTCAGATGGGGTGAGTCGTGTATTTATAATAGATGCTCGACTAGTTTGGATTGTGATTAGGACTCGCTCAATTGGTTGGGATTTTCTTGTTACGTATCGGTTTGGTAATGTATTTGGAAGAGCAGTTTATGCGGGATAATCTTCCACTTCGCGTGGAATTTGATCCATTGTGATGATCTTTTATTATTTTCCTTTCCTTATTGATAAGATTTGATTGGATCGGTAGGATGGCGTCTTGTTAGGGTTATTATTTTACGCATTGGCAAAACACAATCGAGCACCGTGCTGGACCTTAATTTGTCAGATGTTTAGGCTGTAATAGGGTCTTCGTTTTGAGGGATCAGAGAAGTCGGGTATTGCATTAGACCTTGTAGCTTCTTTGGGCTTGTAGTGGGCTTCTTGGATCCTTATTTTCAACCTATCACTCTATATTATCAAAGCATTTTTTGAATAGGTTTTAAAAATAAGCCCGAACATGGCCAAGTAGGTTGGAAAATGCTTAAGTACATTTGATTTGTGTTCTTTTAAAAATAGGTTTGGAAACAAAGAGAACATAAAAAATGTGTTATGAAATAGAGGTTCACAGAAAACGAGGAGAACAAACGGGGCCCTTTTACACCAAACAAGTTTTTAGGTTTTTTTTTTAAATTATCAAAACAAAAATATGTTCTTGAAAATAGTAACCAAACAACCCCTTTGCTTTTTATCTTTCAAAAGTATTTTGAAATTCACTTTTCAAACAATCTTGTTGTTGTTTTTAGGAAAACAATCTTATTTATTGAACACTGCAAATTTTATTTTTGTTTGGTTCTTAACTTCTTGTAACTTAAAAATAATTTAACGACCATCAGATTATCTATCGAAGTCCAGAATAATGAAGTCATTGCTGAAATTGAGAGAAGATAGACAGTGGGGAGTAGGCTGAAAATTTTCAGCACTCTTCCACCCCTCTCTGCTATCATTCTAGACAACAACACCCTAGGTATGTAAATCATTGCCTTTAAAGTTTCTGAATTTGCTTCTCATTTCTTCTGAATTACCTAATTTATGGCCTCTCAAGTTTTCCGTTTCTGTTGATACCTATGTTTTGACAAGTTTCATTTCTCTGCAAACCCATCTTTTCCTATTATCGATTCTTTCGCTAGGGTTAAGCCCATCAATCTTTCTCGGTTAGAAGCCGAATCTTGGGACATTCCCGATTCTAATCCCGTCGCAGAGAATATAAAAACTTCTAGGAGTAAGGATTCAGGTGGTCTAAGCTCAAATTATCGAAATGACATATGGAGGTTGAGGTGTGAAAAGTAAATAGAAAGACCAATTCAAAATTGAGGTCTCTGAAAGTTGATAATGGACTACGAAGAGAAAATTTATGTGAAACATTTTGATGAGTGAATAGATCTGGAATGAATATAGTGTCAAAGTGCCGGAGTTGAGCGTTGGCTGTTGTAATGCCATCTTGAAGGATTGGAAATTACGTGATACTTAAGACCATGAGATTTTTTGAGTGGATGAGGGAAAATGGAAAACTGAAAGGGAATGTGGGTGCTTATAAATAAATAAATATATATATATTAGCATAAAGGTACCTTTAATTGAGGTTTTATTGATAGCAAACCAAGGTAATTAGTTACCAATTGTTTACTTGAGATGAGTGACAGATGACAGGAGATTATGAATCTAAAGACTACATCATTCATTCAAGATTTTAATCAAAATCAAGTTCAATAAGTAAGCCGGAGTTCCCAAGTTCAAGCCATACTATGAAGACTTTGTAAGCCAGGAGTCCTTGTAAGATGAAAATGGCAGTAGTTGCACTTAGGATATTATCATTTATCATGTATCCTCCGCAAACTCGGTTTTAAATCAAAAAATTGCAATATCATTTGAAAACTTGGGATTCGGCGTAAAACCTTAGGTTTTACAATCCTAAAATGTGCTTCAATGAAACACCTAAGGTTTGAAAGTGTTTTAAATAAAAACACGAGTGTTTGAGCATTTATAGGGTCAACCGGCGAAGCCTCAATCAGTCTATCGATTGTGGTCCATCGTTGAACCAGTTGATCGGTTGAATCGATTGATCAGTTAGGGTTTACCGGTTACCAACTGGCTGAGATGCATATCTCAGCTATTTGGATTCAATAGCATCTCTTTGGCCCGAGTCGATGAAGCGGTCGATAGGTTGGGAATTATAAGTCGAAGGAAGATCATATTTACAAATAGATAGTCACATCGTAATGTATTCATGGGTCGACAACTATGTTTTTCTATGTAGAAGAACATAATTGAGACAGTTAACCCCTTTATGATGTGCAATGTGATGATTTGAGTAGTGTACTAAGTAATAAGATTGAAGGATAGATGAAAGATTATTCAGACACACGGAGGAAGACAGGGATTGGTTACGCGGTTCGGCAATTGCCTACGTCAGTGGGGTTGAGGAATCGTATGTAAGGTGTTTCACTATTTTATAAATGGGTTACAAGTTGGACTTAAGTAAGAATGAGCTCCCCCTTTCTCATGAGTGAGTCTTCTCACCAACTATCGTAGAAAACATTGAAATAAGCTCCTCTTATTTCTCATACGCATATGGGTTCATTGATGCCCAATCACCCCATCCCAAGTGGAGTGAGCTTACTACTCACATCGAGGTTTCGAGTAGTACTTGTAGCTATTCTTTCTCCGAATTACAACTCCTCCAAAAGACCTCCTTTTATTTGATTAATCGATAATTTGCAAAGGCTTCTTCTTCTCCTATTTAAACACGAAGATGAGATCTTTTCATATTGGCCAAATTCGAAAACTTCTGAAGCCGTATTATATGTTTGCCTTTATTGATTGATTTCCTTCCTTATACATGGGACATAATATTTTTCCTTTCCAACTGAGCTCCTATAGGTGAGATTTCCTTCAACTGATATTTTTATAATCCGGAATGATCACAACGTTTCTTTTTATACTTCCTTCCTCAATACGTATAAAACAATACCAGATCTTTTGAATCTCTTGCCTAATTGGTATAAAAAAATTAACCGGCCCAGATCGTCTCTAGTTAAGATAAGATCTTTCTTTCCTTATTTTGTCAATAGAAGACATACATGACTCAGGACAGAAATGGTTCATTGTGGCATTCACTACGTCAACGGGTGAGTCACTCTAGAATTTTATTTTTGTAAAGGCTTCTGCCAATAATGACACCAAAGTAAGGACTTAATACAAAAGACCCATGTAAAATAATTTTTAAATTGATAACTTGTAATACAAAAGAATTGGAAAAAAGAACTTAAAATGAAGTGATTGTGAAAGGACAGCTTGTAAGAGGACATTTATAGTCTCTTTCAAAGTAAAAGAATTCCATTAGTGTGGGTAGAGACCTCTTTGCTTGTTCTAATTCTTTCTCTTTCGAGAACATTTGTGAAGACTTGGCTTGACAGAAGGAAATTATCTTCAGTACACGACCCACAGCTTTGGGTTTATAAGTCGAAAGAGGATAAGGCCTTAATTTGAAGGCCTCATTCGCTGTTTAAACTTTTAATTTCTTTCTCTTTCTGAGGACTTATTTGTGAAGACTTGAAGCGGCGAAGCCATTGATCTTCCTACCACCACCCTTTCCCTCACAGTACTCCCACTTGGCAACTAACGTATCACTCGTTTGTCAAAGCTAAATTGGATTAGGCTTACATTGAGATTGACATATATAATGTGTTAAAATTGATGGTAAAATTTTGTTCCTACTATCAGAAAATTTCATGGTGCAATATTATGGAGTTTTGGATTTGTTGTTTGTAACATGAATATATTACATTTTTAGGGTTTCATGATTCTATAATCGATTTTGTACTGTGATTTCTGGTAATTAGTTTTCTTTGCATGGTTTTCCTATCAGGGGTTTTCTACGGTAAATTTTATGTGTGTTTTTCATTTTTTTTTCTTTCTAGTTTTCTTATTACCTATTATTATTTTCTTAGGATTTTACGCATAAATATTTTTATAAGTTCAGTGAATATAGATAAAAAATTGTTATGAAATTTTAATAGATTAAGCAATTTATCGGGTTTTATTCAATAGTAAAACTAAAGTGAATTAGTGACTACCCATCTCATACTAATTTAGGAAATTTTAGAGAAGTGGTTCATCAGTAGGGACATAATGATGCCCAAGCCAGGTTTATGTGAATTACCTATGATGGTAGTAAATAATACGAAGACTCCTCTTCCCAAAATTAAAAGCTTTTAAAGAGTTCATGAAATTTAGGGAAGATCGACCATACCAAACTAATAACAACTTTTTTTTTTCAATTTAATGGCTCATCCAACATGCAGAGGATATTATTGGTATGATCAATGACATAATAAAAAAATACAAAAATAAAGAAAAATATCAAATTTACGTGAAAACCCTTAAGGGAAAAAACTTCGGGCAAAGAAGAAAGTAGCACTATGAATCTGAGAGTGATTATAAAGTGCGGCTTATAAGGAATAAAGCCTAATGTGTTTATATAACAAAAATACTTGAGCAAAAATGTTCATACTACAAGGACTTGCTCCAACCTCTCTACTACCACAACAGATTCTTTTCAACTTTTCTTTTCACAAATCGCACATAGTTCTTGAATTGGGCCCGTAAGCACAAGCCAAGGTCGATCGTAAAACAAAACTTCTGTAATAAGCTATCTCCATATATGTTTCATATCTAGTTCCTAGTCTCTTAAATAATATGGATCGAATCATTTCAAATATTGAAATATAATGTTTCAAAGGAAAACTAGAAGGCTATGAAATAAATTAATGAACGATGCCGAAGCCTTAGAGGAAAATAAATTAATGGTATTAAAAGATAGATAACACATTTGTACGGATTAACAGTGGTAGTAGTAAATAATATGAAGGCTAGCTAGCTACTCTTACCAAAATCAAAGGCGTTAATAATTTTCCTTTTTTAGGACGTTAATAGCTCAGTTGATCACCATGCATGAAATTCAATGGTTCATTTAACATGCATGAAGATGTCTTTCATATAACAATTCTTAAAGAGTAAAAATGTATGAAAATGACAAATTATCATGTGACTTGAAATGGTATAGATGGAGGGAATATGGAAGGCAAGAACAAATGTTGTGTTTGGTTCACCGAAAGTACCAAGCAAAGAAATTAAAAAAAATATCAAAGAAAATTATTTTTCTTATATTTGATTGTTCTATGAGAATCTTTACAGAAAATAAAATTTAATTGAAATTAGTTAGAAATCTATGCATTTTTAAACTATTTAATCTTTGTTAAATAGATACAATAAGTTTAAAGGTGCAAATAAAATGTCTGTAGACTTTTGATGTTATTTTTATTTTTTCTCAATTTTCTTTCTTTTTAATTTTTCTTCTATATTTTCTTTCCTTGCACTTTCCTCAAATTTTCTAAGAACCAAACCTGATAAAAAAAAAAAAAAAGATATAGCAGATAAGGTAAATAATGAAATCATCGAATTGGTTTGTCCGAATAATGGGAACAGGAAAAATTATGTAGAATGTTGAGTTGTTTATGTATATATAAGTAGAACCATTTTTTTTTTTATCATCTGTTCAAACGTCAACAAAAATCATATTAAATCTGATTCGCTGTGGAAGTGTCTCCCCTTTCGCTTCCGATGAGAATTAAGCTATTTTCATGGCTTTATTTCTTACCATTGTGCTCAATCTTTTTCGGTATCCATGTTGCTTTGGTATCCGGGGACTGTCTGGGTGATGGGAGGGTATGCCTGGAAGATGAGATGATGTTGTTGCTGCAACTGAAGAGCACCCTCAAATTTAATGATGCTGCATCTAATAAACTGGTTTCCTGGAACCAAAGCACCCATTGTTGTTCTTGGGGAGGTGTAATCTGGGACGCTACTGGTCATGTTGTCTCTCTCGATCTCAGTAGCGAATTTATTTCTGGAGGGTTCAATGGTTCCAGTAGCCTTTTCAATCTACAACATCTCCAGAGATTGAATTTGGCTAACAACACATTCTCTTCTCAGATTCCACCTGGATTCGGTAAGCTTGGCAATTTGATTTACCTGAATCTGTCAGAAGCTGAGTTTTATGGGCAGATTCCAATCGAGATTTCAGGGTTGACCAGGTTGGTTACAATTGATTTCTCTAACTCTTGTTTCTTCAACTTTTGTATGCTGAAACTTGAGAACCAAATCTGAGAATGATGGTTCAGAACCTGACTGAGCTTAGAGAACTCTATCTTGATGGTGTAAACATATCGGCACAAGGGAAGGAATGGTGCCAGGCATTATCATCTTCAGTGCCTAATCTCCATGGTCCCTCTCAAGCATCCGCCTGGACTATAACAACTTCTCTGCTACTCCTGTTCCAGACTTCCTTGCGAATTTCTCGAATTTGACTCAATTGCGGCTCAGTTCTTGTGGGTTAAATGGAGCATTTCCAGAAAAGATATTTCAGGTACGAACCCTCCAGATTCTTCATTTGTCAAACAACATGTTAACAGGTCCGGTTGCTTCCTTTCACTGGGATGGCCTTGTGAATCTAGTGGTTCTTGACTTGCATAACAATTCACTAAATGGAAGTCTCCCCACGCAACTGTTTTCCCTTCCATCATTGCAGATGATAGAACTAAGCAACAACCAGTTTTCTGGTCCCTTGAGTGAATTTCCGGTAGTGCCTTTTTCTGCATTGAACACCCTTGATTTGAGTAGTAACAATCTGGAAGGGCCAATACCTGAATATGTCTTTCATCTCCAGGCTCTTCACATCTTACACCTTTCTTCCAACAAATTCAATGGCACTGTTGAACTGAGCAGCTTTCAGAAACTTGGAAATCTTACCGCTCTTAGCCTTTCGTACAACAACTTGTCCATCAATGCAGGTCCTGATCTTATCACCCAGTCAAGATTGACATATTTAGATCTTTCTGATAAACAAATTAGCGGGAGCATACCTAGTTGGATTTGGAAGATTGGTAATGGCTCTCTTACCCATTTGAATCCCTCCCATAATTTACTGGAGGATTTGCAGCAACCTTTGTCCAATCCTCTTCCTCCTCTGGATATCCTTGACCTTCGGTTCAACCAGCTCAGTGGGCTAATTCCCACTCCCCCGCCATCTTCCATGTATGTGGATTACTCAAACAACAGGTTCACCTCTTCCATCCCATGATATTGGTCTTTACATTTCCTACATTATTTTTTCTCCCTCTCCAATAATAACATTACTGGAATGATTCCCAGTTCAATATGCAATGCCAGTTTCCTGCAAGTTCTCGACCTCTCTGATAATGCTTTTAGCGGCACAATCCCTTCATGTTTGATTAAGAATGAGGGTCTTGCAGTGTTGAATCTGGGGAGGAACAGACTTATTGGCAATATACCTGGGGAATTAGGGCACATGTGTTCTTTAGAGACGCTAGATCTCAATGAGAATCTTTTAGACAAATTCAAAATGTCTAGCCAATTGCGAAGCATTGAGTTTGAACCTTAGGAACAATGGGATGAATGATACATTTCCTTTCTGGTTGAAGAACATAAACGGTTGCATTATTTGCTTGTTCTGAGAGGCAAGCAAATTCCATGTGGGCCTGGCCCAGTGCCCAGATAGCAATTCCACCTGGCCAATGCTTCAAATTGTCGACTTAGCTCTGAACAATTTTAATGGTGTGTTGCCAGAAAAATGTTTCTCAAACTGGAGAGCAATGATGGCTGGTGAAGATGACGTCCAATCAAAGTCCAATTACCTGGAATTTGAGATCCTACAATTCAGTCAATTGTACTATCAGGATGCAGTAACAGTTACCAGCAAAGGTAAAAAAATGAAGTTAGTGAAGGTCCTGACTATCTTCACTTCCATTGATTTCTCATGCAATAATTTCCAAGGGGAGATACCAAAAGATATAGGAGACTTGAAATTGCTTTATGTTCTCAACTTATCTGGTAACGGTTCCACAGGCCGGATCCATCATCAATAGGACAGCTCCGGCAAGCGAGGTCATTAGACCTCTCACCGACAAGCTGAGCAGGGAAGTCCTGCACAACTCGCCAGCCTTAATTTCCTTTCAGTCCTGAATCTCATTCAATCAGGTGGTGGGAAAAGTCACTGGTAATCAATTGCAAACATTTTCAGAAAATTCCTACCTTGGTAACAGAAGATTATATGGCTTCCCTCTGAATGAAAGTTTCAAAGCCGAAGATGCTACACCATCCACCTCCGATGGCAGGCACTCAAGTTCCAGGAAGGAGATTAAGTGGGAATACATAGCTCCTGAAATTGGATTTGTGACAGGGTTGGGAATCATTGATATGGCCTCTAGTGCTGAGCAGGAGATGGAGGAGATGCTACTACAAACATGTTGATAGAATTCTTTCAAGGATTCTCAATCACCAAAACAAACGAAGAGCAAGTGGTGGAAGAAGATCTCACACAATTCGAAGGCGGAGAATGTAGCACTGATGAAGAGTACTGTGTGTGGTTTCTAGTCATGAGTACTGTGTGTGTGGTTTTTGCCCTAAGTTTTACGATGTTCCAGATTTTCATTATGTTCTAAATTCATAAACAAGGGTTTTGGGTTGTATTTTAGACATGAAGCTTATATATATTGCTAAATATCTTTTCTATTGTTTCATGTGATTGAACCTTTATTGATTAAATACGTGATTATATTTACGTATTGATTTATCCCGTCTGATGTGGTGAGTGGTTCTCTGTAAGATTTGAGAAGAGAGTAGCGAATTAGACATAAGTGAATCAACCTAATTAGCCTAGTGGTGTAGAAATCATCGATAATTATGAGGCGTGTGAGGTTCTTGGGACTTAAAGCACCTTTAGGGCTTGGAGTTGAGCTGAAAAGCAAGAAACCTAGTATTAGTTGGTAGGTTGTTGTGGCCTCTGAAGTTTATCATGTTAAGTGTACGAATCGCCTTGGAGAACTTACCGCGAAAAATAGAATAGGATTAAGTCGGATATAAGTGGATTGTCTAATTGTTTCCAAAACCTAGAACTTGATATCTCTTGGGACCCTTAACTTGATCAATTTCTTGAATTAAAAATTAGATTCACAATTAGATTCTGTTTCAGCCCATCATAATTGACTGTTTGGATATGAGAGAGTAGCCCAATTTTGATACTTAGCATCTCGTTTTTCCTTGTGGATCGATCTTTGTGCGGCTGGTACACTATATTCTTTGACGATGTATCTTTGCGTGAAATAGGCGTTAATTAATACTTTCACATATTTTAAGTGCACATCATTGCAAAAGCTATCGAGTTTTTTGGCGCCAGATGTCGAGGACTAACAAGTCTTTAGTGCTCATGAACGCCTATCATGGATGACCACATTGAAATTCATTTAATTAATTAATGAATTAAGATGCATGAACCTTCATTAATCATATTTAAGAATGAATAATGGAAGGTGAATTGGAAGCCTATAAAAGACACCCTCTTCTGTACATAGTGATATCCTAATACTCCTATTTCTCCCATTTCTTATTCTCTCTCTCTCCCTTTCTAGGACCACATCTTCGGCCTTTATGCTGCTAGAGCGTAGTCGGCATGGATCCGACCCACTACCGAATTCATGCTCTAAAACCGATCCAAAACCACAAAACACACGAAAAATCTAAAATCACGTAGCAAAACTTGCATTTAATAGATAGCGAACAAAGCAATCGAATTCAACTAAGAAGATGAAGAAGAAGAAAGAAAAAAAATAAGGAAATTTGGGGAGAGAGAGAGAGAAATATTGTTGATATTTAATATGGAGATGAAGGATAAAGCGTTGAGAGAGAGAAAGAGAGAAATATTTTGATATTTCTTGTGGCGATTTTAAGCCGTTACATAGGAAAATGTATTACTTAACCTGGCCAGTTGTCGGAAGTTGAGAATGAAACCAAAGGTAGTTTTTCATTCTACAAAGAAGAGAGCGTGGAGAAAATTTAGAATATATTTTTATATTTACTGGTTGAGGGCTTTAAGCCGATTAAGTGAAGAAGGCATTGACATTGATAAAGAAAAAGGTCGACAGGAAGTTAGGGACCAAGGGAAATCAAAGTTAGATTTTTTTTCATTACCCGAAGAAGTTTGGATTAAATTTGCTAATGACCAAACTTAAGTTGCCACATCGAATGCCATATCATTAGGTGTCTAAGTTTGAAATTGGGTTCGGGGAGTCCAAGGCTATCTGCAATTAAAATCAAAGTTTTTTTTTTTTTTGTTATTTTCCCTAATTTTTAAGAATAAGTTTGAATTTAAAATATCGATATAACAATTAACTATATATCAAAGCAAAATATTATAAAATATTATAAAATATTATATTCGTAATTTAGTACTAAATGTATTCATAAAATGAAATTTTTGACTCGTCTATATCTTTAAAAATTTAAACCTCATTCATTATTCATTTAAAATAAAACTTCACTAAAAATCTACTATTGTTCACTTTAATTACAAAATTCACATTGATTTTTACATTTGTATATATATATATATATATATTTTAACAAATAGCAATTAGTATATCCTTTAAAAGAAGATATAAGTTATGATTTTTTCCGTTTTATTATAAGCTATTTATTTACTTTATCTATTTATAATTACCAAATTATTTTTTATTTTTAAGAATTAAATTTTATTTAAATTATATAAAATGATTTTGAAATGTTATTACAAAACCAAGAAATTATTTTTAAAAACAAGTTAGGTCACGCCCAAAACTCGGTCCAGAAGCATAACTCTCATTTCACACCTCAAGCCCAAATACTCGAAGTGCGAAACAGCACAAACCTTTCTTTCTTGGGACTAGATTTTTTCCAATTACCAAACATATTCGAAACGAATGCCTTATTTCTAAATATAAATTCTCCAAATTCTAAATTTCATGCCGATAAAAAGTATTTCTAAATCTTTAAATCTCAAATAAAGTTGTTCAAAAATATAACAATGTTGAATCTCAAATCCAACTTTGAACTAATAAAAAAAAAGCAGTCATTATTATCCAAGCGACTTTCTCAATTAACTTCCAAAATCAAGCATTCCCATATAAACATGAACTAATTGGTTCCAACACGGTCCAAATATAAAATTTTAATCTAGTCCTGTGATGGCGTATCTTCATCCTAGTCAATCTCTCCTCCTTCGAATTAATATACCTAAGATGTCAACGAATGGGAGTGAGCTTAGCTCAATAAGAAATACTAATATAATTTAAATGGATCAAAAATTTCAATTATATAACAAATAGGAGATGTTTTTCATCACAACTTTCGGTTCAAAAATAAACTGGAACATTCAAAATTTTCTTTCAAAACATTCTCAAATCAGTTTCATATCAAATGTGATCCAAACAATTTCATATCAAATTTCAATTCAAGCGCTTTCATATCAAAGTCTAAAATCAAATACATTTCAAATATATTTTTCTCTAGTCATCAAATATCAAATGGTACCCAGGCATGGGGGACTTTCAAATGAGTGGCTAGCCACAAATTGTTCCTTTTAAGGTAGACGAAACCAAACATTACTAGTACTAGTAACCTCTAACCGAAACCCCTAAAGGCTGAGGTTCAAATAAATTATATTTGTCACCAATTAAATGTCAACTATTATTCACTGTTGACAAGGCCAGAATAGTGTCATTATTGACCCACATTGATAAGTGAACCAACCGAGTTAAATATTTCATTCAAAAATTCAAATCACAAGTCATATATTTCTAAATTTTATGTCATAAACAAAACAAATCTGTACTTTCATACAAAAATAATGTTTAATCCATGTATAATCAAATAAATAAAAAACAAAACTTTTCATATTAAAATGATATATAATTTAGTTTAAAACTTTTCATCATAAAAATGACATAAAAACAAATAATTATCTTTTAGAAAATCTGCATTAATATCTCTTACCTCAAATGAGTACTTTAGAATCTTGAAGAAGCTGATCAGAAGAATCTTAAAGGAATATTTAAACTAGCATAATGGAGGAACTATCAGCATCAATTATTCACCTAAAACTATAGGGTTTGAGAATCCCTAAGAATGTCATAATGTCAATATTATTAATCCTAATAATATTTTAAATATCATAACTATTAATAATTTAATTAATAAGTTTCAAACTTATAAGTTGAATTCCTTTACATATGATTTCAAATATTTATTTATTTTATATTCTTAATTAATTCACCTACTCTACTAAAAATAATTATTATAGTTGATGATGCTTTTTCAATCGGAACTGGGCTGGAGCGTGTTAAATTGCTGGGTCGGTCCGTTGGCTCTAGGCATTGGACTTCTCTGCAAAAACAAGAAACAAAAAGGATTGGCGGGGGCTCGCCCGTTGCCGCTCCGATGCCTAAATCAGTTATTTCCAGTGGAAGAGAAGATCAACTGCTTAGGGAATGAATTTTCGTGCATATGTCTGTGTACCTTTCACCGTTGGGGTAGCCTGGTATTTATAGTGGATGATCGTAGCCCAATTTCCCTTAGTTGGATGATATGCCCCAGATAAGTATCTTTCCTTATTGGAGGATGATACGATATTCCTCCCACTAGGTGGGAGATTTTCTTTAACTATTGATGGAATTAATAGGGATAATTGACTTCCTGGATTGGATGATGATATGATATTCCTCTCATTGGGTGAGAGATTTTCTTTCCTTATTGTTAACCGATTAATAAGGGATAATTGATGGGCAATAATTAGGAAATATTCTATTTTCCTAATTGGTGGAGATTAGGTATTTTCCTTTAATACGAATTCTTTGATTATTCTGGCCTTTTGAAGGGTGGAGTGGGCCACTGTTTTGGGTATGTTTGGGGATGTCATCAAGGGCCCGATAGTACTAGGCTGTTTCTTAATCTCTTCTTAAACGACATTTGGGATCGTGTTAGGCTGCTTGTATTATTTTAAGCCCATCTTAATTGCCTGAGCCTTTGGCTAAGCGGCCGTGAGCAAAAACATGTGCTTCGACATTGACTTTGCGATATCGGGATTTGTTGATTAATATTGTTTCGCTAAATTGAGATGCTTGGTTCCTGGTATGTCTGAGCTGTTAAGCCCCAAAACTAAGCTACCGGGCTTTAGGGCTATTATGCCTTTTGAAGCGATTAGGATTGTGAAACTCTTGGGCTCTGGGCTCTGAGTTGTCCTGGTACATTAAGGCTTCTATGGCTGAGCTATAAATTTCGTGGGCGCTAGGCCTTCTGTTTGTTAAGCTCTAAAAGCGAGTTCGGGGCTCTGGGCGCGAGGCCTTCTTGGTATTAAGCTCTCGGTTGCTAGGCTCCCTAGACGCTAAAGCCTTCATGAGCTTTCGCTCTGAGCTAAAATTCTGAGGGCTTAGGCGCTGAGGCCTTCACGAGCTATTAAGCTCTATGGCCAGGCCTCTTTGGGCTCCACAGGCGCTAGGCCTTCACGATGTTAAGCTCTATGGCTGAGCTCTTGGGCTCTGAGCCTTAAGGCTTCCTAAGTTGTTAAGCTTTACCACAGCGAAATTTCTGGGGCTCGTGGGCGCTAAGGCCTTCTGTTGTTAAGCTCTGGCCCAGCTCTTGGGCTCTAGCTACATGGCTCAGTGGCTGGCCCCTTTTGAAATTGTTAAGCTCTATTTGAGCTATTGGGCTCTTGAGCGGCTACACATGGCTCAAGTGGCTACTTGGCCTTTTGGCTTTGTTGAAGCTGCGAGTGAGCTACTAGGCTCTGAGCTATATGGATCATCTTCTTAGCCTTTTATTTATTAAGGCTCTGCAAAGCTGAATGCCCAGAACCACGGTACGTGGCTCCGTGGCTATTTGGCCCTTTTGGTGTTATGCTCTGCGGCGAATTAAGCCACACGACTCCCGAGCATGCCGTCCCCACACTGGCCTTGAGCTATCAACTCGCAAAGTGAGCTACACGGTTTCGCTCCATGGCTCCATGGCTCGCCTTTTAAGCCGCGTTCTCCGCAGCCGAGCTAATAGCCCTCGAGCCGCACGGCTCCATGGCTACTCGCCTTTTGAGCCGCGTTTGCGAACCCAGCCATCGGGCCCCGGTTACATGGCTCGCGGGCTACTCGCCTTTATGAGTCGTTATGCTCGCTTCCTGAGCTACTGCCTCGAGCTACATGGCCCGCGGGTTACCGCATTGGTCATGCTCGCGAACCGAAATGGCCGCCCGGCCCACTACTGCGGGTTACTCGTGGCCTTTGGTGTTACGCCCGCGACCGAGCTATTTCGCTCTGCGGGCTATACGCCTGCTCAACCGAACACGCCTCGAGCCTACTTCACTGCGTGGCTACATGTACCTCATTCGGAAGCATGCTATGCGCGTAATCTGCTACTCGCCCACGGGCTACATGGCTCGCTTCAGCTACGCTCGCTAACTGCTACTGGGTCTGCGGCATGGCTCGCTTCAACCGGTGCCATGGCCCCGAAGTACGGCCGCGGCTACGCCTGAGCGCTACGCCCGCGAACCGGCGCTACTTCGCTCGCGGGCTACATGGCCCGCTCAAATCGAGTCAGCTGCCTCAGCTACTTCGCCCGTGAGCTACTACGGCTCGCTTGAGCGTTACGCCGCGAATTCGAGCCATTGCCTGCGGTCGACGCTCGTGCGAACCGAAGGCCGCTCGGTTACTTCGGGCCCGCGGGCATAGCCTATTCGGAAGCCAGTTACGCCGCGAACCGGGAGCCTACGGCCTCCGCGCTACGGCTGCTCGAATCAAGGCCGCTGGGCTCCTAAGCTTCAAGGCTCCGTGGGCCACGGCCCTCGGCCAGCGGCACGCCGCGAACCGAAAGCATTTCGCCCGCGGGCTAAGTACGGCCCGCTCTCGAACCGAGCCGCTGGGCCTCAGCCTCGCCCCACGCACCTCTCCCTTCGCGATCTCTCCGAGGGGTCGTGAGACTACGCCTCCCAGTGTGGCTAGTTTCTCTTTCTCTATCCGCTTCGACGAGGGTCGAGGTGCCGCCTTCCGCATCAGGTTTCAGCTCGGTTTCAGTATGTCAGGTTCCCCTTGGGGCGTTGTATTTACTCCTGAGTTGTTTAACTCTTTAGCCAGGTTGTCAGAAGCGAGCGCCCACCTCCTCCGTGCCGCTCGCACGCGAACGCGCTCCGGAGGTCGCTATCCACGCCGTCGGCCGGTCTCGCATCCTCGTGGCGATGGGCTGCTTCCCGGCCGCGTTCCGAAGCCGATACCATCACGCTAAGATGTCGCTTTATTTGTAGCGAACTCGCTGTTTCTACGCACGACGCCAAACCACCGATGCTTTTTCAACCGAACTGGCCGAGCGCGCTAAATTACTAGGTCGGTCCGGCTGCTCGGGCGCTGACCTCCGCAAAAACAAGAAACAAAGCGATCGCTTCGGGCTCGCCCGCCGCTCCGATGCCTAAGCCGCCTTCCGGCCGAAGCAGAAGATCAACCGCTAGTGGACACCCCAGGCATATATCCGCGCACCTTTCAATCGGCTGTGGTGGCCTTGCATTTATAATTACGATCACGCAACTTTCCTAAGCATTTATTTATTAATCGACAAGATCTTCCTTATCGAGGATGTTTGATATTCTCCCACGGCATTTTCTTTCCTTATCTTAAACCGATTAATATGATAACATGACTTTCCTAATGGGATTGACGATACGATATTCCTCCCATCAGAAATGGGTAGATTTTCTTTCCTTATCGTTAATCGACAATAAGGGATAATCGATGACTTTCCTACGGATGACGATACGAATATTCCTCCCATCGCCAGAGATTTTCTTTTTCTTATTGTTAACCGATTATCATATAATTGATGAACAATAATTAGGAAATATTCTGCTTTTCCCCTTATCGAAAGATCGTGATTTTCCTTTAATACAAATTCTTGATTACATTACCACTACAGGTGAATCAGCTCCCTGGTTACCTATATTCGGGGGATGTTACCGCTACCAAAGACGTGCACTGCAAACAAGCTTAACCTTCTGCTCCCATATTTGGGTTTCCCGTTTCGCCTACCCGTTATTTTAAACCCCATCAATAGTATAGTTTATATCATATTATCCCTCACGTTTATCTCGATCACAATATTAAATAAATTATCAAATCATAGCAACATTCTTCAGAAAAATATATCTTCAATTACTTATCAAATACATATATTTATAAAATTTTACCTTCCAAACTTGTCATATTTGTTTATTCTAAGAATTTATCATCAAATCTTTACCTCTTTTTTTTTTTTCTAAAATAATTGGAATATCTATAAATTTTTTTTTTCCAATATCAATGATTACCTAGACTTTAAGTTTTCTAAGCTTATTTTATGAAAGACTTTAGACCTGATTTCTTTTAATATTAAATGATATTAATCATAAAAATATATCTCTTTCGGCTTTTTACTAAATGTTCATTTTTATCTTTTAAATTGAAAAAATCAAAATCATGTCAAGATTCTCTTTTTACTTTTCAACCCTATTTGCCACACATATTCATTTCTTAATGTGGTCCCCCTACTTCGTCTTTTTTTGTACAATTCTCTACTACCTTTATTTCGCATTTTATTTTATTTCTTTGTTAAAAAATGGAATCTAAATCTTACTTCTTTGTGATTGACCAAACTTACGAAAATTGTGAGACCTACACTGTTAAATCTATAAAAATGAATAATGAAAATCTTACCTTTCGAGTTGCTTCTTTAACAAGAGGATTATATAAAAAAGAAAAAGAGATTTATTACCATTTACAATATTATTTTATTTTTTTTCTACAATGGAATTTAAGAGAAATCTCACATTGAAAACTTTTTTCAAACTCTAGTTCTTGAATTGCTATGGTTAGGAGAGGCTATGCAGAGAGAAACGGATGACCCCAAGGAATAATAATATATATTTTATTATTTTCCTTTCTATTTATACCTAAAGTTCCCCTGATGAATTACCAATATACCTTTTATTAAAAAAAATTATTTATTTGCCCTCTTTAAAATTCAAGGTATCACAAGTTATTTAAAGAAATATTTTGGGTTAGTTTGATTAATGTTTTTGAAAACAGTTTTTTGTTTTTAAAAAATAAAAGGAACAAGGAAAACATAATTGGTTTCATTTCTTTTTTATTTCGAAAAACACAAAAAATGCAAAAAAAAAAAAAAAAACTAAATTAAAAAAATATTCTCTCTGTTTTGAAGAACAATTTTTAAAAACAAGAACTGAACATGACCGTAGGTTGGAAAACGCTTAGAGGCTGTTTGATTTGTGTTCTTTTAAAAAATAGTTTTTGGAAACAAGAGAACATAAAAAAAGTGTTATCTGAAAATAGAGGTTCTGAAATTAGGAGAACAAAAAGCAGGGGCCCTTTTTACCACAAACTAGTTTTTAGGTTTTTTTTTTAAATTTTTCAAAACAAAAATATGTTCTTGAAAATAGTAATCAAACAACCCCTTTGCTTTTTATCTTTCAAAAGTATTTTGAAATTCACTTTTCAAACAATCTTATTTATTTGTTTTTTTTTTAGGAAAACAATCTTATTTATTGAACACTGCAAATTTTTTATTTTTTTGTTTGGTCTTAACTTCTTGTAACTTAAAAATAATTTAAACAACCATCAGATTATCTATCGAAGTCCAGAATGGCCAATTAAATTGCTAAATTGAGAAGATAGACAGTGGGGAGTAGGCTGAAAATTTTCAACCACTGCTTCACTCCTCTGTTATCTTCTGAACCCAACACCCAGGTATGTAAATCATTGCCTTTGGGTTTCTGAATTTGCTTCTCATTTCTTCTGAATTACCCCAATTTTATTATGGCCTCTCTCAAGTTTTCCGTTTCTGTTGATACCTATGATTCCAACAAGTTTACTGCAAACCCATCTTTCCTATTATCAATTTCTTTCGCTAGGCTGCTTCTCCATCAATCTTTCTCGGTTAGATGCCGAATCTTGGGATATCTGATTCTAATCCTGTCGTGAGAATATAAAAACTTCTTGGAGTAAGGATTCAGGTGGTCTACAAAGCTCAAATTATCGAAATGACATATGGAGGAGGTTTCAGGGTGTGAAGAGAGTAAATAGAAAAGACCTAAATTCAAAATTGAGGTCTGCAAGGATTGATAATGGACCTGAAGAGAAAATTTATGTGAAACATTTTGATGGTGAATTAGATATGAATGAATATGGTATGGTGTCGGAGTTGAGCGTTGAGCGCTGTAATGCTATCTTGAAGGATTTAGAGAGGTCTAGTGATAGCAAGACCATGAGATTTTTTGAGTGGATGAGGGAAATGAAAACTGAAAGGAAGCCGGGTGCTTATAATTTGGCTCTCAGGGTGTTGGGTAGGAGAGGAGATTGGGATGGAGCAGAGACAATGATTCAGGGGATGAGTGGCGAATCAAATTGTCAAGTCGATTTTCGAGTTTACAACACGCTTATTTATGCTTGTTATAAACAGGGGCATGTAGTGTTAGGTACCAAGTGGCTTAGATTGATGTTGGAGAATGGGGTTCAGCCTAATGTTGCAACCTTTGGTATGCTCATGAGTTCAAAATTGAAGGATTGGAATGTCGCGGAGGCAGAATTTGCTTTTTCTCAAATGAGTAGTTTTGAACTACTTGTCGCCTCCCGCACACATCAGCATAACAAAGATACCTACTTACACTGAACAGCTAGTTTGATAAAGCAGAGGAGGTTATTGACTTCATACAAGAAGATAAGGTGATTCTGAATTCGAAAATTGGTTGGTTTTGCTTAATGCTTATAGTCAACAAGGGAAGCTACAGGAGGCTGGAGAGAGTACTGCTCAATGCAGAATTTGGTTTTCACCAATATATCGTAGACATAAATATGTTGATTACCGGGTATGGGAAGTCATCTAATATGGATGCTGCTCAAAGAGATTCAGAACCCTCCAAAGTGTTGGACTAGAGCCTGATGAGTACTATATATCCATGATCGAAGGTTGGGTCGTGCTGAAAATTATAAGGAAGCGGAATGGTATTACCATAAATCAAGGTTGATTCGTTTCAATCATCAAACTTGTATACAATGATATTAATTTGCAAGCCAAATATGCAGATGAAGAGGATGCTGCCAGAACTCTTGATGATATGAAGAAGATGGGCTGCCAGTATTCTTCTGTCCTCGGTACTCTTTTACAGGCATATGAGAGAGCTGGAAGAATTGACAGAGTGCCTCTTATTTTGAAAGGTTCCTTCTATGAGCATGTTCTTGTTAATCAGACTTCGTGCTCAGTTCTTGTCATGGCATATGTGAAACACTGTTTGGTGGATGATGCTATAAAAGTACTACAGGAAAAACACTGGAAGGATATCATCTTTGAGGATAACTTGTACCATTTGGTAATTTGCTCCTGCAAGGAGTTGGGTCATCTTGAAAATGTTGTTAAGACATACAATCAAATGCGCCCAACAAGAAGCTGCCAAACTTGCACATCATGTGCACAATGATTGACATTTAGCACCTCTGGGTCGACTGAGGCAGAACTCATTCGGTTGAAATCTTCAGAAAATTTCGGACATGATTCGTTTTTAGCATTGTTGTAAGGATGTATGTAAAACTGGGTCTTTGAAAGATGCTGCCTCTGTTCTGGAAACAATGGATGAAAGAAGAACATTGTCTCGACATCTACCTGTTTCTGCGGATATGCTTCGTGATTCATCAACAATGGCATGTTGGATAAATTACGAGATCTGTACTACAGAATCTTGAAGAGCGGAGTCACTTGGGATGCTGAAATGTACAACTGTGTCATAAACTGCTGTTCACGTGCTTTGCCAGTTGATGAACTTTCCAGGCTTTTTGATGAGATGCTTTCACGTGGGTTTTCTCCTAATACCATTACCTTCAATGTTATGTTAGTTTTGATGTTTATGGAAAATCCAGGCTTTTCACAAAGGCTAGAAGGTGCTTTGGCTGGCAGAGAATCAGGCTGGTTGATGCAATTTCACAATAATGCCATTATAGCTGCCTATGGCAAAGCAAAGACATAAAGAAATGTTATCAACTGTTCGAGAAATGCAATTTAATGGTTTTTCAGTTTCCCTTGAAGTCTACAATTGCCTGTTGGATTCCTATGGGAAAGAAGGCCAATTAGAGAGCTTCAGAAATGTCTTGCGAAGAATGAAGGAATCAAGTTGTGCATCTGACCACTATACTTACAACATAATGATCAATATTTATGGAGAGCAAGGATGGATTGAAGAAGTTGCTAATGTTCCCGACTGAATTGAAAGAATCTGGGCCTGGACCTGATTTGTGCAGCTATAACACATTGATAAAGGCATATGGAATTGCAGGAATGGTTGAAGATGCTGTGGTTTTGGTTAAGGAAATGAGAGAAAATGGAATCCAACCTGACAGAATAACCTACACCAATCTCATCAATGCGCTACGCAAAAATGATGAGTTTTTAGAGGCTGTTAAGTGGTCCTTGTGGATGAAGCAGATGGGATTGTAACATCTTTAGCCTGTTTGTTTGCCTCATTGACAAGCAGACTGAACATTTTTACCCAAACAGCCTTTGAAATTTTTGCTACTCAAGGTATTGTATCTTATCTGTATTTATCTAGAGGAGCTGGATTTTTTCCCTTCTGCTATCCTTTCTTTCGGTTGCTGTTGAATGCGTTTATGTTATGTCCATTGTTAACTTGTATAATAACAAGGTTGATAGATATCAAAAATATTCTTGCTCTTTTTATATTCTTCTATTCTTAAATGCATAATGAATACAATCTTAGATTTGAAATTCTACATCTTGGAACTTATAGCTTGAATTCCTTTAATCCTGGCCTAAAATATTTGTGTACAGAGAGCCTTTTTGAGTTCATATGAGACTGATTTTGTTTCCCATTTGAGCTTTAAAGTTCTATGTTGTTATTTCTATTTCTTGTTCATCCTTTTGCAGGTAGAGGAGTTGTAAGCTATTTCATGTTAATTGCTTTCTAGGTAGAACAATGTCGATACAGCAACAACAGTACATGGAATAAACAATAGCAAGAGCACTGACTTTGGTACCATTATATATGAATAAGGCTATAGCTAAAACTAGTGTTCTAAAAACCGAATCGAATCGGCTGGTTGGACAGGTCGGACCGTCGACCGGTAATCTTTCTGATCTTGGTTTAATATGGTTCGATCGTGATTCAACTATCGGTTCGGCCCCTAAACCATCAACCGGTAACTTTTAAGTTTAGTCGCGATCGGTTTTAAAACGTGGCTAAAACCTTGAAGGGTAGCTCAATTGGTGTAACGAACTGGGGTTGGGGTTACCTAATGGTCACTAGTTCGAGTCCTTTTAGGGTCACGGGAGATTTACTTAGTTGTTAAAAACTTATGACCTTGTGGGAATTAGTGAAGGTCTGCGTAAGTTGGCTACGAGCGATCAGCGATTATAAAAAAAATAATAATAAATAAGGCTATGGCTAAATGAGTAGAGCTGAAGTCTGCCTATGCTTCACTTTCATTTATTATGGTAGTAGCTGCAATTCACGAGTGTTGGAAGGCAAATAAAAATTCAACCCAATTCTCTTGAAGATGTTGCTCATATTCTTTTGCTCAACTCTTTACCTTTACCTTTTCTTTCCTAAAATAATTTCTTTGTTATAAATAATGATGGAACAAGATAGATTGATTGTCAATAGTTTTTATTCAAGTGCATAACATAGAGTTATTATAACGTTATAATATACTTTTCAACTCTTTTCTCTCATCATTTCTTTGTTAGTCTTTTTCGGCAAGGAGGTGTGTGTGATTTTTTGGGCGTTTTGGCCTTAAATCACCAATTTACATCTTTCTTTTATCATTTTCTTCTCAATAAAGTGATTATTTCGTATAGATTTAAGTTTTTACTTTGTTTTGTTTGTGATTTTGTTACCAACTTGTTGTGACGTGTAGTTTTATCGTCGACTTGTAGCTTGTGATTGTGTCATTTTGGTACAACAGTAGGGATTAAACAATAAGCATGTTGATTGGCGAGACGTAAATCATGATCTTATCTTTGTGAGCTGGAATCACAGGTATTTTAATGATGCGTTATAGAAGTTATCAAAATATAGATTTTGATGATTATTTATGTTAATGCTTACGAATGCTAAGTCATTACCACAGAATTTTTATGAATTTGATTATATGCATGTTTCTATCGAATGTATTGCTAGTTTGAATTAATAAAATTATTTATCTTTTAAAAAAATAGTTTTAAAATTTTGTTCTATTTTATTGTAATATATAGGTAGAGGTGTAAAGAGATGCCCATTGTACATCATATTAGTTCATTGTCTATATATATATATATATATATAAAATGTCCCTCCCTTAAGGCTAACATATAATAGTTCAGTGACCCTTAGCCTTAGGGTTTCCAGGGTTATAATAATAATAATTTAACATAATTTTATTTATTACTTTTCATTTTATTATTAGTCATTTCTCCCTTTGTTCTCTCTTTCATATCCTTTTTTGTTAAAAATGAAGGGTAATTTTTTTTCCATTCATGACATGAAATCACCTCTTTCATCATTTTTCCTCATATCTAGATTTTCTTTTTCAATAATATGATTTTTTCTATCCCGGATTTTCTTTAATTTTTTCGCGTTGTTGTCGTCGACTTGGTGTAGTGTGTTCTATCTCTGACTTGCTACAATTTGTTTTGTCTTCGACTAATTGTGGTGAACAGTTTTATCGTTGAGGGTGTCTTTTGCATGATTTTTCTCGCTAGCGTTTCAAATTACAAAGTTTCGATCCAACATAATTCATATTAAATCATGTTTATTAGTATGCTATAGATCTAGAATCTTACGTATTTTATGTATTTTTTGATTACCAAATGTGTAAGCATTGACCCGTTTATTTTTGCTTTAACTTGGATGTTACATCATCCTTTAAAGGTTTTAGCATTATTAATTCTATGTTCTTCGAATATATTGCTAACCTGAATCCATCTTTACAAAAATAATAATAATAATAATAATAATATATATATATATATATATATATATATATATATAAATCTTCCCTAAACAACACATAACGACTAGTTTGTAGGACTTAAAGAACTACATAACAACTAGTTTAATGAATAAAAGAAGTGAATCAATAGTTTTTTCTTCTTTTTTTTTTTTTTTCACTTTTCATGTGAAATATTTATATAATTCCTCCCAACAAATAGTTAGGATGTAAAAATTTTAGTGATGTAATTCTCACATTTTCTTTTTCTTACTTTTGAGGTAAATTTTTGAAATACCAAACAAAATAATTTTTTTTCATTTCCTTGTATTCCAATATTTCGAATTTATCATTATTTTAATTAGAGAATAACCAAATTCAAATATATTTTATATGTTTAAAAAAAAAAGAACACATTGCTACCCTTTATATTACAAACCATAAATATAAATACATAAAAATAGAAAGTATAACTAGAAGATAGGTCAAAAAGTAGTAATAAATTCATTTAATAATGAAAAAACTAAGACAAAATTACATAAACATTAAGGGTGTCTTTGAAACCCGAAAAATACTAAGGAGAGGAAAAAAACACTAAGTAAAATGATTTTCTCATGTTTGATTTACCAGGAAAATATAAAAGAAAATAAAATATAATCAAAATTTCTCGTAATTTTATATATTTTTAAATTTTTTAGTTCTTGTATAACATAGAGAAACAAATAAAATTAGCTTAAATAAATATATATAATTAATTTATTATGTTTAAGTTTTTTTTTTCCTTCAATTTTTTCTTTATATTTTTCTTTTTATTTTCTTTTCTTAATACTTTTCGAATTCAAAAAGGAGTCTAAAATTTTAACAAAAATGGAGGCCCCTTGCATCATGGGCCGACGACATGACATAACACGATATAATTAATCCATGGACTTAAGGATCATATTAAACGACTTATTGAGTTTCTTGGGCCAACATAGTTTGATCTTTTAAATGGGTCGTGTAGGCCTGACATGTTGGTCCGATTTGGCCACTTAAAATTTGTATCGCGCCAGTAGGCCGTCAATTTGAATATCCTACATGTATGTCGGTTTAACAAATTTACGCATTTTGGTTATATGGTACATTATTTTCTTGACTTGGTACAGTACTCTTCCTCGATCCTCCATTTTAAGAATTGAAATTGGCCAATCGCGCTTCTGAGACCAAGCCCATTGAATATCTCTCTTTATATATAGGTTTTTTTTTTTTTTTTTTTACAACTATATATTTTAGTTATAATGTAGAAAATTGTTTTCACTGAAACTCGTACTCAGGATCCCTCCCCTCCCTATACCTTGCATTTTTTGAAACATTGAAATTTGTGTCATCATGGCCGATCAAGCTTCAGTGAATATATTTTCTCTACAGTAGTTCTTTTATAATGCCTTAACTTTTAATTATAATATAATCTGATGGGATTGTTTTCATTAGACTAAAACATTAAGACCCTTCTCCTTCTTATCTTTCGCTTTTTGAAGCACGTTGAACGGTCGCGAATTATATAGTTATGTTGATCTGGCCCCGAATTAAGCTTTATTTCGGACTCTTTTGGCTCCGTGGACTTGGGCTTAGAAACGTTAATGGGCCTCATTCAACCAAGCCCAATTTAATTGAAGGCTTTTTTTTAAAATAATACCATCATTAGTTTTTAAATATATAACAAAACTAAATACTTCATAATCTATGGCATATTGCTCCAATGTCGTATAGATATAGATGTGCCCCAATTATGATTCCCGGTATAAAAAATTTAAAATTGTGTTTTGAAAATACGATTTCAATGTAAATTGTAAAATTGTGAAGTCATCTTTTAAAGATACGATTTTAGTGTAAACATTTGAAATCGGGTTTTAAATACATGATTTGAATGTAAATTTTAAAAATTGTGAAATCGTATTTTAAAGACATGATTTCAATGTAAAATTATGAAATCATATTTCAGTATAAAATTGTGAAGTATTGTTTGAATACATGATTTCAATGTAAAATTGTAAAGCTCTGATTTAAAGACACAATTCCATTTTGAAAGAATTTCCACCTCATTACTTGCTTGTCAAAAACTATCATATAATTTTAACTATTTTCCAATGTGAAATATTTTGATAATTATTTATTTAATTATCAGTAAGTATCAGAATATATTTGTATTTGTATTTCTTATTTTTGTGGGACAGTGGGAATGACTTCCTGAGTCAAGGTCAATTGAAGGTTCACCTAATTCCAGAGTGGAATGGAGCCAAGCTGAGCCATTACGTCTTCACACTACTGATTCCCGACCAATTTCTGATTTTCTGTTTGCTTTCCGAGAAAACTGTGGAAACTGATGGAAATATTCCTGCAACGGCAATAGTGTTAGGGTTTGTGTACGATCACCAACCTTATTTATCGTTCTAGGTTTATCAACTGCTTAAAATTGAATGGGAAATGATATGTCCACATTTATGCTAAAGTTTTCATTTTCTTGCTCATTTCCTTGTTTTCATAGCAACAACTGAGAATTTTATCTCTGTAAAGCTTTTCAGAAAAATTGATTTTCTTTTCTGTGCACAACCTTATTAATTTTGCTGTTGCTTTCTACTTTTAGGGTTTATGAATTGTTTTCATGGAAGGGAAGCTGGGCGTCTAGGGTTTCCTCTGCTGGTGATTGCTTGCCTTGTGTTCCAGCTCTGTGCCTCAGATACAGTAAGCAAATTGGATGTGGTTTGCGCGCAAGTTCATGATTTCCGTTTCTTGTTCTGATTTATGTACTGAAATTTGAGTTTGGATTTTAGATCTTGCATGAATCACGGCGGTCACTTGAGTCTAGGAAGGAAGGTACGACTTACCTTTGATTCTTTCTTGTTTTAGTATTTCATCTTTCGGTGCATCAGAAAGATATGAACTGCTCCAGTTGGTTGTCTTGCTAAAGTATTCTTGTTTGTGGCAGAAGCTGTAAAAGTAAATCCTAGAACTTGGAAAACCATCATTCGTTTGTGCTTGCTTCACAGAATATTGTTATTGTGTTGATTAGTCTTTTTCCTGCTGATGATGGAAAACATTTCGCTTTTTTCACTAGCTGTCAACCAGACACTGACACAGAAAAGGTGTTTAAATATTTAGCTAGCTTATCTGAACTTTGGAAACAGATTAAATGGATACTATTGTGTGAATTAGCATTGTAGGATGAGGCCCTTGTCCTATTTAAAATATACTTTACGGTACGAGAAAATAGCAGACCATTGAAAAATAACCGTGGAAGCCAAGGTGCAATAGTTCTGTGAACTAATGGGATAAGCTCGGTTGGTTTGGCCTTGGTTTGCTCCCCAAATGGTCTGATTTGAGTCTCCCTTGGAGCCTTGAGAAAGCCTGATCTTTAACTTCGAGGCCCCACGTGATTAGTAGAGATGCACACAAGTTAGCCTGGACACCCCTAGTTATAAAAAAAAAAAGGTGCCCAATGGTCTGTGATTTCCCAACTGCGAGAGGTGTGTTTGTTGGTGCCTGACTTGCTGAACAGCTTTAGTGAGAATGCGAAGGCATAAGTATTGGTATAATCCAAGAATAAGTACTCAGGGTTGTGAATCATTTTTTTTTTTTTTTGATAAAGTAAATAAGAAGGGTTGAGAATCTGATGAACCTAGGAACGATGGATAACACATGAGGGAGGAAAAATTGTAATTATAATCTGAAGGGCTTTAGTGTCATAATTGTGTTAATCTATTTAATGAATGGGTTCTGCTCAAGTTTTACTCTTCAAGTCGTTTGACTTGTTCACTTAATCATGTCAAAATAATCCATTTATAATTCAACTCGTCTATGACCCAACCTGTTTATGACCCATTCAACCCATATGAATTTCTTTTTATTTTTATATTTAAAGTTTATGAATATTAAAAATAGTTTTGTCATTTTAAATTATCATAGATCTAAAAAAATTGAATTATTGAGCCCAATATTTCATTATTGACAAATATAATTGCAAAAATTAAATCAAATAACTACTAGGTAACAGAAATAAATTTTATTTTAATTTATTTCTATATTTCTAAATATATTATAATTTAAATTAATTAATTAAACTAATTAAGATTTAAAAATTTAAAAGTTAAAAATGGAAGTTAAATGCTTCAGAGGAACTTAATTGTGCTATTAAGTTTAATGAGTTAAAATTTGTGTTTGCAGTTAACAAATTAGAGTTATATAAAATGATTTATCCATGTCAATTTGTACACAATTTGGTCACTCATTTATTTTTGATAATATTGATCTAATTCATTTGTCGTGAATTTTGGTTATATGGTTATGCGTGTAGTAAACCCCATGCTCATATCCGTCGTTTGACATGATTGGCTAAATAGATTGTTTCAGATTGAGTTAACATTCGAACCTTTTGTATCTCAACATGACACGAATTCAACACAATACAATACATTGTCATTTCTTTTATAGTATGTACCATGTGAGCTATAGGCTTAATGATATGAAACCTGGCAGGGACTGATGTGCCATGTGTCACATTGAGAGCATTTGTACATAAGACATGGGCTGGATGTGGTTCTGTGGGTTGATGTAAGTGTATGAGGACTTTTAACTTGTTAAGGTTAGAAAAATTAGATAAGTTGGTGAGAGGCTATTAAACAGAATTAGATAAGTCAGTGAGATATTTTTTAGGTTGTAAAACTCAGGAAACAAACTAAATCAACATTATGCGCTATTTGATTATCAGGAACTCTGAAGGTTAGATTTTACATAATTTACTGCATGAGAAAACCTAAAAATTCCACTCAATTGAGCCCAATACAACTTTTAGACTTTATTTTGGTTTTCCATCCTCTGAGAAATGGAAACACATGGACCACAAGATTTGAAAAGAAAAGATCATGGGATTTCCTTACAGAAAACCAAAAAATTCCATCAACTAAGTCTTATTTAACTGTTGGACGTCCTTTTGGATTGCTTTGGTTCTTTTGTTGACCTAAAATACATAACTCACAAGATTTGAAAGTTTTCCTTTTTTTTCCTCATCCTTGACAGCAAACAAATTTTCCTTTCCCTTATCTTTCCCTCAGCTTTGCAAGTTTTATTTCTTTTTTTTGCTAGGGTATGTAAAGGATCTCGAGGGGAGCAAGAGGAACAAAAAACTCACCAACCCTTACCTATACCTTTCAACCCTCATCTACACTCCATCCAAGTCAAAAAATCAATAAGAGAACTAGGCCTACCAACAATATACAATTATGTCCGGGACCAAAAATTATAAAGAAAATGAGATTTCATCCTTTGCGCTGAAAACTCTTTGTTGTCAAATACAATGTTTTTCCTTTCCTGCCAAATAGTCCAAAAGATCATGAGGGGAGCTGCCATCCAAGCTTTTCACCGTTTTTTACAAGGAC
The DNA here is from genome assembly GCA_016808115.1 of Tetrastigma voinierianum. Classification (NCBI taxonomy): domain Eukaryota; kingdom Viridiplantae; phylum Streptophyta; class Magnoliopsida; order Vitales; family Vitaceae; genus Tetrastigma; species Tetrastigma voinierianum. The sequence continues at coordinate 502,547 of JAEQBH010000508.1, forward strand.
CCGCTCAAGAAAGAAGGAATCTCTAATTGACAAGAGGAAGACCCTTGATCACGGGCATTTAACAAACAGAATTTGATCTTGATTATGGAAAATTAGGTTGGGAGGTTCAATGAAACCACAGAGCATGATTTAGGAGCAACTTATTTTAGAAAGATTTGTTTTAGTAGTTGCTTTTATTTAAAATAGAAAGATTTGTTTTCCTAGTCAAAGTAGGAGTTGCTTTATTTAAATTAGAAAATCTTGTTTTCCAAGTCAAAATAGGGGTTGCTTTATTTGATTTAGAAAGTATGAGGCTATATATACCCCCCTAATGTAGTCTTTTGAGAATCAGTTTAAGTTTAATAATATTTTCAGATTTATCTTTTAAGAGTTCTCTCGTGTTCTCTTGCCTTGTCTATGGTGGATTCAGCCCAGGTGGCGGGTTCGTTATGCTATCCTTAGGTGGATTTCTTGGGCGGCGAAGTTTATATCTTGTTCTCTAATCTCTTGAGTGTATTCCTTTGAGTGGCGAGTTCGTTGCTTCTTATCTCTTGGTGGATTCCTTGAGCGGTGAAGTAAGTATCTATCCTTCTATAACCTCTACTCATCTCATCATCTTCTCTTTTTAACTTTCCAAATCCAATTCTCTAACCACAACCTAAAACTTTCCAAATCTGGTTTCATACTTCTAAAACCTTTTCATTTACTTTGTTTTACCCTAGAAACCATACAAACCATCATCCTAACCTTAGAAACCCGAATGGTACCAGCCCTAGCCTACCTTAGAAAAACCCGAAAGCCGCAAACTAGCTCAAAACAAGGTTGTTTTACATCAAATCAAACCCGAACCTTTCCAAATCTAAAATCCTTCATTTTAAACCCTAATTCCATCATAACTAAACCTCAAATAAGCCCTATAACCTTTGGAACCAAACATGTCCCTTACCCTTTAAAGTTATATCCTATACCCCTAAACTACGACCAACCCATCCCTAACTTACCTAAATCATTAGATCATCCATCATGGTCCCGTCCTTGCATCAACCCAATTCACCCCAACAATAGCTAGGAATAGATCCCACAACAATCTAGCCTTTGAGCAGAGCAGTAACAAATTATTAGCCGTCTCCTCCTCACAAAGAAAACATTTATTAGCTAAGACTCTTCCCTGTCTTTTTAACAAATCCAAGGTTAAATTCTACTAATGACTTCTGAGCAAAAACATCCTCCTTAGAAGGGACTGACAATTCAAATAAATCGATGAGGACCCATGTTCAAATAAACCAATGAGGGAAGGCAATAGTTCCCTAGGCGTAAACCTTATAAAGTTTAGCCCAGAAGGTAGTTGGCATCACTAGCACCTCTTTCAAAAACTGCAAGAGTTTTATTTTCTTTTCTCATATTTCTCCAACAAACAAGTGGGCATTTGTGCAATGTATCTCCTTTTCATTTGCAATCTCGGGAAAACCAAATGAATGACTAATAGTAGCAAAATTTATGAGAGCGAGTTGTTAACTGTGTCTCCATATACCATTCTGTTTAATGTTTGAATTTGGGCATGCTGTTGAAAGAATTCTCATAATCAAGTAGATTGAAATTCCTTCTTGGCATTTGTTAGGGCTTCATATCTTTATAAATTTCAGGGCATTGTCTAACTAGCTTTTTGATGTGAATCTTGGTCATCTTGGTTTCAGGAATTCTTTGCTCCAAAGTTGGATCACTTTTTTCTTTTTCATTCCCACGCCTTACCTAGTTAGCTTACTTTCTTTCTGTAGAAACAAAGAAGGAAGAGAGGAATTGGAGGAATGAGTTCCTTATGTTTCATTGATTTATCAAGAGTGTATATATACAGGAGTGTGAGACAATCTAGCCTTCGTAAAGGGTTACAATCCTACAAGTAAAGTTTCCTAACTAGCTGCAATGTATAAGTAAAGTATGATATATACTATAAGACTCCTCCTAAAGTAGGAGCATAGATGTTAATCATGTCCAACTTGTTACAGAGATAACTAACCCGGTCCCCACTTAAAGCCTTTGTGAAGATATCACTGGTGCTTTGGTCTACATATCATAATAATCAATGAGTTGTATTTTCTCATGAACGAAATGATAATCTATCTCAATATGCTTAGTTCGCTCATGGAATACAGGATTAGATGCAATACGAAGGGCAATTTGGTTGTCACACCAGAGTTTTGCTGTGACTGAAGTTTTAATACCAACTTCCATCAAGAGTTGATGAAGCCACATGATCGCATGGGCCAGTGCCATTTGCTCTATGCTCGGACTACACTTTCAGACGAGAAACAACCACTTGTTTATTACTCTTCCAGGAGACTAGGTTTCCACCAACAAAGACATAGTAACCTAAAGTAGATCTCTTATTTTCCTTTGATCCTGCCCAATCAGCATCTGTGAAGCACTCAATACTATTATGCTCATGATTTCTGTATAAGATACCTTGTCTTGGAGCTCCCTTCAAGTAGCAAAGAATTTGTTCTACTCTTACTGTGATCCGGTTAATGGGAGAAGACATGCGGCGAAATACTCTGAGCGAGTGTCGCAATCTCGAGGACGGTCGTTTTGTAAGGTAGTTTAGTTTCCTAACCAATCTCCTGTATCTCTCAAGATCCCTAAATAATTCTCCTTCTCTAGTAAGTTGCAGACTCGGTGCCATAGGGGTATTGCGTGGTTTTGCTCCTAGTTTCCTGTCTCTGAAAAAAGATCCAACACATATTTTCTTTAGGATAAAAGGATTCCACGCTTGCTGTAGTCCTCTTCAATACAGGAAATATTTAACATCTAAATCCTTTGTGTGGAAATGACCATGAAACGGAGTTAAGTGATGATATGCTGTTGTATCCCCCTTCTTAGCGTAATAATATCATCCTCTGAGACTAACAAGATGATACAGCCGAATTTTATAGAAGACGAGAGATGATGATTTGCTTTTACGCATGCCAAAAATTCTGTTGATTGAACTTTCCAAACCATGCTCGTAGGCTCTGGTTCAGACCATATAAGGACTTACGAAGATGACAAACCTTCCCAATCTCCCCCTGAGCAACAAACCCTGGAGGTTGCTCCATATATACTTCCTCTTGAAGGTCGCCATGGAGAAAAACATTCTTAATTTCAAGCTGATGGAGGTCCCAACCATGAGTGGCAACTAGGGATATAAATAGTCGAACATAATTCATCTTGGCAACGGGGTAGAAAGTATCTGAATAGTCCTCCTCATAAGTCTGTGTATACCCCTTTGCAATAAGGCATGCTTTCAACCTAGCAACTGAACCATCAGGATTAACCTTATTTGCAAAGACCTGCGGCATCAGTGAAAACGCTGATAGGTAATTGTACCTAGTCAGAGTGCCATTGTCGTTCAAAGCATCCATCTCCTCTATCATAACACTACTTGACGGGGGTGAGATAAAAATATTTCATGAAATTGTTAGGTAACAAGATAGAGTACGAGGAAGCAATAAAAGGACAAGAATGAGAAGATAGGTGGTTATAGGAGCAAAAGGAGGAAATTGGATGAACACATTGACGTTTACCTTTACGAAGAGTAATAGGAAGATCATTATTGGGGATTGGATTTTATACCAAAGTAGTAGGTGTTGGACTCGAGACTGGTGGGTTTTGGTGCTGAGAGTAAACTTGAGTGATAGGAGGCTTTATTGGGACTAGAGAGCAGGTTGAATTTGGGTGAACAAAATTTGGTGAGAACGTAGTGTCGTCAGTCATCCTCCTACGACTAGTGGGGCTTGGAGATTGAGAAAAGGGTGCATGCTCAGAAAATGTGACATCAGCCGAAACTAAGTACGTGCGAAGACTAGGACAATAACTCTAATATCCCTTTTGAACTCGAGAGTAATCGTGAAAGATACATTTTATTGACTTAGGATCGAGTTTAGACACTAACGGATGAACATCCCGAACAAAGTAATTACACCCAAATATCCAAGGCTCAATAGGAAATAGAGGTTTATTCAAGAAAAGGATTTGACATGGAGTGTCCCAATTTAAGACTAACGATGATGTGAGGATGGGACCGTGATGGATGATCTAGGGGGTTTAGGTAAGTTAGGGTTATCTGGTAGAACTTTGATGGGTTCAGAGATGAGTCGGTCTCAGATTATAGACTGGTTGGGATTTTCTGATGGAATTAGGTTCGAATGAAGGATTTTGGGTTTGGAAAGGTTGGGTTTGGTTTGATGCCATGTGTTTTAGTGGTGAGGTTTTCGGGTTTTCTAAGGTAGGCTAGGGCTATGGACGAATTTGGGTTTCTCCAAGGTTAGGGATGATGGTTTTTATTGTTTCTAGAGTGAAACAAAGTATTTGGAAATGTTTTAGAAGTATGGAACTAGATTTGGAAAGTTTTGGATTGAGGTTAAAAAAATGGGTTATGGATATGTTAAAGAGAAGATGATGAAATTGGTGAGGTAGAAGAGTAGAAGGAGTAGAACTTATTTCACCACCAGGAATCCACGAAAGGATAAGCCACGAACTCGCCACTCGGGAATCCACCCAAGAGATAAGAGAACAAGAGAGAACTCTTAAAAAAGAGAAACTTGAAAATATTATTAAACTCTGAATGAATCCAAAAAGAGTACTTTAGGGGGTATATAGGCCCCTTACTTTCTAAAACTAAAGCAACTCCTACTTTGACTAGAATAACAAAACTTTCTAAATTGAATAAAGCAACTCCTAAATTAGAAACATGACCCCAAAACAAACCAATATTTAGAAAATATATAAAAAAAACCAATAATTGACTTATTCAAAATCTTCTTCCAAGCTTCCTTGATCACGTCCTTAACTATTAAAGTCTTAATTGAAGTTCAAAAATTCCATTTGATGATTCTCTGACTTTGCAACCTTCTAAATCTTGAATCTTGCTTCCATAATCGAGGTCAAATTTCCATTGGTTATTTGTAGATGCTCCTACAATTGGAGTGAGGGCATCACAGTTGAAAATCAAGAAACAAGCTATGAAGCCCATGACCAACCCGAGAAATGTAGGCACGTGCATTTGAAACAACATAGAGTTGGCAATTTCAAGGAGGTGTTTATTCTTTATGTTGCCCAGCTCCATTATAAGTATCAACACAGTTTGATGAATATGACCATTTTGAAGCATGAATAGTGAAATTGTTAAGATATTCTTTACCATTATCGCCTCAAACTTTGAACAAAGACATGAAATTGAGTATGAATCTCAGCATAAAAGGCACAAAAATGAGAAAAATACCCTAGAACGGTTTTTCATTAAATATAACCATGTTACTCGTGAAAAATCGTCGACAAAGGTAACAAAGTATTGAAATCCGGATGGGGACACAACTGGACATGGACCCTACACATTTGAATGAACTAAGTCAAACGGAGCATTGACTCGTTTATTGACTCTAGGACTAGAACTAAAGCGATGATGCTTTACAAATTGAAAACTCACTGTCAGTGACCAAACTCAAAAGCGGGGACACAGTTTCTTCCAATAAGAAAGAGAGAAGGGATATGGCGTTAATGTTTCAAAATGCATGGTAACTCTAACAGGGACAAGTGACATGTCTCGGTAGCTCAGGATCAAGAATGTAGAGACCCCTAGACTCATGTCCTCTACCAATAATTTGCTTCGTCACCAGATCCTGAAAGAGACAGTAATCAAGAAGAAATGAGATACAACAATTAAGTGCTTGAGTTAGTTTACTTAATGGATTAAGAGGAGAAATTTGAATTTTCAGGAAATAGATGGAGTGGGAAAGGATTGTGCTAGACACAAGGACACATGTCTATGATCCATTTGCCAAAGTGACATTTGGGAAGTTGATGTATTAGTTGAATTTAAAAGAATAGGTTGGAATTACACGTCATGTGGTATGTGGCTCCGAGTGTGGCCATTTAGAGGATGAAACGAGGCGTAGTCGGTTTACTTGACTCAGTAGCGATGTCGAGTAGATGAAGACTTGATGATTCGTATAGGTGGGACAGCGAGCTCCTCTGACTGAGGACTAAAGCGGCTTATCGATGCCTCATTCTTTGGGAGGCCATATATGAGCATACGGAAATCTCTGATTTCGGTTCTTCAACTTCCTACAGTCTCGTATCACGTGTTCAGGCTTATGGTAATAATAACAAACAACTCCTCCAGATATTGGCTCTCTAGTGTTACCGTCAAGACCACTATTTTTGTATCGTTACTTCCTTGACTCAACAATGTTCCGATCAACAAGGGCACTGCTCATCTGGGTAGATGGAAGAGCAAGGGAGGAGATTTTTGTGTGGAGTATCTTGCTAAATGTCTCTTGGAAGGGTGATACCTTAGGGCCTGACAAAATCGGAGCCTTAGTGGAGTCATACTCAAAAAGAAGGGCGGCTAGGAATCCCATCACTGCCATATGTTCCTGTTGAGATTGCTGGACTTTGACATCTAGACTTGTGATAGTATGTATCATTTGTTAACATATTGGTTTGTATCTTATTAGGATATTGTACTTATAGGGTTGTAACCATTTAGGAAGAGTAGATCATCTTACCTATTGTATAGCCTAACCTTCTTGTATATATATGTATGATGACTCAATGGAAAATACAAGGAATTCATTCCTCCAACTCTTCTTCCCTTAGTTTCTGTGGTATCATAACTTCCAGGAGCTCTCGATTTGGAGAGTTTTAAACTCTTTTAGGCAATTTTGATGCTCAAGAGATGTGAGGTGTTTTGGCTGTTTGAAGTGGGATCTCATGGCGGCACGAAGCTTGTGGAGCCGTCGGCAAGCACAGAAAAATGGTCGAGCCTGCGATGTAAGCTCCACGTCTTTGCCCTGCTTTGTTTCTATCTAGATCCACACGCGTTGTGCGTGTGGGGGCATGGGGGACTGTTCCTGCTCTTGCCTTCTCCTCTAGTGTCATTTGGCGTAGATAAGACCTCTGATCTACTAGGTTTCTCTGTTTGGTACTTGGATCTGTTGTTTTTGGTGATTTTTGTGTCCGACAGTCCACTGTGCTTTTGAATCTCTCCTTTTTGAAGGTACTTTAAGCGCTTGATCTACTTTCCGTGGTTTCCTAATGAGCGAGTCAGTAGATAAGAAGCTTGTTTTGGCACTTGAAGTGGTCTTGATAATGTCTTAGATCACAAAGGACAAATTAAACTAATTCAAGTATGAGTGGAGTAAAACAATGCATCTCTACTTAAGGGTATTGAATAGCCCCGGTCACCTTCTGAGGACCCTCCTCTCATGATGATTGAAGGGCAGTGGTGGAGGGATGATGCCTGTCTCTTTCTCTAAATCCGTAATTCCATTGATGGTAAATTACTTCTCTCATTAATCATTGTGAGTTTCTTAAGGAGCTAATGGATTATTTGGAATTTGTGTGATGAAGGGAAATATTTCGCATCTTCAGTAATGTCGAGCCTTTTATCGCTCTAAGTAACAAGATCAGTCGCTTATGGATTTTTTTATGGACTATAAAAAGACATATGAGGAACTGAATGTGTTCTTACCCTTTACTCCAGATGTTAAGGTCCAGCAAGATCAGCGGGAAAAGATGACAGTGATGGGCTTCCTAGCCGCCCTCCCTTTTAAGTATGATTCTGTTAAGACGCAGATTCTGTCAAGTCCTAAAGTTTCTTCTTTCCAAGAAACGTTTAGTTGAATACTCGTATACAAATTGTCCTGCACCCCGCTCTACCATCTACCCAGATGAGCAATGCTCTTGTTGGTTGAAATAGCGGTGAGTCGGGAAAGCCACAATACAAAAATAGTGGCCCAGGAGGTAACACTAAAGGGCCTGATTTTGGATTGGAGGGGTTGTGTGTTATTATTGCCGTAAGCCTAGACATGTGATACAAGACCGTAAGAAATTGTAGAACCGAAATCAGAGATTTTCGTCCGCCTATGTAGCTTCCTCTACTAAGGCATTTGATCAGTCAGTCCAATTCTCCGTAGATGAACTCGCAAAGTTCCACCTGTACAAAGCAATCTCCATCTACTCTGGCTACAACTATCCTTTGAATCAGTAACTTGAGCATGCCTAGTCTCATATTTGTCGACCAGATGGGTAGTGATTAGGGATGCAAATCCATGTGAGTAATTCTAGTCTATTTTCTACCTTTTAGTCACAATCTTCACCTTCCACTGTCACTTTGGCAGAATGGTAAAGTCTGTTGTCATATGATTTTGGAAGAGATAATAATCAGGAAAGAATGAGACAACATTTAAGAGCTCGAGTTAGTTTGCTCATAGATACCAAATTAAAAGAAAAATTAGGTAAACTCAAGACAGATGATAGGGGAATAGAATGAATGGGAAAAATGGTGCCTGAACCAAGAACACAGGACTGTGACCCATCTGCCAAAGTGATAGTGGAAGGTGAAGATTGTGACTGAAAGAAAAAATAGACACCTTCTTGAAGCTACTTTAGACTCTATTATTTTCAAATGCATGTATAAAGCATTTAAGGTCGATCTTTGACCGCTACTTGTTTTTAATTAATTGGATGTCTTCCTCTGTCTTGGATTGAGCTACTCTATTTCGAACCCTCTTTACCCATAAACCTTTGTTTCCTATTGAGCCTCGGGTATTTGGGTGTACTTGTTATGTTTGGGATGTTCGTCCGCATGTGTCTAAACTCGACCTTATGTCATTGAAGTTTATCTTCCTTAGTTACTCTCGAGTTCAGAAGGGGTATATGTGTTATAGTCCTAGTCTTCGGAGGTACTTGGTTTTTGCTAATGCCACCTTTCTTGTGAATACCCATTTTTCTCCCGACCCAATCCACACTAGTCAGGGGGAGGATGATGATTTGCTCGTTTATACCCTTGCCCGCCAACTCCTGCTTCTATTCCACCTTTGACAAAGCCTCCTATCACTCAGGTCTATGCTTGGCGCCTACACCCCCCAATCTCGAGCCCTCCATCGACTGCTTCGACATCCGATCCCGTTCTTAGTGATAGCCTTCCTATTGCTCTCTGTAAAGGTAAACGTCAATGTACTCATCCAATCTTCTCCTTTTATTGCATCCTTGGACTCTATTTCATTGCCTAACAAAGTTTCTAAAGCCTTAGCTCATCCTGGTTGGCGTAGTGCTATGATAGAGGAGATGGAAGCCTTGATTGATAACGGTACTTGAGACTTGGTGCGTTTACCTGTTTGGAAGAAAGCCATTGGTTGTTGATGGGTGTTTATAGTGAAGGTTAATCCCGATGGATCCATTGCTAGGCTGAAGGCCCGTCTTGTTGCTAAAGGGTATGTCCAGACTTATGGGGTGGATTATTCTAATTCCTTTTCCCCGGTTGCCAAGTTGACTTCTATTCGATTGTTTATATCTCTGGCAGACTTGTGGCTAGGATCTCCATCAACTTGACATTAACTTGACATTAAGAATACCTTTCTTCATGGGGATCTTGCAGAAGAGGTTTATATGGAGCAACCTCCTGGGTTTGTTGCTCGGGGAGAGATTGGTAGAGTCCTTTGTCTCGGGAAATCATTATATGGCTTAAAACAAAGTCCCCGTGCATGATTTGGCAAGTTCAGTGAAGTGATTGAGAAATTTGGCATGTAGAAGAGCAAATCTGATCATTTTGTCTTTTCTGACAATTATCAGCAAATGTCATCTTTGTGGTTATTATGTTGATGATATTATCATTCACAGGGAATGATATGGCGAGACATATCTTCCTTTCCAGTTCTTTCTTCATGGCCAATTTCACACAAAGAACTTAGGAATCTTTGATACTTCTTGGGTGTTGTGAAATTGTGAGAACAAACGTGGAATCTTCTTATCTCAAAGAGAGGATATGTGTTGGATCTATTATTGAAAAAGGAAAATTGGCGACAAAGCATGTCGGTCCCAATAGCCCTTGGCATAAATGTATTAGAGAGGTGAATTGTTTGAAGACCATTTGAGAGATATAGAGAATTTGGTTGGGAGAATTTGAACTACTTCTGATAACACGCCACTGATTTCATCTTTCTGTTAGTGTTGTAAGCCAATACCTGTCTTCTCCAACAGTTGATCATTGGCATTTTGTCGCGAATTCTATGCTACTTGAAAGAAGCCCCGGGACGTGGTATTTTTTACAGTAATAATGGACATAATAGACTTGAGTGTTTCACGGATGCAGATTGGGTAGGATCTATGGAAGACAGAAGACTTCGGATTACTGTGTGTTTGTTGGAGGGAATCTAGTTTCATGGAAGAGTAAGAAACAGAGCGTTGTCTCTCGATCTAGTGCATAATCTGAGTATAGAGTAATGACACAATCTACATGCAAGATTATGTGGCTCCATCAACTTTGGCGGAAGTCGGTATTAAAACCTCAGTCCCAGCAAAGCTCTGGTGTGACAACCAAGCTGCCTTTCATATTGCCTCTAATTCTGTTTTCCATGAACGAACTAAACACCTAGAGATAGATTGCCATTTCGTTCGTGAGAAAATACAACTCGGTTTAATTTCTACAGGAAATATGAAGACCGGAGAACAATTATGTGATATCTTCACAAAGGCTCTAAATAGAGACCGAGTTAGTTACATATGTAACAAGTTGGACATGATTAACATCTACGTTGCTTTTTAAGGGGGATTGTTATAGTATGTATCATACGTTAACATATTGGTTTGTATCTTATTAGGATACTTTACTAATAGGGTTGTAACGATTTAGGAAGAGGACATCATCTTACCTATTGTATAGCCTAACCTTCTTGTATATATATGTATGATGACTCAATGGAAAATATAAGGTATTCATTCCTCTAACTCTTCTCTTATTTTCTACAAGATTAAAGGGCAACAACATTTTAAGCTCCTCATGTCTTTTTATAGTCCATAAAAAATACCGTGAGAGACAAATCCAGTTTCTCTGATAGATAAAAAGCTTTATTCACATCAAATATATGAGAAACATTCCTCTTTCTAGAAAACACGAACTCCAAATAATCCATTAGCTTCTTAACAAACTCATAGTGATTAATGAGACTAAGTACCTTATTGTCGATGGAATTATGATTTTGTGGGAAAAGACGAGCATCCTCCTCCAGCTACTGCTCTTTCGAATCATCAGTTGGAGGATCCTTAGTGAGATGACTAGCCATACTTATGGCCCTTAAGTAGAGCCGAATCGTTTTACTCCAATCCAAATAATTGGGACCCAGTGGACATCCTCATAATTTGGACAATATTTGTGTTAGGACACTTGATGCCACTTAATGGAGCTTTTATCTCTAGAATTACTCATTAAGTCAAGGAGGAAATTAGAGACAAAGAAACCTCCCGAGAAAATAGGGCAGCAAATGCTTGAAAAAACCCTAGGGCAAGAGGGCTATTGAACACAAAAAAGCACCAAAAGTAGCAGATCCAGGTACCAAATAGGGAAACCAAGTAGGTAGGAAGACCTGTCGGCGGTCGGCGACCTTGGTGGAGGATGCACATCATCAGAGGAAGTCCCACGAGCTCTCATGCGCCGGCGCGTGGGAAAAAGGGCAGAATCACAGGATCGGCATGTGTGGCTCACACGCACTCTCTGGCCATCGGACTTGGTAGTGGCACTCGTCGACAGTTGATGCTCCTCCCTATGCCAGTGGTGTCACTCCACGCTCCTCCTGTGAACTATCGAATCCTCAAAAATCCCCATAAAAATTCAAAAACAAAGAAGAAAGAGAGGAATTGGAGGAATGATTTCCTTATGTTTCATTGATTTATCAAGGGTATGCATATACAGGAGTGTGAGCCTATACAATTGGTAAGAGTAAGACAATCTAACCTTCCTAAAGGGTTACAATCCTACAAGTAAAGTTTCCTGACTAGCTGCAACGTATAAGTAAATTGTGATACATACTATAACACTTTCTAAGTAAACAGCTTCTGACAGTTGTATCCAATTTTAATATCTTATAACATTTGAATTGCAAACCTTGGCTCACATCTTCATTTTCCTTTTTTTTTTTCTGCTGCAGATAAATAAAAAACCCACATCTTACATGCTAGCTATTGTTATGTCCTATAAATTTATATAGACCCGGATGGATTAAACAGCAGTCTCTTTAGTGTTCTTATGTCCCATCTATCTGCTTTGAAAGCTTACTGTTCAAATTTTCCTTGCTTTAAGAGAGCTCTTTTTGGGGGTGGAAGCTTGGACAAAGCATTATGGATGTTTATGAATGGCCTTGCTCCAAAACACCTTCTTAGGGCACTTAGAAGGAGCGCCAAAGTCAGTGTTCTCTTGTTCCTTTCAAATTTCACCTGACACAAACCAATTGGACTACAAACTCTAAAGGAATGTTGAATTTAATAGTTCCCTTATTTTCTGCCTGCATTTTTGCTTTTCAATTCAATATAAGCTTTAAATTTCTTAATTGGATGCAAGTTTTCTGGTATTGCTTGTCTAGAATATTACATCTTTCATAAATGTTGGTGTGGAAAAATATAAATTGATCTTTATCATTCTCTTATTGCTAATATCTTTTTCGAAGTATTAATATTGAAATTTTGTTATTCCTTTGTCAACAGCATTGTGCCCTTCTGATTGGATCACTGGCCCAGATAAGAATAAGTGCTTTGGATTTATAAGAAACCCTCAATCATGGGATGTATCAGAGGCCTACTGTAAACGTTTTGGGGGAAATTTGGCTGCACTGACATCTTTCCAAGAACTAACTGTTGTTCAAAATCTATGTGGTGAGATCAACAATGGCTGCTGGGTTGGAGGAAGAGGCATCAACTCTACTTTTGATGCAGGTTGGAAGTGGTCTGACAATACATCACATTGGAATGAATCACTCTTTCCTGGAATATCTCTTCACTCCAATTGCACCAACTCTTCATGCCACATAGCAAATTCAGTTTATTCTTGTACACTGGTGAAAAATGGATCTACTTCTCTCATTGGTGAGAGATGCAATGTGTCTTATGCTTCTATATGCATGACTGATATGGGTATGCATTTGACTTATATCTCAGTTATTTGTTCATCTCCATCACATTCTCATGTTTCACTTTACATGACTTCTTGCTATCATGTAATTTATTATTCTCTTTTTTCCCCTTACAAACTAAGTAATTGTTGTTCATGTTCATATTTCACTTTCTTGATTCTCTGAGGTGTTGGTCTTTCATTGGTTGTTCAATTCATTTTCTTGTACATAGTGAGAAATTTTTTTGTCCTTTTCTTTCAGATAACAAATGCTACCACATGCACTGCCACAAGGAATATCTTATTATCCTTGCAGTTGTTAGTGGGCTGATTCTCAGCACAACATTATCTGTTGTGATTTGGCTCCTAGCGTATAGGCGTAGCAAGAGGCGTAGAAGATCCCGCAAACTCTCTAATCCAGCGGCATCTGCATTAGTTCCCCCTTCATGGAAGGTTTTTACGAACGAGGAACTGAGGTCAATCACAAAGAATTTCAGTGAAGGAAACCGGCTTATTGGAGATGCCAAAACAGGTGGCACTTACAGCGGGCTTCTACCTGATGGATCAAGGGTGGCTGTTAAAAGGTTGAAGAGGTCTACTTTCCAGAGGAAAAAGGAGTTCTATTCCGAGATTGGAAGGGTTGCTAGGCTACACCATCCAAATTTGGTTGCTGTGAAAGGGTGCTGCTATGACCATGGTGACCGCTACATTGTTTATGAGTTTATAATCAATGGACCCTTGGACAGGTGGCTACACCACATACCAAGGGGAGGCAGAAGTTTGGATTGGGCCATGAGAATGAAAATTGCCACAACACTTGCCCAAGGAATTGCGTACGTATAAATCCTTAAACCTCTCTTTAGTAAAAAAATGTAGATCTGAAATGGATGGGATTCTTATATGATTTTTTCTTCTTTGTTTTATTTTTGAAGCCGTGTTTTTTTCCTGAAAAAATATTTATTTAAAGATAACATATTATTTTTTTTACTTTTATGGGTTATATTATTTTTTTGATGGGTAAAAAGCAGCATGTATTAAACACAAAAAGAATACATCAAAAACTGTCCAAAAGTATAATGGGGGTATACTAAGAAGGACCGACGAAAAGGCCAACATCTCGAAAACTCCTGGCAAAAAAAAAAATCATCTATACCCCTTCAAGTTAAATCCATAAAAGACTTCTGCTCCCATATACATGTTAGACGAGATCGAACCAAAGTTACGAGATGAAGATCTCTCTTCATCTATTCTTGGAAAGGCCTCATTATCAAAGGCCATTATATTTATTTCACGCCAAATTGTCCAAAAGAGGCAAAGGGGAGCTGCCCTCCACACTTTCTTACGTTTCTTTCCCACACATCTGCCCAATAGAAAAAGGAAAGACCTACCCAATACTAACAATTGCCAAGATAATCTCCCAAAGCATACGAGCCTACGGACAATGCACAAGGAGATGCTCTATGGTTTCCTCATTCTCACAGAGGTAGCATCTGTTGGCTAAGGGTCTTCCCTTTCTTTTGAGTTAATCCAGCGTTGAACACCTTTCCCCAAGATGTCTCCCAAGCAAAAAGCTCACCTTTAGAGGAACCTTCCAAATGGACAAGTCAGGAAAAGGCAAAGGCGAAGAGACAGGATGGTTCAACACCTCATACATTAGTTTAACTAAATAATTGTCCGTTTTGTTCCCTTTCAATATTAGCTTGTCCTCCCTGTTTGATATAACTTTTATAGGCTGAATAACATGTAGGAAATTCTCCACCTCCATCAATTCCTAATCATTAAAAGATCTAATAAAACCAGGGATCCATTCTCCTCCTTTCTTAGAAATGTCCCAAACATACTTGTTATAATATTGTAGAATTGGAAACTAGTTGGGAAAAATAAACATGTTTTCATGTAGAGTTAGGAAACTTCATATTCTTTCCTATTTGATTTGGGATTGTCTTGTATATAAATAGGTTGTTTGTGATTAATGAAATACCTGATTTTCTCCAGTGCATCTCTAATTACATGGTACAAGCGAGCCTTAGGATTTGAATTTGCTAAAACAATTTTTGGAAAAATTGAAAGAAGATCTTATAATGAAAGCATATCTGACAACCTTTTTCGCGACCACCCACAGATCATAGGCCTTTTGCTCTACGTATGTCGAAGAAGAAACTCACGGCATCCCATCATCCATGCATTATACGCTTTCGTTCTTCTTCAGGCATCCCCCATGCCGTGTGAGAGGGTGTGTTAAGCCATCATCGATGACCAACTTCCTCTACCAACATCATCGGTTGCCGACCGAGCTCCTCAACCACCTGCCTCTCTTATCCGACCGTCGGAATAGTGTTTTTTAGAGCCTTTTGTGTCCAACAGCCCTAGTTTTCTAGGGTTTCTTCTTATTTTCCTTGATTTCTTTGAGATTCAGTGACTTGAAGAGGTGGTTTAAGGTTTTGAGAGCCAAAATCCATTCAAGTGTGGTGTTTTTCATGGAAATGTGGTCATTTTCCTTGCAAGATCCTATTTTTCTAGTATTTTTCGGATTTTCAGAGACTTGTTTGTGTTAGATATGCTTCTATGACTAACATGAAATCCTTAGGAGGAGTAGTAGTTGTGTGTCATTATTGCCATAATCCAAGACATGTACGTCGGAATTGTAGGAAGTTGCAGAATAAAAATCAAAGATTTCAGTTTGTTCATTATTAGAAATCACTTAAGTTTGCATATACCTCTATGACTACACTCGTCGAGTCAGGTAAAACCAACACGTCTTATTTCCTCTTCCTCCATATGGGTCATTGACTTTGGAGCTACCGACTACATGATGAGTAATTCCATCTTATTTACTACGTTTCAGTCACACCCTTCTACCTCTACTGTTACCTTGCAGATGGGTCAACATCTTGTGTCCTTGGGTCAAGGATAATTCACGCTACTCCTCAAATCACTTTGACCTATGTTAGGAGTTTTCCACAATTATCTTTCTATTTAATTTATGTGAGTAAACTCACTCGTACATTTAATTGCAATATCTTTTTTTTTTGTCCTGATTATTGTTTGATTCAAAATCTTTCGACGAAACAAATTATTGGTAGAGGACGGGAGTTTGGGGGTCTCTACATCTTGGACCTAGAGGTGCCAAAGTCTGTTGCTTGTTTTGGAGTTGTTACCCCATTCGAATTACATTGTCGCTTAGGTCATCCTTCTCTCTTTGTTGAAGAAGTTATGTCCTCAGTTTTCTAGTTTATCCTCATTAAACTGTGAGTCGTGTCAACATGCTAAAGAACTTCGTCATGTGCATTTGAGTCACCAGAAGGTGATCGTGAGCTTCCGGCTCCTTTTGAGTTAGTTCATTTCAATGTTTGGGATCCTTGTCTACTTCATTTCAATCTTTATCTAATGAAAAGTCGTTCTAAGATTTTTCTCATTTTAGTGCCTTTTGTGCTAAAATTCAAACACAATTGCATGTCTCTGTTCAATGATTGAGAAGTGATAACGCCAAAGAATATTTGTCGGAACCTTTCAATCCTTCATGTTACAAAATGAGTTTCTCCATCAGACCTCTTGTGTTGATACACCCTCTTAGAATGGGGTAGTCGAGAGAAAGAATAGACATCTTCTTGAGACTGCTTGGACCATTTTGTTGTAGATATATGTCTCTAAACATTTTTGAGTCGATGTAGTATCCTCAGCTTGTTTTTTTATTAACAGGATTCCCTCATACATTCTTAATTGGGTTACTCCTTACTACTAGTTGTTTTTAAATAATCCGTTGTTCCCTATTGATCCCAGGGTATTTGGATGCACATGCTTTGTTTGAGATGTACGTCCTCAAGTCTCTAAACTTGATCCGAAGTCCTTAAAGTATATCTTTGTGGGATATTTTCATGTTCAAAAAGGGTATAGGTGTTATTATGCCACTCTTCGACGTTACATTGTGTCTACTGATGTTGCATTCTTTGAAACTACCCCGTTTTCCATGTCGTCTATTGTTACTAGTCAGGGGGAGGATGATGATTTATTGGTCTATGTTGTTTCCTTACTTGTTTGTACTTCAGCTTTTGCACCTATCTTCACTGCTCCAGTTCCCGTTCTTGTAAACCTCCCATTACTCAAGTACACTCTCAACGCCAAAACCCTTTAGTCTCAAGTCCAACACCGGTTGCTTCATCATAATATCCAGTCCAAAATGATGATCTTCCGATTGCTCTCTGTAAAGGTAAACGTCAATGTGCTCACCCAATCTCTTTGTTTATTTCCTATAACCATTTGTTGTCTTCCTCTTGTTCCTTTATTGCGTCCTTGGATTCTATCTCTCTTCAAAACACTGTTCGTGAGGCTTGATCTCACCCTGGTTGGCGTAGTGCTATGGTGGAAGAAATGCAGGCTTTAGATGACAATGATACATGGGACTTAGTGCCTTTACCTACTGGAAAGAAGGCTTTTGGTTGTCGTTGGGTGTTTGCAGTAAAGTTTAATCTTGATGTGTCTGTTGCTAGATTGAAGGTTCGTCTTGTTGCTAAGGGTTATGCTCAGACTTATGAAGTTGATTATTATGATACATTTTCTCCTATAGCAAAGCTGACATCTGTCCATTTGTTTATCTCCCTTGCTGCTTCTTATGATTAGGACTTGTATTAGCTTGATATCAGGAATGCCTTTCTACATGGAGATCTTTAGGAAGAAGTTTATATGGAGCAACCTCTGGGGTTTGTTGATCAGGGGGAGATAGGGAAGGTGTGTCGTCTTCAGAAATCTCTGTATGGTTTGTAACAGAGTCCTCGTGCTTGGTTTGGTAAATCCTGTTAGACAATTGAGGCATTTGGCATGCAGAAGAGTAAGTCTGAGCACTCTGTCTTCTATAAAAATTCTAGTTTTGGTATTATTCTATTGGTAATGTACATGGATGATTTTGTCATCATTGGGAGTGACTCTAAAGGTATATTATCTTTTAAATCCTTTCTTTATAGTTAGTTTCACACAAAGGATTTAGGAATGTTGAAGTATTTCTTGGGTGTTGAAGTCATGAGAAGTAAGCAAAGAATTTTGTTATCTCAACTGAAATATGTACTTGATATGTTATCTAAGACAATGAAATTGAGCACAAAACCATGTAGTACTCCTATGACTCCTAATGTACTACTCGCTAAGGAAGGAGAATTATTCAAAGATCCTGAGAGATATAGAAGATTGGTTGGGAAATTGAATTATCTTATAGTAACTCGCCCGGATATTGCTTACTCAGTAAGTGTTTTGAGTCAGTATATGTCATCTCCCATAGGAAGTCATTGGGTAACTATAGAGCATATCCTATGCTACTTGAAAGAAGCCCCTGGACGTGGAATATTGTATAAGAAGCATGTGCATACTGGGGTGAGTGTTTTTCGAGGATCTTGATTAGGCGAATCCAAAGGAGATCAGGGTCCCACATTAGGATGTGTGTCTTTGTTGGAGAAATATGATGCTGTGGAAGAGTAAGCAGAGAGAAATGTTGTGCCAGTGAGTGCGGTCGAGTATAGAGGCCATTGGCATGCGTCTGTTGCGAGATCATGTATATCGTTTGTTATTCGAGTGGGAAGTGGGCGTGAAGCTTATTAAGCGAAAGGCTTTGGTGTGATATGTTGCTATGCATATAACATCTAACCCGGTATTTCATGAACGGACTAAACATATTGAGATAGATTGTCATTTTGTTTGTGAGAAGATCCTGTCGGGGTTGATCTCTGCAAGAAATGTAAAGACTGGAGAACAATTATGAGATATTTTCATAAAACTTTTGAGTTAGTTATCTTTGTAATGAGTTGGGCATGATCAACATCTATACTACAACTTGAGGGGGAGTGTTATAGTATTGTAGAATTAGAAACTAGTTGGGAAAAGAAAACATGTATTCATGTAGAGTTAGGAAACTTCATATTATTTCTTATTTGATTTGGGATTGTCTTGTATATAAATAGCTTATTTCTAATCAATGAAATACACAATTTTTCCTCAATCCATTTCGGATTACAATCCATAAACACAACCTCTTTATGTATTGCCAAGCTAAACAAAGTCAGAAAAGACCTGCACAAAGCCTCCTCTTCACACCAAATATCCTTCCTAAAGCTAACTCTACTGCCATCTCCAATAAAAAAACTTGGTATTGTCAAAGAGAGTCCCCTAATCTTTCCTAATTTCTTTCCACAAACTTGTCCCAAAATTGTCCCTATTCTCTCTTGAGCATCAACCCCTTTGCATCTCACCAAACTTTCTGTTGATAGTCTCCCTTCACAGGGTGTTCCTCTCATTGGTAAAACGCTAATTCCACTTTCCTAATAAGACTTTGTTCAGCTTGTACTAAACTCGACATCAAACCACCCATCTTTTTAATGCGTACATACAATGGCCCGCACAAGATGAGCTTTGATCAGATTTCCGCCCATAAAGTCCTCGTTTTCCAATCTCTTACACACCAAACTTGGGATCCGAAAAAGGGACATTAAGTATATAGGAAGACTTGACAGAGTGCTACAGACAAGGGTAACCTTCCTCCCTTTAGAAATATATTGTCGCTTCCAAGTGGCCAAGCTCCTCTTGAATCTTTCCTCAATAGAGTCCCACCCCTAATTGGGTCTATAGTCAGACTTCCTAGCAGACTAATGGGTCTATAGTCTCTAATATCCTCTACAATTCATTTTTTAGGGACCATCACCAGGAAAGCAGTGTTTAGACTCCTCAGAAACTTATAGAATTCTTTGAAGAATTCCATCACTTTCAACTTTCACAAACTCCCAACTAAAGGACCAGAACACTGAGGTCTTTTCCCCATTCAGTCCTAGGATTGCTGCCAACACTTCTTTCTTTGAAAACTTGTCCTCTAGTCTGACAGAATCCTCATCTCCAATTACATCCAGAGGGATGTCAGGGAACGCTGTGCACCATCCCCCTGGATCATATAACAGACTCTTGTAAGTGTCGACAACCCCATTCTGAATGACATTGTCTTCTATGAGCTAGCTCCCATTCACTCCAATCTTGTTTATTGCATTTCTCCTTTTATGTGAGCTGGCCATTTTGTAAAAGAACCTTGTGTTCCTATCTCCCTCTTTCAGCCACAATTCTTTGGACTTTTGCTTCCAAGAGTGTCCACTTTCTGAATGTCTTTGTCTTCTATGAGCCAGCTCCCGATTCACTATAATCTTGTTTATTGCATTTCTCCTTATATGGGTTATATTATTTTTAAAAGAGGAACTTTTAATATGGTGCAAGTAATCTCTGTTCTGATGGGTGATCATTTTTTGTAGGTCAAATAATTATTTGGTGATTTATTTTTAAGTTGCTACATTTTCTTCATGAGAATTTGAGAACATCTTGCTTTAATATCTCCATAACATTGGATTAACCATGAAAGTTATTTTTCTTTTGATTGGAAACAAAAATGTACCAGTTGTAGATAAAAAGTACATGATAAGGATGAAGAGTCCTCCCCACAATTACTAGAACCTTAACAAAATATGACTATACTCTTCCACTGTACAAGGAGACCTACACGACATGGCTTAGACCATTTAAAATAAATAAATAAATACATAATATCATCTCCCAAATCATGCCTCAAGTTTATTCCACTATACCTACTCTTTTCAACTTCTTTCTCTCCCATGAAAGGTGTCCCATCTCAAGAAACCATGCCTCAAATTACAAAAGAGTTGATAAACCACATTTGCAGTCTCAAATCATTAGAGCTTTAGCGTGCACATTGAGTGCTCAAGTGTGAAAGAAAACATTCCTTGAAAGTCAGCCTCAGTCAGTTCTAAATCATCTTGAAAAACTTGTTTGTCTCACTTATTACTGTAACTCTAACAGCTAAACTTTCATAAGAAGTTAATCATATGGTTGAAAAATCACAATTCAAAATATTTGATTCATTTCATTTACAATAATGGTTATAGTCACCATAAGAATATTTCAGACCTTTTCACAATTTATTAATTTGTAATGGACTTTAAAATAAAGCCATCAATTTCAACTTTCCCATTCTCCCCCCACCCCAACCGCAAGGAAGAAAAAAAAAAAAATCAGTTTCAAGTCAAAGCTCATTCCTTCCAACAGTAGCCAAGTAATTGAATGCAACTTATATGGTGATTCATTGTTCTCATTAACCTGTAGCATACATCTTTATTTATTTATTTGTAGGTATAGATGAAATTTAATAGCCTGTGGCAAACTTCTCTATATTCTTGACAAAATTTCTTCCTCTTGCATATATAGTTACCACTTCTAACAGGTTGCCTTATTTTCCTTGAGATAAAAAGGCTTGCTTTTATGAAGCTGTTGTAGTTGGCAATGGTTATGTGGTGGTAACGCAGTATGTTGAAAAAGAGGCACAGGCACGGTAATCTGTTCAAGTCTAAAGGTTTGACATTTTGATCCATGCAATAAAGATAAAAGTTGCTCCCGATTTGTTTATTTGTTGCGGGCGTGGCAACATTGACCAGAATAGAAGGAAATGATGAAGCAATGAACGGGACCATAATCAAATTCACTACTATGAATATTTTATTGTTATTAGCCCTTTTTCTAATGTTTTTCAATATCTTGATGCATGTAATTGTTAAGTAAAGGCCAATTGACCTGCTTTTGTCCCAAAACAGGTTTCTGCATGACAAGGTGAAGCCACATGTTGTACATCGCGATATACGAGCAAGTAATGTACTGCTTGATGAGGAGTTTGGTGCACATCTAATGGGCGTCGGCCTCTCAAAGTTTGTCCCTTGGGAGGTGATGCACGAGAGGACAGTAATGGCGGGTGGGACGTACGGATACCTTGCTCCAGAATTTGTCTACAGAAATGAGCTTACAACAAAAAGTGATGTTTACAGCTTTGGAGTGTTGCTGCTTGAAATTGTGAGTGGGCGTAGGCCTGCACAGGCAGTTGACTCAGTAGGTTGTTGGCAAAGTATATTCGAATGGGCAACGCCTCTATTGCAGTCCCACCGCTATCCTGAGCTTTTGGATCCTCTCATCTCTTCTTCTTCTTCTTCTTCCGCTGATATTCCAGAAGCTGCTGTCATTCAGAAGGTGGTCGACCTTGTATACGCCTGCACACAGCATGTTCCATCTATGCGTCCGAGAATGTCCCACGTTGTCCATCAGCTGCAACAGTTGGCTCAGCCACCCATTCCCAAGTAAACTTCTATCAATTAACCTGAACCTCTGAACCTGAACCTGTTGTTTTCTTTAAATGGGTTTTCTGCCCAGTTATTTGGGAGCATTTCATGTTAATTAGAAAATATTGAGAAGCAAAGCAGGGTAGTTCAGCTTGGTCTATTGTTTAGTACAATCTTGAGGATAAAAAAAAGGGCTGAGATGCTGATATGATTTTGATGTTGACCATAATTACACGGACTTTATGTTCTTCTCATGCATCTGCCCCAATGTTGTGCATTCTTAAGAACAGACTTGGTTTGTTGTAAGAAAATTACGTAGGCGTTGTTTGAAGCAATTTGGTCCAAGTGGGCATGATCGTAAGCAAGGATTGAAATGTCGGAAATATCGGCCGATGTTGGCGATGTTCGTGTGTCGAGGAGTTAGCGAAGCGATTTTGATCATTAAAGTCGTTCTTTGGAAAAATCGTAAATCGATTAAATATGCGATATTTATTGAAATATCGTTGGACTGACATGTCGATTGAGAGAAAATATCGACACGTGGGAGACAGCGGCGTGGAAACATTTTTGAGGTGCGGGAATATATCGGTCGATATATCGGGTGCTTTAACTATAGCTCGAATCACATTGTCTGAAAATCGTGATCGAGATAAACACTCAGCACTAATGGTAATTTGGCCGTCGATGGCGATTTGAATACAGCGGTTTGATCAAGCTCAATTTCACGGTTAAATGTGATCCAACGGTCAATTTTTGATCCAGCGACGAAGTAAATCTAAGCGATCCAACGGTGATTGATCCAAAGCGGCTAGAAGATCCAGCGATTGATTTTCACCAAGCCAATCAGCGGTTAGAATTAAATCTTAATTATATTTTGACCATTCACCTTTTTGACCCAAAAAATCTATAAATACCACTCAAAATCTACTCTATTTTCTCACAAACTCTCTACTCATCAAATCTTCATTTCATCTCAAAATTATTTTTCTTTGTTATATATCTCCCAAAATTAAAATTTGGTGTTTAAAGGTTGAAGCTCCAAATTTCAACAAGATTAATTAAGGTATGTTCTTACTTCTTATTGTATTTATGTTTGTGTATTTAATAGTTTTACTTTTACATTTATTTTTGTATTTATGTTAATTATATATTAGTTTGTTTTTTATAATTTCATATTACATTATAAATTTAATAAATACAATATATATTAGTCTAAGATAAATATATATTACTATAATTAACATAATATTAGTCTAAGATACTTTTACATTTTATTTCATAATACTACTATAGTTTTATATTAGTTTTTATAATTTCACGATGGAATTATAAATTGCATTAAATATAAATATATATTATTTTAAGCTTTAAGCTTTAAGAATACACCAATATATATATATATATATAATAATATGGTTTTATATACTATAATAAATTTAATAGTGGTGTATTCTTTAAAATAAATATACATTAGTTTTTTTTATAATTTCACATTGATTATAAATTGCATAAAAAAATATATATATTAGTTTAAGCTTCAAGAGTAAATATATCATATAATAATATGGTTTTATATACTATAATAAATATACTATATATTTTTATAATTTCACATTAGATTATAAAATGCGCATAAAATATAAATATATATTATTTTTAAAACAGATAATATATATAATAATATAGTTTTATATATAATAAATTTAATAAGTGGTTTTATTCTTTAAAATAAATATACTTTAGTTTTTATTTCACATTAGATTATTAATTGCATAAAATAAATATATATTATTTTAAGCTTTAAGGTAAATACCATATAATAATATGGTTTTATACTATAATAAATGTAATAGTGGTGTATTTATTGATAAGTATACATTACTTTTTTCTCATTTACATTAGATTATAAATTGCATAAATAAAAATATATATTAGTTTAAGCTTCAAGGTAAATATCATATAATAATATGGTTTATATACTATAATAAATATACTATATATATATATATATATATATATATATATATATATATATATATTTTTAATTGACATTAGATTATAAATTGCATCAAATACAAATATATATTAGTTTAAGCTTTAAGGTAGCTCTCATATAATAATATGGTTTATAGCACTGTAATAAATTAAATAATGAGTGAATTCTTTAAAAGAACTACTTTTGATTTATATATCTATACATATGTGATTATATATTAGTTCTATCTATTATGTATGCATATTAATAAATTATTAATCTTTTCATATTAGTTAATATTTTAAAGTAAAGATTATATATTAGTTAATATTGTGTATATATATATATATATATATATATATATATATATATATATATATATATATATATATATATATATATATATATAATAAATTTGTTGTTTTATATGAAAATAAATTCATTTTGATTGTATAATAATAGGATGAAAGCTGAATGGAAGTAATATTGGAGGCCGAGATCGGCATGGAAATATTGCACACATATGGAGGAATAGAAATGGTACAATATGCAATTACTGTGGTTTGGTGATACGGAGTGGTGGGATCGCTCGGCTTTTAAATATCACACAATGGCATTGGATCTGACTCTAATACAAAAAGTGCCCAAATGTGCCTCGGAGGTAAACGAAATGAAACAACTTTTAGACCAGAAAAATAAAGAAAAAGCGGCGGTGATAGAAGATGACCATGTTGAACTAAGAGCCTGATGGGGGCGCAGATGAACATCTGTGATGTTGATGATGAGGATGAGGAAGAAGAGGAAGATGTATATATGTATCAGGGTGACATGACCTGATGAAAGAAGTGATTTTCGAGAGGCATATGGTATCAAATACTGAATGGAGCCAGGCAACAAGAAGAAGAAGTTTATGAGATTGCAAAGAAAAATGGGTAAATGTTTAAATTAAATAAATTTTTTAGTAAGCGAATTCTTGATAGCTAATTGAGATAAACACCTTGGTGGGCCTTCACAACCCTTGACAAACTAATCCCGACAAGGCGCACAAGATCTCAAAGTGTGAGACAATCGGATCCATCACCACCGCTTGCTCCATCATTATACAAGTCTTGTGACAAGACAAAAGAACATTAAAGCTCTTTTCAAGGTGGTTCAATCAAAGCGATGGGCGACTAATCGGCAAATTCTTCCCCCATATATGAGGTGTTAGCCTCCATAGGAGACTCTCACCACTTCAGAAGGCATGATTTTGGTGCTGGCATAAAATTTGGTATGTGACAATCACTTTTCGGTTCACAAATAAATTATTATCTTATGTTGGTGAAAACTAGATAATTAATTTCATTAATTCACTTGTAGGCATGGGACGAGCCACCATCTCATATGAAATCAAAAACAAATACTTGGATATGGGTATAAAGACGCTGGAAGATTATGTGAACATCAAAGGGAAAAATGGAAGACTTATGGGTGTCACGATTGTAATACGATGGATGGAATAAGACCCATGAAATTTAGCATTATTAATTTCGTAGGTATATTCGAGAAAGAAGGCACAATATTCCTGAAGTGGAGTTGATGCATCCGACAAGATAAAAGGACAAATGAAATACATTCTGGTTTGTTAAAGGACGTGATCAAGGAAGTTGGTGAAAAAAATGTTGTGTAAATTGTTACAGACAATGGATCAACATTTGTGAAGGCGAGAAAGTTGCTAATGAAGAAGTACGATTTATATTGGACTCCATGCATAAACACTGCATTGACTTGATGGTTGAAGACATTGGTAAAAGAGCTACCGTTTCGAAATTGATTACCAATGCCTTGTGAAATCCTTGACTTCATCTGATCGCTGGTTGGTTGCTTGCGAAAATTAGAAAGATTACGTGGTGGAGATATTGTGCGTCAGGAGACAGCAGATTTTAACAAATTACGCCATACAAGTCTTCTAAGGGGCTGATTTGAAGAAGATCTTTATCGAGTGATGAATGGGCTCCATGACTTAGTCGTCGACCATTTGGACATGATGTTGAAGTGCTCATGTTTGATCATACACATATTGAAGGTCTCTGGCTAGTATCAATATATATGAGCCACTATACTCTGGAGTTCTGTCGCATTGTTGATTACGAAGTCGTCCCAACACTGCCATTTGTGTATGAGTTGATTCGGGTAATGAAGCAAAATTTACATCAACTCAATGCCAAAGGTGGGTGAAACAATCATCGCGGTCGTTGGGATAGGCAGCAAACATCCTCTTCGTAAAAACGAGTAACTAAGCGTATCTTAATGCACTTAATGTATATTATTTTCCTCTTATGACATACTAATTCTAAATCCCCTTTTGCAGCATAATGGCTTTGAATCAGGTTTCAATATAGACACAGGTTAATGGTGACACTGAGTTACTCCAAGGCCCATTCACGAAGTATTCGCGAGATTATCTTCTACTTCTACGAGCATTGGTAATTTTGAAATGAGGTACATCAGTTTAAATCTAATTAAGCTGATTCAAGTTAATTGGTTAAACTTACACTTACACTTATCGCGATTAGACATGTGTATTTTCAATTCCACCGACTTGTAATGTTTGAGATGCGAAGAGGAAGTTCGGTGATAGACGTGATAGCCGCAAAGAGATTTAATGGTTCACGGTTAGTGTTATTTCTCCTTAAAACATTAAAAATCGACCTATTTTCATGTTATTATTAGATTTTAGATGTTACTTATTTTTATTACTGGCGAATGGTGGTTCTCGCTTATGGAAACCACACTCCCACGTGAGAATTTGGCCATTAAGTTCTTGCTGGTACACATCTTCTTGACATGTGAGAGAAATTGGAGCACATTTGCTCACAATACAGCACAAAACAAAGAAATCGGCTTGCTTGCCAGCTCCAACAATTGGATTTTTGTTTACTGTAACATGAAACTAAAGATCGTGATATACAAGCGAGTCGGATAAAGTGCTTGAAAGAATTACAGCAGGTTGCCGACATTTGAAGGTGAGTTTGGTGAAGAGAGGATAATCGATTATTCCCGATAGGTTAGACCTCTCCATTTGGATGATGAAGATGGAAATCTGATCCCGCAATTCGCTGCGCATGTTCAGAGGCGGTGTTGATGTTGGCCAGGTGTTTTGTAGAAGGACAATAGTGAAAGTTTCGGTCAGAGACATGGGGAGCTCGGTTCGATGGCTGTTGATTCTCGACCCTCATTTGATTCAAGTCTTGAACATAGTAGTAGACCTAGTTTTTAGCGGTACTTCAACTCTGAGACAATGATGAAGCAAGGAGAGGGACCAATGATGGTAGTGATCTTGGAAATGATGGTGGAGATATTGGATCGACAAATAAGTCAATATCCATTGAGTCCATTCAGCTGGTGAAGATGATTTCACACATGCTACGAAGATGAAGACCACGGATTACAGTAGGCTGAATGCGAATATTGGGCCATTGGAAAGCCATATAGAGGTCGACAAAAAAAGGGTGGCACAACACAATGAGGATTCATTGTCGTAGTTTTGAATCTATGAGCATGGCACTCAATACGTGATTCATCCAATAGTGGTAACATTTTTTCCTCCTCACACAATGACTTATAATTAGGCCTTCTTCAAATCCTTGACTCTACATTGATAGAAAGAATATGGAATGATAAATTATCCTCATCTTTGAACAAATGCCATTCAACATTCCATATCAAATGCAACAAAGTTTCAAGCGAACATGTGGGTGAACCCCCGATTTCCCATCCATGGAGAGGTTGTGGAGTGAGTGAAGACATTTATACGCCAAGCGTGATTCGATCTTATACTTGATATTATCGAACACCGTGTCTTGGTATGACTATTGTCTTCACGAGATGGGATCCCTTCATCAAATATTTTAATGGAGCCACATCGATCTTCATTTTTGGTGGTGAAAGACCATGACAATGTAATATCAAATATACGTATTTCATTATTAATGTCATTTTACACTTTTATAAAGTGTTTTCCATCCCAATTTAAAAGTATTTTTATTAATTTTTGATATATCGATATTCATGTAAAAATATCTACCGATATATCCGATATATCCGTAAAATCCAATTACCGATATATCCGTCGAAACCGATATTTTCATCCTTGATCGTAAGTAGCTGAAGTAATTCAGAAAAAGTCGATTTTCATTACTTATATTATGATCGTTACTAACAACAGAGGTTTACTGTTAAAGACTTGATATTCATATCAAACTCAAATCCTACAAGCTTGAGTTTTTAGGAAAGTTGGTCATTTAACATGGTATCAGAGACTAGTTTGGTAAGGGGTTCTAATTAGCGTCATATTTTTGCAATTTATTTCTTATTTGTTGATTTGAAAGTTCATGAAGGACTCAATTTGGTTTGTTTAACTCTCCATGTACGGGGTATGAGGCTACACGTGAGGGATGATGTTAAAAGCATGATATTCATATTCATATTAAACTCAAATCCTACGAGCTAGAGCTTTTAGGAGAATTGGTTGTTTAACATTTACAATCTGGAGCTTGTCATTGCAGTAGGAAAGGAAAAGTCTTTAATGAGTAGCAAGAAGGAAATCTGGAGCTGTCTGCTCTAATTCAAGATCAGAAGTAAATACCTTGAGAAGGATGTGCTGAGATAAAAGAGTAAGTTTTGTGGTCATATATCAATGAAGAAGTTTCACACCTATAGGAAGACCAATCCCCTGTAGACTACTGAGTAAGGCTCCTGGTTCGAGTTATGTGTCAAATTAACTTGTTTTTAAAAAAAAATGTTACATAGCAGAGAGATTTTTATTTTGGTATGAAAAAAAAATCATTGTTAGAACCGCAGTTAGTAATTATGACTTCATTTTTGAATTAAGTTGCAGTTATTATAATACGATCCCATATCGGTTCCACACAAGAGTGTGGAGTGGTACTTAAGTTTGATGGGTTTTCCCACCTAATAGACTAGTCTTTTGGGTTGGGCTCTTCGATTGGGCTTGAGACCCTATCATTGGTACTTTCATTGAGAGTCGGTACGTAGCGGGAGATGACTACCTGAGAAAGGGCTACCTGGAAGAGGGCTACCCGGTGCCCAAAGGTGGGTCCGGAGTGAATGCTAGCAGTGTGTGTCAGGTGGAGAAATATCGATGCAGCGGCGTCCGGTTTCCAAAGGGGTATGGAATGATACGATCCCACCGGTTCCACACAAGAGTGTAGGTGGTACTAAACGATGAGTTCTCCGCTTTAATAGTGATGTCTTTTGGGTTGGGCTCTCCGATTGGGCTTGAGGCCCTATCATATTAACTGCGGTTTCATTTTTTGAACCAAAGCTGCATCTCCTAATCGTGGTTTCGTATTTGAACCAAAGTCCCAGCTAGTAATTACAATTTTAGTTTAAAAACGAAGCTGTAGTTACCAATTGTGGTTTTAATAATAATTTTTTTATATTAAAATAGGAGTGATTATCTTATGTGGCATTCATACATGGCTTGGGAAGGTCAAATTAAACATAAGTTTGAAGGACAGACTAAATTCAATCTTTTTTTAAGCTAAAATCAATATATATTTTTTTTTTAAAAAACAGGTTACTTTGACACATAACTCTCCTGGTTTGGTTCAGTCTGAACATTTCAAATATCAGATTGACAACTGAAAATCTGGAGTCTATAATTGGAACAATACCTCTGAAAATTAGTGTGAGTTAAGGTAGCTCAACATGGGTTTCCTTTGTAGCTTCTGCCACCGCTGACTGAGAATAATGTACAAAAGACCTTAGGATACTGGTTGATAAAAGAAATGGGTTTTGTCCCAAATTAACACAATTTTTTTTTAAATACCAATATTATATGTTTTTGAAGAGAGAAAAAAACCCAAACTAGTGTGTCCTCATCAAAATCATAGTTGGTGATTACGGTTTAAAAATTTTTAAAGTTAAAACCTTAGTAGCTTACTACGGTTTTAAATTTTTTAAAGTTAAAATCGTAATTGTTGACTATGATATTAAACTTGAAGTTAAAACTATAGTTGGTGACTACGGTTTTAATCATTAGTTTGAACATTATTTTCAAAAACATAAAAAAAGTTCAAATAACAAGATGTAAAGGGTAAAACTACAAGCTTACAGCAGCCGTTGCTAAAAAATGTAGGCTCAAACCCAAAAATATGGACAAATCCAAAAAACATTTGCAAGAATGACTATATATCCCCATATTATATGCAAGGAATTGGATTAAAATATTTGTCCCATCCCTATATTATGTGCCTTTTTGTACCTCATTTTTAGGGGTATCCAAAAAGCTCAGGGCTCGGCTCGTGCAAGGATTTGGATTAAAATATTTGTCTCATCCCCATATTATGTCTTTTTGTACCTCATTTTTAACGGTCTCTAAAAATCCCGGGGCCTGAGGCCTGCTTTGAGCCCGACCAAGCCCAACGAGCTAAAACACCAGGTCAAGCCAGGCCTAAGCCTGTTTTTAGAAGGGTCGGGTTGCAGACTTCGTTTTAGGCCCAACCCGATTGACTGGCCTGACCCGTAGGCTTTCAAGCCTGCTTGTAGGCCCGCCCAGAAGCCCGTCCTTAGGCCCCGCCTAGAGGCCCGCTTTGATAGGCCTACCCCTTATTCCTATGTTATTATTTGTAAATACATTATATAACTCTATTTATAATATGTATTTTCTTAAAAGTTTATTAGGGTTCAGCGATAAAAAACTCGTTTTCATATGAGAATGAGTTTTACACTGTTAGATGATAATTTTATTTATTGAGATCTGTGTTTTCTCAGACAAAATTTTAATCTACATAGATCTCAAGAAATAAAATCATCATCTAACGATATAAAACTTGTTCTCATATGAGAACAAACTTTTTATAGTTGAATCCTATTATATAAGTCAAATATATGTACAATTTAGTCGGTGTATTAAATTTTAAGTAAAAGGAAAATGGTTAAAAAAAAAAAAGATTCTAATTATTGGACTTGTCAAACCCGCCCGCACCGGGCCAGGGGGAAGAAGACACTATTTGAAGCAAACAAGCACCATGATGAGTTTCTTCAATTCAGTGACACAAAACCATGAAGCTATCTAAACTCAACTCACCCAAAATTAGGAACCTTGGCAGCGACCTACCTTAAGGTTTGATATGTGAGAATTCCAAATGTAAAGTTGAAGAAAATAAAGAAGCAAAAAAGAAAACTAAGGACTTTTTTTGTTACTATTTTTGATAACATAGATAATATTATTTTGTTGTTATCTAAAAATCGTTATTGTTATTTGAATTTAATGTTTTTTATGTTTTTTTAGAACAAATAAAAAAAAAGGGAGCCTTTGGTGTTTTTCCTATATTCCTTGTTCTCTTTGTTTTTTGGGAACATAAAACAGTTTAAAAAAATATGAACCAAATAAGGCTAAGTTTCTAGCGAGAAAAAGATTTGAAAAAAGTTCAAAGGTGAATAAAAGGAGATAAAAGATTATTATAATCCATTAAAAGTAGGGAAAATAGCAAAAATATATCCCGAACTGCAACGAATTTTGCTTTTTTATCATGTACTAAAAATTTTGGTATTTAAATATAGGAAGTTTCATTTTAATTACACTTGTGGCCTTAGATATGCCAAATCAGCATCATGGCAAGCAAATAATTCGAAAAAAGGAAGCAAAAGGTAGTGTATGATGCTCTTGGAGAAAGATATTTTAATATTAGTGCCCTAGTACAGTACAACCACCTATAAATTATTATTATTTTATTTTTTTTAAATACTTTTCATCTCCTATTTCCTATTTAAAACTTCGTTTAAAAATCGTCAAAATTCATTTTTAAATATAAATCAATTAATTATTATCTCTAATTTGGGATAAGAGAGATTGATATATTTAGATTTTTTTTTGATAAGATTACTTATTAATACGAATCCGGCCACATTTCGTCTACTAAAGAATCTTATCAAAAATGATTTAAAAAAGAAAAAGACCGCCATATAAGTCGCTTTATCGCTTCTTTCACGTATGACTTCCTCATTATTTTGTCATATTCTTTTTTCCTTATCTTCCACCCATGTCAAATCTTCTTTATCTTCCACTTATGTCAAATCTTCTTTATCTTCCATTCATGTCAAATCTAGTCTTCATACTTTTATCAAATCTTATCGAGAATCATGTTTCTTTGATCAAACATCTTTATCTTCTTTACTTGGGCCTTCAATAGATCTAGACCTTCTGACGCTTTGTATATATCATTTTATGATCTCGCCACCGACAAAGACTGACCACCGCGCTAAACACCCACAAACAACGCATCCAAGCAAGATCATAAACTTAGATAAAAAAAGCATAATGAATTCGATTAAATAAACAAAACTCATAAACCAGGACTTTAAACCCAGATCGAGATATGGAATTAATTGAAATAATGATAACTTACAAAAATCCAAACCATAAAATCAGATCAAAATCACGTCAGAAGATCAACCGGGTTTCAAAATCGTAAAACCACCGCAAGGGTTTTGATTTTCTCCACCTAAATCAAAGTTGTCGCATTTGGAATTCTTGAATTGTAGTTAGGGTAGTATTTTAATAATATAAGTATTTTAAATATATAAATAAATAAAATTTTATATTTATTTATTTTATAAAATTAAAAATATATAAAATATAGTATATATTTGATATATTATTAATTTTTTAATAAGAAAATATTTTATAGTTACTTATTTTATTAGAATTTTAATTATCAAATGTTAATATATTTCTTGTCAAAAAATATTTATATATTAAAATGATAAAACCTAATTTATTTTATTGATTTAACTACAAATAAAATTAAAATAAATTTTAAATTAAATTAGAGATAATAAATAATTGATTTGCATTTAAAAAATAAATTTTGATTTATATTTTTGTAGGTTTTTAAATAGGACATAGGTGATGAAAAGTATTTAAAAAGGATTTTTTTTTTAACTTATAGGTCGGTTGTTCTGTTCTAGTGTACAAATATGGAAATATTTTCCCTAAAGAGCATCATACCTGGTACACCTATCTTTTGCTTCATTTCTTTGAATTATTTTCTTATGAAGATGCTAATTTGGCATATCCGAGACTATAAGTGAAATTAAAATGAAACTTCGTGTATTTAAATACCAAAATTTTTAGTATAAGATATAAATGTAAAATTGGCTAAAGATTATATATATATATATATATATATATATATATATATATATATATATATATATATATATATATATATATATATATATATATATATATATATTTTACTATTTTCCCTTAAAAATATAAAATAGATATGGATACAATATTTATTTAACATGATAAGCTAACAAACCTGACCTTCAAGATGTAATACCCTAACTATATAGATTCTAAGTTCAGGGCAAAAGGGGGTCCTTCTTCTTTAGGCTATCTTTGGTTATTGGAAAATTTTAATGATAATGCAAGAGAAAGAAAAAAGAAAAGAAAAGAAAAGAAAAATAGAAGAAAAGAAAAAAGAAGGAAAATAAAAATAGAGTTACATTCTATATATGTTTTTGCTACTTTAAACCAATTTTATTTACTTCAAACCAATTTTATTTATTTTAACTCATTAATATAAATATTAAATAATTTAAAAATATTTATTTTTCCAAGTTATTTTATTTATATTTAATTTTTTTTAACAATTATAATAATACAACCAAAAATAAGAAAATAATTTTTCTTAATATTTTTTCTTTTCATAGTACTTTTCAAGAACTAAACACTACCTTAACAAAAAGGGAAAAAAAGAACTTTCTACATTTACCTAATCATCCTTCTTGTTTGCTGAACTGATGAATAAAAATCATTTATGAAGCTTTTGAACACTTTCATTGACATTGTTTGTGGGCATGGGCGGATCATAGCCTTGGTAAAATTTGATACGACCCACAAATACGACATAATTTTTACGGGTTTGAGTTGAGTATAATTGTATTTGGATCAAATTTATGTTGACCTACATAATTCGTTTAAAAAACAAGTTATATTCATGTGAATCCATACAACACGAACTTTACCTATATTGACCTATTTAATTATTATGTTAACTAATATTTAACTTAGATTAACCTATTATATATATTATTTTTATTAAATACTGATGAATTATCATAATTTATATTATTTTAATCTACCAAATTAATAAACGAGTTAAAAGTGTCGTATCGTGTTGCCTGGTTATTAATTGGATTGTATTTGAATTTGTTATTTTTGATATTTTATTATTCATGTCATGTTTGGATTGACGAATAATATAGAAAACCTATTATTGACACGACCTAAACACGACCCGCGAACACGAATTGCACCCTTAGTAGATCCCCATATAGCTTAGGGGACTAATGCCCCCCTAAAATTTTGGGGAAAAAAAATGCTCTTACTAAGATTTAAAACCTTTGGTTTAAAGGAAAACTCTTTAACCGCTACTACATTGCTTACTTTGCTTCAATTATGCCCCTTAAAAATAAATTTGTCACTGTCTCCAACTTACTTCTTGTTGACCTGTGCAATAGTAGACTAGTTTTTCATACCATGAAAAGCGCGTAACAGGTTTTTGGTGTTGGAGTAAAATCGAATATATGAGCTGATATATTAAATAAATGTGAATTATAGGCTATCAAATAAAGTTAGGGCTAATTAAAGTGATTAATTTAAGTTTTGGGCCTTAATTAATATATTATAAAGGGCATGAATGTAAAGACAAGCGTAATTTTTTATTTTATTATGCAAATAGGAAATTACGAACAATCGCGACTGCTCATATACATATAATTGGTTATAAATAGGGGTTAAGTGGTCCCCGATCATACAAAGGTTTTTCTTCTTCCGACTCCTCACTGTCGAGAGAAACATTGCATTTAAAACTAGTGTGGTAGATCCCGAAGATCATAAAGCCTGATTCCGCATTTAGATCCGAAGATCATAAAGCATCAGACTTTCGATTCAGATCCGAAGATCATAAAGTTTCGCACTCGATTCAAATATCTCAATATTTTGCTAGCTGATTCGCACCCTTCCGCAAATCTTGTATTTTTTATTCTTGATGAGTCAATATGAATGTTCCTGTTTGTGTGATGGGTTTCACATAATTTTTTTTTAAATCTCTCATTTGGTATCAAAGCGGTTTCATGTTGAATTGTTGAGAATATGTTAGAAAAAGATTTTTTTTTATTTTTTATTTTGGGGCCAAAAATATTTATTTATTATTATTATTTTTTCCCTCGATCCCTTGGCCAGAATCTAATCCGATTCTGTCCCCGAAGGACAATTAGAGCATGGATTCTTGTCCCTGAAGGACAATTACAACATGGATTCATGTCCCCATAGACAATTAGCAAATGAGTCAGCAATTTACGCTTTGAAGCATGGAAGACCTTATCGTTCAGTTGATGCTCCCGTAAAGAGGAGAACACAAATGAGCATTGGTACCCCTGAAGAGGTACATGATACAAAAAAAATAAATAAATAAAATAAAAATAAAGTCAAGGCTAACCGGTCGCTTTAGTTGGCATTTTAAAATTATAAATATGTTATTTGCTACAAGGTATTTACGAAAATTTACATTCAAATATAGGTAGCTTATATATATATTTTGAGATAAGTTAATTAACACAATATGTCACCAAAGTGATCATACTTTGTGCAAAGCACTTTATTTCAAAATATAACAAGATTATGTGCCTGTAATTTATGTGAATATTAATCGGCCCAAAGGAAAATTAATATTTAACAAAATTGCATGTACACCTATGGTAATAAACGCGTGATAATTATTTGGTTTTACATATGAATAATAAATTAGCCCAAAGGAAGATTTATCATTCAATATGTTCTTATTATCAGTATTTGATTACTACACCAAGATATCACTTACAAGTTACTATTTTTTATCCAAAGATAAAATATTAATAGAGTGTCCATATCTTGAGTATTGGGTTTGCCTTTATTGAATTTATTTTTCGGTTTTGCATCTTATGTGAGTTTGTTTTGTTTGTTCTTATCGTTCTCCGATTCAGCTTTTGTCATTAGTTATACTTAAATATTAATGCCAGTGATAATTCTATTCCTGGCGTAAAATGACACAAACTTCAAGTATTACGGCATGAGAACCTCCAAATAGTTCTCTGTCAGCGGATCCGGACATAGCTAAGGGCTCTTCTGCACCCCATCATGAAAGTTCCTCTGATGAAAAAAGGGATATTGAAAGGTGGGAGAAGTCAAATCGCATGTGTTTGATGATCATTAAGAAGGCCATTCCAGAAGCATTCAGGGGCACAATATCCGAAACGATAAAGACAGCCAAAGAGTTCCTAGAAGAAATTAAGAATAGATTTGCCAAGAATGAAAAGTCTGAAACAAGTACACTTTTGGCAAATCTCATCTCAATGAGATATAAAGGTATGGGAAATATTGGGGGTGGGAGTACATTATGGAAATGTCTCATCTGCTTCAAAGTTAAGAGCATAAACTTGATCTCTCTCGAGAGGATTTGCTTGTGCATTTGTTTTGATATCTCTTCCCACACAATTCGCCAATTTAAGGTGTGAGCTACAATCACAAAAGTGAGACTTGGTCTAATGAGCTCATCTCATATGAATAAAAAGAGGAAAGGTTGAGCAAGAAAAGATAGAAAGTGCTCATTTGATTGGTACTTCCAAGGATAAAGGGAAGAAAAGAAAGAAGGATAAAGAAGCTGCAGAGGTCTCACATATATCAAAAGCAAAACAAACATAAAGGAAAAAGAGTTGATGGTTGTTTCTTCCAGGAGCCAGGACATAAGAAGAGGCAATGTACCAACTATCACGCTGACGTGCAAAGAAAGGTACACTTTAATCTAGTTCGTTCGAGGTTCTTGACTTCGATACCCAAACACACTTGGTGGATAGATTCCTGTGCAACTCACCACATCAAGGTGTCCTTGCGTGGTTCGAAGCTGCCTAAAGCCATATGATGGTGAAAGATACATCTTTGTAGGCTAATACAAAGAAGGCCAAGTTGAGGCAATCGGGGACATCGAGGTTATTAAAATCTAGTACTTATTTGGATTTGAATGAGACATATGTTGTACCGTCCTTTCGACTTAATTTGCTTTATTTATATATTGGACAAATTTAAGATCTGTCCCCTGTTGAAATACTTAAATTCATTTTTCTGTATTCAAATTTGGTTGGTATTGGTTCTTTATCTTATGTAGATAACCTTTATATGCTTGATACGCTTGCTTCATATCATGAAACCTGCAATTAAGCACTCATAAAAGTTAAAGAAAATTAACCACAGAGAATTCTCATCTTTATGGCATAAGAGATTAGGTCACATCTCCAAAAGGGAGAATTGAAAGGCTTGTGTTAGACGTGATTCTAGATCTCTGATTTTGCAGAGATGGAATTAAGACAATCATATAAAGGAAAACACAAATAAACACAAGGGGAGATTTACTAATAGCATTTGCATGCTCCATAACCGATACATACAGATATTTGTGGGCTATTTATGGTTTCATGGAATGGCTAAATGAATATTTTATCACGCTATAGATCTATTTTTCACATTATGGCTACTCTTTATCTCATTCATGAAAAGTCCCAATCATCGAAGTGTTCAAGTCGTTTCAAAAGTTGAAGTTGAAAATCAACTTAATAAAAGGAGATTAAAAACGCCGATCTAATCGTGGTGGTGAATACCATGGAAAGTATGATGTCTGGTGTGAACAACGCCTTCCGGACCACTGGCTAAATTCCTAGAGGAGGCAAAGATCGTCCCACAAGACACCATGCCAAAGTTCTCCAAGCATGAATGCGTTATTAAAGGCAAACAGTAATGCTCAAAGACATGGTAAGAAGTATGATTAGTCATTCTTGACCTTGCCAATATCACTGGGGTGAAGCATTAAAAAGATCAAAAGAAACATATATGTCCAATGTAGAAAATTAACTAAAGCAAATGCTAAAACCCTTATGAACTTTCGATCACAGAAGCTCAGTCTAAAAACACTTACACCTTTAGGATGTCCAAATAAGCAAGGCCCCACAGCCACATGAAAGAAATTGACTTTAAGAATGTTAGTTGTTATTTATTGATAATTAAAGATCCGTGGGTACAAATTCTATGATCCTACTACTAAATCAATTTTGAGACGGAAAACGCCGATTCTTTTGCTGATGTCGAGTTTGACGGGGAGATAAGGATAGGATTTGGCTTTAAAAGAGAATATATTGATATGCCCCACAGCCTATTTCACATTGATCAGGCCCTATACCTGATATTGTTCAAGAAGCGCATCCAAATCAAAAGAATATCCAAGAACCTCCATCTGTGAAGAACAAACTCTACCTCCTTCAACCCATGCCATTAAGGATCCACCAGAGAAAGAGTATGCATTGCCGATGATTACATTGTATTTCAAGAACATGAGTT
This sequence comes from Tetrastigma voinierianum, assembly GCA_016808115.1. Taxonomy (NCBI): domain Eukaryota; kingdom Viridiplantae; phylum Streptophyta; class Magnoliopsida; order Vitales; family Vitaceae; genus Tetrastigma; species Tetrastigma voinierianum. The sequence goes on from JAEQBH010000508.1 coordinate 540,997, forward strand.
TGATGATTGGTACAAAGGGAAGATGATTCAATCAACTCAAGCCCTAAAGCTCTAAATCTCAAGAGTGGATTGATGCCATGAATGAAGAGATCAAGTCCATGAAGGACAATGATGCTCGGGATCTTGTCCCAGGCTGTCAGTGTGGAAAACCATTGCTGCAAATGATATTAAACCAAGAGGATTCGAAGGTGACGTGAGAGATACAGCTCGCCTTATCATAAAGGTTATACACAAAGGAAGGCATCGATTATAAAGAGACTTTCTCTCCGCCATCGAAGACTCTTTTAGGATAATAATGGCACTATATGCACTTTGACCTTCTTGAGCTTCACCATCGTATGGATGTTAAGACCGCATTTCTCAATGGTGACATTGATGAAACAATCTATATGGTGCAACCAGAAAATTTTGTGTCGAGATACAAAGAGGATGGTTTGCGTTAAAGAAATTCTTATCTACGCTTGCAAGCTTTCTCGCCAATGGTATTACAAGTTTCATCAAGTTATCATTTCGTCTGGTTTTGAGATGAATATGGTTGATGACTGTATATACCATAAGTTCAGTGGGAGTAAGCATATTTACTTGGTTTTATATGTTGATGACATATTGCTTGCCACCAACGATATAGGCATGTTACATGAAACCAAGAGATTTCTATCAAAGAAATTTGAGATGAAAGATCTTGGTGATGCTTCTTTTGTGTTAGGTATACAGATACACCGGGATCGATCTCGGGGAATACTTGGTTTATCACAAAAGAGCTATATTGAGAAAATTCTTAAAGGTTTGGTATATTGTTTGCAAACCTGTGTGACACCCTCAGGCTATGGGAAGACAAATTTAGTCTCGCAAATGCCCTGGGGAATACCTGAGATCTCAGAGATGCTGCATTCCTGCGCGGCCACAATAGGAAGTCCGATGTATGCCTGGCATGTACATGCCTGGATATTGCATACATTGTTGGGCATTTTGGGTGATATTTAAGCAATCCCGAAAGGATCACTGATAGCACCTGCTGTCATGAGGTACTTACGTGAGAACAAAGACTACATGCTCACTTATTGAAAGCTAGACTAAAGGAGATCAATGATATTTCGACCGATTTTGGCCAGGATGTCGAGACAGTGCTTAAAATCACTCTCCAGCCATCTACTTTCACTTGACGGAGGTGCTATATCCAGGAAGAAAGTGTTAAATTAGCCTATCGTAGCTTCTTCCACCATGGGCAATTTGAGTTTGTGGAAGTTTGTCATGAGGCATCCAATCATGGAATATGGTTATAAATTTTTGTCACTAGGGTCACAGACATTATGGATGGCATTGAAAGACCACTTAAGTTATTTTGTGACAATAAATCAGCAGGGCTATATTCCAACAACAAAAGGAGTTTGACGAAGTCAAAATTTATAGACATCAAATTCCTAGTAGTCAAAGAAAGGGTTCAGAGTGGACTTATATCTATAGAGCACATTGGGACAAACTCCATGATTGCATCCACCGATCAAGGGATACTTCAACCTAAGGTCTTTCATGAGCACACCGCTTCATATGGGTGGTTTCTTAGGATGTGTTGTTTTAGTGGGAGTTTGTATTTTAAATGCTTTTTAGATGGTTTTGTTATGGATATTATGGACTTTAAGGTTATTTATCACAGTTAAAGTATTCATTTTCATCCACTTTGATTTTGTATGCTTTGATCTCACTAAGGTTTAAGGAGGACCGCTTGAAATAGGCATGTTGAGATCACATTTGCATGAAATTTCATGCTACACATCCACACAATTCTGATCTTTGTCATTAGTTACATTGATATATGTGATCATTGATGGTCAAGTTACTTAAATATGTAATCACAATCGCTTTAGTTCTATATTGTGTGAGCACTTATTAAAGATTGGTATGTATATAAAGTTTTGATAGCAAAAACTCATGAGTTATAAAGTATAATTCACTGCTATAGTTACATATATAGCCCAAGCGGGAGATTGTTGAGTAAAATTCAATATATATGGGCTGATATATTAAATAATAATTTATAGGTTATCAAATAAAAGTTAGGTTAATTAAAGTGATTAATTTAAGTTTTAGCCTAATAATATATTATAAAGTGTCGGCATGAATGTAGAGACAAGTGTAATTTCTATTTTTATTATGGGTTAAAATAGAAATTACGAACAATCGTGACTGTTCATATACATGCACAATTGGTTATAAATATGGGTCATGGTCCCCAAATCACACAAGGTATTTCTTTCTTCTGATTCCCATTGTCAGAGAGAAATATTAGACAGAAAACTAGTATAGATCTGGAAGATCATAAAGCCTCAGATTCAGATTTAGATTTGGAATATCATAAAGTCCTATCTATTCTGATCTCAAGATCATAAAGTTTCAAAACTCGATTCAAGTATCTCAATATTTTGTTATGTATCCAGCACGCTCAAACTCGTATTTTTTATTCTTGATGATTCAGTATGAATGTTCCTGTTTGTGTTATGGTTTTTACATAATTTTTTTTTAAATCTCTCATTTGGCGCTGTTGCTCACTCATGTTATTTGTTTTTATATTTGGTTATTTTGCTTGAGGACAAACAAATCTTCAAGTTTGGGGTATTTGATAGATGTAATTTTATACATATTTATGCATCTCTATTCACCTATTTTTTGCATGTTTTGAAGGTGTTTTTAATGAGTCTAATGCTTAATTTTACCATCTTTTGGTACTAGGTGCACTTAGATAGAAAAAGGAGCAAAAACCAACCAACAGTGATTGGGATGCACCCGACATGCAACAAGTTTCTCGACTTTTAAGGCTATAGGATGACCCCCTATGACTCCAAGCCTTGCATAGATGGAAAGTAGAGTTCTTTAGCTATATGTATAGAGTCCAAGAATGCTTGATTTGGAGTCCGAATGATAAAGATATGGTATCGGGAAGCCAAAAAGGATGATATTTCAAGGCACCACATGCAGCATGTTTCAACATTTGTGAAATTTCAGTCTATATGATGACTTCCAATGGCTCAAAGCTTATTATGGATAGACTCTACACTTTTTAAGCTTTCCAAAGAGACTTAGATTGCTTAATTTGGAGTTTAGATGAAGAAGTTATGACTGTTTGAAGTCAGAAGTACAAATCAAAAGGAAATCTATGCAGCAGCAGCAGTAGCAAGCTCACGCTGAGCATGGAGTGGCAGCAGCCAGCACACTGAGCTTGGCTGTCGGGGCCCCATGGGGCTGGTTGACTCGGTTGAGGTTATTTTGGTCATTTTGACTCCGAATTGAGTGCTATAAAAGCCAATAAGCCATAAATTGAAAGAGGAACGACTTTGGGGGTTTTAGCAGAGGAAGAACAAGGCTCAAAACACCTTGACGAACCTGATTTGAAGATCAAAATCCAGCATTTGGAGAGGAAAAGAAGCTGATTTTGCTGTCAAAACTCAATTTGTCTTCTTAACTTTTCTCTTTTAAACCATGAAATTGTTGAATATTATTTTGATTTGGTTTGTTGTTGGTATGAATAGCTAAAAACTCTTTCTAGGGGAGTTTGTTTGGGATCTAATCCCTTAGTTTTCATATTTTATATGATTTATTTTTCAGATTTACACATCCTCATGGGCTTGTGTGTTTATTGTTATCTAAATCAATTTGAATGAATTGTTTAGATATCTTAGGCTAATCCATTGAGGGTGAAAACTAAAATAGATTAGCTAGACCTTTTAAGTCACATTTGGAATAGATCATATGGACCAAGAGTTGATTGGTTCTCCTCTTAGTTGAGTACTTTTATTGTATGGACCGAGAGATGATCGATAAAAGGCTTAAAAGAGAAATTTGCCTTACCTTTTAGTACCCTATATGGATCGAGAGGTGATTAGGGAAGGTAAGGTGAGAAATTGAGACCAACAAGCGATGGCTAAGGTCTCATAAATTATGCTTCCGACGAAGATATGCACTTATGATTCATAAATATGGGCTTAAATGGACATTTAATGCATTAGAGACTAACAATCGACCCTAGACTCATTTCAAATGTGGTTAAAGTTGGTGTTTTGACCTTGCTTTGCCTTTTTTCCCCCAGAAAATCCAACTCTTAATTAGAAATTGTTTGTTTTTCTTTCATCCTATCCTTTTAATTTGAAGCTTAAATAACGAGGCAATCGATTAGTGGAGGTACTTGGTTGGTCAAACCAAGAGTGCATTCCTATGGGATCGATATCCAGACTCCTAGAGTCCAGTTTACTATTTGTTGACCCGTGCACTTGTGGACTATTTTTTCATAACACGAAAAGCATGCAACAGTAATCTCGATGCCTTGTAAAAAGTTTATCTTTTTTTTACAAAGTTCGGATTTTTATGAGTTGTTTGATTGCTTGGTTGTGAAATCAGATTATAAAAGCAATCTCGTGCCCTGGTTTCCACAGGTATTCACACATGATGTTTCCCAAGGGTGCTCGGGGTGTCCTTTTAATAGATATTTGATGAAGAATAGATTCTATTAGTAGGAGAGAGTAATGATAACCTGAATGGCATCGGGTAGGCTTTCACCTTGGTTCTTTCACAGTCTGAACAAGAGACAATCTCGGTCAAGCATACTAGAGGAAAGATCTTCTCAACAACAATCCAATATCAACGGTTGGACTTGTCAAGTATCAAGAAAGGCAATGCTCCACAGCGGTGAAAAACTACTTCGTCAAATACATCTAAGGGTATTCTAACCAGTTGAGTGTCACGCTTAACCCCTAAAGAGCTCCCGAGACTTTACCTCCGTTTCCTAAGCGACGCGCGTTTTGGTTTCAATCTCCTTCTTAGGATTTCAGCGCAAACACCCCTTAGGATCCATCATGGTGGGACTTGGATCCACTCAACCCCGAGATAAGGGTGAGTTCTCATTCATGGCTAGTAAGATGGAAGCCATGGTTGAGAAAAATAGAAAAGAAATGGTGCAAGAATAGAGAAAAACAAAGCAAAACAGAGGAAGGAAAATTAACTATTTTTATTTAATGAAATTCGTAATATGGACTCGCATATTGATTTTTACCATTGATCTTGTATATATAGGATGATTTTACACATTTGGGGATTGATTAGGTAACTACAATTGTATCCCAATCAAAGTATGACATTCAGAGGCGTGTGGGATCTAAATAGGAAAGAAATCGCACAAAAAATAAGTTATTGTAGGGTTTTCGCACCCTTAGATTCGAAGGTACAACATTTTTGCTCCCTCAGGTTGAGGGCGGAAAACCCTTTAACTTTTTTTGCTTCATTCTTTTGTTGGTTTGAAATTTCATTATATCAAATAGTGGGTTCGAAGTCTTCATTACAATTTCGCACTAAGGACATTAAGGGTTCGAAATTTCGCTCCAAGGATTGTGAGTTCGAAAACTTCAAAGACATTTTCGCACTGAGAGTTTGTGGGAGTGAAATTTCGCTCCCACAACAGTATGGGTGCCAACTCCTCATATTTTATGCTTTTGCCTCCATCTCTTGTCCAATAATGTTTTTGAAGGTCTCGATTTTCATCAAATCTCGTCTCGGAGCTTCAAGGCTTGAACTTGAGATCCCAAAGAGTCTCATTGATGGTCCTCATGCAATCCAAGAGCTGTAAAGATATCTAAAAATGCTTGAAAACACACCTATACTCAAGGAAAACATTAGTTTCAAGGTTAGAGACTTATCATGATGAGAACCAAAGCACAAATGATTAACTTCAAATGTTGATTGGGCCAATCACAAGAGCAAGGGCAAAAATAGCTTTAAGAGGCTTTTAATGGGATTGCGAAAGAGTTTATTTGAGCTAACCCAGCTTGTAAAGAAGAGCTCAAATCAAATAAAGTTTTCAAGGAATTCCAGAGCCAACAAGAAGTCTAAAAGTCTATAAATGCGGATCAAGTGGTTGCTGGCGGTAAATAAATCACATGATTTGCATCTAAAAGGACAAAAAAATCAGTAGTAGTTCTATTCTCAAATTGACCTACAATTCGCAATAATCAAAGTTTCTGAGAGTTTTTACTTGTTGTAACTGCCAACTATCGCGCACATCATTACAAATTTGGTCATTATGGTCAAAATATCAAGGACATATCAGAAGACCCGAAATTCAAATTTCGAAAAAGGGCAAAATCGTAATGGTTACAAATTGTAATTTCGTTAAAAATCCAACTGTTCTCAGATCCCTGATAAAGAAACGGATTGCACCATTGGAATCGTATCACGAAATTCGAAGCTAGCATCGCCGATTGGTCAATTCCGAGACAATGACCACTTTTTTTCGGGCCAAGATTGCATGTGTCAGAACGATTTTCATGCAATCAAAGTCATATATAATACATACTCATGTGCCATATGGCATGGAGTAGAGAAACATGTGTTTATGGTCGGTGATAATGCCGAATGCCAAACTCAATGTATCGACAAATGGTCATTTTTAAAATAGTTAAATTAGTAAAGGACAAACCTCAATAATGCTCATCTTCCTCCTTTAATTAGGGAGACCAAAACGGGGGTTGCAGGAGTTGGGTGTTAGAGGAGCAATTGAAGGTTTGTATGTAGAGCGTCATCAGATCTCTAATATCGGGCAATCCCACCGCTCAGCCTTCTTACGGTAATGAAAAGCCTACTCTACGCGGAGAGGCCTACGTTGCAGTACTGATTTGGGCTAGGAGTTTAGACAACCCGGGAGGCAGATTCTCACTTGGGTTTTACTCTTTTGTTTAAGAGCTATGTTGATGTTTGGTTGGATCGAGACCGTGAGTGGAGCTTTCAAGCTGGACGTCCCAAAACTCGGGATCGAAATGAGAATTTTTGAGCCCTCTCTATGCAAATTTCCCGTGGGGTTAGAGTTTCATCTGGGGCATCCTTGGTGATGTTTTTATGCTATAAATGATGCTTGATGTGTATGAGGCCGGAAATGGTTGAAATTCTGGGTTCACAAGGTGAACCGATGAATTGCGATTTTTCGGGAATAGTAACTGAGGCTCTCACTATTCCAGAATGTTGTTCAAAATAATTTTTGTGAAATAATGTGTTTGGTTTAGTAATTCAAATCGAGTTGCTCGTGTTTGATCATTAGCCCAAGTGAGCTAATTTTTGGTGTATGTAAATGTGAAATTACATAACATGATTGTGTGATTTAAATTATGTGAATAGATGCATGATTATATATTTGCATGTGTTATAGAATTGTAATGGAATTGGCATCATGCATTCCATATGCACTGGGGGCACCCTAGGATGATAGGAGTGAGTGCATGAGGTGAGTCTAGAGAGAATGGTTTCGGAGGGTTGTCTAAACCAAAAATGCATCGAAGGGCAGTCCATACTAAAAATATCAATCGCTTCGGTACGCACTCCAACTGGAGCATACACGGCACTACAACAATATCAATCACCTGAGACGGCCCAATTGATATATATACATCGGAGGGCTTGTCCACAAATAAACATAATAATTTCATACGAGGCTTAAAGTAGTGTGAGGGAGTTGGTGGTGACTCTGCACGAGATGATCAGCTAGACATTCAGCAGATCATGCATTTGCTTGAACGTGTGTTTATTTGAGCACGATATGCACTTAGCGAGAGTACTTAATTTGTGGTGATTCCACTATCGAGCATTACCACCTTGTCGAGGGATACTATTTTACGTATTGTGGAGCTGCAAGGAGATGGCCTGCTCTAGAGACCAGTTTTGTGAAGAGAGCCTAATGTATTTTATTGTTCTATTATGTATTAGAATTGTTTTAATTTTAATATATGTTGTATAAGAGTAAAAACAATTGAACTCGAAACTATTTGATATAGTCGATATATATATATTGATGAGTAGTGTTGTATCGGGCCTGCCGGCCGCTACTCAAGGATATCGATGTTTGACAGTTATATACATGTGCTTTGTATCTGTGTAAGAGAGCTCCCGTACAAAGGAGACTCTGCCCGATTTTCGTGAAAAATGTCGGGTTACCAGACATTCACGAGTATTCCGCGGGTTGACGGGTAGTCAATGGACCCCCGGGTTTTAGGGCGTCACACATACGTCTAATAAGGAAAAGATTAAATTATCTTCAAGTTACTTTTGTAGTATTCTTATTTAAGTTTGGTAATTTGTGTGTCAAGACTGAATTTCAATAACTTTTCCATTATTTCTTAGTCAATAGGGATGTCTTAAGTTCTATATAAGAGTCATTTGATGTATTTGTTCAGGTGACATTGATGAATAAAAATTCTTTTGTTAGGTTTTCTTTACTTTATGGTTCTTATGAGAACTTTTGAGCTTATTAAAGTTAATTCCTTATAATGTTCAAACTTATGGCTCTTGGTTATTTTATAATCAAGGGGATGAAGTTACTTTCCTTTGTTCTTACGACTTTTGGTTCCATATAACCAAGGGGACGGAGACACAACAACTTTGCTTAGCTCTTGATTCAATATAATCAAGAGGGTGGGGACCATTGTTTTAGGTTGTGTTTGAAGATCCTTGGAGTAATCCGCAACAATTGGTGAATCTCAAAGCAAAACGTAGTGGGTTCGCATCATTTTGGTATTAGAGCTTTGGTTTTCAAACATCAATTCGGTATCTATTTTTATTCTTCTTGTTTAACATTTTGTTTAGTGGAAAAAAAAGCAAAAAAAAAAAAAAAAAAAGTAAACCTTAAAAAATGCAAAAGAGAAAGTTAAGAAATCTTAAAAAAAAGAAAAAAAAAGAAGAAAAAGTGAAGTTTAAGAATGGAAAAAGGTTGGAGTCATTTTCATTATCTAGAAAAACCAAATATTGAGTTGAAAAAAGAGTGTGAGTGCAACACTTAAGGGAGTGTTGTGAGGTTTCTTTTTGTAATTTTTTCTTCCAATTTGATCATGTCTTCAAGTAATGATAATGCAAATAGGGAGGAGGGGTAGAACCAATCCTTCGTATTGCAAGCCATGCAACAACACTTTGCAAAATTGGCTGTTCAGATGAATGACATGCGAGACAGGATTGAACAAAATGAAGAGGTGCTGAGATGAGTACTTCCTCAAACTCAAAGACAACAGAGGAGTGTTCCAAAAACATTGAATCATGAAGAGCTTGAGAATGAATTGGAAGATGAAAATGAATATCAGACGGAAGGAGAGGCGATGACGACAAGGCGTGTTTTGAGTGCCTAAGTGAAAAAGGATGTCGTTGAGCAACAACATGTGAACATTTGCCATACTTGCTGCCATGTTAATAATAAGGTTTGTAGTTTGATTATTGATGGTGGAAGTTGTGCTAATGTTGCTAGTGCTTTGTTAGTTGAGAAGCTACAATTACTAACACTTGAACACCCTAAGCCATATAAGTTGTAGTGGTAGAATGACAGTGGAAAGTGAAGGTCCAAAAGCAAGTGTTTGTGTCAATTTCAATTGGGAAGTATCATGATGACATTCTTTGTGATGTTGTTCCTATGTATGCTTCTCACATATTATTGGGCAAGCCTTGGCAATTTGATATGAGAGCCAATCATGACGGTTTCAAGAATCGTTTTAGTTTCATGAAGGACAAGAAGCTTGTAACTCTTGTAGTTGACACCAAAATAGGTGTATGAAGATCAAGTGAGGTTAAAACAAGAGTGTGATTAAAAAAAGATTGAGAAAGAAAAAAAAGAAAAGAAAAGGAGGAAGCAGAACAAGGGAGAAAAGAAATTGAGAGAAGGCTAGAGAGTGAGAAAAGAAAAGATAGTGAAAGAAAAAATGATCTGAAAGTGAGCAAAGGAAAAGGAGAGGAAACAAAAAGAAAAGAAAGCTACTATACAAAAAAGAGTGAGAGTGTTTTTTATTCTAATAAGCCTATGTTTGTACTTTTGTACAAAGATAAGCTTTTGAACATTAACTATCTTGATTATTCTTTGCCTAGTGTTGTTTCTTCTTTGTTACAAGAGTTCGAGGATGTCTTCCTCAAGGATGGTCCTAGTTGTTTGCCACCCAAGGAGACAAAGGAGCTTCAATGCCAAGTGGAGGAATTGATTAGTCCATGTGTTATACATGCACTACTTGTATAAAAAAAGATGGTTTGTGGAGGATGTGTATTTATTTTCGTGCATCAATAACATTATGATTAAGATTTGATGACGAACATTTTCGAGGAAGGGGGGAATGTTGAGAATCAAATCACAAAGGATCAGCTTCAAATGCCGATTCGGCCAATCATAAGAGTAAGGGCAAAAAAAAAAGTTTCGAGAGGCTTTTAATGGGCTTGTGAAAGAGTTTATTTGGGCAAACTCATCTTTTGAAGAAGAGCCCAAGTCAAATAAAGTCTTTGAAGGCATTGGAGCCAACAAAGAAGTTCAAAAGTCTATAAATATGATCATGGCTATTGATGATAATAAATCACATGATTTTAACATCTAAAAGGACCAGAAAATCAAAGGAAATTCGTGCCCCAAATTGACTCCATAATTCGTGCACAATCAAAGATATATTTTGGAGAGGTTTTAGCCTTGCAAGTTGTATGATCAAACTTGTCAACTATTATGCACATCATTAGTTGTCAATTTGGTATATTATGGTCACAATATCAAGGATAGATGTCCAATAAGGAAAAATTAAATCATCTTCATGTTACTTTGGTAGTATTCCTATTTAAGTTTGGTAATTTGTTTGTCAAGGTTGAATTTCAGCAACTTTTCCATTATTTCTTAGTCAATAGGGATGTCCTAAACTCTATATAGGAGCCATTTGATGTCTTTGTTCATGAGACATTAATGAATAAAAATTCTTTTGTGAGGCTTTGTTCACTTTATGGTTCTTGCGAGAACTTTCGAGCCTATCAAGGTTAATTCCTTATAGTGTTCAACTTACGGCTCTTGGTTCTTCTATAATCAAGGGACGAGGTTAATTCCCTTTGTTCTTACGGCTTTTAGTTTCATATAACTAAGGGGTCGGAGACACAACAACTTTGCTTACGGCTCTTGATTCAATATAGTTAAGGGGACGAGGCCACTGTTCTAGATCGTATTTGAAGATCCTTGGAGTAATCCACAACAATTGGTGGATCTCAAAGCAAAATGCAGTGGGGTTCGTATCATAACAACTCGCATAAATGGGTAATTATGGATAATTAACATCAAAATTCTTTGAAGAAAATATTTTTAGAAAGAAAAAAGGTCAACTTTTGAGTTGTTATCACATTGCGAAATGAAAAATAGAATGTGGTCGCTAGAAGTACTGCTGAGGTCAAGTTTAGAATTGTAGCTCATTGTATTTGTGAAATTATGTGGATAAGAAGATTACTAGAAGAGTTAAAGATGACAAGTTCGTCTCCTATGATGATGTATTGTGACAACAAGGCAACAATTTCAATAGCTCACAATCCAATTCTCCATGACCTCACCAAAGATATGAAAGTGGTTAGGCATCTCATCAAAAAGAAGATAGACAATAGAATAGTTTGTATGACTTATATCCTTACTCAGGAACAAATGGACGATGTCTTCACCAAAGAATTATACAAGAGGCAATTTAATTTTCTAGTTGGCAAGCTAGCTATGAAGGATATTTTTAAGCCAGCTTTCATTGAAACTGATTTGAAAAAAAATACCTTTGTAATGCTGTAAAAGAAAACTAATATGTGAATACTTTTGTAGTGATGAAAATTAGCTGTTTAATTGTTAATTTTTTTATATATTTAGGAAACTGACTGATAGTACTCATTCTTTCCTAAAATCAATGATTTAGTTTCCTGATTAGCATCTATGCTTTTAACTTTATAATTAAAAAAATAATCTCAGTAGAAGTATGAATTTTTATGTTAAACCCTAATTTTCAAGTTTTGGAAGCTTTCCCACAAAGTTAACATTATTTCTCAAGGATTTCGTGTCATATGTGGGGAATCAAGTGGCATACTAGTACAGGAACTTTTTTTTTTTTTTTTTTATGAAAGAAGACTACAGAATAGAGATCTTACAAACACGACAAAGGAAAGAGACGAGAACCGCAATGCTAGTGCTAAATATGTACATGACACCATATCATTGTAAGTCACATTATCTACACAAACTTATTATAGTTAGTCCAAGTCGATCACAGAATCCAGCATGGAATCAGTATCAGGGGCGACGACGATGCGCTTGCTAATAAGCTTTCCGAGGGCACAACAATGCTTATCCACACTGTTCATAGCCGCTACTTCTTGAGCACATGTACAATCTAAACCAGCTGAAACCTGCATATCAGTTTTTTTTTTAGTACCACAAATAATAAAAAAGCCTCAAAATATATCATTATTGCTTACATTAACTAAACATTCAGCACAAATAAATACATATAAAAAGAATTTGGTATTGTACGAGAGAAACGAAAAAACATCCGGCTTTGCACACAACAGAAGAATAATAATTCTCACAAAATATATGAATTAGTTCTAGTTTATAGAAAAAAGAGTGCCAGCCATATTCAACCTAAAACACACAGGGCAAAAAAAGTTAAATATGTAGGGGGAAAGAATATTCATTGAATGCATTCTTTCCCCCTTTTTAGTCTATATTTATGTGTTTCATAGTCCATAAATCTATGATTTGTACATTGTTCTACAAGAAAGTATGTGTTTAGGAATATGTACCAAAGTTCTAGTTCTATTCAAGAACAATAACTTTGTGTGCACTTCGATATCTACAGATATAAGGATCAAATGGTTTGTAAAAACTAGAAAATATTCTCTGCTGATTTCATCTGCTATTGTTGTCTAAAGTACACTATTAACAACAAAAAAGGGAGGAAGGAAGATTGTTGGAATATCATAGTGATTAAGGGTGAAAAGCAGATTAAACAAAAACAAAGATGAATCGTGCTCAAACCTAATGCAAAAGAAAATCCACCTGTGATTGTGAAAGGTTGAAAAATACTTGTGAATCATCATCACGAATAACGAGACTTAAATCAACAGCTTTTTGATATGAATGCTAGAAACCGAACTGTATAAGAATTATGAATGCCATGTGACATCATGGTCAATTGACTGGCATTCCATAATATTCAGGCACAAGAAGGATTTTTATTTTTATTTTTATTATTTTTGATAACCGTGGATGTCCGGGCCAGCTTACGCGTACCTCGACTAATTCCACGGGACCCTAGAGTGACTAGCCGGGTAAACCCTCCGGTACCCCCAAGGGGACTCGAACCTGTAACCTCTGGGTACCCAACCCCAGAGCTTTACACCATCTGAGCTATCCCTTGAAGGTCAAGAAGGATTTTTATTACTTAGCCATATCCATTATATTCGGGCAAAAGAAGAGCATAATGTCAAGAAAAATGTCTATAGTTCTTACCATTACCCACTTGGTAAATGACATCAAATTCTAAACAACACTCCATTAATATGAAAGCAAAAGATTTATTAAAAAAAAATGCATGTGCAAGTGTCTCTGCTGTGGAAGCTAAAATCACGTTTGCAGACTCACATCATAGAGGATTTCTCCCAGCTTCAGCTTGATTGCTCCACTTTTGTAAACCAGCATTTTGCCCATGTGCCCCCGAGGTAAATCTTCCAACCTACAGCTATGTTCTGAAGCACCTATGCTTTTTGATGGTAGCGAACTTCTGGTGTTTTCAGAAGCATAAATGCTTTTCAGTGATGTTGAATTACCAGCTATCTCTTTGCCTTTTGCACTTGTCGATTGCTTTACTAAGGGCATATTAGCAGGAAGCTGAACCAAAAACATCTTTGCTTTCTCACTCTCCTCCTATCAGTGATTGGTAATGTATATTAAGCAATGAATAATAAAAAATATAATGTTTGTTGTATCTAAGAATATTTATAACCTTTAATAATCAGATTACCAACCAATAGCCCAAGTTCTGAAGCAGGATTTATGGTTGTCTCATCATATTCCAAGTTAGTTGAAGCCTCACCAAATTCTGCCTCATCCAAAATTTCTAGAAGCAAAAGGAGGAGCAAGTGATATTCAATATTTCAGAGAAAAAACATAAAAAGATAAAGAAGAAGACATTAACCGAATAGCATAATGATGCACTTGTGCTACAGCAGGTCTAGATCTTCCAAACACTGAATAGCATTTAAAAAAAGCCATTTTCATCATATCAATAGAATTTCACCCGAATTATTATAATATGTTATGGTTCAATTTTTCAAAAATGACTTTCCATTTCCCTTGTTTTGATTCTAAAGAACATCCATTTAAATGTAACAGACAAGATTGATCCACTTTATTTTTCATGTAAGATCAAATGCAGTTCATTAAACAAGGGATAGGGATATCAAGGTCGTTCTTCTTCAATCAGTGTTAATGCCCCACTTGTAAGGGAAGCTGCAACGTCGTTCATGACATGTGATGCCACACCTCTCAGATTCCATTTGAAGACCTTATGCACAGATTTACTGAAATATCTCATCTTTATACCTCACTTACAGATCTCATGTGAAGATGTTTCTTTCTGTTCACATGAGCATTGGGTTCAACTTAATGACAAACAGCTGTAAAAGGTCATCAAAGGTTGAAAAGGAGAGTCCTTATTTTTCTAAGAAGTAATCATCTTGAAAAATACCTGGGTCACCAGAGAAAGGCCTCCTCAAAGGAAGAGTAATAGGATAATAGGAGTGGACATAATCCTGCAGTGGTATAAGGACAATCAGATGGTCAATGCACGAGAGAGATATGGAGAGAAATAGAGAGAGACAAAGAGAAACAGAGATGAATGAATTTCTTTTAATTTTTTATTTTTACCCAGGGTTCTCTATATTTTTTCCTGATCTGAGCTGAACCGCCAGTAACATCTGCAAAGTATCCATTGGTTGCAGCTGGTTTTGTGGTTGAAGTTGAAGAAACTGCAATATCCTCATGATCAGGGCCAGAAACTTTCAGTTCTGTTCCGCGGCTTTTATCACTGTTCCCGTCCCTAGGAACACCAAATGTCCTTATGGTATCTGATGGAGTAGCAGCTCCAGGACCAAACACGACTTGTGCTGAAGCTGCACTTTAGTTCCAAGTATGAGATTCTACCCCATGATTGAGTTGGAAATGATGATGATGACAATTACAATAACAATAAGAATAACAGCAACAACAACAAAGACAACAACACTAATTGAGATGTGCATTCTTCAAATTTGTAGTCTTTTTCATATACTTTTCTCAACATCCACATCCCTGTCCCCACAGATTTTGTTCATTGTTCACCAACAAAATTATTATGAATAACCACTGTATATGGCAAATAACCTCTAGTTCACAGGATCTCTTTCTTAAAGTTGAGCCTAGAGTTGGTTTTAATGCAAAGAAAAATGCATATGCTCAATCATGTTTATGTGTACAACAGTACAAGAGATATCATGACAATTAGCAAGCCAAGTTATATCAAGTACAGCAGCAAAACTGACAACAAATTTTTTAACCGACTATTGGCATTATATAGGTGCATGCTTATTATTCTTACAGCTCTACGAATTCAGACTATTTACTGGTAAATTATGCATTCCAGAGATCTGTTACTTATATTTTAACAACACTTTGTCTTCTTTATTTGGTTTCTCTTTTGACAAGTTGGAGGGATAGTAACAGACAGGAAATGCCAGGGAAGGTGAATCCCAGTATACAGGATTTTGTACGAAGGAAGCCCAAAAGAAAACATGGAAAAAAAAAATAATAAAACAAACAAAGTCACCCACTAAGGTAAAGAAATAAGACAAGAAGAGGTGAGATCGATTAGAGCATATGAACAGCCATCAATAGAAATCCATAAAGGAGAAACCATCCAGACTCTCATCATAGATGAGTTAGAAATAAGGTTTTAACTTGGATATACCTCAGCTTTGACTACCATTTCTTCTACCTCAAACATTATTCTGTAGGCTACTTCAAAGGCACCAAATAAATATAAAAGAATGCTTTCTGTCACAGAGAAATTATGGAGATGACTTTGCCTATCTATTATACTCTACATGAAATGCACTGTATCCTGAAATTGATGGGTTTTAAAGACATTGCCTGCCCAACTTATGCTGCAATGGCATATTAACAAATATGATAACCAAAGGATTTTAGATTTTTTTTTTCTTCACTGACATGATTCCACCCTGCTTTACCCTCATGGGTTTAGATAATAAAGATTTACAAAAATGCATAAAAAACAACATCCCACTTATAGTAGAATGCCTTGTGGTAAACATTATTTTCTGTATAACTTCACTTCAAATGTATGAAAACAAATAGAAACTGGAATTAAAGGATGAACCATTAATCCTGTTATAGTATATATCTACTTTACATATAGAGTTGTAACCTATTAGGAAACTTGTCTTATAGAGTTGTAATCTATTAGAAATGTTAGATTGACTTTTCTCTCTCTCTCTCTCTCTCTCTCTCTCTCTCTCTCTCTATATATATATATATATATATATATATATATATATATTCATAATGGAACAATGAAAAAAAGAACGAATTCATTCCTCCAATCTTTCCTTTCTTGCTTCTTACATGGTACTTGAGCCTACAGCTCCTTGGATTTGAGGGAAATTGGAAGGAATTTCATGAAGAAGAAAGAGGGTCGTGAAAGTGTTCTTTTGAGACACCCATCTAGAGGGAGA
The DNA here is from genome assembly GCA_016808115.1 of Tetrastigma voinierianum. Taxonomy (NCBI): domain Eukaryota; kingdom Viridiplantae; phylum Streptophyta; class Magnoliopsida; order Vitales; family Vitaceae; genus Tetrastigma; species Tetrastigma voinierianum. The sequence goes on from JAEQBH010000508.1 coordinate 557,560, forward strand.
GTGGGGTGACATCGCCCCCATAGGAGTGACCACCAGCCCCCGATGACCAGAGCCATCAAGCTCGGTGGTCAGAAAAGTGTGCGTGTGAGCTACACACGCAGATTTGCACATTTGACTTGTTTCCCACATGCTGGCGCATGGGAGCACGTGGGACCTTTGACGACGACGACGAGCTTCTTCCTCCGACGTTGCTAGCAGCCGACAATCCCTCCCAGCTACCTACCTTCCCTTGCTGGAGTCCGGAACAGTGTCTTTTGACCAATTTCATGTCCGACAACCTTGTTCTTCAGAGGTTTTTGTGATTTTTTAGGTGCCTTCTTCGACATTCACTTTTTCCTTGGTATTTTAAGGTTTGTGAGGCCAAAATCTAATCAAAAGTAGTGCTTTCAGAGGAAAAAGTGGGGCAGCCCTAGTTTTTGCCCTCGAGATCTATTTGTCAGGTGTTGGTTTGATCTTCAGAGGTTGATTTGAGTTAGATTTGCTCCTATGACTGACAAGAAAGCCTTAGGGGGAGTTGTATGTCATTATTGCCATAATCTAGGGCATGTACGCTAGAACTATAAAAAGTTGCAGGATAGAAATCGAGGGTTTCAATGTGCTCATGAATCATTGAAGGGTGTTTCTACTCCTAGCACTATGCTTGTTGGGTTAGGCAAACCTAACACATGTCTTATTTCCTCTTCCTCCAAATGGGTCATTGACTCTAGAGCCACAGACCACATGATAGATAATTCTAGTTTATTTACTACGTTTCAACCACATCCTTCTACCTCTACTGTTTCCCTAGCAGATGGGTTAACATCTTGTGTCCTTAGATCAGGGACAATTCATCCTACTCCTTCAATCACTTTGACCTCTGTTATGAGTTTATCGTAATTCTCTTTTAATTTAATTTCTGTGAGTAAACTCACTTGTACACTTAATTGCGGTATCTCATATTTTCCTGATTATTGTATGATTCAAGATCTTTCGACGAAACAAGTTCTTGGTAAAGGACGCGAGTTGAGAGGTTTCTACATCCTTGAAACAGATGTGCCAATGCCTGTTTCCTGTTCTAAAGTTGTTACCCCATTCGAATTATATTGTCGCTTGGGTCATCCTTCTCTTTTTTTGTTGAAGAAGCTATAACCTCAGTTTTCAAGCATATCCTCATTGAATTGTGAGTCGTGTCAATAAACTAAGCTCCTTCATGTTTATTTGAGTCCTAGAGTCAATAAACGAGCTTCCGCTCATTTTGGGTTAGTTCATTATGATGTTTGGGGTCCTAGTCCATTTTTGTCTCTGAATGGGTTTAAATATTTCGTTACCTTTGTGGATGATTTCTCTCGTGTCACTTAGCTTCATCTAATGAAGAGCCGTTATGAGATTTTTTTTCTCATTTTGGCGCCTTTTGTGCTGAAATTCGAACACAATTTCATGTCTCTATTCAAACATTGAGAAGTGATAATACCAAGGAATATTTCTGCCTAACTTTCGGGCCCTTCATGTTACAACATGGACTTTTCATCGACTGTGTGTTAATACACCCTCTCAAAATGGGGTAGCTGAGAAAAAGAATAGACATCTTCTTGAGACTATTGGGACCCTTTTATTCAAAATGCATGTCCCTAAACATTTTTGGGTCACCAAGTCCCATGTAAGCTTCGTTTTGATTAACACATGCCCATTCTGCCTTAATTTCCGGGCCATCTCTATCCACCAATTGTTTCAAATAAATCATGTTCCCTATGATCCCAAGGGGTATTTGGATGCACATGTTTTGTTCGGGATGTCCATCCTCAAGTCTCTAAACTTGATCCAAAGTCCTTAAAGTGCATTCTCAGGGGATATTCGTGTTCAAAAGGTATGGCTGTTATTGTTACAAACACCCCCAAATTATACCGACAATTTTATAAATACGTTGAAATATAATAAAAGCAGAATGCTTCTCTTATTTTTCCTATAAAAATAATGCTAAAAAATAAAATAAGAAAATCCCAATTAGTTGATAAGAGTTAAGGGTAAATTAGTAATTTAGCAATTCAGTAGACCTATGGCCCATAATTTATGAAGATTATATGATAAAGTGGAAATATTATAAAACTGAATTGCAAATAATAGAGAGTTGAAGGACCTAAATGCAAGGGGTAAAGTTTAAATCAAATATTGTTAAGCCAAACATGACCTTAACTCCAAAATGAGGATAAGACCAACAATATCTCATTTTCGCTTTGGGATAGGGCAAACCGGTTGAGAGAGAAGAGAAGAGAAGAGAAGAGAAGAGAAGAGAAGAAGAGAAGAAGAAGAAGGAAGAAGGAAGAAGAAGAAAAAGAGAAGGAAAAGCAAAGGTATGGAAACTATAGTATGAATTTGTATGGATTTGTATAGATTTGTATGGATTATTAGTAGGGAAATCCCACTTTGTCTAAGTAGTGTTGAAAACCATTGTAAATATTGCTGTGTATAGATGAGTTTTTATGGTTTATAAATGTGTTTTGGGTTGAGTTGGCCAGCCTGAAGGAAATTTCCTATGAAATGGCCAACCGCTTACTGCATTCACCGATGACCCCTACCTGTGGCTGCAGGCTTTAGAGGTCCCTACCACCCCAGGCTAACCCGAGCCCAAGTTTTGAATTTTTGGTTACGCCAGACGGCATTGCTTCTCGCCTAAGCGTACTGCCAGTCATATTTCTTGTTCCCTCTCTTCGTTAATTCTCCTAAACACCGTCCATCGGGCTAATGAAGATCCCAATGAGTGAATGAAAAGGTTCGCATAAGCATAAAAATTATATGAAAAATGTTCAGACCACCACGCCTGGCCAAGCGATCCTGGTGAGTCATAAACATTGTTTCACCCTCATTTCTAATGTGCTTGAAATGTAGTGTTATTCCCGGGTTAAGGGATGAAAAGATAAATAATGAAGGCATATAGAAATGTATAAATGTCCCGAATAATACAAAATAAAGATGCATGCGAAATGATAAGAAAACAGATATGATTACCTGGGACAATAATAGTTGCCTCGGGATATGGGATATATATTGTAAATGAAATAAAAGAAACAGATTGTCTGCCTAAAACCTAGTAGAGGGATAGATGGGCATGCCTATTTGGGATAAATGTCCATGCGACATCGATCGGCTGGCCCCGCTTTGGGTCATTACAACGCTGGGTCTTCTGCTGGGACATTGGTTTGTCTCGTATTAATGATAACAAACTGCCGCGGCTCATAGATGGTCATTGTCTCGCATAATGATACAATAACACCTTCGGTCTCCATAGTTCATTGTCTCAGCGCAAATGATTATAGCACCTTCGGGTCCTTTTAGTTCCCGTATCCACTTCTAAGGTATTTACAAGCATGAAACATAAGATAAATGACAAGAATATGCAAATGACATGACATGATATGAGGTGGGCTGAAGGCACGTTAAGTGATGGATACGTATACAAGTGATATACATAAGAAGGAAAAATGTAAAATGAAAGATGATATGGAATAAAACATGATACATTCACGTATGATATATGTAGAAGCATATCTATAAATGATATGTTCAAAACATGAATAAGAATGTGTATAAGGCGTAAATGAAAGCTGCGTTATATGTGTTGTTCAAAGTGTGATGACCTTTAATCAGTTGTCCATATGTATATTTCCCACTAAGCTATAAGCTTAGTAAGGGTGTTTCATCCGTGTAGGTACAGAAGAAGCATGAACTAGAAGCCCAGACAATCCACATCAGCAACCAAGACCAACACACTACTAGGTGTCCATTGAAGACCTTTTGGTCTATTTTTGTATATGTTTTGCTTTTGTAAGCAATGTAAAAAATTGTATATGTTGAACACTCCCATTTATGGAGTTTTGAATATATTTTGTAAATCCCATACACAAAATATATTTCGTTAAATGTTTAACAGCATATGAATGAACAAGTTAATGGTATGGTAAAAAGTAAAAGATAGTTACAGGCAAGGGTATCGCAGCACCCTCGTGTTGGGGCGCCATAAGTTAGATGGTAATAGAGTGACACCTGTCCCACTCTTCAACTGCTACTTTATGTCTACCGATGTTCGTATCTTGAGACTACCCCGCTTTCCCTTCCGGGTATTGTTACAAGTCCCGGGGGAGGATGGTGGGATTTATCATCAATATGTTTCCCATCGGGTTCCTACTCCAGCTCATTCCCGCAAACTCCCATTACTTAGGTATACTCTCGACGCCAAAACCCCCCAATCTCGAGTCCAACACCAACTGCTTCAACAGTAGATCTAGTCATTAGTAATGATCTTTCTATTGCTCTTCATAAAGGTAAATGTCAATGTGTTCACCAAATTTCTTTGTTTTGTTCTTATATCCATTTGTCATCACATTCATGTTCTTTTATTGCATCCCTAGATTCTATCTCTCTTCCTAACATTGTTCGTGAGGCTTTATCTCACCTCCCGTCGGGCGTAGTGTTATAGTGAAGAATTGCGTTTTAGGGGATGACAATGGTACTTGAATCTCTAAGGCGCTTACCGCCGGAAGAAAGCCGCTAGATGTTGGCCGGGTTTTTTGTAGTTAAAGTTAATCCTAATGGTTCAATTGCTCGATTGTAAGCACGACTTGTGGTTAAGGGTTACACTCAAACCTATGACATGGACTATTCTAACACCTTTTCCCCTATTGCTAAGATGACATATGTTCGGCTTTTTATTTCCCTGGCTACAACTTATAATTGGGATTTCCACTAGCTTGATATTAAGAATGTCTTTCTTCATGGAGACCTTCAGGAGCAGGTGTATATGAAACAACTTCTAGGGTTTGTTGCTCAGTGGGAGATAGGGAAAGTTTGTCGTCTTCAGAAGTCTTTGTATGGTTTGAAACAGAGTCCCCATGCATGGTTTGGTAAATTCAGCCAAGTCGTTGAGGAATTTGACAAGCAGAAGAGTAAATATAACTACTCTGTCTTCTACAGGAACTCCAATTCAGGTATCATTCTGTTGATAGTGTATGTGGATGATATTGTTATCATTGAGAATAACTCTAAAGCCATCTTATCTCTTAAGTCCTTTCTTTAGAGCCAATTCCATACAAAAGACTTAGGGATGCTAAGATACTTCTTGGGCATTGAAGACAATAACTCGGCCCCGATATTCCACTCGCCGTTGCTGTGGGTCAAGACATGTCCACTCCAACTGCTGACCATTGACAAGCTTGTTGAACGCATTCTATGTTACTTAAAAGGGAGCCCGGACATGGTATTTATACAATAATCATGGGCATAATGTGACCGAAAGGCTTTTGACGAGATTGGCAGATCTAATGAGGACAAAGAGGTCCACTTCGAGGTAAATCGTGGTGTTGTTGGAAGGATCTAGTCTCATGGAAGAGTACGAAATAAAGTGTTGTCTCTCGATTTAGTGCAGAGTCCGAATATAGAGCGATGATATAGTCCGTGTGTGAGATCATGTGGCTTTATTAACTCTTGATAGAAATCGATTAATCGAGACACCAATCCCAAAGAAACCCTGGTGTGACAACCAAAGGCCTTCATATTGTTTAATCTTGTGTTTCATGAACGAACTAAGCATATTGAGATAGATTGTCATTTCGTTCATGAGAAAATACAACTCGGCTTGATTTCCATAGGATATGTGAAGATTGAAGAATAATTGAGTGATGATATCTTCACAAAGGCCCTAAGTGGGGACCGGGTTAATTATCTATGTAACAAGTTGGACATGATTAATATCTATGCTCCAATTTGTGGGGGAGTGTTATAGCATATATCTACTTTACATATATAGTTGAAACCTATTAGGAAACTTGTCTTATAGAGTTGTAATCTATTAAGAAGGTTAGATTGGATTTTGTATATATATATATTCATAATGGATCAATGAAAAATAGAAGGAATTCATTCCTCCAATCTTTCCTTTCTTTTGCTTTCAACAAATCCAAATGGGAACACATGAAAAATGTAAGAAAAATTGCAGATGGAAAAGATGCAATGGTATCTTGATTTTTTTTTTATAAGAGATGCAATGGCATCTGATATAGCATTGCTTTGGCCCAACTATATGGAAGATTTGTGCAATATGGATTTTATCCTATTCAAATGTAACATAAGCCAATTTCTTTTGAGTTAGGAAGGTTACTTCAGATTTCTTCTCAGAAACCTTTTTGCATAACTTACTAACATTATCTTCCCTAAAGTACGCTAATTAATCATGTAATTTTGATTACTAAAAAATAGGTGGTCTTGAATGGAAGACCCGATGCCAGGAAGCACAAATATAAAAGAATGGGTCCTATGTTCATTAAACACTGCATTATATTTTTTTCCTTTCAAATGTGAACCTTCCAACCTTGTCAAGTTTATATACTAACGCAAAGTGCAAAGAGAAAGAAAGATCTCGACACTTTTGTGCTCTAGCTAGGGTTCTGCAACAAGGACCCCTTCCCTTATTTACATCTACAGATTCAACATCCTCCCTAATTGTGGTTGAAAATTGAGTTTGACGACAATCTCCTATCAATCTATTCAGTTTCTGCCTCTTCCCACTTTCCCCCCTCCTGTTGGTTATATCATTAATTAAAATATATAGATGTCAAAAAAATCACAATCTTCCAAAATCTTTGTAATTACTACAAATATTCAGTAAAGTATATGCAACATAATCTTACAATGAATAATTCAACAACCGAAACTATTCATGGTTCTTAAAATATGCAAAGAAGTACCTATAATTGATTTCTGAATCAGCACAGAATTCCAAGTAAGGATGTCTACTTTTAGTTCTCTCGAAAGCATTGATTTCTCCCTCAAATATTGACAAATTTCCCCAAATCCCCAGAGCTCTGAGTAACCGATTTTAACACAGCCAACCATTGCCCAAATTTCTCCTATATATGTCTCTGACAAACACTCAAAAGAGTAAAAAATGAAATTCTTTCAAAGATCCTATATCAAAAGGAAGTGAATGCTTTCCCAATGTCCAATATATTAAGGCAAATGAAGATTGCAGTAGTAGAAGTTGTTCTACCCAGCTGCCTCACATGCTACATCTAACTGTGCTACTAACAGAGCTGATGCTGAATAACATAGATGGAACCGGTAGAAGTTGTTCTACCTAGTTGCCTCACATGCTACACTTAACTGTGCCGCTAACATAGCTGACACCGAGTGACCAGAGGACCATGAATCTTTTTGCATGATTATTTGCCCCCCCCCACCCACCCGAAACACACTTGTATCCTAGTTGTTAAATGACCAACTTTTTTAAAAGCTCAACCTTGTAGGATTTGGGTTTAATATGAATATCATGTCTTTAACACTAGTCAAATCCTTCACATGAATAGTGACTCATGAGAAAGTATACGAACAATTTGCTTCCAATCAAGACACCACAGTGGGTCTGTTGATTATCTGGATCCTCCACTGCCCTACTACAATGACATATTCAGTAGAATAATAATACAAGTGTTTTGGTGCATTACTTACTAATGCTATTCTTCAATGCCAACTAAATTCCCAGCCACCACAAAGAACAATTTTTCCTTCAAAATATCAATAGAAATGAAGCAGGATAGCAACTGAGCATCATCAACCATAAAGGAGAACAATCGTATAAGAAAATTACATGTCTTTTCAACTTTAGGCCCATGTCTCCTGTGTTTCTCCTGTAAATGCAGAAACAACAAACAAGAGTATTGAAATCATGATACGTCCATAAGAGAAAATACATGCCTTTCCAAATGTTGCTTTGAAAAAATGTTTTTCTTTTCTTAAAAGAGTGAGGTATCCCTCTTCACACAGCACAGAACACAAAGTCACGGGTTCACATTTCATTGTAAACATTAAATACCTTTTCATTATTTGTTAAATTACAAGCTTGCCCCATTGCAACTGTACTAATTATATAAGAACTATAAAACTTGCTTTTCCCCACTTCTTCTCATAATAATATAAAAACAAATGGGGAACCTCTACCAATTCCTTTCTTTTTTCTTTTTCTTTTTACTAACTTTTGTAAAAGCATAAACCCATATTGTAAATCGTGCTCCAACATAACATAGCCTTGTTGTTTAGTGTGATAACAAAATCATCCCGGTTTTCAACTTTCATCTATTAGTTTTTTTCTTTTAATATATAAATTTATCTTTTAAAGACTAAAGTTTCTCCTTCAGATTATTTTTTTTTGAATATTCTTACTTAATTCTTTTCTTAATCCAAAACCTCTCTAAACTAAGGCTATGTTTGGTTCCCCAAAAAAATTGAAGGAAGATGTAAAAGAAAAAAAAAAAGAAAGAAAAGAAAGGGGAAAAGTAGAGCCATAGAAAAAAAAAAAAAAGAATTAAACCCGAGATAATATTTTTTTTACTACTTCAAATTCATTTTAAATAAAGATTAAATAATTTAAAACGATGTAAGCTTTCAAGTGATTTTATTTATATTTAATTTTCTTTGAGATTTTCCATTAGATAATAAAAATAAGAAAAACATTTTTTCTTTTCTTAGTACCAAACAGGTAAACACAACCTAAATAAATTTATAAGGTTGCTTATTGACAAACTTCAAAACCATTGATGATCTCAATGAAATTAATCCTAAGAACATGCACCTTTTTAAAAAGATTAAGGTATTATTTATATACTTTTTATTTTTTTTATTCTTAAAACAGAAAATGATATTGACTATCATATAAAATGTAGACTCGTTACCGATAAAAAAAAAATGTAGACTCTTCGAGAGATTATTTTTCAAGAAAAGAATTTTGAAAATTAGTTAAAAAATTGATATATTATAAGATATATTCATGACTTATATAAGATTTACTATTGTCTAGTATTTATATCATATAAGTTATTTTTATTTTCTCTTTTTAAAAAGAAAATAATTTTTTTTTATTCAAATGAACATTCAGTAATTTAAATTCGGACCCACAATTTGCCTTAGAAATAACAATTTTTTTTCTGCTATCCTTACCTAATTCTTGTTTTATTTGCTTTAGAAAATACTAAAAATAATGAAAACAAAATAATATTTTGTCTTAAAACAAAAATAAACAAAAGAAGACAAGGAAAAGCGTTAGATAAAAAAAGCATACAAACAGTCCCCAAGAATTCTTACAAAGAATACAATATAGATATAAAGAATTAGAGCAATTACATTGACGCGGCGTAGCAGATACTGAGCTTCTTCAGCTTCGTCCTCCTCTTCAGCCGCTACTCTGTAATTTGCAAAAAACACACCCTTAAATTCATTATAAATTTCAAGAAATACCCAAAAACTCTCAACAAATACCTAAAAAAATTAGAAATTAAATTAAAGACAAAGGAAATCTAGAAATTACGATTTGCGGGCAGTAGTTTTAGGCTTTCTTCGAGGAGGGGATTTCGGGGCAAATCTGACCTGCAAAGATTTCAGGATTTGAGATACGAACTCAAAATTCGGTGAAAATGAAGGGCATGGAAGAAAATTTTGAGAGTGAAACTTACTTTTCTGGGAGGAATGGAAGAAGACACGTTCTGATCCATAGGTTTATATGTTTGCAGAATTACAGAACTGAAGGGAGAGATTTTTGTCACAAATCTCTCTAGAAGACAGCAATTTTACAGGAATTTAGGGTTTGTGCAAGAAGATGAAGAACAGAGTTGGAGGAGGAAGACGAAGAAAAAGAAATTCGAAAAGGAAAAGGCAGGGTTTCGAACTCGAGACCTCAGGGATGAGAGACGATGGGTTATGCCAATTCGATGAAGCGTTAATTTTATCTGTTCTCCGAGTTTTAATTTTATATCTGATGACTTTGAAATTCAATTTTTTTTAAAATTATTTTCATTTCTTTAATTTGGATGAAATAATAATGGTATTTATTATACTCAAAATTATTTAATTCTTATTTAAATTTTACCAAGAATTTAAAATGGTTTCACAAATAAATTAAAGAGAAATTCTTTTTGTTAAAAAATGGGTATTAATTTATAATAAAGTTATCATATTATTTATTTAAAAATAGTACTGATTTGTGACCTGAATTTGGTTTTGGGCTTATATTCGACTCGAAGGTTCAAGGTGTTACTTTTGTGAAAAGAAAAAGTTGATTAAAAAAATAGGGATTTGTTGTGATAGGTATGAACCTTTCTATTCGGGTATTTCATCATATTAACATATTATGATTTATTCTCTATTTCGTTGTATTTTATAATTTCTTTCATATTTATAATGAAATTTTCTCCTCTACTTATGGTTTTTTCTCATAAGGGTTTCCTCGTAAATCTGGTATTTTTCTTTGTTTTAGTATTTTATTATTGTGTCATTGATCATAACAAAGAGTGATAGAGCTGTTATTAAAATTATCATTATATTTTGTTTTCTGTTAAAAACAAATAATAGTTTGAGAAATTTTCTAAATCTACACGAGTTCGATCTTGCTCTAATGCATAAAAAAGTTCTCAAACATTTTCAGTGTTTCCAAAAAAAAAAAAAAAAAAAAAAAAATCAAACTGAAAGATTTCGCCATCAATTGTGTATTAAAATGATCATGAGAGAGGATTTCAAAATACTGATTTTTGTAATGAATATTAACGTAACTTTTTACATTCCTAAACTTGTTAATATAATATGTAGTTTGGATTATGAATAAAGCTTTTCAAGAAATGGTTACAAGCATGTTAAATAAAAATGATTTGACATAGTATTTTTTGCCTGATGTGATTAATATTGCTTGTCATGGACTAAATCATTTTTTAATGAAAAAAAAAACCTTAAAATTTTGATTTTAAAGTCAAATGTTGAGATTTTCTTTAGTCATTCACTATCAAGCAAAAAATGTTTTAGTGTTTTTATGAACAAACTTTATCCATCCATGTAGTTTTTATTGAATCTAACAATTTCTTCAAGAAAAATCAAATATTGATGATAATGTATGTTTAGGGGAGAGTTTGGAAGATTGAAAATGAAAGATTTTGGAAATAAAAAGATGGGAAAAAAAAAAGGTTAAGGCCAAAGAATAAAAATTTGGTTGTCATTTCTACCACCACAATCAAGAGTAAGAGGAATTTAAGTTAAAAGGCTTCCAAAATTGTAAGTTTGTCATCTATCAAACACAAAACTAAATCAGAAGTCATTCATCTAGTAAGCTAAAAACAAGATCTCCTTAAGAACATTGGAACAATTTAGCCTTTATCTCTCAAATAGTACCTAAGAATATTCATGAAAATGAAAATTGAAAATTGTCATGAAAAAATAATTAAATAAATTTGAAAAACATGAAGTATGACAATTAGCTACTATACTTGATGAGTGCTCAAATCTCATGTTTTTATATATTTATCTTGAGCCATTTTTTAGTGTTTATCACAATAAAACCCCTAATTTAGCCAATTGTTGGTTCATAAGCATGAAACTAATGATTATCTTGAGTTTATGTGATTTTATAGGTAAATAGATGCAATTAGCATAGGAGGCAAGCAACAAGTAATCCCAAGGTAACTAGCACACATGGGACATGTTTGGGAGGAAAATAATCGAAATTGGAAGCTTGGAAGAGGAAACTAGAAAATTTGGCAATGCAGTCAATTATTTTGAATTTTTTCGACTGCATGATAACCTCCCAAGGCTTTCCTCTTGCCATAGGTGAATTCTAGACTTCTCAAGCTTTTCATAGAGCCTAAGATTGTCTAACTTGGAGCCCAAATGAGAAAGTTATGGTCTTGGGAAGTCAAAAAGAAGAATTAAGAAAGTGGTTGTGAATTGAATGCGAAAATTTCGCACCGTAGTCAAGCCCCCTCTGTCCAATTTCACAATGAGGAATAGTGATTACAAAAATTTTGCTGTCACTCTTAAGTGGCTATGAAAATTATGATTTTGGCTCAAATTAGAAAGTTATTCAATGATAATCGGTGGGGAGGTTCTTGGGATGATCAAAAAGAGGAAAAAAAACAAAAAAGAAGGTTCTCTTGCCCTTGATTCATGTTTATAAGAGGAGAGAAAGCCGAGAAGAAGAAAGGTTCCTTTGGGGTGGAAACACTCTATAGCTCCTAGAGAGGAGATTTAGGGCTTAAAGATGGTCCTTGGAGGCCAACTTCAATGAGAGATCGTAGAGATGACTACGATGATTCATCTTCACCCCGAGTTTCTTCTTTTCCTTTTGTTATTTTTCTTTAATATGTTTTAGGTTATTTTCAAGGGTTGTGATGTAGTCCAACTATGAACAATGGATTCAAGGCTTGGTTTATAATCTTTTGATAGTTGAACTCATTTATATATTGAATATTTCATCTGGTTTTCATTACTAGTGAATACTTGATCACTATTTACTTGATTTGCAAGTTGTTTGAGATTGGGAAGTGATAATTAATTGAGATTGTGAATAGAATGTCATGTGAATGTCATAGAATAGAGATATTGATGAATTCATGTGTGGTATTATGGCTTTCTAGGCTTAAGACATTCTTGGAATCTAGGGTTTGAGGCAAAGATGCGATAACCTGTTTTTAAGAATAGTTTGTTGATGCTTGAGAAAGATTAAAATTACTTTTGATAATCCACCATCAATATAGGATTTTGAATGTCATTAGACTGAATTGAATCCCTCTATTGGGATTGGTTAGGTGAAATCATAACCTAGGTTTTCTTTATTGAGTGTTTGATTGATAGCTTAGGTCTTCAATTGCATATTTAGTGTTCGTATTTTGAGTCCAAACCTAAATTTCATATATTCAAATAGAGTTCAAGCTAGATTAGAATTGGTACTTAATAGCACAATTCTCATGGGTTCGACATTTTATTACTTGTTAACGATGTGTGCACTTGTGCATGTAAAATTGCACAACAATACACTTAGGTTAATCTATAATTAAAACATATAGGTAAATAAAAATAAATAAATGAAAACAAACTTATTGTGGAAATAAATTTCGTCTATGATTCATGGAAGGAGCCTAACTCAAGCCAATTTAAAGATGCAAAGAATGATGCATGCAAGCAGCTCAACACCAACTTTATTGAAGATGCAAGGGGCCTAAAATAAGTGGGCAATAGCAGACATAGCTCCATTTGGTCCAATGGTTCAAGAAGTTATTAGAGGCCAAAATTTCATATTTGACCAGCTTAACACATGGTTCAATTATTCAACAAGTAGCCTCCTTAAGTAGAAAAATAAACACCGATCTTTATTTACTTTAGGACTTTTTATATTCTTGAGATTTAATGTTTAGCTACTTTTTTTTAACTTTCAAGTTGTTGAATTTTTGGTTTTCAATTATGGTTGTGACTTTCATATGTTGCATTTTTTGACTTTAGTTTGTAATGTATCTTTTCCTATTCTTGGAGCGTTGTTCCAATAAAATATATGCTCAAAATTTGTAATGGAAAGGCAACTATTAAATTGGTATTGAGAAAGCTTCGGTTTTTCATATTTTCTTGAAAGTTCTTATCTTTAAGGTGGATTCTTTTGAGTGGTGAGCTTATTTGATGTTCTTATCTTTAAGGTGGTGAAGATAGTCAATTAAGGGAACTTTGCTTGTGAAAGGTGTTTACCACTCATATGGGATTGAGTTGTGGCACTAGGTCATTTGATTCTGAATCACTTTTTCATGCACGTGACACCTCTCTTCCCTCTTAGGATGTGCTGGTTTGGCTTGATGCGGGCCTCGAATCTCTAAAGCATCCAATCTGGCAGATGTCCCGTTGTGTACTCCTCCCTTCCGAGCACAAAGGTGGCTGGCAGCGTGTGCTCCAGGGCCGGCAAGCCTGCCGAGCCCCGCTGGGCCGGGCCAGGGCATTTGGTGCACTCGGTCACCCGATTTGGGTATTTGGTGCACTGACTATAGACTCGATTCGGGTTCTACATCACTTTTTCATTTTTTTCAGTAGCCTCCTTGCTACCTCTTCACTTCATATCACTCCAAGAAAATTTTAACTGTGAAAATTTAGTTATTTTTCTTGTGCAAAAACTGGAATAGTTTTCCAGTTTTCCATAAAACCCACTCTGTTCTTGTCAGCGGAGTTCTTTGTCAGATTATTATTATTATTATTATTATTATTATTTTTACTTCTTTGTCGGACTTGATACGGACCATTTTGCAAAAAATTTTTCTCAACCAACGTTCTCACGCTTAACACTAGTGTTCCAGCATTTTTAGTTTTATTTGTCACAGTGCTATCCGCCTAAGCACCTGATCAATTACAACATGATCGATCAACATATTTATACACCTTTCACACATACATATAACCATTCATCAAGCTGCAGAAAAACACACATCACGTGTTCTAGTTTTGTCCAGGTACCTTCTGAAGCCAATCTCATACCTAAACCGAGACATCGAACCACACCTAGTGGTGATGTTGCTACAACCTCAGTATTGCTAAGCCCAGGCCCTTAATCTCTGGGTTTTCATATGCACATACTCTACGTGAGCCACCCAGTGGTGATGGATACCAAACCGCTCCACACAGGTATTCGTATACCTAGGCTCACGATACAAGTTGGCGCCCCCGAGCCGGGGGTCAGTTGACTACCCCGTCGACCGTGGAATACTCGTGAATGTCGGGTGACAGGGCATTCTCATAATCGGACGGAGTTTCCTTTTGTACGGGAGCTCTACCCGCCTCTGGCTGCATATACATCCCTGGCTTGGTGCAATATATCGATATATCAATCACATGAGTAATACGGCCACTTGGGCTCTGAAGCGATACTCATAATACATACTAACTATGAATCCAACTATATACCAAATAGTTACAAAGTTACAATATTTTCACTCTTATAAATACATATATTAAAATTAGACATTCGATACATGTATATATCATCAGCAAAGCCCTGACGGCTTTGGCACAAATCACCGATCCACAGGGATGAGCCATCCCCTTGCACGCTCCCTGTACCTATAAAATAATATCCCTCGACAGGGTGAGCTAATGCCCAGTAGTGGAATCGCCCTAAGTGGGCTACTCTCCACCAAAGTGCGAGTCTGATATTCGAAATAAGCGTCACGTTGGCAATCACGTAGTCACTCTTGATCATCATATGGCCAAACTGGATCAAGTCACTCGCAGAGCTCTAAAGTCACACTTTCGCTAAGCCTCGTATGAAAATTATTATTTTGTTTGTTTATGGACAACCCTCCGGTGTGTATATATCAATTGGGCCGCTCGGAAGCGATTGATATATTATTTATTTAATGGTATCCTCAGATGAATATCAATTGGGTAGCTCAGAGCTGATTGATATTTTAATTTGGACTACCCTCAGATAATTAATATTTTTAGACAACCTTCCAAAGTTGTTTTCTCTAGACTCATCTCATGTACTCACTCACTCCTATAGTCTAGGGTGTTCGGTGCATATGTAGCCGATGCGTATCTTAATTTGTCTGATCTAATTCACATGTAAATATATAAGCAATGCATATATTTACAAAACAATAAATTCACACAATCATGTCATGTAAATTCTCATTTCATACATCAGTGAAACTCTTGACTGATGATCCTTTCTGGTGATGGGTTTAAATATAATGAGCACATATTTTCACAAAAATATATTTTTGAGAACATTGTTTCGGGAATAGTGAAACCCTCGGTTACTATTCCCGAAAATTCACAATTCATCGGTTCACCTTGTGAACCCGCATTTCACGGGCATTCCCGGCCCAATTTCAATCACTACATGATTTAACATATAATTATACCATTTCACGCCCCGTGACCATAGTCGATCCACCAGTGCACCATTTATTTCAAAATTCCATATTAATTCGGTTCGAGTTTGGGGCCGTCAGCAACTTAACGGCCTCGTCATTCGAACATTTGTAAGTACTTAAGAGAATAAAACCCAAGTAGGGAGAGAAACCCCCTGCCTCTCGAGTTTGAGAAACTCCACAAATCACGGGTACCCCGCGAAACTCGTGGCGGCTTCCCTTCTTGTTAGAAAGGCTTGCCAGCGGTCGGATCGCCCGTATTTCTAGAGAGAAGTCAGACCTTCTCTCTCTACATAAACCTCCATTTCGGCTACTGCATCAAAAATTCTGCTCCCCCACGTTTTTTCTTCTTTTGATTTTGAGGAGATGAGCACTGTAGCATTTTTTGTCTTTTTGTGACTTAAATCAATTCCTATAATGCGATTTGTCATAACTTTCCCAGGTTTGACATTCGGCACTATCTCGACCGTCCATTTCATCGTTGCTCTACTCATACCACTTATGGCACATGAGTACATGTTATATGTGACTTTCGTTCGCGTAATCGTTCTGACACGAGAGAGCGATCTTATCGAAAAACGTGTAAATTACGTATCTTGGGGTCGACGAGGAAATTTTACGTGCTAGCTAGATTTCTTGAAACGATTCCAACGGTGAAATTCGTTTCATCATCCAAGATCTAGAGAATAAATTACGGATTTTTATAAGAAATTAACAACTTTATGTCGAAATTACGATTTTAAGCTTTTTAGAGAAATTAGAATTTAAGGTCTTACAACAATTCATGTTGCAAATTTGAATTTTTTCTAGATCTCAGATGATGAAACGGATCTCATCATTGGATTTGTCTCGTGAAATCTAATTACACGAAGCGAATTTCGTTGAATTAGAACGGTCAGTTCTTAAATTCGAGCGTCAGTGCCTTCTTAACCTCAGCGGGTTTGGAGAAAAATATCGAAAGTTGGGAAATGAATAAACTAAATTTCATCTAAAATAGTTTAAGCTTGAGCCGGGATAAATAAATTGTTTTGGGGCAGAAATGGACCCAGACCAATCGCGGACACGTGGCGTGAGGTGAGCCACTCACTTAAACTTAAGTGAGGGGCTTTGGGGACAAAAGAACAGGATCCCATTTCTGGTCTAGGGCTGGTTTTCACGAGTAGAGAGAAAGAGAGAGGGAGGAAGAGAGAACTAAACTTATTTCCGTGATCTACGGAGTTCCTTTGGTTCGAATTCATTGGGCAAAGAGTGAAAGTTCATCTACTCGACGAGGGCTACGTGTGGGTACCAAAATCGTGGGATTTCGCCAAAGATCCGAAGGAGGAGGTTTCAGGAAATCAAAGATTTCGGGCTCGGGAGGCTTCCCTCCTTGTGCTATTACGCTATAAGAGGTAGGGGTTCTTTTACTCACGATTTTATTCTCGCAGTTGGGAGGGGTGGAAGCAGAAATTTGGGTTTCTATGACATTCTTCATATAGGAAAAGGTTATTTTGCCTTAGCAAGATCTCACCTAGGGAAGCGAAGCCGGCAAACGAGTTTGGTTGCTGGGAGAAGCATAAGGCCTATGTTGGCCGGTTTTGGTGGTTTGAACTGTGTGTGAATAAGCATGTTCTAATGGTTGTAGAGGCTGCATTTCCAACCTTAGGACTGTTTTAAGGTGAAATTGTTGTGTTGACGCCCTAAAGGGCAATTTGGACAATGTTAAAAAGGCGTTAATAGCTATTTTGTGGTTGGTTGGGTGAATTGTTTTATAAATTGTGTGTATATGTCCCAAAAAGTGTTTAGAGACTGTTTGAATTAGAAAGATTAATCCGGATTGATAATGGCATGTTGGTGAGTTGTGGCCTGTTAAAACTTGTTTTAGCCCGATTTTGTGGCCAATAAAGGCAATTTAGGGAGTGGGGGGTTCTTTGGGGCATTTGATTTGTTGTGATCACCTTATCTGCCTTTGCCCCTTGAAATTAAATGTGTTGTTCTTGATATGTGATAGCATGCTTGTTATTTGGTTGATGGATGTTAATATGTGCGTTCTAATGCATTAACATTGTTGTGAATGTTTAATTGGAAATTATATGCATGTGATATAATTGTCCATGATACAAGGTAAGTTTGTATGGTTTAAATCGTCCATATAGCATGCAATACATATGGGACATGACATTAAAATGTAATGGTGCATCACATTGCATTATGCACGGGTAACATAATGGTGATTAATGGGAGCGCTTAGTACTGTTGGACGGAGTCCAATAGAGTTGCACGGTTGAATAAAATGGTAAAAACTTATGTCGGGTAATAGCAAGAAGGGCTAGATACTCTCTCAGGTGAAAGACCCAGACTGGTTCAGACACTCTTACGGTGAAAGTCTAAAAAGTGTTGGAAGGCATGTGAAGCTTGCGATGGGACCCCGAAAATTCGGCTTACAAGAACAGTTTTATAAATGAAGTAACAATTTGGGTTATCAAAAGCTTCAGATTTATAATGAAATCATTTTGTTTGAAAAATGATCATTGGATATGATCATCGATGATGGATTTTATATCCTTGCATGGACATCTGTGTGAGATCAGATAAGACCTAAATATGAGAATTGGTAAGATTTGACAGACGCTGGGTGATCATTCATTTCACTTCAGTGGCATGAATTCAACCTAAGTTGCGCTATCTTGCTTGGAATTGTGATGCGAATGTGAAAATTGTTAAGTGTAAGCATTGCATGTGCACTTAGGTGGGGAGTGGCCTCTATAGGATTTGATCTACTGGGTGTGGCTCACCCTATATGAGATCTTTATTTCAGTGTGGACAAGCGCCCAGGTGAAGCTCTCCATTCGGGGCTTGTGAGTGAAGAAAGCGATTTGTGGCTTTATAGTGCACATGGTGTTTTGTGGCATTTATTTTTGTAACAAATGAATGTTTGGCATGTAATCAATATGTTAAGGGTTGAACTCTCAAAACTTCAGCCGGGTTAAGGAGATTTTGTGTGAAGTCGTCAGTTACAGGCTGCGCCTCGCTGGAGTGGGCGCACCTTCGCTGGCGAACACGAGATAACCTTTGGGGTGAGGTTTGCCTTGCCTAGGTGAACCGGGGGCCATTTTGCAGGATCTTGTTTTCTGTGTCTTGTGCATTCTACATGATGGTTTTTGGAAGAGCTCCTAGCATGAAGGGAGCTCTGCTCGGTTTTGCAAAATGATGGTTCCTAGTAAATGGGACACAAGGGTGTGGTACCGGGTCATACGATAGCCACATGATTTCTATGAGTTGATGGGTGATCAATAGACCCTCAAATTTTGGGGCTTCACAGCTTGAGTATCAGAGCATAGGTATGCGATTACCTAAGGCTTAATGGGCATGAGTTTAGACCATTGCATTCATTATGCATTTCATGTTTGGTGCTTAGTATGCTACATGATTGTGTGCTATGTGTTGTGTGAATTATATACATGATAAAGTGTATATGGAAAAAGAAGAACACTAGGGTTAGAAAACATAACCTTAGGGATTCGGGAAAAGAATAAACGGGATAGTTCGGGATGTTAAGGTCTTTTAGTGGTTGGCACAGACACTACTAGATAGGGAAGGAGAGAAATCTCAAAGCTTAGGCTTGATCCCCATGTTTGGGATGCTGTATAAGGCTCTATTGTTATCTGACTTATATAGATGGCTAATAGAGGAAAAGGACGCCGAGGCGGTGGGCGGAACAACAACCCGCTACCATCGACCTTTGACCAATGAGCCTTCATAGAGGCTATTGGTGTTGTGACTGCTATCATTGCACAGACGAGTGTTGTGGCTACCACTATTGCAATTTAGTGCAAATTATATGGAAAACTAGGGAGAATCGGGAAGTAACATCGAAAGTTTCAAAGGCACAAACATCCTCTAACCTTCAGGGAGGAGGGAACCCGGTAAGGAGTTGATCGTGGTTAGATAAGTTAGCGAATCTTGAGGCTATGGAATCACCTCGATGCCACGAGGATAAAATTGCATTGCATTAATTAGATGGTGAATCCTAAGTATGGAGGGATTGGGTCAAGGCCTCAAGGAATTTGGAGGCAATGACGTGGGAAGAGTTTCGTGAGCTATTCATGGGTAAGTATTTCCCAGCATTTACATGACATGTAAAGGCTTGGGAGTTCTTAGAACTAAAACAAGGAACGATGACAGTGCTTGAATATGTGGCTAAGTTCACTGAATTAGCACGTTTCGTTGATGATTATGTAGCCACGGACATGGCCAAAGTGAGAAAGTTTGAGGATGGTCTGAAATCGTCCATCCAGGGTAAAATTGTGCGACTTCTCCTACAAAATATGGCCTTGATGGTTAAGACAACTATGGCTATTGAGAGGGAGGTGGATGATGCATGGAGTATCAGGGATGCGGGTGTTAAGGATAAGAAGAAGGAGAGCCTGACCTTCTTAGCACCTGGATTCGAGGAAAGAATGAGGACTTCCTAATTCGCGGGGTCCTTAGGAATGAGGGCGGCTATCGGGAGCTAAGGCTAGGGTGGTCGTGCGAGATGAGAGAGACGAGGCTCCCGAACGAGGGCGGGGCGGGAGGGACGTGTTTCCATTTGCCACGAGCACCGGACCGCGTGAGGCGTGATTGTCACCAGGCAAAGATCCAGTTGTGGACCTACAGTCCCATTCATCAGTGGGACGTGTATAGACTCAGTTTGTTCCTCCTTATCCCACCATGGGCTAGGAGACCCAGTACCAATCTTAGGGCCTTATTACTTTAAAATCAGGTTCGATGGGCCATGGCATGTGGGTGGTGAGCTCACGACTCCTGTGGGTTTTAGGGACCTAGTGTAGCGCCCGAAAACCCAGGGTCTGTTGACCATCGACCTTGGAAACTGTGTGTATCATATCCTTGAGACCCATTACATGAGTAAAATGACCTGATAGGGCCCATCGTCATACTTGTCCATACGAGTTACAAAACCATACATTTACATGGGTCCAGAGTTATTCGTCACTCTTATTATAAAACATATATTAAACTAGTTCGTCTTCAATATATACCTGAAACATGAATCAAGGCCACGGTGGAGCCAGCTTCATAATCCATCCGGAGCCTCTAAGAACCTGTCTGCAGATCTCCACATTACTGAAAGGGATCCATAACGGGAGTGAAATGAAACTAGTAGTGATAATCTCTTACGAGGTTGTTTCCCGCTAAGTATTCATGTGGCAAACACACACACATTCAGTGAATTCATGATTCCTACTCGAATGTCTACATTACTTGATCCCATGCCTCGAGTCCTCCTTGGAGATTCACTTGCACATGCTTATGCCATGTATGAAATCATTCCAAATGAAATATTTGTTTTATTTGTGGGCAACCCTCAGATATAAATACATTGGACAATCCTTCGACGTGAATTTGTTGGATAACTCTCCGAAACAATTCATGGGTCTTTCCGACGTGAATTGTTGGACGATTTCCCAACACAATTCTTCGGACAATTTTTCAATAAAATGCCATTGTGACCCACTCAGAAGTGCCATGTCATACCTCACCTCTTGTTAAAGTTGCCTAGTGCATATGAAATGCAATATGCCAATTCACAACAATTCATGTTAATATATCAAGCATGCATATATTAACAAAATTAACACATAACAATATGTTATCATCGTATGTGCCTTAAAAAATCGGCTCGCGTAGGCGAAAGAAATCAGACAGTTCGACTTGATGCTGTCGAATCATCCTGAGCTCTGTGATCGAGAGGACCACCAGAGGCGATCTCAGCTAACACAGATGCATCAGGAAATGGTCCAAAATTTCCAGCTTTCGGTCCCACCTAGGGGGACTAAAACACATGGCCTTTCTGGCCCCAAACACACCAACCATTTATATGGTTCTTAGATAAGAACTAAACCAAGTAAGAGAAAGATCCCTACCTCCCGGAGTTGTCGAAACTCCACGATATCGGTTCCCACACATAGCTCTTGCGGTGGGGATCAACTTTGCTTCTTGTCTCGCCGGGATTCGACGGACGGATCACCGAAAAATCTAGAGAGAAGTGAGAGCTTCTCACTCTAGATTTTCTCTCTCTTTCTCTCTGTTGGTTTCTCTTTCTCTCTCTCTTTCCCTTCTCCCAATTGGTTGGGAGAAGATAGTGGTCAAGATGGGGGTTAAGAGGACTTGTCCTCTCATTGACACATGCTTGATTCTCATTGGCTCATGGGCCCACCTTGCTCCCCTCTCATCCATCACCGTGGATTTCCTTACAATGGCATGATGCAAGTGTGTCTCTCGTAGGTCCCATTTAAGCTCGTGTTGACTCGTTACGCACATGACATGTGTGCCTCTTGAGCCGCTCGCTATGAGCCATGTGTCACACCACTCTCGGTGCCTCAACGTGAAATTCGGTGTCTAAATTCGTAGTAGCTAGATTTGCGAGAAAATTCGATGATGGTCAGTTTCATCGTTCGAATCTAGAAAAATTACGGATTTGGCCAAAATTTCCATTTACAATTTTTGGAAAATTGGGATTTTCAAGGTTTTACACTGAGGGCGTGTCTCGCCGTGTAAGCCGGAAGATTGGTCCCATGAAAAGGTAAAATATTCGATCAAAGCTCCTACAGATCTTAGATGACAAAATAGACTTCACCATTGGAATCGTCTCGCGAAATCTAGCTACCACGTTGAATTTCGTCGAATTAGGGAGCGGTCAGGAATTTCCGCATTTTCGAACACCCGAAATGTCAGTGTAGAGTATGACGGCTTGTGAAAGACATGTGATGTGACAAAAGTCACCTACTACATGTACCCATGTGAGAGAATGGAAATGAATGGCTTAGATTAAGCCAAGTGTCAAAAAGGCCCTTTAAGTCAAATAGTTAAATGAAGGGATAAAATGGGAATTAAGTGAAAAGATTAAATAAATAGGACAAAAGACATATTCTTCTCTAATTTTCTGCTGGAAACATGTAGTAGGTGTGGGGAGACTAGTTTTAGAGGGAGAAAATGTGACTTCTCTCTAGATTTCCCGGCTTTCGGATTGTCGGTTCTCTTGAGACCCAAGTAAGGCTGCCTACTGAGCGGGGCTGCGCGTGGGCACGATTTTGTGGAGTTAGACAGCTCGAGGTAGGGATCTTTTCCTACTTGGTTTATTCTTTGGCTAAGAGCCATTTTAATGGATGAAAGGATTTGTTGAGGCACGAATGGTGTTTAGTCTCAAAATCTTTGAAGCCAGTGAAGAAAATCCTGTGTGTGGTTGTGAGCAGTCGCAGGAGCCTAGGGTTCCTCTTGTTCCACGTGATATGATGTGATTTTGTGTTGTTGGGTGATTGAATGGTGCTTGGATTATTATTAGCGGCATGAGCTAATTTTGATGTTATTAATTGTGAATTGAATAACATGATTTATGTGAGTTAATTTTGTTAATATATGCAAGTAAAATATATTAGCGTGAATTGTTTGGAATTGGCATAATGCATTCCATATGCATCGGGGCACCCTAGAACGATAGGTATGAGTGCATGACACGAAAATGAAAGAAAAGTGAAAATGGTTGTGAAAGGAATTTCAAGGAAGATTTTCGAGAAGAGAATTGCCTTGGAGAATTGTCAACGAGTTCATCTCGGAGGCGGACCATGGTATTTCGAAGGAGTACCAGCAGAATTCACCTGGGAGGGGTTGCCCGATATATTTCACCAGAAATTCTAGTAAGTTTTTCAAGCAAACCTTTTGTTTTGAAAGCGTATTTCACATTCGGCTTAGGCATGTGTGAAGTCGGTGAGGACTGAGACATGGGATTGTGCATGTAGACATTCAAGTAGGATCATGTATTTGCTTGAGTGCGTTTATTCTTGAAAAGTGGCAGTGTCGCATTAGTTTGAGAATGCGTGTAGGAGATTATCATTTCTTTGGCGTTCTTCCATGCTGTCGAGAGATCGTTATTTAAGATACGAGGGTGTCTGTGAGGAGGATGGTAGCTCACTAGGGCGTTAGAAAGAAAGCCGGATTGTGGCTTTGGTATTCATTGTATAACATGTATTAAAGCACAAGAATTTTGATATATGTTTTGGTTAAAATGTAACCAACTCTTGAACTATTGTTATATAGTTGATGTTTTGATGAGTATTGATGTATGGAGCCCCAGTGACCATTTTACTCATAGGTCTCGTAATATGAGACACGGTGTCCATGGAGTTGGTAGTTTGTCAACGAGACACCACACAGGATCGGGCGTCACACGCCGTCACACCTTAGATCGAGCAGGGCCGAGTTGGTCATTCGAGAATTTTATTGCATACTATTTATTATGGCGAGGTGTTGTTTGATTATGGTGCATCTCATTCATTCAGTACTGCATCATGTGTGAAAGATTTGGGCTTAGAGGTTAAAACCTTGGAAGAGCCATTGCACGTGAGTTCTCCCCTAGAAACTATGGTGAATGTTGATAAGATATGTCAGGGTTGTGAATTAGAGATCTTAGGGATTCTACCACTGTGGACCTTGGGGTCATAGACATGTCGGAGTTTGATGTCATCCTTGGAATGGGCCCGGTTGGCGGTATGCCAGAGTCATCGTGATTATGATCATAGGAGGTTCTGCCTACACACCGAGGATGATGTTTGCGATTATGTTTTAAGGGGATAAGCACGTCTTTACCCCCCGAGTCGTGTCACGACTACAGATGGCCTGACGGAGTTGATGGGTTGGTTGGCGGCGCAGGTACCACTGAAAGGACGAGGAGGCAGAGTTAGATTACACCTTAAGCCGATTTGTGAGTATGAAGACATTTTTCGGATGAACTACTAAGATTACCTCTATAGAGGGATGTAGACTTCACTATTGAGTTGCACCTTGGTACATCCTTTATTTCTGACCCGCCAAAATGGCGCCGTGAGTTGTAGGAACTCGAGGTCAATCCTTAGGAATTGTTGGACGGGGTTTTATTAGGCCGAAGCGGCTTCGCAGGGCGCTCTAGTGTTGTTTGCCAAGAAGAAGGATAAGACCCTTCGACTATGTATTGAATACGGGCAGTTGAATAGGGTTACTATCAAGAATAGGTGTTTTTTTCTACGGATTGATGATTTGTTTGATCAACTAAGAGGGGCATGGGTTTACTCCAAGATAGATCTCCACACTGGTTACCATCAGTTAAGGGTTAGAGAGGTAGTTATCCCTAAGATGATGTTTAGGACACGGTATGGGCATTTCGAGTTCACAGTAATACCTTTTGGATTGATGAATGCTCCAGCGGTATTCATGGATCTCATGCATTGGGTATTCCAACCATATCTGGGCGGTTCGTCGTGGTATTCGTGGCGACATCTTGATCACTCCCAGTGCGAAGGAGCATAAGGGTCATTTGAGGATTGTGCTCTAGGTTTTGAGAGACCATCAATTGTATGCTAAATTCCAAAAGTGTAGATGCATTGTTTTGAAATAGGACCAAAGCGGTTGGTCAGGCGGTCGGCTCCATCAATCAGTAGCTTTTTGGTCGGTCTTCCCTTAGCAGTTCAAGTCGGACGAGAATAAACTACTTAAACCGGTGGCTAGACCAGGCCGTCGCTCGGATGGTTCTCGGCTGAGCCAGTGGTTGAATTGCCACTCTTGATTTAAAGGCTGGTGTGGACCCTACTCGATCCACGGGCCTTCGTGACTCACTTTTAAAAAGAAAGAAAATGAAAAAGGTTTCCGAGTTTTAGGAAAATCCGTCCCCAGGAGGAACAATTTTGTTTGGAGTCTCTACTTACTTTTTATTTTTATTTATTATGGGGAAAATCAAGTAAGAACAAAAACCCCTAATGACTCCGACCGGAAGAAGCGATCTGAAACATGAGTGCAGGTTTGAGGATCAGGTTACTGATAGAAGGTACCTCATGTGAGGTAGCACCCCTCGAAAGCCAGGGACTTGGTCTCTGACAATGGAATTGAGCACATGAGGCATATGGGTCGAATCACAGTGTAACCACCCTAAGTTAGGCGGACGACGCAGATCACGTAGGCACGTTGGCATCTAGCATACATTTAATCTCAACAAATTATAACCAAAGGCACAAACTTTTGGTCCCTAGTCATGCACTGCTTAAGAAGTTAGTCAATAAGCACAACAAGCATGTATGGAAAACAAGCACCAAGTATTCGTGTAGATTCCATTATCCAACATCAAAGCACATACCTATGGTCCCTAGCCATGCGCTGCAGGGGAAGGTTAGTCACATATTTCAGTCATACAATAATCTCTCAATATCAAATATCAAAAGCAAGGGAAGCCATGAGAAATCATACATTGTTGCTACACCACTTGTTCAGCTATAAAACCATGCGATTCATCACGAAAATCGGCCTTAACAAAGAACACTACGATTCGCAGTGCTTAACCTTCACCTTTGACCCGCGCAGACCACTAGTCTATGAATCCAAATTGGACCAACATTAACCTGAAATAAACCCCATTTTAGACCCTAAACATAGCCCTACACTGATATGGATTGAATGGGCTTGAATCACAAAAGTCATGGGCTCGATTAAAGCCAATCAGGTACCCTTTGAAAAACACGATGAATTCTTTGATCGATTC
The DNA here is from genome assembly GCA_016808115.1 of Tetrastigma voinierianum. Lineage (NCBI taxonomy): Eukaryota > Viridiplantae > Streptophyta > Magnoliopsida > Vitales > Vitaceae > Tetrastigma > Tetrastigma voinierianum. Next base: position 583,786 of record JAEQBH010000508.1, read on the forward strand.
CCAGTAGCCAATAGATTGAAAAATATAAAATTTTATCAAAACATTTCTCATAGAGTAAGGAACCTAAAAAAGGGAACGATGTACAATTCTAACTTTAGACGAGTGAGAACCGACCCAAACAAGGCAGAGTGCCCTAACTTCTATTCTTGGAAAAAAAACCTAATGAATTGGTTGATCCAGTTCCCTAACCGGTCGATCCAATTGAGAACAAATCCCAAAATTTTCTATAACATTCCTCACAGAGTAAAGAACCCAAAAAAAGAAGCAGCGATTAATACGATTATGACGGATGGTGAGCAGAGCACAAACAAGGCAAAGTGTACAGATTTGCTGTCAGCTGAAAAAACTGTGGGTGGGCGATCTGACACCCCCACCCTGCTAGCGGCGGGTGTGCGCCTCCACGAAATCCCCAGCCAGATTACCTTTAGCGACTAGAAATTCTGTGAAGCGAAAGCTAGTATTGCTTCTTTAACTCTATAAAATTTTTTCCTTTTTCCAACTTATGATTTGGTAAAATCTCGGCAGCATATTAGCTGCATAAAGGACATATTACAAATCCTGTTTACATAATTTACACTTTTCCAAATATGGCAACCAACAATGTTCTTTCAAAATAGCCTCAGGCTTAACACATTTTCACAAAACTACAATATGTACATACATATGCTCCATTATACAAATTCAAGTATTTCCTTACAAAATATTAATAATAATAAAGATCACACAAATGTCGTGAGAATCCGAATCGCCAAGGTCCGGAGTTCGTACTTGGAAAATAGTTTTAAACACAAAATAATGAGCTAACGAGCTCGTTGAGGTATGCTTATAAAATGTTTTGCTTTTTCGAAAACATCTCAAAATCAGAAACTCTCTTTTACAAGATATTTTCCAGAAGCCTTGCTTGCTTACTTTGCTTTAAAAGTTTCTAAAAACTTTTCATAAATCCTTTGCTTGCTTGCTTTAAAAGTTTATAAAACTTTTCTCAAATCTCTTGCTTGCTTGCTTGCTTTACCTTGCTTTACTTTAAAAGTTTATAAAACTTTTCTTTAAAAGTTTATAAAACTTTTCTCAAATCTCTTGCTTTAAAAGTTTATAAAACTTTTTATAAACACGGGAGCCTATGCTCAACTGCATAAGCTTACAATAAACGGAGCCTGGCCTAACCGTTTGCTTTAAAAATAAACGAGCCTGGTTCAACCGCTTGCTTTAAAATCACCACGGAGCCCGTCTAACCGCCGCTGGAAATAAAATGGTAGCCCGGGCTCAACCGCTGAGCGAAAACACGGAGCCCGGGCCGTGCACCAAATGGCCGATTTTCAAGACTCCGTATAAAATATGTTTATAAATCATCAACCACTCAGAGGCCTCGTCATTGCACCCAGTGAACACGGTTCCGCACGACAATGCCTATGGAAGCTGACTCCGGGTCCGCATCACCTAGGTGAAAGGGCCTGGGCACACTTCACTTCACCTTCCGCTGCAGAATATGGTGGAATCACCGGCCTCTATCATAATTTGGGCGAACGCTAACCCTATATACTCCAAGATGCGTCACGCCCCTTTAAATTCCATGATGCATGACTCCAAGTTTGTCACTGTGCAAAATCTAAATGATGAATGATATCCTAACACCAATTTCTGCACGCATTTTAATACCTCTGACCTATGCTCGCTTAAGACTAGTGGATTTTAGCTAGGCCTTCAAGTTTAAAATATCTCTTCGTTGCTTGCTTGAAACATGGTTTAATAATTCAAAACCATTGTTTGCTTTAATATGGTTTTACAACTCAAAACCATTGCTTGCTTGCTTGCTCTTTGAAATATGGTTTTACAATTAAAAAACTATCATTATTTCTTTGAAATACGTGTTTTACAATTAAAAACCATCGCTTATTTGTTTTACATATGGTTTAAATCAAAACATTTTGTTTGTTTGCAAATCTCATTGCTTGTTTGAAACATGGTTTAACAATTCAAAAACCATTAAATCACCGTGCTGTAAAACAAATTTTATAATAATAATAATTGGGGTATTTGAAAAATAGGTTTAGAACACTCACCTTTGTTTCCCAAACTCGAGCACAACCCACTACTTTTGCCACCTTTCTTTAGCCTACACACTCAAACGAATACGACAACGTACACCGCTCACGCATAGTGTAATATTTCACGATTCTGCATTTAGTCACACTCAACGTTCGTCACAGCCGTGCGAGGTACGCTGCATGCTTTTCATTGAGTTCCAATCTTCTTTGAACCTCTTTTAGTCATTCATTAAGGTTCCTATACTAACGGTGTATGATTTTAGGCTTAATTATACAAAATCACAACATTCTGGGCATTTTGGACACAGTGGTACTAGTATCGCTCTGCTCGCACCAAAGATCATCCGGTTCTCGTATGGTGGTACGGTGATCGCTGCATCTAAGACGTGCACCGGACAGTTTTCCCGTTGGGTGGTACTAGTACCACCCTATTTTGGTACCTGTACAACTTCGGGTTTTTGCCCAGAATTGCTTCTTTTTGCTATTTTTGGTACCAATTCTCCTCATACAACTTCCCCATTCCTTAATACCTCAAAAACCAACATGGAATTCATCCAAAACCACTCCATAATACTTGTATTGGTGGTTTGGAACCTCATACCACAAAACCCTAGGTGAAAATCCCAATAATTCAACCCTGTCCACCAATTCTTACAAAACCATATAAATATGATGGATTCCATGTTTATTCTTTACCAATTAGGGTTTTACCCTTAAAACTTCAAGAATCCTAGGGTTAATGTTATCCACTCCCTCAAAACTTTAGGAAATCCCCTTCAAAATGAGAGAGACCACTCCCACCCATATCTAGAGAATCTCTCCTCCTTTTCTTTTTCCTCATTTTTCTCCTCCTCCTTCTCTCTCTTTTCTCCCCTTCATTTTTTACATTTTTTTGCTTGTGTTTCTCCTTCATAAACATTTGTGCTCACTCCATTTTGCACACCTTCAGTCTCGGGAACTCCCCTAATCAGTATCAGACTTCCCTAGATCCATAAACACTCCTCTACTCATGAGGTCAGTAGCTGGCCACATTTATCCCTTTGCTTAACCACTAAGAATCCAAATGGGTTCAAGGTGGGTTGCAAACAACACACAAAATGGCCCAAAACTGGACCCAAACCATGCCTAGGACTGATATGGAGTTTATGGGCCCGAACCAAGTAGGATTTGGGCTCCAAAATCACAAAAATTAGTGCTCCATACAAGCTAGCCCGATGATATGGATGAATCGGTTTCCAACTGGTTGAGGCAATTGAGAAAAAAACTTAAAATTTGAAAAAATATTTCTTGAAGAATATCCAACAAAAAAAATGTATGTAGATTCGAGTTCGTATGAGGAGATAAGGACCAAAACAAGCTCGTGCTTCGAATTCAAACTCGCTTAATAATGATTTAACCGAATTGGCTAAACCGGCCGAGCGCTTCCCAACCGGTTGATCTGATTGATAAAAATTCTCAAATTTTTTCAGAGAATTCCTTAATGAGTAAGGAATCCAACAAAAGAAACGGTGCATGATTTCAAGTCCGGATGAGAGATATATGACCAAAACAAGCTCAAGTGCTCCTTATTCAAGCTTGCTCCTATGAACTCTAGTTGAACTGAAATTTTGGGGAGGCTTTACTTCCTTCCTATTGCACAATATGGACAAAGGGAAAGAGCCATGACAGAACTCCAAATGAACCACACACTCACATTGTCATGAACTATAGATGTACGTACACAAGGCTAAAAAACCGATTAAGCCCATAAGGGGATAGAGCCATGACATATAAACAACAAGGTATAGGTGGCACCCCTGAGATCAATGTAGTGTTGAGGGGAAAAATTGAGGGTCTATATCTGGGTCCAACTATTAAACCTAATTTTGGACCAAAACACAACGAATCTATACTTATTAGTAAGCCCACACTTGTAATAACTTTCTTGGGAACCAGGGGGCCACGTGTCCAACACCTTTTGTTCTCACATGAATTGAACTAGGATTTTAAAGCCTATATTTGCTCTCTAAATATTCAATGTGGGACTTGAAGTCCCAAGCACCCCTGAATTGACTACAAATGGGATTCCCTTACCTAAGAATTGCATTAATGAAAAATCAACAGAATCAACAAATTAACACATATTAATCAACAAATCAATAGAATCAAAGAACTAAAAAGGGTTCATCTAGTTGGTTAGAAAATGCAAACAATGACAAAATCATAAAAACTAGTACATTGATAGCAGCCATTCATTATTGTTTTATCAATAATAATAAATAAATTAACTAATTAATATGTTGCTAGAACAAATTTGAAATATATATTTATTGCTATTAAAAAAGTAAAATTATAATAACAATGAATAAATTAATAAACTATATATTATTTAAATAAATTAAAATATACAATATTTCAAATTTCACTATATTTTGATAGTTTATATCATATATTTTATTTAAAAAAAATAAAATGTTAATATTCTTATACAAATATTATTTTTAAAAAGTATATTTATTTTTATATTAAAAATTATTTTAAATTTTAATAAATGTAAATTATATATTTATGACATCACTGATTCAACCGCGATTCAACCACTGGTCCGACTACTGACCCGTGAATAGGTAACTTTTCTGATTTAGTCACCAGTCCGGTTTTTAAAACATTGGAATTTTGGCTTACTAAGGTGAAATTATTGGGACGTATGTATTAGCTTTGGTGTATCGATGACCAAGCAGAGAAAGTCGAGGCAAGATGATCAGACCCAGTCATCATACGTAGCTGGGATTGATAGGGTATTACATGAGGTTCATTGAGAACTTCTCCTGATTAGCTGTACCTATGACGAGATCGACTCGAAATGAGGTCAAGTTTAAGTGAAATGACTTATGTGAGAGGGCATTCTAGGAATTAAAGAGGAGGCTTACTCCAGCTCCTATTCTGATAGTTCTAGAGAGGGGATAGAGGTACACAGTGTATTGTGATGCCTTTAAGGACGAACTTGGATGTGTTTTGATGTGCTTCAGAGGGTAGTGGCTTATAGTTCCTCGATAAGCAAAGGAACCACCTAGCGCAGTTACCCCACACATGACATGGAGTTGGAGACCATTGTCTTTGCCTTAAAGGCTTGGCGCCACTATCTATATGGTGAGCAGTTCGAGGTGTTTTCGGACCACATGAGTCTGAAGTACATTTTTATGTAGTGGGACCTCAACATGAGGTAACGCAAGTGGATGGAGTATCTAGAGGACTATGATTTCGCTTTACATTACCATCCTGGTAAGGAAAATGTGGTGGCTGATGCACTCAGCCAGAAGTCACAGGGAGTGTTGGCTAGTGTGGCTTCCCAGGAGTGGCAGATGCTCGAGGCCGGGACGCTTCGCTGAATTATGTGATAGACAGTGGTTCTTTTGGGAGTTTAGTGGCTACGCCATCCCATTGAAAGGTAGTGATTGGAGTCCCAATATAGACACAAAGATATTTGCCCATCAAGTGACCGGTATAGATTCAGATACAAGTGACGGTCACAATCAAGATAGATAGTAGCCTGTACAGGGATAGGATGTGGTTCCCTGCCAGATTTGAGAGTAGAGACTTCAGGGGGTTCCATCGCTTTGTTTCATTGCACTCGTGTGGCACGAAGATGTACTATGATCGTCGCCGCCAGATATCGAGTAGAATAATGTCACTTTCTAGATTTGTTCGTCGATGTTTCATGTGTCAACAGGTCAAGGTTGAGCACTAGAGGCTAGCAGGATTAATTAAACCCTTGGAGGTAGCTGATTGGAAGTGGCAACATATCACGATGGATTTTGTGACTCACTTGTCACAAACATTTGCAGGCAATATCGCAAAGGGTATTAAGTGGGACTAGCTTACACAAGTCAAGACACTTTGGCTTTCGACCCTTCACTCTAGAGGAATTTTGTAGGTTGTACATGCGGGAGATTGTTTAGTTGCATGGAGTGCTAGTATTCATAGTATCGGATCGGGATCCTAGATTTATGGCTCATTTTTGGAAGAGTTTCCAATGGTTCATGGGGACACAGTTGATGATGAGCACAACTTTTCATCCTTAGATAGACGGTCAGTTAGAGAAGACCATTTAAACGTTAGAGGACATGCTACGGGCATGCGTCCTTGATCTCAAGGGTAGCTGGGAAGAGCATTTACCCTTAGTGGAATTCGCCTACAACAATAGTTATCAGACGAGCATATAGATGGCACCTTATAAGGCACTACATGGGAGGCCTTGTTGATCTTCGCGAGCACTGAGTAGGAGAGAGAACCTACTGGTCTGAATTCTGCTAGTATTATCATAGAAGGTAACCCACAGGTGTTGCCTTCATATAGCCTGAGTCAGAAGAGTTAAGGGCTCACGTAAGAGCTATGTCGCGTAAGATGACCCCAGCCTGAGTCAGATCATGCCTCTCACATGTCCACAGAGAGCAACGCCCAGTTGTAACACCCATAAAACAATACCTAGTACCCAGAGGTGGTACGGTTAAAGCACTGGTTGCTACCGCCGCCGCATCGGTGTCTGCTGCGGCATTCTGTTCCATGCTCGAAGTATACTCGGGATCCAACCCAGCGACCGTGACGCTTGTTGTTGATCGAGAACCCCGATATGGGACCGCAACGTATCATGATACCACAAGGTTTGAGGCAAGATCAGCGAGGCTAGTGAAGGTTGTAGTGCATCCAGAGTGATAGAGGCAACATGGAACTCAGATACCATGTACCAATTATCCTTCTCGTCAGAGGATGAAGCGTACGTTTTTAGTCATTCGTGATTAATGATCATATATGCATGTGATTTGAATGTGTATATAAATGAATCTTAGGATGAAATTCTATTAAGGGGGGTAAAATGTAAAACCTGGGTAAATTCGAATTTTTATGAGAAAGGGTCAAACGGTAAATTGCCGCTATAGTATATGTTGCAAACCTAAAATTTTTCTAGATCTTGGATGACGAAACAGACCTTACCGTTGGATTCATCTCACGAAATTTGGTAACTCAAACCTAAACGAATTTCGTTGAATTCCGAGACAATCTAATTTTCACGAATTTTGGGGCGTCGGGTGTCTGGCTGACCTAAAAAAGGAATTTGGAGAAAAATCACCAAAGTTGGGAAATGAATTAACTAAAGTTCATCTAAAATAGTTTGGACTTGAGCCGAGATGAAATAAATTATTTTAGGGTAGAAATGGACCCTGACTAGTAGAGGACACATGGCGTGAGGTGAGCCACTCACTTAAACTTAAGTGAGGGGCTTTGGGGACAAAAGAGAAGGATCCCATTTCTGGTCTAGGGCTGGTTTCATGGGTAGAGAGAAAGAGAGAGAGAGGAAGAGATAACCAAACTTCTTTCCGTGATCTATGGAGTTCCATCGATCGGAATTCATCGTGCAAAGAGTGAAAGTTCATCTACTCGACGAGGGCTACGCGTGGGTATAAAAAACGTGGGATTTTTCCAAAGATCCGAAGGAGGAGGTTTAAGGAAATCAAAGATTTCGGGCTCGAGAGGATTCCTATTGACTGATTTTTATATAGACCAAATGAAGGATCCCAACCCGGATTAACCTCATGAACCCGAGGGGACCTCCCGACACTCCAACGGATATAGAAACATTTCCTTAAAACCATCAATTAAAACTGTGGAGCGAACCCTTTACAATCCTACATATCTTACACATAATGCTAAGTGAAGTGGTAAATTTTTTTTTTTTTTTTTTCAAACACTTAGATTTTTCAGAAAATCGGCCAGAGTTTCCTCTGTTTTTCGGACTTTCCCAAATTTACAAAACCTAATGAAAGCATTTAAAAACACTTCTAAACTTCAAATTTTCAATTTCCATATTAGGACTCCTCGCCCACAACCCAATCAAACATAATAGACATACATATACATTTATTTACTTCAAATCATCAAAACATTCAAACCTTCTTCTATTCCATGCACATTTTTATCAAAAGATTTGGGCTTGAGCTCCGCTTGCCGACCGCCTACGCACTTCATCCATCAAGATCAAAGCCCACGAAGTTCCTTTTCAAACTATATACATATATAACATACATATATATACATGACAAAATATTCAACATATACAATATGCAAAATATTTATACAATGCAATGCTCACTGCCGCCTCCCCGATGGCCTGACTCCACCGCTAGGGGATGTCCTACCGGCAACCCGTCTGTTCGAAAATGGTTTTGAAACATACGAACGTAATGAGCCAAAGGAGCTCATGAGTGTACATTTTTATTTAGATAACATTTTCAAAAGATATAGCAAAGTAATAAATACTTATACAATTAAAAATCAATTTATACTCAAACTTTCTTTCTTTATTCTTTCTTTCTCGATGGAACCTGTGGATAAACACACCGGCGCCCTGGCACCGACGGTGAGGACACCATTCCAGCCATAACCACTACAAGCAGAAACTCTCACGCTTGCATAGGGTCTCCAGCCATAGCATTTTATCAATGCAGATATTACTCTAAACACCTATTTCCTCCTCGCTAGTAACCATCCCATAATCCTTACCCTAAATCCTTACACGCTTAAAGTAATTTACGATATCAAACATATCACTATGAGAATAAAGTAACCATCAGTAAACCTTTCTTCAAAATACATTTCTAAATCCCTAAATGACTTTACTTTATTATTATACATTTATACTCTTACAATACTTTAAACCTACAACAAACATAACACATGCATAAGATCATGTTAATTTAATATAAATATATATATATATTGATGCAAGATAAAACATTTCCATATGCCTTAACATTTATATAAACATTTCCATTAAACTTTTCAGTTTAATATTAAAACCATTCACTTTAAAACTCAATCACAAAATATCATTTTTACACTCGCGCTCACCGCCAATCCCGCTCGCTTTCCCGTCGACCCCGCTTCCGTCTGATAGTCTTTTCATTTTTTCAAGAAAACCAACTACACATTAATCATAACTTCCATTTTAATCCACTATACATTCATTTAAAGCCAAATGAACAAATTACTCTTAAGCACTAAAAACCCACCATTCGGGCTAACCTTTTTCCAACAATACTCTATAGACTTATGACTCAAAATTATTCAAAGGTTCAAAAATTATGAAACTCTTCAGATCAGTCCTTTATATATCCAATGACATCTCTTTTAAATTCAATTTAAAATTCCTTCTAAAGCCCTCAACCACATAACACAAGTTACAAAGATGTTTTGATGCCAACTTGGTTAACTCATTGAATCACCTACTATTATCCTTGATTTATGGGATCTTAACTCCATAAATTTGAAATGGTTTCTTCACTCATTTGAATCTATAGTTCTAATGTTTCTTCTCCAATTGGAATCACCCAATTTGGATCACCAAAACTCAAGTTATCAGATTTTACATCTAGATGACTCAATTCCGCGCAGAATCTGCACATAGCTCTCTACTTTGACAAATTTTTGGCACTTTAAAGATAATTGTATGCACTTCCTCAGATAAAAATTCTTCTCAATTATTATATTTTACCCAGAATTTTGAATCACTATCAGAGTGGAACTCACTTATGGCCAAAACACTACAACCATACCCAAAACAAGAGAAAATCAGCGTAGGCTACTGAGTCAATTTTCTAGTCCATATTTGGGAGCCTTAGATACACTCTGTTTTGATCCCTTCTATACATTTGTAGCCCTATCTCTTATGGTTCTTTAATTGGAATCAATTCATTTGGATGATTCTAACTTAATCTATAGCCAAAACAAAACAGGGGTTTTACAAAAAATTTTGATAGCATTCCCCTTTACTTACAACATGACCTTAATGTCCTCAATTCAAATCCTTTTCTTTTTCTAACCAATTCCAATGCATTTCTAGAGTTAAGATTCACCCGAAACACATGGAAATTACCAACCATTCCTTGACCCTCTCATTTCCATTTTGGCCTCTAATTATAATAAACCATATTCACTGGTTTCTTTCCATTTTCTTTCACTTAATCACTCAAATCCAATGCCTTATACCTCACTTCATAAATCCCTAACCAATTTTTTAACATATCATACAAAATTCAACATCAAACCCTTTTAAGCTTTAAACTATTCACTCACTTGATTTTTCAAACCCTAACCTAATCCATATTCTTTCAATTTCTATCAAAATCAATATGATTCAACCTAAATACCCCAATTCTAACATCCATACAAGAAAATCAAAGCATTAGGCATGAAAAACACAAAAACTAATTCCCTCCCCACTTATATTAGGAAACTTTACTTTGTTTTCAGTTTTCCTCTGCTTTTCTCGCTACCACTGGAGATCACTTGGTTTTGAAATTATTTATAAACCCATCTCATAAATTCCTCAGTCTCTACACTTTTCTTTCTTTCCTTCTCCTTTCTCTCCTTTCTTCTTTCTCTTTTCTTCCCCTTTCTCCCTCATAGTCGAGCTCTCCCCTTTTTGAGCAACTTTAAATCTCTTAATTTAGATTTTGACTCCCACTTGCCAAAATTGCCCTTGAACCAAATAATCTCATTTGTCCATTCTCATGAGTCACTAACCCTAACTTAAACTTCAAATTGACCATGAAATATTCTAATTAAATCCTTCACATTGGATTCCAGGCTCTGAAATCACCGAAATCGGATTTAAAATCATTAAAATCTAAACTGGACACACAGATAATATCCAAATTACGTCGACGCCCGGAAACTATCCAAACGGACTCCGCTTTCACCAAGCTTCGCCACTCATGATTATTTCCCACATTCCGCATTTTCTACCACTAGTGTCCCGGGCCACAAGAAGTTCGAATTTCGCCTCCGGGAAATCACTATTCCCTTAAATATCAAATTCCTTTCTAAATACGCCAGTCATAGGAACCTAAATTCCTAAAAATTCCTTTGCAAACCCTCAACTGATATAATAAGAAATCACTATTCCTTAGGTATCTTATGGAAAATTTTTTAAAAATTTCCACTTTTATGCCCAAATGACGTCCGAGCGTTTCTAAATTCAATCTACCTCGCTTCTATCATCGACCTCTAATCAGCTTCAAAACTATTATTATAACATTCAATCGATAATTTAATCAAACGTGTTGTCAATCTATTATCATAAAAGGTTATGCTTGAATATAATAAGAATTATGTAGTGAGATATGAGCGTATTAAAATGGGAATTTGTCCCTTATTATATGAGAGATATCTTCGTCCTCTTTCGGCAATTGAGACCGAGAATGGCTGCGTTTCAAATGAATTGATGGAGATCAATGTCTTCTTGCTTAGTCGCCTAATCTGGTTTCGAGTAATCAAAGATAGAACGTATATAAGGTTGACTTTGTCCATGCCTTATATTCTATCAAGATATCATGAGACAAAAGATTATATCATTAGCTATTAAGGTTGTCTCGATCATGAGCTTTCTATTTAATCCGGTAGTCATAATGTCTTACTAGAGGCCACTTATGACTAGAGGATCAAATGTGATTTGTGCCTAATGCCAATATTTACGAACCTATGTGTCACATTAAAGAACTAATACAACTGCTTACATTTTTCACTCTCTCTGCAGAATTTAAAATGCATTTAGATTATTTAAATTATTAAATACTAGTTGTTATTTAAATTAATTTAATTTTTGAGAAAGTTTAAATTGATTTAAATTATGCAAATATTTAATTTGTTATATTTTTCATTGGATAAGGAAATAATTCGTAAAGGTTTTTTTTTAAAAGAGTTTTTAAATATATAATAATATAATTGCTTTCTTATCTCGATAAGGATTTGAATTTGAATTGTTATTATTTAAAAGAGTTTTAAATATATAATAATATAAACACCTGCTTCCTTATCCGGGATAAGGATTTGAATTTAAATTGTTATTATTTAAAAGAGTTTTAAATATATAATAATATAAATTCGTTTCCTTATCTGATAAGGATTTGAATTTAAATTGTTATTATTTAAAAGAGTTTTAAATATATATTAATAAAAAATTATTGGATGAAACCCTAAAGAGACTTATTTATAAATATATATATAGAGACATATATATTTTTGCAAGAATTTCATCTTTACTTCAAGAACAACCACAAAACAGAGACCATAATTTCTGCTTTGAGAAGACTTAACCCAAATAGCATTCAACAAGATCGTTTCACATTTGTTCGTGTGGATACTTGTAGGGTGGTCGTTTCAAAAGCAAGACTTTGAAGATCCGAATAAACCAAGATCGCAGACTTTCTAGCTGACGAATCGATCTATAAGAGGTAAGTTTCGCTTACCCTTCCTTCTGCTTTTATGAACGCATGTGATCCTTTGGTAAGGGACAAAAATTATAAATTCCGCATTTATGTTCCAACCAGATTGGATATTCTGCTCGTAACCCAACAGATGGATAATCAAATGGTTCAAATTCCCACATGGTTGTATTCTTCATTCAAAGAGCTTTCCAACAACACCTCACACGCCCAACCTGAGTTCCAACGGCTATGTCATCAACAAGTTCGAGAGTTAAAACAAGTCCTTTAGCGCATTTTATCGCAACAAGTTTCCACGACAAAAGCGGCTGCGACAAAACCTGATTTCGTCGCAACAGAGTTAGCAACAAACCTAGGTTTTGTCGTGACAAAGTTAGCAACAAACCCTGTCGCGACAAAACTATTTGTTGAGACAAAACCAGATTTTGTCGCGAAAAAGCCAATGACAAAGCCTTGTTGCAACAAAACTCAGATTTTGTAGAAACAAAGTTAGCAACAAACTCTGTTGCGACAAAACAAGATTTTTTTGCGACGGAGTTAGTAACAAACTCTGTCGTGACAAAACTAGATTTTGTCGCGATAGAGCTTAAGACAAAATGGTGGGCCTTTTTTTTTAAGCTCCGAAAATTGCTGTTTTGACAAGCTTTCAAGCCCATTTACCCTGTGACTATAAATACTGCTTTTTTTGGATTTTAGGCAAATCTGAGGTGGGATAACACCTCTCATGGGGCTTTCAATTGCCCATTTTTTAGTTTCATAAGATTTTGATTTTTAGTAGATCTTAGAGGTTTTAGAGCATATTTTATTTCAGACAGATTTCTGCATTGTAGATTCGTAATTATTATTGTTAAGACAAATATTGAAACTAAAAACTGATTTTCTCTCATTCCTGTCTCTCGATTTCTCTCTTCATTTTCTAACTTGTCGTTTGATCAAGTGATGATCGAATCTAGTAATGGAACATTAAACACCCTTCAGGTGGGATTAATTGTTGAACATTTAGATTTGCAGATTCTCGCTATTTGTGGCTCAATACTGAATTTATATAATTGGTATTGTTCATATAATGAACTGTTTGGAATATTAGTAGCTTATACCTAGAAAATAGCTATTTCTTTGCTATGATTTCTAGGAGTTCCTCTGAGTGACATAGAGAGGGAGATTCCTGAGAGTAAAGAGCATTACTTTAGGGGTATGTTAGACTAATATTATGGAACTAATGAACTCTAAAAGATTACCTTGATAGATCACTAATTTACTCATGGTGTGAGGATAATAAGATGATGTATCAGTTTAATGTTTAGAGGTTTCACCTCAAATTGATAGAATGACCTCGATCCCGTGTTAGCATAGATCTAATCAAGGAGAGAGAGAACTTTATTAAATTTGATGGTTGAGATACCAATTACATTGAAGAAGGCTTACATTATTATGTCTATAGGGGAAAAAAATTCTTCAGTCCTAATACTTAGGTTTGAAGTATCAGTATGAAACACCAGACTAGAAAGACACCGCATTTATAAGTAATCGATTAGACTCATGTATCTGAAAGGAACATGAATCTCTAATTAGTGAAATGTTTGGTGTATGGAGAAATCTAAGCTATACTACATCACTCTTAGACAAATCAAGCATTCAACTCACAAATGTTACGCTTTCAAGGAAATGCAAACTATTTTGTAAATAATTATCCCCATCCCTAGTGCCTCTCTTCATACCTTTTAGAATTAAGTAGTTGTTTATTTGGTAGATTTTAGGATAGTTTTAAATCAGGTTTTGTTTCAATTAAATTGATTTTATTCCACATCTTATTTGGTTGCCTAAATAGTGAAGAGCCCTTGTAATCGGGGTGGTCAAATTTCAATTAGATAGAACCTCCAATCCTTGTGGGTACAATCTTCGGACTTTTAGAGTCCACTTCATTACTTGTTTGACCAAAGTTGCACTTCAAGGAATGGGGCTTCTCGAAAGTTGGTAATACTTTTCTATTTCAAGCAGTAGACTTACTTTCGTTCTAATTAGTTATTATATTTACTAATATTCACTCCCACATATTTTCATATATACATCATTTGGTCTCAACAAGTTTTTGGTGTTGTTGCTAGGGACTTTAGTTAGTCTTTGGTAGCCGTGTCGGTAAATTTAGGTCTAACAAATTTTTGGCGTCGTTGTCGGGGATAGATGATTGATGAATTTAGAGATAAATATTCTAACCAAAAAGGGAATTACTCATTTGGACATTTTTCTTTCTTTTTCTTTATTTTATCATAAATTTTAGAAAATCACAAAAATAGTTTTCATGATGCGAGCTGATGATGTGCATTGAAAATTTTCTTTTGAGTATTAATGAGATAACCGTTTCACAAATTTATTTGATCTCGCTTGTTTCTATTTCAGAAAACAAGAATGCATAGAAAAACCAGAAGCAGATCTACTTCGCTCCTTGTACAGAAGAGAAGAACACTGAGAAATCTAAGGAAGATTACAAGTGCAGAATCTAGAAGTATGAAAATTAAAGGGAAAGACTACAAGCTATTCTAGAAGAAGAAGAAGAAATAGAAAGACCTCAAAGGCAAATGACTATGGAAGATTTTTGGAGGCCTTCTATTCAAGATGAATATTCTATTGTAAGGCAACTTGCCATAGAAGCAAATAATTTTGAACTAAAGCCAGCATTGATCACCATGGTACAACAACACCAGTTTACTGGTCATCCCTTTGAAGACCCCAATGAGCATATGGGAAGATTCATGAGGATGGCTAATCAAGTTAAATGAGGTGAAACCGTATGATCCGGTCAGAAGCTCTTTCCCTTTCTCATCAGAGATGTATAAAGAACTTGGTTTGAGTCATTGCTCATTGATCAGTGAAAAATCGGGAAGAGTTAGCTGGCTTATATGCGTATTTTTCCTCCCGCCCGATCGTGAGAAAGAAGATGAGAGATTATAGTCTATAAGCAGGGGGAGGATGAAAGTCTTTACAATGCATCGGAGAGATTTAAGGGACTACTCAAAAGATGCTCTATGCATGGGATAGACTTAACCACTAAGATGGACATTTTCTACCATTCCATGAATTATGCCTCAAAGGACATAATTGATGCAGCTTGCTGTGGGGCTTTCAAAAGAAGAAGTACAGAGGAGGCAAGGCAGCTGATTGAAGACCTTGCCAAATGCAACTACAAAGCTCCATCTCAAGCTTTAGGGAGCAGCGGTAGACTAAAGGGGAGCGGTGTAATCGAGCTTAATCGAATGACTGCTATTAAAGCAAAGTTGGATGCATTGATGACCAAGATAGGAAACAATGAGAGAAGAATGCAAACTACACTTGAAGGGGACAGTAGATGAAGAAGAAAGAAGAAAGTGCTTGATGAGTCTTAAACTCAGGTTTTATCCATTTTTTCGCTTGTTTTTAGTATTTTCAGAAATGCTTTTAATGCCAAATTATGAAATATTTACAAACTTTGTGTTTTGTAGGAGCACAAAAAGGAGAGAGACTCCAGTGAAGAAAGAAGAGAAAACCAACACTGTCGCAGCCTCGTCGGATAGACTTTTTGGGTCGCGACAATCATCTAAGAAAATGGCTAGAGAATTGTGTTGCAACAATATTTTTTGTGTCACAACACAGGATCTAAAAATTGGCAGATGAGCTAGGTCGCAACAAAAGATAGAAGGGATCAGAAGCTCAGAGGAGTCAGAGCTAATTCTGGAGTGCACCCCCAGAGTCAAGACAAACCAAGCATGAACAAGCTGAAAGTTCAGGGTAGAACTGTAATCATACAGAATTGATGGAATTGCTGATATCTATACGACAGGATTTAAAGAAGAGAGTTGACCAGTTAAAGAAACAGCTCTAGCTCAGGGATGAGTATTTTGATGTAGAGCTCAAAAAAAGGGATCAAAATTTAGAAG